>CM076570.1:966428998-967628998 GCA_034641835.2 Pinus albicaulis | reverse complement strand
TCCCGCTCGGGAACACCCTGTGCTAAATAGCAGTACCATCTTAGCTAAACAACTGAAGAAAGCTATATGTCTAAACAGACCATATATCAAAATATAATAACATTAACATGAATGAATATGGCTACCATCCTCTTTTTTATATAAGTGACGAGCTTTCTAACCCTAAGCCCCATTCATTTATGACACTACTTCCATGCAAAGAGTCTCCATCTAAAACTCCTTGTTCCCTCCATAAATATCCACTCCTCCATGACAATGTTGCTGATCTAGTGAAAGTTGACCAAGTTTAGGTGTTCCAGCCCCTTTTCACACACAATGATGCTCAAAAAAGCTACCAAGGTGTCCTCCTTTAACATTAACATTGGTTTTATTCATATTAAGGAGATTTATGGATCTCCATATCCTCTTATTCATCAAACAAGAAAGAAAAAATAAAAAATAATATTCCAACTAGCTCATGGCTAATTTGGAATATTACTCTTCGTTTGATGCACATGATACATCGTTAGAAAATATATCCCTGGACTACAACTGCTGACAGCAAATATCAAGTCTAGAAAGGACATATTTCCTAGAGAAGTTATGCCCAAACATTTTCGTTTACGGCCTCAAAACGTCTTTCGAAGTTTAGGACTCAAAAAACTGCTAAAATAGTAAACTATGATATAATTAAGGAAACTGAAAAACTGAAAGAAACAATGGTGGGGCCCCAAGTGGAATAGGGGGGTGGCCACCAATATCCACCTCGACCATCTGCTAAAAAATAAAAATGGAAAGGTTGAGAAAACAAAATTAGTAATGTTGAACTTGATCACCATCTTATTCATTTCATTTGGAATGGGATGTACACTATCCAATATCAAATAATATAGGGTGACTTTGAGGACATTGCAAAACTCATATATGAAATGGATTATTCCCTAGCTATTGCATATATTCTTGATGGTTTCAATATCCTAAACATTGAATATGATAGTGACCCTTATACTTATCAATATTTTAATAAAGTATTTGTGGCATTTCTAGAAGTCACAACATCACCATTTTGTATATTTGTGACATTTCATCTAGAGACAAAATTTGCAATGTTATTGACAAGCTTCAAGGGAAAGGAAAACTCAAGCATGTTGCCTACATGGTAAGACATTGAAATTATATGTTTTGTTAATGTTAAAGAAATTATTTATGTACAAATTCGTTGAACTTTTACTATTCGATGTTACAAGAAAAAGTATAATCTTATTTGTTGTGGAGATCAACAAATTATAAGTGATTATGAGTTCATTCATGTTGAAAGTTCGACAAAAGATGATAGATATAAGCCTATGGTTTTGAATCGGGTAGATGGAAATAGTCATAGCCAAGTATTGTTTCATGATGTTGTTGTAAAAAACCTAACATATGAAGATCAAGAAAAAAAATGAGAGATAGTTAGCATATATCAAAAACCACAGTCATTGATTAACTATTATATAGATTTATGTTCAAATGAAAGAGATTGGGTTTTGGATTTATTCTTAGGATTAGGTAACTTTTATAATATAGAATTGAAATTCAATATTTTATTTTAAATTTTTATGTGTTTATACTAATTTACTTAATTATTTATTTTGAACTTGATGATTAGGTATAACATTGGCATGTTTCTTATAAAAAATAAGAAATTGAATTTCCATTGACAAAGACCTAGTGCAATGCAAATTTATTTAGCAAAGAATTAGCGCTCTTAAATTTATTCCAAGTGCAATGAAAGAATTTGTTTTGAGGAAAGGGGATTTTAATGAATCTTGTGTGGCAAAAATGGAAAAGTAACCTCAACCACCATCAGATGTAATTGTTTGAAAGACATACTTTTGAGATTCATAGACATAAAAAATCTATCATAAGAGGAAGATGACCAAACTGAAGCAGAAAATATTATGGAATAAAATAATAATGAAACTCTAGAAGATGAACCTAATACATATACGGATAAAAAGAGAAAGAAGAAAATAAAAATATACGCAAATCATGTAAAATCATAGTAGGTCGGGATTACAAATCTCCACTCGCGCTTTCCTCCAACTACTAGCACCTTATGTTCAGACATCACACGAAAAAGATATAAGCTAGAGAGGGCATGTATCCACTAGAGGGAAGGGCTATCCATGAGCTCCTTAGGCCACTTCCCTTATTAAAATACGTCAACACATTGTAAAACCAAAAATGATGACATGCCAAGTATATTCGAAAGCCATTTTAGCCAAATACAGAAACAATCATTCCAACGAGGCATAAAATCTTTCCTGTACAAACAAGGAGACCAAATTTGACGCTGAAAGGATTTTCTACGAAGAGCTGGTCAACGGTGACGTGGCTCTATCTGGTTTCTCCTTTCTTCAAGTGGTCTATTCTTTTTTGTTTTATTTATCAATTTCAAACAAATCGACAAATAACTTATAAACAGCTCTCGAATGTTTATATTATATTTCCCGGCTTATACATATATCTCCGAACTTTATAATCAATGGTTAACCCTTCACGCTTTACATGTATACCCAACGCGCTGTTTAGCAAATACTATGTAATAAACCTTCGTACCTTATATTAATACTCCATGCTTTGGAAATAGAACTTTATAATAGAGCTTTCGCTCCGGGCCCACCTATATATATATATATATGTATCAATAACCAATCAAACACATGCACCGTACCTCTTTTATCGTTCGTGCACCTTGGTTATCATTCGTGCATCTCCGTCAGCCGAACACCGTCCGATGGCTCTTGCCTAGATCAACAGTTCTGGGCAATATCACTCGGCGTCCTGGTGCGAGGTGTTAGAGTCGGTCTTTACATCCCTCCGTCAGAGATCATTTCTCTTATTGAATTTCATTTTTAGGTGTCTCATTCCGCTCATTCATCTGCATTCCATTAGGGGCATTCTATCATCTGACGGAAGGGTCTCTTCACTAGTTTCCCTCATGTTTGTACCTGCTGGGTTGGTCAAAATTCATCAAAATTCATCAAAGTTGATTTCAGTCATTTACAGTCATAGAGGGCTTTTTGGTCGAACAAGAGTCATTTCAGTCATTAGGTCTAGGTTTTGGTCTTCAGAATGTCAAATAATACCAGCAAACCATGAGGATGTCTTCAATAAGTTTTCATTTCAATATTTTCATCATCGATAATGCTCAAGGATGTTTCTTCTTCAAAACTCTGTTTTGAGGAAAAAATTGTCAAATTAATTGTTTGTAATAAATATGTATTTTTAAAGTCTTCCGTCATGAAATACTTCAAATGCAGCCCTGGTCATCCTTTGCCGAAATCCAATGCCACCATCCCTGCAAAAATCAACCAAGAAGCCATCGTTTTAGCCAAAAAATCAAAGAGGAAACTTGAAAAGTAGAGTTGTATTAAAAGTGAAGAAATACCAATTCTGAAACATTACAAAAATGGGTCTTTACAAAGCAAAAATCAAAGTCATGACTTTATATAGATATTTCTATGTTTATCAATGCCATTTACACCCAAGAGATCAATTGAAGTTGACTCAAGCTGTGGAAGGGCGAAACTGAATTTTGGAGCTAAGACTGTGTGCCTGGGTGTGCGCGCGGCACATTGGAGGAAGGCGCGGCGCATCCACAAGACGCAGCACATTGGGCCAAGTATGACTGTGTTAATTTGCTCGAGCGCGGTGCACCGAGCCGACGCGGCGCACTGGGTGTGCACGCAGTGCACAGAGCTTCCAAGACTGAAATTCATCACCGCTTCATCAAATTTTAAATCAACTTGAATCTTTTGCTCCAAGTAAGTGTTAGTGTGCCTTTGCCATTGATTTCAGTCTGTATTTGCTGTGATTTAGAGAGGAGGTTATAAGAGTTTGAAGGCCAAATTTTAAACCCTAAATCCATATCAAAATATGCTCCCTTAGGGTTTATGTTTGAAATTTAAAGTTAGCTTGTTGATGCCAATTTGTTCGAACTCCATTCCCCATCACTGTCACACTATTGTCATAATCCCCTCTCCTATTCCCTCTATCCCAAAACCAATCATATCCCTTGTAACCAATTTTCGTATCACTAAACCCTACTAGCCCTCCCCCTTTCATATCACTTATAAAATCCCCAATTCCCAAAAGTCAAGTGACTATTATGGCATTAATCTCACTTGACAAACCCTCATTTTTCCTGCTATTCATACTTACCATAGTCCTTCATTTTCCTTTGGCATATTTGGCATCGAAGAAAAAACACCTATTTCTCATTTTCAAACCAATCAAACATACACTTGTTATATACATTGCAAAACACTATGTCAGAGACAAACTCATCATATGAGCAAGAATATGAGCAGGACAGTGACTCAACCACCGAGCTAAATGTGCCGAGGAGGTCTCATAAAAGTGGCAGGCATGTCATAGAAGAGCCCACTTCCTTGACTCAATTGCAGGCCTGCCCGCTTGCAATGGCATGCTTTCAACAACATTCATGTTTTCATTATTGTGATATGATTTCTCAGATTCAGCATCATCAGGAGTTGGTTTGCTTATTTGTCCTACATTTGCGTGATGGTCATGTGAACCTTGCTGGAGTGAACTTCACCTTGACACCATAAACCATTTCTCAGGCAACCGGGATACCAAACATAGGTGAAGAGTGGAATAAGAGACAGCAGCTGGATAGAGCATATTATGAACCTTACATCATGCCTAGTTATATGAGGCATCTCAGCAGGGTGTTTCATTTTAGATTCTTGAAGGAGTCCTATGGGCCATTAATGAAACTCATCATTAGATACCTCAGTTGCGAGGGTAGATTCTCACGCCTTTATGCATACCACATCAGACTTTTTATGCATTTCACGAGAGTGAGACTCATGAATATTCCATATTTCATGTGTCGAAACATAGAGCGGATGACTTCTCTTGTGCAGAAGAAGACTCGAGAGCAGCAACATAACAACATTTATCATTATGCGCTCATCAAGATGATTGTGGTACATCAGCTTGGATTGCAGGGCATTGCATGGGAGGAGTTCATTTCTCGTGACTTCTTTACAACACCTCAGCCTCCTCCAGAGATTGTTCATGATGAGGGTGAGCCTTCACATCAGTTTGAGGTTCCTGGGATAGAGCCTATCAGTGTTCCAGTGTGTGTTACCTATCAGAGAGGTACCAGAGCCTTATTTGCAGCAGTGCGAGTACTATCTCCACATGGCGTGGAAGGGGTCTCGCCTTCTACATCAGCATAGGTACATGACAAAGGCAAGAAGCCTATGCAGGATGAGGGCCCCTCAGGAGGGAAAGATACTGATTTTATATTTATCGATGTTGATTCGAGCTCTCCCAGCTCAAAGCTGAAAGAAACCATTCAGGAGCAGAAAGCTGAGATCAACACATTGACCGAGAAATTGTAGAGAGATCAGTGGGTTATAAATTACTTGGAGCAGTGGAATAAACAACTAGAGTATCAGCACACACTCATGGAGCTGCAGAGAATCCGCGAAGACCAGGAATTCGCCCTAAAGAGACCAGGTGACATGACACCATTTCAACGGGAGATTTTCCTTACGAGAGCCAACATTCATCTGGAGAAACTATTCGTGAAGGCCAATAGGGAAAAATACATGCTCAGACATATGAAGAACCACTATTGGGCCCGCACACATGTTTGCAAAGCAAAAATGAAGATCCTGAAAGCGAGGCTGAGAAGAGCACTAAGGAGGCGAGAAAGGCCTGATCCACTTCAAATATTTGTCGAAGCTTCTTTGGCTGAGCATGAAACTTGATGGGTGACCTTCACTCCAAATTTCAGCAAGTTTGGGGAAAATTTTTGTCATTTTTGAAATTTTTGGTCACAAAACAGATTTTTCCGCCCAACGCGTCGCGCCACTTGGCACGCGCTTACGTTTGAGAGATCTTATGGAGGAAAAATTGATATTTTTGGGTTTTTTATGATAAATTATGCATGTTCAGAAATGGCTAAGAGATTTCATCAAGTTCTGGATGGTCTTAAGGGTCAAAAACACTCCAAAAATGGCCTTTCTGCCACCTTTTGCACCAGCAGGAACCAGTCTTGGGCGATCGCAGGTTTTGAGGGGAAAATGAACTCCAAATTGAAAAATTCCACTTGGGTTGGATAGTAGACAGGTAGGGCGTTCCAATGAGCTATCATGAGCTCAATTTTGACTTCAGGAAGTGCCTCAAAAATAGGCTCAAAGTGGCGTGATGCATTGAGTTTTTGGGCACGGCGCATAGAGAAATTTGGCTTCATTTTTACTTTTCAGCTCAGAAATTCGCCCAGTTTGACTAGTTTCACTTTTTGATGTAATTATTGATCTATTTTGATGTAAATTGATGACTATGATGTAATTTTGGCTCACATTTACTTTTTATAGAGGATTCATTCACTAAAAGTGAAAATTAAATGAATGGATCAGTTTGCTAGCATATGGAGGCAAGTTGTTTGATTGCCTAGATTTCAGTTCCTTGTTTAGAATTGGTTGAAACAGCTCGTATAAGGATGAGCTCAACCCCTAGAGGCATGGGAAGGGGTTAGGATGGTATATATCATTTATTTTATGAGACATTTTTAGGGTTGGATACTTGGGAAAAGTTTGGCACTTCATTGTACATACACTTCTGCATTTTTGGCAAAGGAAAGACCAGGTTTTGCAGCACTTGTTGGGATCCTTGTGGCTCTGAGTTTGATGATGTTTTTCTACATGTATCTATAAGTTTCATTAATTTTTATGTATGCCATTTCCCTTCTCTTTGCTTCTGAATTAAAAAAATGAGTAACTAAGGTAGAATTCATTAGTTTGCTGGTGCTTTGCCTTAAAATTTTGTTTAGTTTTATATGTTTTTGTCAGTTTGAAGAGGATCCTTGCACCCTCTTGCCCTCTTCAGCTCCTCATCTTTCTTTCTATCCATTCATTGAATATAAGACATCAAAGCCATTGCTTGTCGTGCCCCAACTTGAACTCTGCAATAAATTGGCCTCATCCCCAAGCCCAAAATTGCTTTTCCCTTTTTTCCAACAAAAACCCTTAAAAATCATTCCAAACTCCTTGATTAATATACCTAGCCAAAAATTAGTACTCATTTCAGTCATCTCAAGGCCCATTGATACATATTTCCTTAGATTGACCCGGAGAGAGCCCTCTCCTGTTCTGGTAGGGATAGCTACCAGACTGAGCGTGGTTTGGTGTTACCCTGAATCCCGCCTTCTTTCAGCCTGAGGTGGATCTGGGCAATAACATAGTGGCGACCATACTGGGGAAAAAATGGTTTGCTTGTTGGTGTTATTTGTTTCATAAGTTACAGACAGAGCCTGAAGTTATGCCAGGTAGCCTTCGAAAAGCTTTTGCTTTGCATTAGCGGAAGTAGATAAACGATGCTTCAGTCAATCTTTGGTTTAGCTTGTGAACGTGACATTTGACTTGTGAATTACCCCAGTATATTACATCGTTCTGTACTTTTGGGTGATTGAGTCTAGAATTTGATAGGCTGAAATAGATCGGTTTTGTCCTTTGATTTTTGAGTAAATCAATACACTGGCTTCCAGAAGACATACTAGAGCTAATCCTGATCCTGATCCGCCTCCAGTGTATGAGAATCCCAATCTGATTTCGAGAATCCTCCATCGAGAAAGTCCCGTGGTCCCTTTGTTTAAATCTCATTCATGCCCAACTGTATTTGAATTCCTTGAAGATATTGAGTTTGATGATCAATTTGAGTTGCCGTTGTTTGAAACTAAGTCTAAAAGTGCTACTGGTTCTACTGTCATAAATCTCGATTTTATCATGTATCTTGAGATTGAACAAGTTAATAGATCCATTGATAGTTACATACTGAACATTTAAAACTCTATTGTGGCAACGAATATCCCTGAATTCATAGAGTCCGCATCTGAAACTCTAGGTCCATCAGCAGTTACTTCTGATTCACAAGTTCACGCCGAGCCTTCTTTCATTCCTACCATTCCCGTGCAACCATCTATATCTGATCATCAATCTGCAGTAGTTCCTCCTCCATCTCCACCACATACACCTCATACATCTATTGCTTCTACTCCACCCATTTCTCCAAGATAGATCATAAATCCACCAAGAGCAATGGCTGCTAGATTCGCACCTCTTGTCTTGCCCCAGAACTTAGATCCCATGCCCGCTGATTATCAGAGTAAAATCCTTTTGTTTGATGGTACTCCTCAAAGTGTACCTGCTCAGCAACATATTGATAGAATTACAGACTTCTTTGATCTCCATGAAATTGATGAAGAGAATGTCACCATGAGATTGTTTGTGCAAACTTTTGGAGGTGAGGTATGCAAGTGGTTCAGAGCTTTGCAGCCTAGAAGTATTAATACATTAGATGAGCTTCAGAGACAGTTTCTAGATCGGTGGGAAATGAAGAAAGATCCACTTAAAATCACTTCTGAATATACCAAGATCAAGCACAATCCTGGTGAGTCTGTCCAAGACTATATTATCAGATTCAATGCGGTTTATAATGCAATTCCTGATGATTTGAGGCCATCTAAGAAGTAAGCTTTGTTAAAATTCCTGGATGGTTTTTATCCGGAGATGGCCTATTCATTATGAGATAGAGATCCGCCCACCTTAGAAGACATGCAGAAAATTGCGGTGAGTGTTGAGGAAAATTTGAATGACAAGAGAGTTAGATTGAAAGTAGAGAAGAAAGTTGTGATAAAGGAATAAGCTTCTACATCTACATCAGATCAGCTACTTCGCAAGGTGGAAAGAATGATTGAAAATATCACACTTGATAAGCCCGAACTGTAGATTCGAAATCCCAACTTCTGTGGTCAGCAACAACCCTAATTCAGGATTAAACAACGAGAACATCGATCACAAGAACCAGCAGTCCAGCAACAAGTAAAGACACCTCTTCAGCAGAATTTTGTTGGTCAGGATTTAGATGATGAAGATGATGTAGTAGGGGAGGAAAATCACTTCTTTACTCCTGATGATTTGCCCATTTATATCACTGAAGATGAGGAGTATGCAGAAGGTTCAGCTGTACAGAGAGATGACGATTTTATCTTGGCCAATGATGCAGCTCTTGAGGAAGAGTCGAATGAGTATCAGAGAGGTTATATGAATGCCTTTTCAGCCTAGCAGAAGCAATATTCTCTTAGAAACATAGATGTGCCTGTCAACCAAATCCAAAAGCGAAAGGAAGTATCAGCACCTAAAAACGATTCACCTGTTGCACAAAAGAAAGCAAAAGAGATAGTTGATCCCGCTGCCACTAAGTCATCATCAGCAGAAAAATTAAATCATCCAATTACATCGAGGGAGAAGGCTGAAAAGAAAGAGGTTCCAGCCAAAGAGATCGAAAAGACTTCATCCTTTAGTTTGGAGAATGAGATTTCTAAATTAAAGGTATCCATTCCCTTGACTGAACTAATGAAGAACAACAGCTATAGAGGTCAAGTTTCCAAAATTTTGAATTTCGATCCCATGTATGATATGGTGAATATTGAAGATGATCAACCAGAACTGATATTTGGACCAGCTTTAGATGGTGAGTCTCCAGATAGCGAAGTGCCTCCTTTTTATATCAGTCTTCGATTGCATGATTTTGTATTGCATAATGCCATGTTTGATTCTGGTGCTTCCCATAATCTCATGCCGAAGGCAATCATGGAGAAGTTTGGTTTAGATATCACAAGGAATTACCATGATCTTCATTCATTTGATTCTAGCAGAGTGAGATGTATTGGGCTCATTAAAGACTTGGTTGTCAGCCTGGATCAGATTCCCACAAAGAATGTTTTGATGGATGTAGTTGTGGCAGACATTCCTCCCAGGTTTGGTATGTTGCTTTCCAGATCTTGGGGAGAAAAATTGAAAGGGAAATTACAATTAGATTTCTCCTATGTAACGATTCCTGTGTTTGGTTAAATGAGAAAGTTGTACCGGGAACAAAAAATGAAGTATATGATTACAACCAAGGAGAAACCGGTTAATCATCCGATTAATTATGTACATACATATTTAGAGTCTTTTGTTTTGTTTGCCAATAGTTTCGATGATGTAGATAGTCAGTTAGTTCAAGCAGAAGATATTCCAGAGATTGCCAAGAATTTTAGAGAAGTTTTGCAAAAAGAAAGGCAAAAACTGGAAAGCATAGTTGAGCAATCAGCTAAAGATAGTGGACAGCAAGCAGAAAAAACATAGCTAGCACAATTTCAGCACTTAGAAGATGATGAAGAGGCTCTATGGACCATGGATTTTGATGGTGTAGTGGGAAATGATGGTGCTGGAATTGGTATTTTGGCATGCAGTCCTTTTTCCGCTCCAAACAAGGTACTGAGCAATGTACGGGTATGTTCTTACAAATTAGCATTCGACTGTTCGAACAATGAGGCTGAGTACGAAGCTCTGATTGCTGGCCTAAAAATTCTTAGAAAGTTGAACACTAAGAGAATTGCAGTCTATGGCGACTCCAAATTTGTGATTAAGCAAGTAAAGGGTGAATATCAAACGAAGCATCCCCGAATGCGGGCTTACCGGAATGCTGTTCTGGATATTTTGAAGCATTTTTTAGATTATACTTTGACTTGTATTCCTCGCATTCAAAATGGAATTGCAGATGCACTTGCTAAGGCAACAAGTAATTTAAAGATCCCAATGAACTCAAGTAATAAGTTCGAAATCCATGTGAAGCACCATCCTACCGTCCCGGATAATCAAAGATGTTGGCAAGTTTTCCAAGATGATGATGAGATTAATGATTTTCTGAAAAATAAAGGGAAGTTCAAAGATACCTCAATTGATGTAGAATATGATGATGGTGAAGCTGACGTGCAAGCTAATCAAATGGAAGTGTTGCAGCTGAAATATAACGTTATTCCTAAAGGTTTGATACCTTTAGAAGAGCTCTTCGATCAGGATGATGTGGCCAAGAAACCAACCTTACAACCAACTTAAAAAGGAGTTGAAGATGTAAATATTGGAACAGCTGAAGACCCCAAGATGGTGAAGTTATCCAAATCATTGCCACCGGAGGTAAAAGAAAAATATGTGAGTTTGTTGTCTTCATTTGCTGATTCTTTCGCTTGGGATTATTCAGATTTAAAGACGTATGATACCAATATAATTCAGCACAATATCCCAATCAAGCCTAATCAGAAGCCTTTCAGACATAAGCTAAGAAGAATCAACCCAAAGTTGCTGCCATCGATTGAGAAGGAGGTAAACAGGTTGTACAAAGCAGGAATCATTGTTCCCATCATATTTTATGATTGGATTTCCAATTTGGTGTCAGTGCAGAAAAAGACAGGTGAGATCCGGTTGTCCATTGATTTCTGAAATCTGAACAAGGTGTCATTGAAGGACAATTATCCATTGCCCAAAATGGATCATATACTGTAGCGATTAGTTGGAGCATCTCGCATGTCACTACTCGATGGTTATTCTGGATATAACCAAATTTTGGTCCATGAGGACGACCGAGACAAAACAGCGTTCACCACTCCGTGGGGAACTTTCCACTATGCCAAGACGCCATTCGGTTTGAAAAATGATGGTGCGACTTTTCAGTGGGAGATGGACATGGCTTTTGCGAATGAGAAATATGTTTTCCTTGTTATATACCTTGATGATTTGACGGTATTTTCCAATTCAGATGAAGAGCATATGTATCACTTGAAAGTTGTTTTTCAAAAGTGCAGAAAATATGGTGTCTCGCTTAATCCTAAAAAGAGCTTGTTTTCCATGGATGAGGGCAGATTACTTGGTCACATTATTTCAAAAGATGGCATTTGTATTGATCCAACACGTGTTGAAGCAATTCAGAAAATTGACCCTCCCAGGAACAAGAAGGAGATTCATTCTTTTAATGGTAAGATGAACTTTTTATGCCGTTTTGTCCCTAACCTTGCTGAACATTTAAGAGAAATAAAAAATATGCTGAAAAAGGATAGCCAAGTGAAGTGGACTGAAGAGGCGGTAAATTCCTTTAATTTAGTGAAGTTGGCACTATCTTCAGCTCCGGTGTTGATCAGCCCGGATTATACCCAAGATTTTATCTTGTTTTCCTTGCCTCGGAGCATACCATGGCAGCTGTGTTAATGCAGAAAAGAGATGGGCATGAGAAGCCAATATATTTTTTCAGTTGAACTATAAGAGACGCAGCGTTGAAGTAAAACATCATTGAGAAGCAAGCTCTGGCACTGGTAAAAGCATTAAAGGATTTCTGGGTATACATTTTGCATTCTCATATTTTGGCTTATGTTCCTAACGCTGCTGTGAAAGATGTTTTAGTACAAACTGATCTGGATGGAAGACGAGGCAAGTGGATTGCAGCTTTGCTGGAGTATGATGTGGAGATAAGGCCCACGAAGCTTATCAAGGGATAGGGGCTGGCGAAGCTTATGGCTGAATCGAATTTACATGCGCTAGACATAAATCTGATTGCTGCTATGTCTGATGAGGATGAGGATAATTCGCCACTTCAGGTATCAGAAATTTTTGTTGCTTCTCCGTGGTATTCAGATATCGTGTATGTTATTCAAAATTTGTCACCACCACCCGGCATGACTAGAAGCAAAGGTAGAACTCTGAAACTGAAGGCTGCAAAATTTTGTATTTTGAATTCTGCACTTTATTGGAAAGACCCGGGTGGTGTTTTGTTGAATTGTTTGGTGGAAGAAGAAGCGAAGAAGGTAATGGAGGATTTCCATAAAGGAGACTGCGGGGGTCACCATTTTTGGAAAACAACAACCAATAATATTTTGAGAGTGGGATACTATTGGCTAACATTGTTTGCTGATGTGTATAAAACAGTCAAAGGCTACCATGAGTGCCAGATTTTCGAAGGAAGACAGAAATTACAGCCTTTTCCGCTTAAACCTATTGAGGTAAGCGCCCCTTTTCAGCAGTGGGGTTTGGATTTCATTGGGGAGATCCATCCTCCTTCTTCAATACAGCATATATGGATCCTAACAGTGACGGATTAATTCACGAAATGGATCGAAGCAGTTCCCACAAGGCAGGCTACCGATTCGGTAATCATTTCTTTCCTTGAGAACAACATTTTGTCTCATTTCGGTTGCCCGAATAAATTGATCACTGATAATGCAGCAGCTTTTAAATCAAGAAATATGATTGAGTTTTGTGCCAAGTATAAAATCATTTTGGGGCATTCAACTGCCTATCATTCGCAAGGCAACGAATTGGCGAAATCTTCCAATAAATATATAGTCAACATCATTAAAAAGTTTCTAGACATAAACAAGAAGAGTTGGCATAAGAAGCTGGTCAATGCGCTATGGGCTGATCAGGTGAGTCAAAATAAATCCATTGGTATGTCCCCCTTTGAGTTAGTTTATGGAGTAGATACAGTGTTTCCTACCTCACTTGCTGTTCTAGTGGTCAAGCTTCTTCAGGAAGCTGGCAGTGAAGAAAGCCATATGCAGAGAAGGATAAATCAGATGATTAATTTGCAGCAAACGAGAGAAGAGGTTTTCTAGAACACATTTAAATTGCAGGAGAAAATCAAGAAAATCTATGACAGGAAAGCGAAGGCGAATAAATTCCAATTGGAGGAAGTGGTGCTGAAGTGGGATGCTAGGAATGACGAAAAAGGTAAACACAGTAAGTTTCAAAATCTCTAGAAAGTTCCATTCAAGATTGCAGCATATCGAGGTCAGAACGCCTTTCTTTTGAAGGAGATGAACGGTGAATACTGTCCAAGAGGGCCGGTCAATGGTTGGCTGCTCAAGTAGTAATATTTCTAAGATGTTTTCTGCTGATCACATTGTCATTGTACATATCATTCATTTCAATTTCATTGCAAGTGTGCACTCTGGTATTTCCTTTAGTTTGGGGCCCGAAGTGAAGGCTATAATTCTGAAGAAGGATTTCGGTTTTGGTTTAAGTCTGTCTAGTCAGTTTGGTTTAGTCATTTCAGTTTTAAAAGTTGAGTCAGTTTCAGTAAAAGTTTGAGTCAAATAAATTCAGTCAACAATCTTGAGTTGCTTTGTCAAAATAATGGAATCCATAGCCCAATGGACGAAGGCATTGTCTGCTCGCCCAAAGTTCTGTAGTTCTTGGCACCTCCCAGGAGCTACCATCCCCATTGGAGCCAATGTTAGAGTCGGTCTTTACATTCCTCTGTCAGAGATCATTTCTCTTATTGCATTTCATTTTTAGGTGTCTCATTCTGCTCATTCATCTGCATTCCGTTAGGGGCATGCTATCATCTGACGGAAGGGTCTCTTCACTAGTTTCCCTCATGTTTGTACCTACTGGGTTGGTCAAAATTCATCAAAATTCATCAAAGTTGATTTCAGTCATTTACAGTCATAGAGAGATTTTTGGTCGAACAAGAGTCATTTCAGTCATTAGGTCTAGGGTTTGGTCTTCAGAATGTCAAATAATACCAGCAGACCATGAGGATGTCTTCAATAAGTTTTCATTTCAATATTTTCATCATCGATACTGCTCAAGGATGTTTCTTCTTCAAAACTCTGTTTTGAGGAAAAAATCGTCAAATTAATTGTTTGTAATAAATATGTATTTTTAAAGTCTTCCATCATGAAATACTTCAAATGTAGCCCTGGTCATCCTTTTCCGAAGTCCAATGCCACCATCCCTGCAAAAATCAACCAAGAAGCCATCGTTTTAGCCAAAAAATCAAAGAGTAAACTTGAAAAGCAGAGTTGTATTAAAAGTGAAGAAATGCCAATTCTGAAACATTACAAAAATGGGTCTTTACAAAGAAAAAATCAAATTCATGACTTTATATAGATATTTCTATGTTTATCAATGTCATTTGCACGCAAGAGATCAATTAAAGTCGACTCAAGCTGTGGAAGGGCGAAACTGAATTTTGGAGCTAAGACTGTGTGCCTGGGTGTGCGCGCGGCGCATTGGAGGAAGGCGCGGCACATCCACAAGACGCGGCGCATTGGGCCAAGTCTGACTGTGTTAATTTTCTCGAGCGTGGCACACCGAGCCGACGTGGTGCACTGGGTTTGCGTGCGGCGCATAGAGCTTCCAAGACTGAAATTCATCACCGCTTCATCAAATTTTAAATCAACTCGAATCTTTTGCTCCAAGTAAGTGTTAGTATGCCTTTGCCATTGATTTCAGTCTTTATTTGCTGCGATTTAGAGAGGATGTTATAAGAGTTTGAAGGCCAAATTTTAAACCCTAAATCCATATCAAAATCTGCTCCCTTAGGGTTTATGTTTAAAATTTAAAGTCAGCTTGTTGATGCCAATTTGTTCGAACTCCATTCCCCATCACTATCACACTGTTGTCATAATCCCCTCTCCTATTCCCTCTGTCCCAAAACCAATCATATCCCTTGTACCCATTTTTCCTATCACTAAACCCTACTAGCCCTCCCCCTTTTATATCACTTATAAAATCCCCAATTCCCAAAAGTCAAGTGACTGTTATTACATTAATCTCACTTGACAACCCCTCATTTTTCCCGCTGTTCATACTTACCATAGTCCTTCATTTTCCTTTGGCATATTTGGCATCGAAGAAAAAAAACCTATTTCTCATTTTCAAACCAATTAAACATACACTTGTTATATACATTGCAAAAAACTATGTCAGAGACAAACTCATCATATGAGCAAGAATATGAGCAGGACAGTGACTCAACCACCGAGCTAAATGTACCGAGGAGGTCTCATAAAAGTCGCAGGCACGTCAGAGAAGAGCCCACTTCCTTGACTCAATTGTAGGCCTGCCTACTTGCAATGGCATACTTTCAGCAACATTCATGTTTTCAGTATTGTGAGATGATTGATAAGATTCAGCATCATTAGGAGTTGGTTTGCTTATTTGTCCTACATTTGCGTGATGGTCATGCAAACCTTGCTGGAGTGAACTTCACCTTGACACCAGAAACCATTTCTCAGGCAACCGGGATACCAAACATAGGTGAAGAGTGGAATAAGAGACAAAAGCTGGATAGAGCATATTATGAACCTTACATCAAGCCTGGTTATATGAGGCAGCTCAGCAGGGTGTTTCCTTTCAGATTCTTGAAGGAGTCCTATGCACCATTAATGAAACTCATCATTAGATACTTCAGTTGCAAGGGTAGATTCTCACGCCTTTATGCATATCACATCAGAATTTTGATGCATTTCACGAGAGTGAGACTGATGAAAATTCCATATTTCATGTGCCGAAACATAGAGCGAATGACTTCTCTTGTGCACAAGAAGACTCTAGAGAAGCAGCATAACAGTGTTTATCATTATGCACTCATCAAGTTGATTGTGGTACATCAGCTTGGATTGCAGGGAATTGCATGGGAGGAGTTCATTTCCCGTGACTTATTTACAGCCCATCAGCCTCCTCCAGATATTGTTCATGATGAGGGTGAGCCTTCACATCAGTTTGAGGTTCCTGAGATATAGCCTATCAGAGAGGTACCAGAGCCTTATTTGCAGCAGCGCGAGTACTATCTCCACATGGCGTGGAAGGGGTCTCCCCTTATACATCAGCACAGGTACAAGACATAGGCAAGAAGCCTATGCAGGATGAGGGCCCTCACGAGGGCAAGATACTGATTTTATATTGATCGATGTTGATTCGAGCTCTCCCAGCTCAAAGCTGAAAGAAACCATCCAGGAGCAGAAAGCTGAGATCGACACATTGACCGAGAAATTGTAGAGAGCTCATTGGGTTATAAATTACTTGGAGCAGTGGAATAAACAACTAGAGGATCAGCACACACTCATGTAGCTGCAGAGAATCTGCGAAGACCGGGAATTGGCCTGAAAGAGACCAAGTGACATGACACCATTTGAACGGGAGATTTTCCTTACGAGATCCAACATTCATGTTGAGAAACTATTTTCGAAGGCCAATAGGGGAAAATACATGCTCATACATATGAATAACCACTATTGGGCCTGCACACATGTTTGCAAAGCAAAAATGAAGATCCTGAAAGCGAGGCTGAGAAGGGAACTAAGGAGGTGAAAAAGGCCTGATCCACTTTAAATCTTGGCCAAAGCTTCTTTGGTTGAGCATGACACTTGATGGGGGAACTTCACTCCAAATTTTAGCAAGTTTGGGGAAAATTTTGTCATTTTTGAAATTTTTGGTCGCAAAATAGATTTTTCCGCCCGACGCGTCGTGCCACTTGGCGTGCGCTTACGTTTGAGAGATCTTCTGGAGGGAAAATTGATATTTTTTGGTTTGTTATGATAAATTATGCATGTTCAAAAATGGCTGAGATATTTCATCAACTTCTGGATGGTCTTAAGGGTCAAAAACACTCCAAAAATGGCCTTTCTGCCACCTTTTGCACCAGCAGGAACCAGTCTTGGGAGATTGCAGTTTTGGAGGGGCACATGAACTCCAAATTGAAAAATTCCACTTGGGTTGGATAGTGGACAGGTAGGGCTTTCCAACGAACTATCCTGATCTCAATTTTGACTTCAGGAAGTGCCTCAAAAATAGGATCAAAGTGGCGTGATGCATTGAGTTTTTGGGCGCGGTGCATAGAGAAATTTTGCTTCATGTTTACTTTTCAGCTCAGAAATTCGCCCAGTTTAAATAGTTTCACTTTTTTATGTAGTTATTGATCTATTTTGATGTAACTTGGTGACTATGATGTAATTTTGGCTCAAATTTACTTTTTCTAGAGGATTCATTCACTAAAAAGTGAAAATTAAATGAATGGATCAGTTTCCTAGCATATAGAGGCAAGTTGTTTGATTGCCTAGATTTCAGTTCCTTGTTTAGAATTGGTTGAAACAGCTCCTAGAAGGATGAGCTCAAACCCTAGAGGCATGGGAAGGGGTTAGGATGGTCTATATCATGTATTTTCTGAGACATTTTCAGGGTTGGATACTTGGGAAAAGTTTGGCACTTCATTGTACATACACTTCTGCATTTTTGGCAAAGGAAAGACCAGGGTTTTGCAGCACTTGTTGGGATCCTTGTGGCTCTGAGTTTTGATGATGTTTTTCTACATGTATCTGTAAGTTTAATTAATTTTTATGTATTCCATTTCCCTTCTCTTTTCTTCTGAATTAAACAAATGAGTAACTAAGGTAGAATTCATTAGTTTGTTGGTGCTCT
This sequence comes from Pinus albicaulis, assembly GCA_034641835.2. NCBI lineage: Eukaryota > Viridiplantae > Streptophyta > Pinopsida > Pinales > Pinaceae > Pinus > Pinus albicaulis. Next base: position 967,610,924 of record CM076570.1, on the reverse strand, counting down.
GCCTTAAACTTTTGTTTAGTTTTATATGTTTTCGTCAGTTTGAAGAGGATCCTTGCACCCTCTTGCCCTCTTCATATCCTCAGCTGTCTTTCTATCCATTCATTGAATCTAATACATCAAAGCCATTGCTTACCCTGCCCCAACTTGAACTTTGCAAGAAATTGGCCTCATCCCCAAGCCCAAAATTGCTTTTCCTTTTTTTCTAACAAAAACCCTTAAAAATCATTCCAAACTCCTTGATTAATATACCTAGCCCAAAATTAGCACTCATTTCAGTCATCTCAAGGCCTATTGATACATATTTCCTAAGATTGACCCAGAGAGAGCCCTCTCCTATTCTGGTAGGGCTAGCTACCAGACTGAGCATGGTTTGCTGTTACCTTGAATCTCGCCTTCTTTCAGCCTGAGGTGGATTTGGGAAATAATACGAGGGATAACGGGTGATGGCACAGGTTAACCGTTGGTTTTACGGGGTCTGCCTCGCCACGTGTCAACAGGTCTATGGAATTTCTCGTCGACCGGGGAATACCGCCTATACGCCAAAAGTGGTGCGATATGGGCAACCCACTTTCCAAAACCACTCGCAGTTTTGCTATAGTGATCGACCAAGGTAATTGTGGGGTTTTTTTATTCCTTTGTTCATTTAACTCATGTCCAGACTACGGTTCCAGTTCGAAAAAAATCCCTCTATTTCTTTTCGAAGCGGGAAATCTACGTATAACACAGAATTAACAGAGTTTTTTCGGATAAATTAAGGGAATTCAAGGACAGAGAATGGAATTACCAGTACACAATTGCCTCGCATTTAACCAATTCTTCACAATTATAAATGCAGGTAGTTTGGAAATCAACAAGACTTGATTTTTTATTCAACCGGAAGCAATTGTTCCATACACAACGTTTATTGCAAAAATCTCTCTTTTTCCCTCTTGCTCTCTCTCTTTTCTACATCCGAGGGATTACAATTTTATACAATAACATATGACTCTTTGATTCCTCTGAGAGGACCGTTTTAGGAAATCAACAACCTAATTAAAATAGTTCAACTAATAGAGATATGACAGCTAGACTAACTGAACTATTCAACTTCTACGACTCTAGCTGATCTAATAATACAATCAGCTAAGGTATTGACACCAAGCTGTAAGAACTCGACTGTTTTCGAACCCTCCTAGCCACAACATGTGGAAAAAACTCCTACATTTTTGGCTAGTGTCTAATTCCCCTGCATCAGACTCCCGAGGGCAATCTTCTTCATGGGCTCCTGTCCATGAGCTCTCCCACTGATCTGCCTATCTTCTGCAACATTTCTTCAGTCATCCAATTGGCATCTTCCTCTGGCCTATCCTTCCATTTGATCAAGTACTGAAATTACTCTCGTCCTCTGGTCCTTCTGAAGGGTCTTTTATCCAATATTTTCTCTGGTTGCAATGGCTGTGCTGGAGGTAGCTGTTCTCTCCAATCAATCTGTTCCTTGTCTGTTGCTCTTTCTTCTGCACCATCATCTTCATACTTGTACAAATCTGCAACATTAAAAATGCGAGATATTCCAACATCAGGAGGTAATTCAATCTCATAAGCATTTGCAGAAAACTTCCTAAGTATCTTGCATGGCCCAATCTTTTTGAGCTTCAATTTATTGTACTACTTCTTTTGGAATATCTCCTTTCTCAAGTGTGCCAAGACCTGATCTCCTACTTCAAAATGAACTTCTTTTCTGCTTAATTCTACTCTGCTTTTGTATTTGATGCTGCTACCTTGTAGTTGCTATTTCACTTGTTCATGTATGGCCTGGATCTCTGAAGCAAATTCCTCACCATCTACACTTCTAAGCTCTGCCTTTCCCAGATTTCTTAACTCTGATATTCCTCTGGGGTGCATTCCATAAACAATATGAAATGGAATCTGCCTTGTGCTCCTGTTTGGTGAGTCATTATATGCATACTCTTCCTGGGGAAAAATATGATCCCACCGCTTGGGATGCTCTCTTGCAAGAATTCTCAACAAATTTCCCAGACCCCTATTCACAACCTTAGTTTTTCCATCAGTCTAAGGATGATAAGCTGAGATAAAAATTAAGTTGGTACCAATTTTCTTCCACAGTGTCCTCCAAAAGTTCCCCACAAATTTGGTGTCTCTGTCCAAAAGGATACTCTTGGGCAACCCATGCAATCTAACAACTTCCTTGAAGAAAAAGTTAGCAACATGGGTGGCATCACTGGTTTTATAACATGGAATAAAATGTGCCATTTTGGATAATCGGTCCACCACAACAAAGACTGCATCATTCCCTCTCTAAGTTTTGGGCAATCCTAGAACAAAATCCATACTCACCATATCCCAAGGCCTATCTGGAATAGGTAAGGGAGTGTACAATCCTGAATTCTGGCTTCTTCCTTTAGCATATTGACAAATCTTGCAATTCTTCACAAACTTATCCACTTCTGTTCTCACCTTGGGCCATAAATAAAAGTGACTCAGCTGCTCATAAGTCTTGTCAGTACCAAAGTGTCCAGCAAGTCCCCCACTGTGCTTCTCTTTGATCAAATTTTCTCTCATGGAACATTTTGGTACACACAGTTGGCTTCTTCTGAATAGTAAGTCCTCCTGGAGGAAATAATCTAGCCACTGGCTTCTATCTAATAAAATAGGGTTACTAAATGCCTCAAATTCTTCTTTAAAATCTGGATCTGTTTTATACAATTCTTTCAGAAAATCAAACCCTGCAACTTCAAAATTAGTTTCTTGAACAAGCATGTGCCTCCTACTCAAAGAATTAGCTACTTTATTGGTTTGGCCACTTATATGTTTCAGAACAAAATTGGAGATACTCAACCCATTTAGCATGCTTATGTTTCAACTTGGGCTGCTGTACAATATACTGCAAAGCATGATTGTCAGAATATAATACAAATTCCCTGGACATAAAATAATGCCTCCACTTCTTCAGTGCCTGAACAATTGCATATAATTCCTTCTCATAAGAGGAATACTTTGTTCTAGTGTCACTCAGATTCTCACTGAGATATGCCACAGGCCTATCATCCTGACTCAACACAGCTCCAATGGCCTCTCCACTGGCATCACATTTTACTTGAAATGGTTTAGTAAAATCAGGCAGGATCAAAATAGGCTTCTCTGTTATCTTTTTCTTCAAAAGTTTGAAGTTTCTTTCTGCTTCAACAGTCCACTTAAATGGTTGTTTTTTCTTCTTTATTGTCTCTATTATGGGTGTATTAATCTTACTGAAGTTTCTTATAAACTTCCTGTAAAAACTAGCAAGTCCATGGAAACTTCTTACCTCAAAGACATTCCTGGGTGAAGGCCATTCCACAATTGCCTTAACCTTTTCTGGGTCCATCCTCAATCCTTCTGCAGAAATAGAAAAACCCAAATACACCAACTCGTCCTTCATGAATGAGCATTTCTTCAGATTTATTAGTAGTTTCTCTTGGTGCAGCTTCTTCAAGACATGATTAAGATGCCTTAAATGTTCTTCTCTAGTTCTGTTGTATACTAATATATCATCCAGATATACTATCACAAATTTACCAATGAATTCTTTCAATACCTCATTCATAAGTCTCATAAAAGTGCTTGGTGCATTTCATAACCCAAAAGGCATTACCATCCATTCATACAGTCCTTCATTTGTTTTAAAGGAATTTTTCCACTCATCACCCTCTCTTATTCTAATCTGATGGTATCCACTTTTCATTTCTATCTTTGAGAAATATTTAGCACCACTCAAACAGTCCATTAAGTCCTCAACTCTGGGAAAATGGAATCTGTACCTGATTGTGATCTTATTGATTGCTCTAGAATCAGTACACATCCTCCAACCTCCATCTTTCTTTGGGCTCATCACTCGCTACCGCGATTACGGACTCGACTTTCCCCACCGCCTCCCTCATCTAACAACTCTCGTACTTGTCTCCTCGATTTCCTCATTTTCCTTGGGAGTCATTCTATAGGTCGCCTTTATAAGGCATTTGAACTGTGTGGATACAAAATTCCATTCGATGGTTGATCTTCTAGACAAGAACAATTACACGTAAATCATCCACAACAATGTCACAATAATCATCTAACATCTCTTGTATCTCTACTGGTAAATCAGAAATATTTGTAGAAGTAAGAACTAATTTAGGCTTGCAAGATAAAGCAAAGCTTACCTCTTCTTCTTCTATCTGCTGCAGATATTCCTTCTCGCTCAGCAACAAGGTCTTTGGATCAATCACTCTGCTGGATGGCTCTCCTTCTTCCATGGGAATCAACATATGATGTACCCCATCTTTGAAGAACTTGTAAGTGTTCTTCTTGCCATCATGCACTGTTGCTCTATCAAAATGCCAAGGTCTACCCAGTAGTATATGACACACATCCATGGGCATTACATCACACAGGACCTTATCCTTATATTTTCCCATTTGCAGCTCTATCTCACACTGCTCCTTTACAACCAGCTGATGTCCCTTATGCAGCCAGGACACCCTGTAGGGAGTTGGATGCTCGCTTGTCTTCAACTTCAACTTCTCTATTACCTCAGTGGAAACCAGATTTTTTGTGCTGCCACTATCAATGAATAGCTGACAGTATTTCCTTTGGACTTTGAAGATGCTTCTAAACAAAGTCTTCCTTTGTGCAGGCTCAGTGACCTCTTTGGCTTGCTTCAACAGGACCTTATTTACCACCAAGGATTCTCCCCTCTCTAGAAGAATTTCTTCTTTGATCTCTGCTTCTTCTCCAGCCCGAGTAACAAAAACATTCCTTGGACCAGCACCCACATTATCTGGACATTCATAGTGCTTGTGTCCCACTTTCTGACATCTATAACACCTCAATTCTCTACCTCTGCCTCTGTCTCTACCTCCTCTTCCCTTTCCTCTGTAAAAACTCCTTCTACCCCTTGCATCATCCTCTATAGATGCATTCTGAGGTGAGCTAATGTTAGCTCCATCCCTGGCTGTAGTAGGCTTTTCTCTACCACCCTGACTTCCCTTCCCATGGAAAGTACCTCTCTTCTTGGCAGACTGTTTCCTCAGGAGTTTCTCCTCTGCTTTCAAGGCCATCTGATAGGCCCCTTCCACTGTCTTAGGAGACAGGAGATGAATCTCATCTTGGATCTCCAGCTTGAGACCATTCACATATCTGGCAGTCTTCTCAGGTGTGTCTTGAAATTTCCCAGCCCTTATGCTCACTCTGTAGAATTCCTCTGTGTATTCCTTTACTGTCAGCAACCTCTGTCTCAGGTTCTGCATTTGTTTATACAATGTCAGCTGGTAATCACTGGGCAGGAATTTACCATTTAAATTGGCCACCATTCTGGTCCAGCTTTTAATAGGTTGCTTGCCAACACTCCTCCTCTCTGCCTGCACCCCATCCCACCAAAGTGCAGCATGTCCCTTCAGCTTTGTTACTGCAAACTTGACCTTCTTATCTTCACATATTTCTTCATAATCAAAGCACTTGTTCAATTCATTTATCCAGTCTACTAGTTCTTCTAGAGTCAGTCCCCCTGTATAACTCGATACTTCAATCCTGGGCTTAACTACAGACCCCAGAACAATTCTAAGGAGCCTCATGTCAGGAGGAATCTCAAAATTTTCTTCTGCTTCTTCTGTCTCAGGTTCGCTGATGTCTTCAGGATCTCTGGGCTGTCTTCTCTCCATGGCATCTATTCTGGCTTTGACCCTCTGTAACATCCCCAACACCTCAGTTTTGGCAACATGTCTTCTTCTGCCAGCACCTCTACCCACTCGGATTGCCATGTCAACAAAAACAACTCAGAATAGCTCTGATACCACAAATGACACAACAACGCTGAAAGGATTTTCTATGAAGAGCTGGTCAACGATGACATGGCTCTGTCTGGTTTCTCCTTTCTTCACGTGGTCTATTCCTTTTTGTTTTATTTATCAATTTCAAAGAAATCGACAAATAACTTATAAACAGCTCTCGAATGTTTATATTATATTTCCCGGCTTATACATATATCTCCGAACTTTATAACCAATGGTTAACCCTTCACGCTTTACATGTATACCCAATGCGTTGTTTAGAAAATACTATGTAATAAACCTTCGGACCTTATGTTAATACTCCATGCTTTGAAAACAGAACTTTATAATAGAGCTTTCGCTCTGGGCCCACCTATATATATGTATCAATAACCAATCAAATGCGTGCATCGTACCTCTTTTATCATCCGTGCACCTTGGTTATCATTCGTGCATCTCCGTCAGCCGAACACCGTACGATGACTCTTACCCAGATCAACGGTTCTGGGAAATATCGCTCGGCGTCCTGGTGCAAGCGATAACGGGCGATGGCACAGGTTAACCGGTGGTTTTGCGGGGTCCACCTCACCACGTGTCAACAGGTCTATGGAATTGCTCGTCGATCGGGGAATACCGCCTATACGCCAAAAGTGGTGCGATATGGGCAACCCACTTTCCAAAACCACTCGCGATTTTGCTACAGTGATTGACCAGGGTAATTGCAGGGTTATGTTATTCCTTTGTTCATTTAACTCGTGTCCAGACTATGGTTCTAGTTTGAAAACAACACCTCTATTTCCTTATGAAGTGGGAAATCTACCTATCCAACAGTGTCACGGCCAAAATTCTTCTACACAGACCCGCTTGCAGGTAGCACGGATTTAACAGAGTTTATTCGGATAAATTAAGGGAATTCAAGGACAGAGAATGGAATTACCATTACAAAATTTCCTCGCAGTTAACCAATTCTTCACAATTATAAATGCAGGCTGTTTGGAAATAAAAAAGACTTGATTTTTTATTCAACCGGAAGAAATAGTTCCATACATAGAGTTTATTGCAGAAATCTCTCTTTTTCCCTCTTGCTCTCTCTCTTTTCTACATCCGAGGGATCACAATTTTATACAATAACATATGACTCTTCGGTTCCTCTGAGAGGACCGTTTTAGGAAATCAACAGCCTAATTAAAATAATTCAAATAACTAGGATATGACAACTAGACTAACTGAACTATTCGACTTCTACGACTCTAACTGATCTAATAATACAATCAGCTAAGGTATTGATAGCTAGCTATAACAACTCGACTGTTTTCAAACCCTCCTAGCCACAACATATGGACAAAACTCCTACATTGTTGGTTAGTGTCTAATGCCCCTGCATCAAAATTATACCACACATTCCCATTTGGAGTAGTAAGATACCATAAAAAATGGATACTGGCTTAGAAACATCAATTTCAAGTTAGAATTGAGCCGCGCAAACATGCTCATCATACAAACAGAAGTACCAAGCTGCACAGTTACCCATTCACAGGAGGGGGCAAAAATCTTAGAGGAAATATTCACAATAACAATATGTCATGGGAAGGGATGAAAAATATGAACGAGACATACCTAGTTACCAACACCATGAAGTTGATATGGATGTACTCCCATAGATGAAGCCTCCCTTTCAAGATTTCCATTAGAAGGGAGCCAAAATGCCTCCTCACAACTCTCGAGACAACACCATACCACATTGCGACTGCATGAAACGAGGTGCAAGAATTCACCACTTGGAGGTTTATCGCTCTGTGACATTAAAATCCATCCTTAATATCTCTCACTCTTCCTCCTATCGCATCAACCCTATCATGCATATCTTGCACCTTCCATAGTTTCCCTTCTGCATTATCCCCCATTTAATCACCATTAATGAGATTCCCAAGTGGGACGGTGAACTGGCATGCACCCTGATCAAGGAATGTGATTTTCACTTTAATTTTTATTTGAATCATTTTTTTTTTTGTTTAAGTGTGATTATTATTAAATTTTCACATAAAAAGCATAAAACTTGCTATTTTTAAACTTTTTTTTGTTAATTTTTATGTATAAAAATCCTTTATTTGACATGATAGTTTTAGAAAAAAAAATCCTCAAAATATGTATTTCGTATGCTATATCTATATTCAAAATGTGTATTTTTATGTCAATTGTTCAAAATTATTGCATTTCTGGTAACAATTATTTGATGTGCATTGAAATATTAATTAACGATATATAATTATATAGAATATTAAAATTTAAAATTTTGACATTTTCTTTTTTACTATGCAAAAGATGAGAGATCCCATTAAAAAGAAACACAAGCTTATAATACACATAAAAAAATATGTTAGGGAATAAGAAGAAGACGACTACTTAAAAAATTGTTAAATTTAGAAAATAATTATTCGCATTTAATACAATTGAAAATTTAACGTAAAAAATAAGTCTTCTAAAAAGGGGGTTGATGTTGGCATCAACACTTTTCAAAGTCAGCATGAAAATCACTAACAATTTAAAAAAAATGTTTATACTTGATACATAAGGAAATTTAAAAAATAAAAAATATGCTAAAAAAAAAAAAGTATATTCTGAATCAACACTTTTCAAAATCAAATTATTTTTTTGATGTTAGTGTCAGTCTAGACATACTGCCATCAGTGATCAAAAATTCTCTTTTGCATTTGCATATTAGGAGTCCCATACCAATAAATTTCATCATTCTGCTAGGTCATGGATTCATTGATGGTAGTGATTTCTCATCAGCTTTCCCTCATATGAAACTCGTTGATTCTCCTCTCTATGGTCTTTAGTCATGAGTCACTTTCACTCTCAAATCCATATTAATAGGTCATAGGATGGGTTTCATTATTTTCTAGGGTCTCACCGTGGTTAAAATAATGAGTCGAGTGTCAATAAATATCAGCAAGGTCACGAGGAAGTCAATAAACTCAAAGTCATAGCACCTGGGAAGAAATTATTTAGCTTGATGTAATTTTCACCTCAAAACCATGTTTTGAGGTTAAAAAATGATATTTTTCCTTCATTATCATTCATTATGTAATTTTATGTCAGCATATGTAATAAGTCACATTTTAGAAGCTGCCATCTCCGCAAAGTCACCACCCTACCTTCAGAAAAGTTTTCCATAGCATGTTTAGCATCAAATCATGTTCTAAGTAGATCCAGCAGAAAGAGCCTGGAAAGAGCTTTCCAATGGTATATTACACTCTCAAAACTGACTTTTGGATTGAAATTTATGCTTAAGTGAAGTAAAAGTCCCCTATATCTTCAAAAAATCCCTTTTCCCATTTTTCCCTTAAAATTTATGTTTAAAGTTTAATATTTTCTTTTATAAAACCCATTCTAATTTACAAAATTGCATTATAAATAATTTAAATACAAATGTGATTTAAAACACAACCACTTCCCCTCCATGCTTTGAAACTTTATAATAAAATTCAAAGCTTTATTATAATCACTGAAATAATTAAACCACTTCCCCTTTCATGACCCCTTAAACTTTGTAACAAAGTTTAACTCTTATATTATAATAATCCACCAACCCAAGTCCCTTCCCCTTCCATCGCATCAAAAATATTAAATGGGCGCCCCGATTGGCCCTTCGTTAAAATCTCCGATGCGATTGCCCCGATTGTATATCTCCCGATGAAACCCGCCCAATTACATTTTGGCCGTCGATCCGATCGACGATCGGACGGCCCATATTTGATCGGTGCTTCCATAAGCCCCCTCCCCAATTGAGCACTTCTGATTAAACTCCTTCCTAATGGCAAACCCCTGATTGTAAACCCCCGACCACATCCTGACCATCGATCTCATTTTTGATCTTGCCCCATGAAATACCCTGTGTCCTGATTTAATCCCGAGTTTCAACTGTCCCATTCAATCCCACACAGCCCTAAAATTTATTCCTTTTATTAAAAAAAATTTCCCATCATTTTATCTAGCCTAATATCAGATCATTATTATACTTTTGTTAAATATCCATTTTACGAAGAGAGCCCTCTCTTCTCCTTGTAGGGCTAGCTAGAAGGCCAAGCGTGGTTTAGATGTTGCCCTATTTTGCCGTTTTTTAGCCTGGGGTCCAAGTTGGGTGCTAAAATCTCTGGCAACCATACTGGGGAAGAACTATTTAGCATAAAATATTGATCACCCTAGTAATATCCTCCCCGGTAAAGAATGAAAAAGTATCATATCTAAATGTTGATGGTGAACAACAATTGGATACATATGAAGGCTGAAATTTTCACCTAACGACTCCAACATAATGTAAAAGATTCCACTAGAGGATCGATTGTTCCCACAGGAAAATGGAAGGATATTACACCAAGTTCAGGTATCCAAAGTGGAAAGGTATTCAGGACCTAATCTGTTTTCTTGTAAATTACTACTTTTCTTTTCCTGAAGCTATCCTGAAAGTTTTTCAGAATTTGCTGTGTGATAAAGGTGATCAAAATTTTCATTCGAACTATCCAAAAAGTGTAAATATTGAGTTTTCCTTTGATCTCGGCCTCCACCATTTTCCTAAATCTTATGATGAACATCTTCAAATTGATGAGCCCAAAGAGAACAGGACTAATCCTATTGCTCCTGTATATACTCCTGCACCTTTAATAGTCCCGGATAGGTATAAACCTCTCATTTTACCTTCTGTACTCCATGCTTTCCCTCAAAATTATTACCTATATTTGCCAAGGTTTGATGGTGAATGTAAGAACGTCAATGCTGAGCAACATGTGCAGAATGTTGAGACTTTCCTAGACCTTTTTGAATTTGATGAAGAGGATGTCAGTATTAGGCTTTTTTCTCTTTCTTTGCAAGGAAATGTTGGCAATATGATGCAGAGTGTTTTCCTTGATGGCAACCTACTTGATAAAGTTGTCCTTGATGGAAACTGACTTGATGAGTTTGTTAATGATGTAAATCTGATGTATCTACAGAGCATCTTAGAAGTAACAAAGAAAGAATTCCAGTAAGTGCCAAAATAATGATGAAAATGGTATGTCACAAAGCATACGCGGGTTTGTAAAGGCGAAGTAGCGTATGTACATGGAAAAGTACGTACCAAGTAGCATATGCCTATTTGCACTCTAAATTTATAAAACCAGGAGACATTACCATGGTATTGGCCCATAGTATTGAGCACTGTATTATCTATTTGATCCCGTCCAGGAATACCATCAGAATGTGTGTGGTTTTGACTCATGGTATTGATAAAGGTTAAATCTATATAAGGAGAAGAAGATCATAGTGCAAGGGTGAGAATAAGTCTGGGTATTAATGAATACTTCACTTTGAAGTATAGCTGCATGGAAGGGTAACAGTTTATTGATTGATCTGAAGTAATAATGCACCTAAGAAGAAAATGATGAAGAGGGATCTCTAGATCTGAAATAACTATGTATTTTCTAGATCTGTTTATGGAATATTTAGATCTGTGATCTGGCGAATCTTTGCTGAAGTAAAGAATTAAATCTGAGTTCTTTATCTGATCTGAAGAGCTGCACAGTCTTGAAAAGTTTCTGATCTATACACAGGTTAGTATCATTAAAAGCGTGTGTATATGCAGGTCTGATTGAAGAAAAGCGCGTATGGAATATGAGGTTAGTCCTGAAATATGTGCAGATGTATATGCAGGTTTGTCTCTATGAAAGCACGTATATACGTAGGTTCAGTGAAGTAAAAGCGCGTATGGAGTCTAGGGTTTTCACTGAAGTATGTGGATTAAAATGTCTGATCAGTTTTACTGTTTTACTGTTATCTGTCAATGATGTATTCGTACAGATCTGGGTTGTTTGACTGTTGATTATGTTGATTGAAAGATCAAGTTGTTGGTTGACTGGTTGATGATTCAATGAATGAATTGATGGGGTTATAAGTTTCAGTTTGATGTATGATGAGCTTAAATGTGTGGAGTGGATCCAGTCTAAAAATATGATGAAAAGTGGCCTACAAGGTATGTTGTATGGAAGCTGATGGATCCAGTATGAAAATTGATGAAACGTGGTCGGCAATGGTGCTGAGCGTCGAAGCCTTCAGTGAGGGCATTATAGCTCCCTTCCAGTGGTAGATGGTAAACGAGAGCAGGGGGTAGTAGCTCCCTTCCAGGCGAGGCTGGTAAACGAGAGCAGGGGGTAGTAGCTCCCTTCCAGGAGAGGCTGGTAAACGAGAACAAGGGGGTTGTAGCTCCCTTCGAGGAGAGGCTGGTAAACGAGAGAAGATTGCAGCCTTCTGCAGGTGGGTGCATGCATACTGGTATGAGTCTGCACCAGTACATGGTTGTAAGAAGTTTTCTTTATAATTAATATTGAAGACAGATATGATAGCAATGGTGGTTTTCTCCCGAATTAGATTTCCACCTTAAATCCTAGTGTTCATGTGTGTTGCTTATGTGTGATGATTTATTCTATTCTTACTGCACAAGTTTACTTCTTACTAATCATCTAATGAATGAATGATGCAATGATCTAAGTAAATAATTATCTGCATAATGAGATCTCTCATAATGAGATCTCCGGTAATACATAAGTTTTTATTAAGGATATCCGTGTGTAGTATTAGCTATTTCTTATAGCGTATGGGTTTTAGAGAAATAAAAAGTAAAAAGTTTTCAGTCAGCCCTAAATACTGATTCACCCCCCCCCCCCCCCCCCTCCCCCTCTCAGTATTTTTCCCAATAGGAAAAGTCAAGAGTTGGTTCAAAACCCTGCCTAATGTCAGCATCTGAAAATTTTTAGCATTTCATCAAAATCTTCCTCAACAGATTGGTGGTCAAAAAAAACCCTTTCCTGATTTTAGAAGAGTATGCCTAGCTGAAAAGACAGCTAGGGGAGATAGTACAACAGTTTTCTGCCAAATTCAATCGAGTCTATTATTCGATACCTGCCAATATAAGACCTCCTCCTTGCTCAGCTCTATTACACTACCCAGGTTGCTTTGATCCTGAAATGGAGTTTCAGCTGAGAGAAAGGAACTTACCAACACTTGAAGAGATGCAAAACTGCGCAGTAGATGTAGAAGCTAATCTGATGATTAGAAGGGCAAGACTAAAAGGAGAAGAAAATAAGAATGGTGCAGAGCACTCGACATCGTGAGAAGAAAAGCTCGACCTTTTGGTAAGCGCAGTGAAAAAAATGATGTGAAAAATCACTGCAAGGAATGAAAATGACGTTCAAGAACAAATGGCTTATCCAAAACATTCTCTTTCTTATCCCAGTTTTCGTCAATCTAACAATGACTGTATTATAGAATATCTCGGAGAAGAGATATCTGTTGATATGACATGTATGATTGATGATATGTTTTATGATTTGCCAAAGTTTGATCAATACAATGATGATGATTATTTTTCCAAACAAAAGCTAATCGTGTAGAACAACGAATAGTTGCTTTGTGGGAGGAAGTTCCATTACAATATCATGAAAACAATAATCATCTGATGCACATCATCCAGGACAGTGATGAGGAAAGTCTAGAGAATTAGGAAGTAAGTGAGGGATTTTTGCCTCTTTGTTTCACTTCAATTCAGTTTATCAAAGATAACTTTCATGCAATTAGAAATCAACAATCTCTTAGTTTTAATGTTGAGGTCGAGAGAGATAGTGAAATTCCTGGGCAAGTCTTCAATGTGAAATCTTCTCCTGAAACAATTGATGAAATCATTTGCGATATAAAATCTCCCCTCACTCCAGATTTGCGGTCGCTGAGTGTAATGGAAGGTCAGACTGCAGATAAAGGCTTGGAAGCTGAAAAATATGATCTAATGATGCAAGATGATTTTGTATCCTTATGTTTTGAAACATTTCAGTTCTTAAGGAAGAATTTTCATAATATCTCTAAATAAAAATATGAGCAATCTGTAGAGTGTCATGCAGTCTCATTAAAATAAATAGATACGTCGCAACAATATTTTCAAGTTTTTTATGACCCTATAGCTGATATGTTGGATGATTTTTGTTGTAAAAGTCCTTCTCCATTGACTAACCACGTGTTAGAAAAAGGTGTTGACAGTAGCTTTATTCGAAAGATGACTTCATTGTCTTGTTCAGCACGCTTTTCATTACTAAGCTCATATCAAGGTTTGCAGTCATATGAGGAGACTAATGAAGAAGACTTTTGTTCTTTTGGGGATCATCAGCAGAGATTGGTTATTCACGAATTTCAGGATCCTTTTGTCAACTTGCTGCAATAATCAGAGAAAGACAACACAGATGTTAGGAAAATTTTAATATCAAGGTATGGAGATTACTTGGAGCAGAGTAGTGATGTATTAATGGAAATAAATAGGTATTATTATGAAGATCCTTTTGCAGTGTTCTTGAGGTCATCTAGTCAACTCATGCTTTGCAAGTGTATCAAGACTCAACCTGATTCCAAATTTCCATGGGAGTTGCCTTTCAATTCTTCTCTCTTCCTGCTCATCAGAAAACACTTGGGAAGAATTCAAATAGTAGCCAGGATGCTTACATGGTTGCATTGTTTGTTCCATTTCACTTGATCAGGCGGTGAATAGAACAATTAGAGTAGGTTTGATGAATAAGCTCAATTATGAGCATATTTCCAGTTTTTCAATTGTGTTTTATTCATGTCTTAATTCAGTTTGGTTTTATTATGGTTTTCAGTCTTAGCCTTGAGTCAGAGTCAGTTTGCATTGTGTCAGTTTTCAGCATTTTTGACTCCATGCCCAATGGATAAGGCTACTTGGTCTACGGTGTTATTGGCACCTCCAAGGAGTTACCATCCCCATTGGAGCCAATGTTAGTGTCAGTCTAGTCATACTACCATCAGTGATCAAAATTTCTCTTTTGCATTTGCATATTAGGAGTCCCATACCAATAAATTTCATCATTCTGCTAGGTCATGAATTCATTGATGGTAGTGATTTGTCATCAGCTTTCCCTCATGTGAAACTTGTTGATTATCCTCTCTATGGTCTTTAGTAATGAGTCACTTTCACTCTCAAATCCATATTAATAGGTCATAGGATGAGTTTCATTAGTTTCTAGGGTCTCACCATGGTTAAAATAATGAGTTGAGTGTCAATAAATATCACTAAGGTCATGAGGAAGTCAATAAACTCAAAGTCACAGCACCTGGGAAGAGCTTATTCAGCTTGATGTAATTTTCACCTCAAAACTATGTGTTGAGGTGAAAACATGATATTTTTCCTTAATTATCATTCATTATGTAATTTTATGTCAGCATATGTAATAAGTCACATTTTAGAAGTTGCCATCTCCACAAAGTCACCACCCTTCCTTTAGAAAATTTTTTTGTAGCATGTTTAGCATCAAATCATGTTCCAAGTAGATCCAGCAGAAAGAGCCCGAAAAGATCTTTCCAACGGTATATTACACTCTCAAAACTAACTTCTGGATTGAAATTTATGCTTAAGTGAAGTAAAAGTCCCTTATATCCTCAAAAAATCCCTTTTCCCATTTTTCCCTTAAACTTTATGTTTAAAGTTTAGTATTTTCTTTTATAAAACCCATTCCGATTTACAAAATCACATTATAAATAATTTAAATACAAATGTGATTTAAAACACAACCACTTCCCCTCCATGCTTCGAAACATTATAATAAAATTAAAAGCTTTATTATAATCGTCGAAATAATTAAACCACTTCCCCTTTCATGACCAGTTAAAATTTGTAACAAAGTTTAAGTCTTATATTATAATACTCCACCAACCCAAGTCCCTTCCCCTTCCATTGCATCACAAATATTAAATGTGCGCCCTGATTGTCCCTTTGTTAAAACATCTGATGAAATTGCCCCGATTGTATATCTCTTGATGAAACCCACCCGATTACATTTTGGTCGTCGATCTGATCGACGATCGGATGGCCCATATTTTATCGGTGCTTCCATAAGGCCCCTCCCCCGATTCACTGCTTCTGATTAAAATCCCTCCCGATGGCAAACCCCTAACCACATCCTGACCATCGATCTCATCTTTCGATCCGACGGCTCTTATTCCATCGCCGTGTTCCCATCGGTGATTTCCTTTTGCGCTATATGTTCCAATATCCGCTTTCTCCCGATTCTGATTGACTCTCAGGCCCAACATACATCTTCCGCCCATTTATAATATAAAGGTATTTTTCCTTTGTTAAACTCAATATTGTTTTATTTCGTTATTACAAAGGTTTTCCCCTTCACTCCCCATTCCCAATCACATTGGAAGATTTTTGGTCTTGTTTTAAACAACATCCTCCCTATCCCTCCAATCACCGATTGTGATGGCACCACCACTTATTATATTATAGTGGTTTATATTATATTATGTCCCACCTCCATGACTTTGCAATTGTGACTATAATATTGTCTCCACCTCCTTTCCCTTCTTCTTTCCCATTCAAAATTAATTTTTCCCTTCACCAAAAGCATAATTTCATTCCATTTTGTTTCAACAACATTTTATTAAAATGTCAGTTTTCTTAAATAAACAGTGGAAAGAAAATTCAAAAGTCAAAAGGCCAAGAAAATTATATTAAAAATAGATTTTTTTCAACAACAGCAAAGTAGGAAATCTATTTTCTGGATTACCTATTTTTCCTTCATACAGTATAACAATGAATTTTCAAAGGGTCAAATGTATTGTTTTTCCTTGTTTTCAGAGGCAAATTGTTGGTTCTCTTTGCCATATTCATATTTCAGTTCTGAGTTGTTAAACAACTCCCTCTTTTCGTGGATCTATGTTGCCACATTTTAGCTTATTTAATGTAATTTTAAATGATTTTTAAAGAAGTATAGAGTCTGTAACTCAGAAGTAGGGGAATAGTGTGGGAAGAAAGCTCTGTGCTCCATTGTATAGTTTGACAGGGAATCAATAAGACATGCAGCTCTGATTTGTGGGATCCATTTGGTATGAGATTTAGCATTTGTTTCTCTCCTTTGTTTCATATGTAAATTGTTATGTTTCACCTTTCATCCATAACAGTTCCTTTTGAATGCTTTCAATATAGAAAGGTAGAATCCATTTTTATGCTCTACCTTGGGAAATCATTCATACTCTGTCTTTTTTTTCTTTTGTTTGAAAAGGATCCATTCATTGTGCCCTTTTCAGCTCCTCACGAGTCTTTCCATTCCATCTTATTTCAACTTGATTGCTAAAAATCTTGCCTATCTTGCCCCATGAAATACCATGTGTCCTAATTTAATCCCTAGTTTCAACTGTCCCATTTAATCCCACACATCCCTGAAATTTATTCCTTTTATTAGAACCTTATTCCCATCATTTTATTTAGCCTAATATCAAATCATTATTATAATTTTGTTGAATATCCATTTTACGGAGAGATCCCTCTCTTGTCCTTGTAGGGCTAGCTACAAGGCCGAGTGTGGTTTAGATGTTGCCTTGTTTTTCCCTTTTTCAGCCAGGGGTCCAATTCGGGTGCTAACATTTTCTACCTTAAAAAAACAAGTACTCAGTACAATTCATGTTCCAAAGTTTACATTGTTCACTCTTAGAGGATTCTCCATGGGTTTGTTGCTCTCCATGTGAAACTTATTTAGTATCTTGTTTGTATACTTTCCCTGAGAGACAAACAACTCCCCATCTCCTTGCTAAATTTCTAAACTAAGGAATTAATTCATGAGCCCAATTTCTTTCATCTCGAATTCTCTTGCCAAATCTTCTTTGCAATATTTTATCAGATTCTCATAAGTTTTTATAATTGAATCATAAAAATATAATACTATAATAAATAATTTACCTTCAACCACAATATGGTAAAGGTCTGTGTATTCTTCAATTTAGGTGAAGCCCATCTCAGTGAAATAATTGTCAATCCTGGTGTAGCAACCACAAGGTGCTTATTTCAATCCATACAACACTCAATTGAGTTTGCACACATGTGACTCTCTATTGAATGTCTCAAATATTTCTAACTTCCTCGTGTATACCTATTCCTCAATCACTCTATCGAGGAAGGTTTTATTCACATGTACCTTTCATCCCATCTGCATTGAATGTGCTAGAATATATATGATTGAAGATTACCTTGCAATTGGAGAAAAGGTATCCTCGTAATAAATTCCCTCCAACTAAGAGAACCCATTGGCCACAAATATGGCCCTTTGTTTCTCAACACTCCCGTCTGCTGCTTGCTTCACCTTATATATCCATGTGGATCCTGCAACTGAATTGTCCCTTAGCCTTGGTACAACTTCCCATGAATTGTTCCTGATAATGGAATCATATTCCTCTACCATTGAATAAACCTACGTTGTTTAATGCATTGCTTCGTTGAATGAGGATGACTCAGTCCATACACTCTTTCTCATAAGAGCCATGTAGCTAGTGTACCGATCTGGTGACCTCCTCTGCCTGCGTTCTGATGCTGGTGCTCCGACATTCTCTCTAGCATTATGCATCAATCTATCATCCTCTCTTATGTGTTTCTTTCCATATCTAGATGTATTTTCATGAGCATTTTCTTCCACTCTTTTCTCATCTACTTGTGGATTCTCCAAAACATTTTGATGTTCTTCCTTTGGATCTAAAATCTCCTCATATGCATGCAATTGAAGCTCCCTCTTATTGGAACATATCATGGCCTTCTCTTCATCAAAATTCACATCTATACGAACAACTATTATGCTATGAATTGGAAGGTACACTTGATAGTTGTGAGGTGTATCAATATACGCAAAAAGTATTCCCATCTCAGTTGTTGGTTCTATATTTTTCCTTGCATCCTTGTAAACATGACAATGAACTGATGAACCAAAGATCCTGAATTTTGTCACATCTAGTTTCTTACCTAAAAAAAATTCTTATGGTGTACTCATCTCGATAATATGATGAGGATTCATGTTCTGCACAGATACCACTAGGTTGCATGCTTCTACCCACAAGTGGAAAAGTAGGCCCTCATGATGCAATATTTCCCAGTCAGCTCCCACAATAATTATATTCTTACTATTTGAAAACCTATTATGTTGTGGGTTATGGGGTGAAATTAACTCACATTAAATTCCTTCTAATGTACAAAATTTCTTAAACTTAGTTGACACATATTCTCCATCATTTTCTCTATTGAGAGCCTTCACTTTCTTGCCTGTGTATTTCTCAAAAAGTGCTTTAAATTCAAAAAGAATTGAGAACATCTAGTCTTTCTTATACATGAAGAATATATAACACTTACATGAGAAATCATCTACGAATATCACATAATACATGTGCTTTCCCGTGAAGGATTTCCATAATGATCCACATACATATGAGTGAATGGTGGCTTTTGTGTACTTACTTAATGTACACCCATTGCATGTATCAATCTACTATAATGCACCCATGGGGAGTCCTATAGAAATATATTTCATGATATTAAAATATCCATGTTGCAAATTGCCAAGTCGCTTATGCCATAATTCATCGATGTCTTAGCTCTGCACCATCTCTTCTTTTGTGCTCAAAGAAACATAGTATTATAAATCCAATTCATAGAGGTTCTTCACTTGAACCCTGATCTACTTCACTTTTCCCCTGGCTATCTGAGGAAGGAAATCCTTCATTTTACTAAACATCACATCATAGCCATGGTCTTCCAAGATAACAACTGAAACTAAATTCTTCTTCAAACTTGAAACATACATGACATATTTCAATGTGAGAGTAGAACCAGACTCCCTTTGAAAAGCAACAATACCGAGGTCAGTCACGATATACCTTCCATCATCTCCCATATCGATGTGCGTCTGGAGGTCCTTCTCCTCAAATTCACTGAAGAATTATTTTTTGTCGGTCATGCAGAATGAGGCTCCACTATCTAGGTACCACACACAAACCATCACCGATGTCACCATGCATGCAATGAGGGTGAAATACAACTCAAATTTTGAAGAAAAATATTCACCTGCCACTCCTTTTTAGGCCTTCTTATCAGACTTATTGTGAAAACACTTCGTGGCATAGTATCCTAGCTCATGATAGTGAAAATATTGTATCTTTGAAAAGTCCTTCTTCTTGCTCACCTGACCAAAATCTCCACCGGATTTAGATTCATTCCCCTTTCATTTATTTTATTTTCCATCCAAGGCACAATTATCCTTATCATCATGGTTGGATGAGGATCAATCTCTCGTGTTTTTCCTAATCTCTTCTTACACCTTGTCGGAGCAATGAGGATGCAGTTTATGAATCATATTTTCTAATGCAAGGTAACTAAGATTAAGCATCTATGCCTCTAGTTCTGCAAGAGGAAGATATGGGTTCTCATCGTTATTTTCTATTTGAAATGGAATATGGGGTGGTATGTGGTGGAATCACGATTCCTGTTAGACAAAAATCGCCAGGCTTTAGTCTTTGCTACAATCACCAGAGTTAGGATCCACGAGAGGTGGTTAGTCTATGTCATGAAACACACACGGAGAGTTGAATCCAATGTCCAACAATATCCCCCCCCAACGCGAGTTGGGTGAGTTTCAGACTCGAGACCTGTCGCTCTAAAACCACTTGCTGGAATCACGATTGCCGTTAGACCAAAACCCACAGGCTTTAGTCCCTGCTAAAATTGCTAGAGTTAGGATCCACAAGAGGTGGTTAGTCCATGTCGTGAAACATAGGAGGAGCGTTGAACTCAATGTCCAACAATATGGTCTTGAATTTATAAGCACTGGATATAGGTTTGCATCTAGTTACCCATTTTTTGTTGGAAGTGAAGTGTTTTGGTCTGGAAATGGGATATGGGGTGGTATGGTCTTGAATGTATAAGCACTAGGCATAGGCTAGCATCTAGGTACCTATTTTCTGTTGGAAGTGTAATGTCTTGATCTGGAATGGGAGTTTTGTCACCTTCAGGGAAGTTATAATGTGGGTCGAAAGGTTTTAAATGATATTTTAAGTTTTGTTCTGAAAACTGGACTCTTTCAACCTTGTCAAGGGGTTTCGGGTTGGTTACAGGGCATTGTAATATTTCCTCTCGCATATTACCGGACATAGGCTAGCATCCAAGTACCCATTTTTTTGTTGGAAGTGAAGTGTTTTCATCCGGAAAGGGATTTTTGTCACCTTCAGGGATGTTAGAACATGGGTCAAAAGGTTTGAACTGATATTTTAGGTTCTTGTCTACAAATTGGACTCTGTGAACCTTGTGAAGGTGGTATCACTTGCGGTACAGGGCGATGTAATCTTTCTACTCGCATATTGTACTCTGTTCATACATGAAGTGGTTGTATCAATAATCCTCTGCAAGGGTACTATTCTTAGGGGTATCATTTTGATTTGTAAGTGTGGTATGTGAAGGTTGATGGAGGTTCAATACTAGGCCAGGATTGATGCACTGCAGGATGCTTTCTTTGGTGGGTGCATGATGTTCTGAGTGCATTATGGTTTCAAAGAACTATGTTGTTTTACTCTAGATTGGGATGTTGGTCCTAGATGCACTCATTATCTTGTATTCCATCATAAAAACACATATTGTGGCATCTAGTATATGGCTTCATGCAAAACCATGGAGCGAGGTTACCCCCCCATGATGCCACAAAAATCTTTGACTCTTCTCACTCTCTGAACCAGTCTAGATTGATATTTTTATGGAATAAATGGGTAGATTCCTTCATTATATGCAATCCTTGAAGGGATTTAAATTTTCAATTTTTTTTTTTGATGGTGGCACTGTCTTCGATGTTGTTGTTGGTGTTGCTTCCCTTTCTGCGCCGATCTCCATGTTTTGTTTCTTTCTGCATTTTTCATTGTCATTTTGGTCATTAAACTAGATTCCGATAACATTAGGATTTCTCGAAAGCTGGGAAAATTGAATCCACCAACTTCCATCGCCCTCACACATCATCCCAAGGTCTTCTGACGCTATCATTAATTCAGTGTATCCTTCACCTCACCTCTGTCATTATGTGAACATATGGATCCTGAATTTGGTCATGTCATCTTGGGTCAGTGGCCCTTTGGGACCATTCTCGAGGCTTTTTTAGTGTGTTGTCATATGGTCCACAATATTTCCATTTCTGTGTGGTGGATCCTCTTTAAGGAAGGTTTAAGTATCACTAAAAAAATTCCCGAATAATCTAAATTGGGATCTTTGCTCTTGTACGATGACTTCAAAAGGGTAGGTGGGGAGTCAAAGATCGTGTCAAATTTGGCAAGGTGATAACCCATCAGAGGCTGGTAAAGATGAATTACAAGGTGGAATTCTCTCATCGGGCACATTGACACATGAATACTTAACTGCTACCACGCTAGAGGTGGAGAGGGCTCATGTTGCTGAGTAGGGGTCGAACTTGGGAATTCAATGTTGATGCCATCTAGCAGGGTAATGGATTGCATGGACAGGGGGTGCTCTGGCACACAAGGTGGAAAAAATCATATTCCAGAGGACTCTAAAAAAAAAAAAAAATAGAAGGGGGTTGTGTGCAAAGAATATCTTCAAACCTATAGCTGAAATTAAGTAGGTCGTCCTTGAATATGGTGACCTATGGGGAACGATGGCAAGTCTACAAAAATAAGTGCTAGTTGGGCGTTGGCTCTTTGCAGATATGGCGGAAGTTGACATGGTGTCATGGGTCAAGACCACGTGGAGTCTAATCCTGGGATATGCTCTAAAATTCAATTTTATGATGAACACTTGGTTCGTCATCCTTTTGATGCACGAGGATGACTGTGAGAAAATTCTCAGACACACATGGGTGTGTGAAAAACGTTTCATGCAGCTTATTCCTTGGTATGTTGCCTTTAACCTAGTCATGGAGACGCAAAAAAAAATATGGTTTGCGTAAAGTTACATGGGCTTCCACTTGAGTTCTAGACTTTGAAGGCTTTGAAGGTGGTAGGAAATTATATTGGGCACATGATACATATTGATCCGAAAATTATGGGTGTAAATGAAAAAAGGACTTCCCGGCTCCTAGTTGAAATTAGTTTAACAAGTGGCCTACTGAGTAATGTGGATTTGATATGGGGTCAGCGATGACATATATAGAGGATAGGTTTCTGGGGGCTCCCTTTTAGGTGCCTACTTTTCCATCACACTGTTCATCTCATGAGCAGATGTCCCTCTAGGCATTGGCAAGTGGGGCATATCAAGTCAAAACAGCGTGTCTGCAACAAAGGGAATCAGTCTCACAGCTCTTATGATCATCATTATTTGGGTAAGTGGTCATATCCCTCATCTAATAATGAAATTTATTTCTCTTCTATATCCCGATCTGGAAGACCATCCTCTCCTTATATCATCCCTAAGCTCTCCACGGATCCACCTCTCCAAGAGTCATGCTCTTTACCTCTGCCTACTAATCTTATCTATCCTACTATTCCTAATGAGGTTGTTCCATGTCCTTCTGATGAAACTAAAGCATCACTGCCTGATATGAACTTGGTGGGACAGATGATAGTATACCCCTCTATTCCACCACTCGAATGAGCTTCACCATATCCCCCTCTCGATTTGGAGGAGGGTGTTCCCTCATATTCACCAAGGAACATGATTCGAAGTGATATTGAATTTCTGTTAGGTAATCCCTCCCTTGATATAGCTTCCTTAATTGTTTTTGAAAAGATGCCTCTTAGTCCTCCCTTATCCATCTCATCTGTTTTGGTAACCAACATCATTGTGAGGAGAAAATCCAAATCTGGATCTATACATTTCAGGGGAAAGCTCAAGACCAAGTATTTATTGAAGGATGACGTGTACGGTTTTAGGGATGTTCCCATCTCCTCAGTTGGTGATAACCAGGCACTTAAAGAAAGAAACCCCGCTTAGGTTCCAAAATGAATACTATACTCTCTCTTAATATCAGGGGGATAGGCGGCCCCTTGAAACATATTTTCTAGACACATTTCACAGCCTTATCAGGTTTTCCAACAAACATTACAATTCCGATGTTATGTGCCAAATGTCACAAGACAGATGAAAATCTTAGCACCGTCGCATTTCTAACGTTATATGCCAAATGTCACAAGACCGATGAAAATGTAAACAACATCGCATTTCTGACGTTTTTTGCCAAACGTCGCAAGACCGGCGAATATGTTGGCAATGTTGCATTTCCAACGTTTTCTGCCAAACATCACAAGACTGACGAAAATGTAAGGTGTTGCACTTATGACGTTTATGAGATGTCGCTTTTCCGACAAAACAGTAAAAATATTTAAAAGAAAGACGTCACTCTTCTAAAGTTTAGAGCGTTAGTCTTCTGACGCAAGGTTAAAAATATTTTAGAAAAAATAAAACAATCATGTTAGTAACAGATGTAAGCTTACATATTTTTTATGCTCCAAGAGGCATTGACCATATTCCATATTCTTGTGAAGCCTTATCATGCATCAAAATAATAGTGTTTCCTTCACATATTAATAAAAATATGCAAACAAAACAATAAATAACATAAAACTTAATCAAGAGACTTGTAGTTCTTCACAATTTGCACTTCTCATAAAACAGTATGTGGGCCACACTATCGAGAACTTCTCTCAAGGACACTTCCTTCACACAAGAATCACTAGCATAAAACCATTGAAAGACAAAACCATCTTGATGACATCTTACATATGCAACATAATGACCAAAGTCCATGGTGCCTTCATGCTCAACCAATCCAATTAGTCATTAAATACAATTGTCTTTGTCATGACATCTGCATGAAAAGAAATGAATTACATACTATTATATATATAAAAAACACTAAATATATATCGTTCTATATCAGATTACTACTCTGCTTGTAAAATGAATAAGAAAAAAAATAAGAACAAAAATGACAATGGCCAAATTTGGTCAATGGGATTGGGTAAAAAGGAATTTATTAAAAAGAGATAAATCTCTTAAAAGAAAATATTCAAAATGGGGGAAGTAAATACCTTCAATTGTTTGAGGAGTTTAATAAAAAGGAGACAACAGATAAAAAAACTGAGGCCAAGAGTTCATGAGGAAAAGTGGGAAAATTGGGGCCTCTTAAGCTCAAGAAAATTTAAATTTGGCAAGCGATGATAGCACTAAAAATTTTTCATTAAAAATTACATCAGGATTAACATATATGTTGCACTTTTTATTCTTACAGTTCATTCCCTCTGACCACGAATAATAATGCACTTAAATATGTTAGAAGAGACATGCTTAATTTTAATCTAACACAACATGTCATTAACTTCCAATGAATGCAGTTTGTAATGGAAAGGTTAGACAATTAGGGTACATGCAATAGTCCTGTATTGCAAATCACTCTGCTATAAGCAATTCACAAAAATCAAGTAACAAATTATGCATATAAAAACTATCACTTACATCATATCGAGTAGCAAGACCTTGGTGAAACATCCAAAGTAGGCGATCTGTAACAGCAGTAGGAAATGATAGAATAGCTACTTCATAAGTATCTACCACATTTGGAACCTTGAATGCAACATCAAGTTTAACATTGCTTTCTCTATAAATTAGGGCCTGATAATGCTGCAAACTATGTATTTTTGTCAAACATATATGCTACGACTAGAAGGTGGGATGAAGTGATGAAGGTGAGAGCAATGATTAAAGACACTAAATTGAAAAAGAGCCCAGGATGCAGTTGGATCGAGGCCAAGAAAAGAGTCCATTCATTTGTTATTCCTTGGGATTTGTGAGAATTATGTTCCTCTACAAAGTGGTCACGGCTATACTGATCTTGGGATTATCTTTCATACCATGCAAATCTTCAAAGCTGAATGGTGAAGGTAAATTAATCACCTTGTGAAATTTTGAGCTTTCTGCTGTAATACCAACAAAACCCTAAAGTCTGGAATAGTTTTTGTATCTATTTCTCATTAGAATACATAGTCATATTTTAGTCATTCATTTCTCTCTCTCTGATATCGTTTTGTACTTGCATTTTGCAGAGTGTGTAATTATGTTTCAACTGCACTGGAAAGGCTCATCAGTGGGCTCCCTTGTCTATTCCTCTAGTAGGGATGATACAATCAGACCTCAATGTGATCCAGCCATTAAAGTATGTCTTGTCTATCTCCCATTACACTATTGCTGATATAATAGTAATTGGGCTACCACTTTATGCATGGCTAAGCGTAATATAAAACGTATCTTGGCTTGAATCTCAAACAAACACTTACTGCAATTTTTTCAATCTTAAGCTGTTTTTATTTAAACGGGTTTTGCATTATCTCAATCGGAGTAAAATTTGAAGATTGAAATTATGATACTAGATAGAAAACTTCAAAGCAAATGGATGAATTTTTATTTTCTAAACTAAAAAAAAAATGATGGAAAATGAAACATTTTAGTTAACATCTAAACAATGCCCTAAAAGACGCTCTATGTTTGTACTTTTTATCTTAAATTATATTACTTTTATGTAGTTATTACAGGGACAGTTTTCTACAAGATTTACAGGAAACAGAAGAATGTTGGGAGAAAATTTTGCAAAGAAGACTGTTGGGGAAGACAAGAAACATTTCTCTAGAGCCCATAACATATTCAATCTCAAGGGAAGTGAACATGAGAACAAAATGGAGGGTCCTGATCATCACCACCATCATCGTCGTAGGCATCGTCGATAGGCAAGCCATGAAGCAATTTATTTCCAATAAAAGAAAATATACCTACAAGTTTCAGGCTCAACGATACTCAAAGTTCATGAAGAATCCTCAAAAACTGAATGAAATAGCTTGGAAGCCAGGAAAACTAATGCAGTCCCTTGGCATAAACCTAGTGAAGAGTATGATGAACCTAAATTTCATGTTGATTATAGTGGGCCCAAAAATCACCCTCCAAAGAATAACTAGAACCTTTTGTGTTGCTGCAACTTTTGTATCTTGAGACATCACTGCCCATTTTTACTGCCCCTCCAATACAAAGAAGCAAATTGAGAGCCCCATGAGATCAAGAAGCACGGTGCAATTAGTTTCTAGCTTCTCACACTGTTAGATTATTGATCGTCTACTTATGATGATAAAGGAAAAGTATATCCTTATTGAACTGTCCCAAGAAAATATATATTGTGTAATGGACGATGAGGGTATATTAAATTGGCCCGTCATTTCTAAACTTTATAGAAATTAATGTACTCAGAGACTTGGAAATTTAATTAAATATTATCTGTTATCTCTGAGAGAAAACACCATCCATGTGGAGTATATTAAGCTATTTATTTCTTTAAGATGCCATAATTGAAATATCGATCAGGAATTTGGATAATAGTGGATATAAATGGTTGTTATTGTGTCAATTACAGGGTATTAAGTGTGGTGCAGGGAATGTTCAAATGACCATTCTATGTTGGTTCAACTTTACCACTATATACCTGAGTTGTTACCATGAAATGGAAACACACAATATGGTAGTAAAGAGCCTAGGATGTAGCTTGATCGAGGTCAAGAAAAAAATCCATTCATTTGTTGTTGAAGACAGGTCACAGAAACAATCAGAGCGGATATATTCAATGGTGGATTTATTGGCTAGGAAGATGGAAGATTCAGGGTATATGCAAAATCTAGTAAACAACACATACTAAAGGCAATCTCTAAACCATAATGCATACGACTAGAGCAATATGTTAATGGTCTAACTTGTGAAACCCTAAAAAATAGAGCAAATAGAACATGGGTCTTCAAAAATTTAATCGATCTACTTTGATTCGAGATATAATCAATAGATTTCAACGGAAAAGAAAGAATCTATAAATTATCGTATCGACATGTTGAAAAATAGAACTAAAATACAAAAGAAACTGTGAATAAACTACGAAATTCACATATTGACCTGTGATGCAGCCGATTACAGTTGGAATTCCTTCCAACTTGTAGAGCGAGTGGACGGCTTCACACTCTATGGACTCAAACTTCAGATTTTGTAACCTCGAGTGCCTTCCTTTTTTCTTATTGTTAGTTGGACACCCTTGTGATAGAAACACAAAGGTGAGATCTCATAAGAAAAAATGGGATTTGTTATTTATAACCTAATGTATTAGAGAAGAAGGAAATAAATCACCAGACTTCAACCAAATGTATCAGATCAGATCTGCAACAGGCACTCGAGGTCAATTTTTTTACTTACCACATCCTTCCTCCAAACCTGCGACAATATGGTTGCATCCTTCCTCCAAACCTGCAATAGTATGGCTACATCCTTCCTCAAAACCGACGACAGTATGGTCGCATCCTCCCTCCTTCCCTGGACAAGCCATGTAACTAGAGGGAAATGAAAGAGGGAAATTAAAAATTTTGTATTTGAATTTTTTTGACATTTTGAAATGAAATACGTGTGTTTTTTAAGGCCACTCAAATTCCATTAAATAAAATGTGTGCGAATTTTCTTGGGGTTAATAAGGGGTTTGGCTAAATAAGTGGTATTGTTGATTATAAATAATTATTAATGAGATTAGATCTAAGACATTTATTTAAATTATTAATTATATAAAATTGTTGAATTTTTATTTCATAAACTAGGGATTTTGGTTGACTTTTTAATCTAATTATGTGATATTAACGATGAATTATGGTAACTTGAAAATAAGTTTTACGTGGTTAAAAGGGAAGTGGTAATGTTACGGTATGAATGATTATTTTCAATGAAATTTTTTGTTTAGTAAGGATAACTCATTTATGAACATTTTCCATGATTTTTAAGATGGAGTCAATATAGGAAAGGTGATACTTAAAGGGCTCCCACATGATTTAGAAATTTTATATCTATTGGTTTATAAACATTAGAGGTGGAAAAATATCCTAAGCTCTAGAACAAATTTTGTTCCAACTTAGCTATATCTTGAACAACAAATTCTTGTTGACGTCAAGGATATGATAGAAATTTGGTGGGTTGTAGGGTAGTCTTGTCATGAAATAAATGTAATGTAGTTACTAGGAAGGTAGGGGGAAACATTTTGGTAGAACTTGGACATAAATGGGACATCTATCCATCCATAGTTTTTTAAGAACAAATACACCTAGTGGATTATCATTGTACGGGAATCACTTTAGGATCTAAGGTACTGTGCACACACTAACTATAGGGATATTAGTGAGACCCATAAAAGTATTATAGGTGGTTTTATATAAATAGGTGTTCTTGTGTTCTCATTGGTTATTTATGAGCAAATGACAACAAAGTAAGAGAAGTTATAGGTGCTTTTATAGAAATAGGTGTTCTTGTGCTCTCATTGGTTAGGTATGGGAAAATGACAATAAAGTAAGAGAAGGATTTGATTACTGGACAATTAGAGGAATGATTCCACACAAAAACAAGCATGGTTCTATAGCACTTTCTAGGCTAAGGGATTTTTAAGGGGTCCACCATATGACCGGAAGAAGAGAATGGTTATTCTAGATGCTCTGAAAGTGTTGAGGCTTCAGCCAAGTCACAAGTACTGTCTGCTAGGAATTCTTTCCAAAGAAGTTGGCTGGCATCACTATGACACTATTATGGAATTAGAAGGGAAAAGAAAGGTAAAGGCTCAGGTATCATATGAGAGAAGGAAGCAATTGGAAAAATTGAGATCAAAAGTAGTGGAGTTGGCCGAAAAGTAGCTTGCCCCAGATATGGATAAGATAAAACTTCACAACATATTGGTCAATTTCCTTGACCCTTTATTGGTTATTCAGAAGGAATATGAATACACCACCATTAATATCAAGGTAACCAGCCCCTAGTATATCAAGGGCTACAATTTATAGTTTTACTCTGAACATCAACATACCACAACCATGCTTACAACCAGGATATGTTTTTTGAGGAGGAAAAATCTTGTCGAGATCAACATCAAGAATCCATTGCAAAAAAAAAGTACAACTTGTGGTGATTCCAGATGAGCATAGATGAATAGCTACAATAGATGTAGAATGTGGAAATTATGGAGGAAAAAGATGAAATTCTTCTTCCTTTTCCATTCGAGTGAGAAGAAAATCAATCATCAATTAAAATTCAAAATTTTCAGGCTAAGCAAGATCAACCAAATTGCGGGTATATTTTGGGGAACTTTCATAAGTGAATGGGGCCTATGTGATATGGCTACAATTTATCTACCCCCACACAATCTAATATGAAAATAGTAAACATTGTAGGCATAGGGTTAATTAACCCCGCACATAGTGGAGTTAGTGCTTGAAAAGAAGCTTGCCCCAAAGATGGAGCTCTTAGCTTCAATAAAGTATTAGATAAGCTGCATGTTGTGCTCAATGAAGCAGTCAATTTTGAAAATGACAAGAAATTATTTCTAAAGATGAGTTTTTTTACTAGAAAGATATAACTACACATAAATAATTACACTATTGATACAATAATAATATAATATGCAAACAACCTTCTCACATTCATGATCTGAGTATATAGTGAGTAAGAAAACAATTGATTCTTCAAAGCTAATTCGAATTTGGAGGGCTTAGGGGATTGGGGGTTAGGGGTTAGGGGATTAAGGGTTAAGGGTTAGGGGCTAGAGTTTAGGGGGTTAAATGGGTTAGGGTTTTAGGGGGTTAGGGGGTTAAATGGGTTGGGGGTTGGGAATTAGTGTTTAAGGGGTTAGGGGTTAAGGGTTAGAGGTTTAGGATTTAGGGGGTTAAATGGGTTACGAATTTAGAGGTTTAGGGGAGTAGGGGATTTATAAGTTAAGGATTTTAGCTAGGGGTTAGGGGTTTAGAGGTTTAGGGGGTTAAATGGGTTAGGGTTTAAGGGGTTATAGGTTTAGGGTTTAGGGGGTTAAATGGGTTAGGGGTTTAAGGGGTTAGGGGATTTAGCAGTTAAGGATTTTAGGGGTTAGAAGTTAGGGGCTAATGGGGTTAGGTTTTAGGGGGTTAGATGGGTTAGGGGTCAGGAATTGGGTTTAGGGGATCGTACAAACATGCACAAGAAACATTGGTTGTCACAACTTAGAATTTTTTATACGACCACCCTCATACGACCCAACCTGACCTGACCTGACCCGCCCGAACACGTTTCCTTCAGTAGCCTCACACGACATGACTCAACCAGACCCAGCTTGACACGCCTGAATGCATTTCCTTGGGCAGCCTCACATGGCACGACTTGACCCGGCCCAACCCGACTTGACCTGCCCAAACTTGTTTCCTTGGGCACCCTTAATTACAATATGGCACGAACCAACCTGAACTAACTCGAACTCTTTTCCATCTAAGTGGGCACCATCACACGACTCAACCCAACCCGTACGAATGTGTTTCCTTTGGCGGCCTCACATGACAAGACCAGATCACTAGACCCAACCTGACCCGCGAGAACACGTTTCCTTGAGCACCATCAGTACATAAGGAGGAGACCCAACATTTATTAGAACATGGAAAAAGATAAGCTGGAAGAAAGGGAGGGATTTGTCCAACTAAGAAAAGAAGGAGAATAGAACTAAGGGTACCAAAGAAGTTAGTATTTATGTAGGGGAAATTGTGCGTATGAAAATTGTGCAAGACTTGGGATGCATGAAGCTACACCAGTGATGGTGCCCTCAACACAGTAGCACCTATTTCCATGGAAAAGGTTGCAGGATGTGCACAGGGTGGTGAAGAATCTTGAAATTTGAAGATGAGAAATTCAACACCCACTATAAAAAATTCCAACTTGACTTCCTGAGATTTACAAAAATCCATTGACAACCTGGAGGGGAAATATTCCCAACTTCTTACTGCATAGGAGGAAACTGAGTCAAGAAAAGACAAAATAATTCCCCATGTTTTGGCTTTGAATGAGATGAGTGGGACATTAAATTTCACAACACCGAGCAAGAGACACATAAGATTGAAATAATTCTTAGCATTGATGGAGTTTACAAAGGTGTGGATAGCCCACCAACTAGAATAAGGGTTGTCTTGACTCTCAAGGGCACACCCTTGAACTGATACTTTTTGACTTATCATATTAACAGCAACCATGGATTCCACCTTTAGACTAGTGAACTCCCATGCCCGAGGGATTGAATCAACGACGAAATTCATTAACTCTCCCCACCCTGTATCAATCAATGAACTTGGTATGAAGGAAAATGAGAGAATTAAGGGTTGTCCAACTTCATAAGACTCCACATGTGAGGGGTAAATGGCCGCGTGGCCAACACCCCCACAAACCACCACCTCAACCTTAATGATGAGATCCTGATGCCAAATGTTATGTGTGATGCGAATATGTGCATATATAGGAGGAGACACGGGGCATAGAAAGGAGGGCTTTAGAAATCTTCAAAAAATAATTCCGATGGTGCATAGATCCAACTAGAAAAACAAGAGAGAGGGACAATTATATTGAGTAGAATTATTCATGTTTTATCTTTCCAACCTAACATGTCATTCATACCATACTAACCCGCTTCCTTCAAGAAGGAAGGCTTGATTTGTTTGTGTATCTGCCTCATTGTTTTGGCTTCTTAAAATGTGGTAATAAGCCTTTTGAGAGAATGATTTTAGGGTACTATTTATTTTTCTAAGGAGGAGGGATAAATTGTTGTTCTTGAGGAGAAAACCTTTTTGAAGGTGTTGAATAGTGATAAGGGAATCCCCCAAGATCACTAACTTAGAGACATCTCGATCACTAGCCAATTAGAGACCTGGAAGAAGCCCATAAATTTATGTGAGATTGTTCATTATTTGGACTAGCCCCCAT
Source organism: Pinus albicaulis (assembly GCA_034641835.2). Classification (NCBI taxonomy): domain Eukaryota; kingdom Viridiplantae; phylum Streptophyta; class Pinopsida; order Pinales; family Pinaceae; genus Pinus; species Pinus albicaulis. The sequence goes on along the minus strand of CM076570.1, from coordinate 967,578,548 downwards.
AAGTACTTTATTTTTCATATTCCATCAGAGTTTAGGAGAATCTCTCCCCCTCCCCCTCCCGCCACCCCAACTATTTAACTTTTATATTTTATTTAACTATTATGCTTATATTATGACTCTTTATAAATGTATAAATTTATATAATTTAAATGTACGTGGTATAAAAAAAGCTTAACATATTAGAATCATGAGGACAAAGATAAAAAAATAGAAACTAAAAATATTATACAAAAAAAGTGGTGTTCTATGTAGATTAACAACATAACTTCCAACTTGATCCTCATAAAACTAACTAAACCCATATTGGTCTACTGTCAAGTTTGATATTTCAATAAATTTTTAGATGATTTCCATGAAATTATTAGATTTTTTGTTTAGATGGTTTAAATTTGACTTGAGATTTGTGAACCTCATGAAATTAATTTACCAAAAAATAAATTAGACAAAATTCAAACGTAATTAATTTTATTCACCAATCTAATAACTTATTTCAAAACTATATAAAAAAACATATTTAAAATATAATTCTTAATATATTTGAAATGCAATGTGAATTCTATAATAATTTTAGATATTTATTTTTCAAAAATTTTATTCTATTTTATATTTATATATAAAAGTAAGTTAAAACTCTATTTAAAAAATATATTTGAATCTAGAATTATTAATGTGATGTTTATTTTGAAACTATATTATGACATTATATGTAAAAATATATTTATATTTATATATTAATGAGAAAAAATATATTTAAATATGAAATTATAATTATATTTTAAATTAAAATTTGCATTATATATATTCGTGTTTAATCCAAACCTTATTATATAATTCCACACATTATATATATTAACCCAAAGTTCCAAGGTTTAATTATGGTGGCAAATCATTTCCAAAGTATACCATACGGTGGAAAAACATTACAATGGTGATGTTATAATAAAATTTAATTATAAAAATAATAATAATGATGTGTAACAACTTATAATAATAAAATTAAATAATAAAAATAATCATGAAAGATTAAATAATAAATATAATAATAATTATATCTAACAACTTATAATAATAAAATTTAATTATAAAAATAATAATAATGATGTCTAACAACTTATAATAATAAAATTAAATAATAAAAATAATAAAATTTAATACAACCTATAATTGTCATGGGTTCGTATATGTTAGCAACATCGCATTTCCGACGTTTTGTGCCCAACATCACAAGACCGACGTATATGTTACGACCATCGCATTTCCAACATTTTGTGCCAAACATCACAAGACCGACGAAAATGTTAGCACCATTGCATTTTCGACGTTTTGTGCCAAACGTTGCAAGACCGATGAAAATGTAAACAACGTCGCATTTCTGACGTTTTGTGCCAAATGTCGCAAGACCGACGAATATGTTGACAACGTCGCATTTTCGACGTTTTGTGCCAAACGTCACAAGACTGACAAAAATGTAAACAACGTCGCATTTATGATGTTTTGTGCCAAACGTCGCAAGACCGATGAATATTTTGGCACCGTCACATTCCCGACGTTATGTCCCACAAACCTCACTCTTCCGACATTCTGTGCCAAAATTTGCAAGACCAACGAAATTGATGAACGTCGTAAAAGTGACGATTTCCCTAAACGTCAGTATAGCGATGGTTGTTGGCGAGATTTGAAAAATTGATAAAATTTGGGGAAATTTCCGACAATACAACAAAAGTGTCGGAACTAAAGTGTAAAAATTTCCACCAAATGTACTATTGTATATTAATTTCTCACTCTTTGTTTGTAGATGACTTACTTTTCTTTGGCAAGGTCCTAAGGAACCATTAGTTTTATCTCCATTTCATTCTACTTCGATTCAGAGCAGAATCTGGTTTTCACATCAACAAAGGTAAATATTTGCTTATCCATGCATATGGGGATATAAATGATATCAAATTCATTATAGGTTTTTTTGGGGTTCATATTAAGCATATATTGGAGGGTATATCTTTTCTGGGGTTCAGATTGAAGTCGTGTGTCTACAAAACATCAGACTAGACCTTGCATGTCGATAAGTTTAATAGATGAATTCACAAATGGTCTCATCGCTAGTTGACATTAGGATGGAGATATATTCTCATTCAGAAATTCTTACAACAATTAGCTGTGTATTGGGCTCATTTATTTTACCTTTCCAATCACACCATACCCTTAATCAAAGAAGCAATTTCTCATTTTTATGGGTAGGGGCCTTGAAGGAAAAAAAGTACCATCTTTGCAAGCTCGACATTATCTTTGTTCCTAAGGAGTATGAGGGTTGGAGTATTTTGAATGTGCTCTCCTTTTCGAATGGTCTTCTAATTAAATCCTTATGGAGAGTGCTCATTGAGGAGGGCATCTAGCAAAATCTTATTCAAATCAAATACCTAGATGGTGATCCTATAATGCAAATATAGAGGAAATCCTATGTGTTCAAGAAAATAGGGTCTGATATCTAGAAATTTTTCCAGAAAGTAATGGGGCTTCTTAAAAAGTGACTGACCTAGAGTTCTGGAAATGGAACTCAAATAATTTTGGGTTGTGATAGGATTATGGGTTTTTGTGATGGGCAAAATATGGAAGACATGGTTCTACATAGACTAACACAAAGGGGCATATTTTATCTCTCTAAAATGATATCTTTATGGAAAAAAGGATGCCAGATCTGGAAAACAATGACACAACTAGGGTTACATGAGGAGGAAATGGCATCATGGAAGCACTATGTGGCCCTCCTACAAGCATGAGGATTATGCTTACATGAAGAAGGGGATCAGATTTTTTGGGATGCGATAATTAAATTGGATGGTTTTGTAGTGGAGGATACCTATAATCATATCATATGTAATTAGATGGATTAAAGGGATCCATCCCCTTTTCGGGTCTATTAGTTTCAGAACATTCCCTACAAAATCTCTCTTTTTAGATGGTTAGTATGGAAGGATCGTATACTGACTTGGAAAAATCTAAAAAAAGGGGGAATGCATGGTCCTAGATGGTGTATCTTTTTTCAAGCCCATGGAGAATCGGTTAACCACATATTGTTTTCTTGTCCAATTATATACAAGATATGTTCTCTCTTTTCACATTTTCTAATTGATCTGGGGTGGCAACATGATATTTTCATTCATAATTTGGCTCTATGGTGATCAAATCTAGGTAAATTCAAAGCTCTGCCCTTCTATCTCTTTTGGGAGGATTGTTTAGCACGAAATACTTTCATTTTTTATGGATCCCCTATGAATATTTCTCACATCCATGGTTATATTGTGGCTTGGATTTCTGCACAACCCATTCCATGTGCTGTTATGAAGGATCTGTCACATTGCATCCACCCCTTGCCAATATCTCTTCCGGCGGTTTTCTTTGATGGGTCTCAATAGAAGGGGCATGTGTCAGTGTGGAGCTTGAGTAAAGCTTGATAATCTATAAATATTAAAGATCTTATGGAATGGTGGTAGGGTAAAAAATAACAAGGTGGAAATATCGACACTTTGGAGTGCCCTCTAGATGGCCTACAATTTGCAGTTGCGATTGGTCAACATCTATGGAGATGCAAAGACTATTCTATATGGGATTTATCGAAGGTATCACTATCAACATAGAGGTATGCAAGGGTGGATTATTTGAATTAAATTACTGTTGTCAAATCTCAATTATCCACCAATGCATCATATATATAGAGAAAACAACACTCGTGCATATTAGTTATCAAAGAGGGGCTTGACTGCTCCTTTCAGCAGTCTCCAAATCCTTCATTATAGTGCCTCCTAACTAATAGAAGAATATGTTGTTTAGATCCCATGACTCCTTCCGGTTCATTTGTTCATCTACTATTTTGGGTTGTTGCTGTGGTCTGATCTTCTTCATCGCATTATTTGTGAATCAGGCGAGCTTGTATCCTATACCAGTGAGCTTCTTCTCCTTTTTCTAAGAAGGAGTATTTTCACATTCCTCATCAAGCGAGGATACCTACATTCAGCGAGCCTACTATATATCATAATATTTTATTTCCTTTCTTCTCTGTTTTACAAACATGGTTTATAATGTCGTTTTATCTTCTAGATGTAATGTTTTTAAGAAACAGGTTGGTCTTGTTTTGATGCACTGCCTTCCCTCTTTTTTGACATGTTTTGCAGTCTAGTCCAGGTGGATGATTCTCTTATCTTTCATTATGTTTGGTTTCATTTGGATGCAATGTTATGCTACAGTCATGGTCTATGAACATGGCTAAAATATCATACTTTTCTTTTGTAAATATCAACATATGCCATCTGAATCATGCTTGATGCAATGTATTGTTTATTTTATAATACAAATGAACAAAGTTTTTTTCCTCTCTAAAAAAAAAAACGAGTATGGGGGTAGATCTCACATAAACATATAGACAACATATAATGTTTAATATTTAAAATTTAACATTTTTAATTTAATTTCAGTCCTATTTGAAAATCAATCCAATTATTATTATTATTATGCATAAATACAATATAAATTTAAAATATAAAGAGGTTTCCAAACACTAAAATAAGAGGTATGATAAATAAATAAAAATAGAAATAAAACATAGGGATGGTAAATAAATAAAACCTTTTTTATACTTACTCCATAAGTATGGTAAATGAATAAAAATATAAATAAACTAGAGGTATGATAAATAAATAAAACTTGTTTTTACATTTACTTCATAAACCTCTTTATATTTACAAAAACTAAAAAAAGAGGTTTTATTTAGGTGAATCCTATGAGCCAAATACCATGGGACAAAATATCATTAATACCATGGACCAAAAACCTTGGTAAATAAATAAAAATGCATGGAATATGATTAGAAATCAACCTCTACTTATATACCAATCCTATGGGCCAATTACCATGCTAAATAAAAGAGATATGATAAATAAATATAAATATAAATAAACTAGAGGTATGGCCAAATATGAGGGCCAAATTATTATTAATACCATGAAAAAAACTTTATTAAATTTAATATTAATAATAACAGATTAATAATATTATTATTATTAAATATAATTTTCATATTAATATGTTATAATATTAATATTATTATTAAATCTAATATTCATATTAATATGTTATAATATTAATGTTATTAAATTTAATAACTTTGGATTAATATAATATTAATACACAGTGGGAAGGATGACTTCCTGAAAACCATAGCTAAATGCATAATCTGAAATAATTGGCATCTGAGTATCGAACCCCCCATGGACAAATCTCCCCCTCCACCCTACATACAGGAAGGATTAGCTCTCCCGAAATCTAGAATCCCCCCCTGGCCATAATTTTCAAATGCAACTTTGATGTAGCCTCTAAAGACAACCCAGGGGAAGCTGAATTTGGGGGCATCTTCAGAGACTTAAGTTACAACCCCTTACACATATTCTTCGAAAAACTCGGGTGGGATATTAAAAACTTCACGTAATTGGAGGGGCTTATCACGAGGATCTCCATAGCCATTGAGCTCAATTTTTTCCCACTCGATATGGAAGGAGATTCTCAACTCATTATCCAAGCTAAAACTCGCATCCTCCTTGGTTCTTCATCCACAAAGGTCTCTACAAGCTGGAGGCTTTCCAACCACCTCAATCATATGGAATAGCTATTGCAGCATCATAATTCCATGACATTCCACCATGTTCATAGAAACACAAAACTTTTCGGTGATCTCCTGGCCAACAAAGGAGTGGATATAAATTTAATGCTCTACGACTCTAATTTCCATAACATCCAGGATGAAATCCTTGACTAGAGTTGCCTCAATCTCCTTCAAAAGGATCTAACTCCCGTGGATGCAGGTGAAATATCCAGAATGATTGAGGACAACTCCTCGCATGATTAGTCTGACGTCGTCCTGCAACGCCAGCTCGCACTTGATGCAAAAATTCAAATCGATGACCATTTTTTTCAGTTCTTTGCTTGGCTTGGCCTCTCGAAACACCACACATCATAGGCATGTGCACTTGGATTGTACCTGTCTACCTCTATTCTTGAATTCAGTGCCTCATCCCTTCAAAAGGCACATAGGTTCCTCAATCAACCATTTCATTACTTCTCCAACCAATCCTGCGAGATGTCTCTTCATTTTCTGCTCCTCTTTTGCCATTTCTCTACTACTCCAGCTGACCTCACGTGCTACCACTACCATCTCTCTTCCTGCTCTATGCTCACCCTGTTGTGTGCCCCCCCTGCTACAAGCCCCCTGCTATGTTCCCCATGTTGTGTACCCCTCCCTCTTTTCTCCTCCTTGTTGCATGCCCCCTGCTCCACACTGTCCTACTACATGATCTTCCATTGCGCGCTCCCTTGTTGCGCGACCCCTTGCTGTGAAACCCCCTACTCTCAGTCTTGTCTCATATCCAGCTCCCCATCCTCTACTCGATAACCTCTCGATGGGCCTGCGACAAGGTCAAAAGCCAATCAGGGAAGCTATAGAGGGGCCCTCTTTGGTTGGTCTCACCATGTCCGGGACCAGCATCTGGAATCCAACAAAGGCTCTTCATCAGGGTGCTATGATATGCCGGCTACCCAAACACCTGATGGCTCTCAGGAGGAGATTGTGCAGCCGTTAGAGAAGCCTAAGGGAAAAAGAGGTTGCAGAAAATCCACTATTGTGAAATTTGAGACGCTCATACCCTAGAAAATCAAACTACTTCCATTCCATGAGCCCACAGAGGAGGAGACAGAAATTTTTATTATGGAATTGGATGGCATCTGGACCCGAGTTCATGATTTTGAGTATCCTATTTCTCGTATCATCCACGCAACCCCTCCAAAACCTCCTTGCATGCCCACAGCTGAGGAGGAAACCATCGCGAGATATTAAGGATGCCTAATTGAGGAGGAGGACCACGTGAAAGAGGAAGATGAAGGAACTCTATGATTTCTCGGTAGTAAGGTTCATCTCTGATTTTTGTCTTCTCAGAAAATACTTCAATTACCTTTTTTCATATATATCACTGAATATTTTGTAAATCAAGACTGTTTAACTATCTTAAGGGGTCGGTTTCCTCCTATGAGGCATCCCCAATCATGGTTTACTTTGAAAACTTCTAAGACAAGGATTGGCTAAGTACTACTTGCCATCCCTGCCCATAGCCTCTATAAAGTTTCTTTTAATATAGTTTAGCCTAACTTATATATATATATATATATATATATATATATTAATTCTAGATACATATAGGAGGGAATAACAAAGACATAGAATGATAGAGGTGGAGAGATAGAGAGAGTGACAAGGGATAGATAGATATAAAATTAAGGAGAGGGGAGATGAGGAATGAAGAGAGAGAGATGGAGACAAGGAGAGAGAAGGAGTGAGGGAGGGATATAATAACATAGTTGGAGAGAGAGAGAGAGAGAGAGAGAGAGAGAGAGAGAGAGAGAGAGACGGAATGAGGAGAGAGAGGACTTTAGAGAGAGGATGAAAGTGATGGGGGAAGAGAGATGGATTGGATGGAAACAAAAAGAGAGAGAGAGAGAGAGAGAGAGAGATTGAGTTTGGAGAGAAATAAATACAAGGGAAGGATGAGAGGGAGGGAGAGATAAGGTGAGAGGGAGGGATAGAGATGGAGTTGTAGGGGGAGAGAGGGAGGGAAGAAGAAACACATAGAGAGTGATAATTGGAGAGAGAGAGAGAGGGAGTGACAAGGGAGATATGGAGAGAGAGTGCTTATGTTTAGGGGTGAGATAAAGAGACAAAGAAGGATATATGGAGATAATGGAGGATATAAGGAGAGAGAAATAGAGAGGGAGGGATATATTAAAAAACTTAGAGAGAGAAAGAGAGAGGGAGAGAGAGTGGGAGAGAGGAAGGATTAGAGAGAGGATGTGAGAGACTGGAGAGAGGGGGAGAAAGAGAGATGGATTTGTAGATGTAGAGAGAGGGAGGTGAGAAGAAAGAAATAGAGAGAGAAATGTGGAGAGAGACATGGAGTGATAAGTAATATGGGGAGAGAGGGAGAGAGGACAACAATATGGAAGAGAGATAGAAGTAGAGGAAAGGGAGAGAAGGAGAAGAGAGAGAGAGGAATAGGAGGAGGGAGGGATAGATAGATAGATTGGAGAAAGAGAGTGTATGTTTTCGGGGTGATATATATATATATATATACAAAGGGAGATATAGATATATATGGAAGATGAATATATGGAAGAAGAGAGAGATGGAGAGAGGGATGGAGGGAGAAATAGATTGATATATTTGGAGAGAGAGAGAGAGAGAGAGCATGTGTTTGGTGGGGGGGATGAGATAGAGAGATACAAAAGGAGATATGGAGGTAGATATAGAAATGGATGGAGGGGGGAGAGAGGGAAGAATATTTCTTGCACTAGATGCATTGATTTCAGTGTGATGGTGATTTATAATCCTATTTGATTGCATACACTATATGCTACGATTTTAGTGTAGATGTTCATTTGTAATGATATTTGATTGCTTGCAATAGATGCATTCATTTTAGTGTAGATTATTACTAATCCAATTTTATTTCTTGCACTAAATTCATTGATTTTAATGTATATGGTGATTTCTAATCCTATTTGATTTCTTGCACTAGATGCATTGATTTCAACTTAGATCTTTATTTCTAATAATATTTGATTGCTTGAACTAGATGCATTTCTTTCATTACATATGGTGATTTCTATTAAAATTATGTGACTATTGTAACATTCCATTGTGGATAGCTCATATGGTGAATATTATAATTACATTAGATTCCTCTTTTCGAAAGGACCAAAATTGACCTAAAGATTGCACCAATCATTTAAGAGAAAGTTAAATTATGAGTTAATTTATTTATTAAACTAAAATGGAATTGGTCATCCTAACCACATATGAAGTTATCCTTAACCCCAAGTGGTCACACACAAAGTATATAAATATAAGTGAGCTCGTTGTCACACATTCGCTCATGATAACTTCTTCATGCTCTCTTGGTATTGGTTCATTTTTTTCTATTTTTGTTTGCATAGGTACATCAGGAGAATCTTGCGGAAAAGACCGGGATCACCTGCAGAGGCTTGCATTTGATATGTGGGTTCTGGGCCAGAACCGTGAGCAGACCAAGGGGAGGTAGTAATTGATTTGATCTAGAACTATGGGCAGGCCTTTTCAAGGTAAAGGTTGAGCTAGAAAAACCATAGGAAGACCTTGTTAAGGGTGTGGTTAGCATGTTAGGCTCATCATGGCCTCAACCGTGGGCACATAATGCCCAGGCTACAAATAAGGATGCTTCAAATTCGGACTGAGGGTGTTAAGGTCATGGCTAAGGGATTTCATGGACATACCTGGATTGGATAACATTTACTTTCTTACTCAGTGCCCTCAAACATTTGTCACTTAGTCGCAGCCACTTCAGAATAGTCATTGACAATGTCCTCGACTCAGATCTAGGGCTTGGTAGTTGAGATCACTTGATGATATTTTAGATCCATGCTCTCGAGGTTCTATATCTTCATATTTATATATATTCTCTATTTATTTCCATTGTAATATGTATATACAGTCTTCACTCTGTATCGACAGTATTCATTAGTAGGTTTCAGCGAGTGTTAGTGAATCTCTATCCTCATAATCAAGTTCTATCAGCAAAAGTATGTTTATGGTTTTATTATGCATATGCTAGTCACTTTCTACATTACGAAGATATGGATCTATGGATAGTTTTACTCCTTTTACTGAATCATTTGATGATGCTCTAGAAGAATAATTTTCAAATGTTTTCCCCATGGCAGTTTTTGTCGTGGTCTCGCAACAATCTTGGTGTCTCTATGTGTTCATGTGTCTCTGCCTTTGATCCTTTTACATTCTACTACTTATATGATGATGATGATGTTGTTATTTCTATAATGATATAATTATTTGGGGTGAAGTTAACATGTTATTGAAGAAACGTACCTATCAAAGAAAAGAACAATGTAGCTCTATGAAAAATTAACATGGTATCAGAGCTACGATGAAGAAATTCCATGTAGTTAACCTCCAAGGAGACACTTTTATGGAAGCAAGAAGAATATGGTAGAGACCTAAAATAGTTCTAAGCTATAATGAAGAAAACCCTAGGCAATTAGTGGATAAGGGTTTGAGAGAAACCTTGATTTCTGGTAAAGTCTTGAGATTTGGTATATGAAACCCTCACATGGCCTATGTCGAGATGCTCAAGTACTTGGGATTGATTTCAAAGATGATATGGTTATTGATAAAGTTTTTGATTCAAGGAAACATTTTTTTATGGTCTATGGAGGGCTCTTGAAGGTTGGTTCAAGAGGGAGAGGATCATCTCTCATTAAAGATAATTATTCCTTGACTTATGACCTTACTCTTCTTTATTCTCACAGATATAGTTATTATTTATAGTCATTACTTCTTGCATGGATATTTGAGCACCTAGATGTTTCTAACCTCTGTGATGAGATGTGATGATTGGATCCCTACTGAGGATATTTTGAAGTGCGGGAAAGATGGATGGATCTGGAAAAGGTTAAGAGGCACTTGAATCTCCCTGTGTGAAGGTGCACATGTAATACCACAAGGCATGCATGATATATCATTCTAATGCTATGTTTTAGCTATAACATTAGATGTATAGGTAGGCCCTATGGTATGTTGAGAATGTCTCTTTCAAAAATGCCTCATGCATGCATATAAGAGTGTTTAGGATTTATGTTCCTATGATGAAATGGTGCACCTGGTAGTGAATGGTTTGATCATGATCTTGATTCTACATGGCTACTTATTGTTGATATTAGCTATAGTGGCATATATTGATGTTTGGATAACATCTATTGTTTGGAGATCCTGTTCCTGACTCTAGTAAATGGTAATATTGAGTCTTGTTATGCATACATATTGTTGAATCTCTTATAGAATTTTTCCTCATTGAGATGGTATTGATAGTGTTTGTAAAAATCATTATGAAAGTGAAAGAGATATTACACTTTGTTTATCTACTAACCTAAATTGATCCTATTGGTCATGATACACATGGTATTGGAAACCATAATGATATAGGCATATCTCTAAGATTTATGTTTTAGATCTTTGACTTCTTGTCATTATGGCGTATGGTGAAATTAAATTATTTAACTGGATGTACTGTTGTCACATCAGCTTGCTGTCTTGATCTTTCATGTCTATCCCTTGATGAAATATTGATAACATGATGTTAATGATAATTTTAGCTATGTGTTTATGATCTAACAAATATAATCTACTATTGCATGACTCCATTAAAGACAAGTTGAATGACATGTATAAAAATGAAATTACATGTCCTTCTATGATATATGAGTATCTAACTTTGTTGATCTACAATAGAGGTTTGATCCTCTCTCATGCAAAGGAAGGCCTATAAATGTAACTATTCTTGATAGACACATAATTAAATATATGTACAATGAATTCGGTCTATACTCTAAATAAAGGGATCTCTAACATTTCTTGCCATTGTAAGCTGATTTCTAGGATTGCTGGAATTGAGCATGGAATCAGATGGTCACTTGGAAGATGTCATTTCTGCAAATGTTTTGCATATATCAGTAAGATCTGTCAGCAAGAAAATTTTGTATGTTTGAATTGAACTTGTGATTGTAGGTGATCGAGACATGAATATGGATATTTCAATAAGTTTGAGGTTTGTGCTACATGTTTTAGCTAATTGATATCGATAAAGTGTGTTTGGAACTTTTGACATGATGCTTAATGTTTGATATATGTCTAGAATTATAGATCTTACCACAATAACACATTTGTATTTGACATGATTTGATCTGGTGATAGTTGATTTTCCCAGATGACAATGCTATATCGGCATAGTGACCATCAGTTTCATATGTGAGTATTCAAAATTATGCCTATGTATTGGCCTCTTTGTTCCTAGCACATTGTTTATTGCGACTGAGTATGAAGATGGAACATGCATGACTTAAACTTGATGTATGCACTAGAATATAATAACAAAAATGACTTGTAATGGGATTATTGACCTATTGAATTGACAGTAAATGAAGTCAATACTTGATATGAGCACTACCTATCACTGGCTAAAAGAATTGATACTATGAAATCAATGTCTTTGATAATAAGATCTAGTTTGGATTATAAACTTTGATGCACTGAATTCATTGATACAACATTAATTTATGTAAGGTTGATTATGTTGGCATGTTAATACATTATGTTTGTAGAGAGTGTTGTGTGATACAAGCTCCTCGATTCATATTTCTCTATATTTGAGAGTTATCTATTGAAGTTAGGATAATGAGTTCCAAGGTATGGCCTTGGTTTTGATTATGGATTTGGTTTTATATATTGATAGTCTACAATTGACAGGTGACGAGACTCTAAAAATATAAGTAAGAGAGAGATGGCTTTTGAATCTCATAATGATGTATCATGGCATGATGAACCAATTTCTGGAATTTGGGAAAGAAATTCCATATTGCAAGACTGTTGAAATGCCATTGCCTAATGTAAATCTTTGGAAACTCTAATTTAAAATTTAGATTTCGTTAAATGTGACATGGCATATGATTAGTTTATTGATGCATTGATGGACTATTTCGAACATCCATCTATATATGATGTGTATAGAATATTATTAAATTTGTGATTGGGCTTCTTCATTCAGAATTTCCACCAAACATATTTTATTTGGTCTACTCTTAAAGGTTGAGATATTTATTCCATGATATGTAGCTACATGGATGAACTAATGACACTTTGGATTGTTATTGATGAGCACAGTTGGAAGAGAGGTCCATAGCACAACTGAGGTCAGGTAGAATGCAATAGTAAGGGTAGATATGAGGCAAGACGAAGAAGCTCCTTATAGATTTGTTTTAGCATCATCTGGATAAGACATGGATACATTATTATGAAAGAGAATCCCATATATGTATATTTGGGAGTTTGATATCTCGATTCATTAAGACAATCTTAGGCTTGTAATTGACACCTCCATGAAAGGGAGGATGATTATGGTATTCATCTATGATTTACACCTCCGTGAGAGGGAGGATGATTATGGTATCTTGTGGTGATTTATGTGATTATGTATGTTCTAACATAACAATTTATTTGATGTCTTGTATGAATAGGAATCAACAGATACCATATGAGAGTAGCACTGATTGAGGACACTGTGCCAGCTCTACCTCCCTGTCTAATCTAGCAGGACAAGGAATTGAGATAGAGGCCTCATGTGGTTGATGCTAATATGTACAATAGGGTGTATTCCATATCTGTTACCCATATGGTTGAGATGTTTCTCCCCTATATTCATAGGGTCAGAGAATTATTCTCTCCTGATTGGTATTTGTAGAGTATACACAAGTTGGCATCATAACCATAAGCATGGATTGTCGGGAATATTGCTCCTCATTTGCACAATGAGTTGAGAGTGTACATGGGGTGTACAACCAAAGAAAATTATGATGTAGGTGTTCTACCACATGACTATTTAGGGTCATTAATGAGAATATTAATAGGCAATAAGAAGGTTTGACATAACCCTAAATGGTTCTCGATTAAGAGTGAAGTCACCGACGTGATACCAGGGTCGAGATAGGTTTCCCTCAATGGATGGATATCCTATTGCTAGATATGGGGTTGTATAGGTAAAGCCCCACCATGAGATTCTCGATACATATTCTCTCCTCGATGCGGTTATAGGTTGAGGCGTGTTTCTTGATGATATGCTCTCCGATGTTGATTGATGATGATATTCTGGGTAGCAATATGATGGAAAAAATTCATATTCATAGCTTGATAGTCTAAGAGTGTTAACCTAAGCTACCTTCCAGTGAGAAATTATTCTTTTAGATCCGGGAATGTTCAGCATATGGGTAGGAACAATCAAGAGATAAGAAGAAATAAGCATGAGAAGTGCATTCATGATTTAAGATTAAAAATACCCACAACATGATGAATACATGATAGAGATGATCAATGACGATACGTGATGGCACACGAAGATAAAATAATGGAATATTGATCGATGAACATATATTAGCAGGTGTAATTCTCCCTAGTTGAGAAGGAGTGTTAAAATTATGAAAATATGGTAAAATTCCACTGTGGACATATCATATGGTCAAGATTATAATTTCATTAGATCCCTCTTTTTGAGAGGACCAAAATCGACCAATAGATTGCCCCAATCAGTTAAGAGAAAGTTAAATTATGAATAATTTGATTTATTAAAGTTAAATGGAATGGGACAGCCTAACCACATGTGGAGTTATCCTTTACCCCAAGTGGTCACACATGAAGGCTATAAATAGAAGTGACCCCAAGCTCATTCTCACACATTCGCTCATGTCAAATTCTTCATGCTCTCTTGGTATTGGTTCATATTTTTTTTTTTTTTTGGCTTGCACAAGTACGCAAGGAGAAGCTTGTGCAAAGGATCAGGATCAAAGACAAAGGATCAAATTTGTTATGGGGTTTATGGGCCAGAATTGTAGGAAGGACAAGGTGAGGTAGTAGTTGAGTTGAGCCAGAACCATGGGCAGGATTTTTGAAGATCGCGACTGAGCTATCAGAACCACAAGCATACCTTGTTTAGCGTGTGGCTAGGGTGTCAAGTTGATTAGGCCCTCAAATGCGAGCACAAAACATCCAGGTCATGGTTAATGAGGATTCAACTGTGGGTTTAGCATGTTAAGGCCGTAGTTAAGGGATTTCATGGACATATCCAGATTGGATCACATTCATTTGTTTTCAAATTTCCCTCACATATCTATCGCTCAGTCATAGTAATTTCAGAATATTCATTGAAATTGTCCTAGATTTAGATCTAGGACTTGGTAGTTGAGATCACTTGATGATATTTCAGATCCTCTCTCTTGACGTTGTAGATATGCAGAGCTGAAGATCTACTATATGTATTTCTCTTGCAAGATATATCTATATTATTCACTCTATATCAATAGTGTTCATCAATAGGCTTTAACCAATGTTAATGAATCTCTATCCTCATAATCAAGTTCCTTCATCAGAAGCAGGTTTATGGTTTTGTTGTGCGTATGCTAGTTTTTTTCTGTATTATGAAGATATGGTTCTATGGATCATTGTACTCTTGTTACTGAATCATTTGATTATGATATAGAAGAATAATTTTCAAGTGTTTTCTTCGTACTGGGTTTTTCCCTCGACACAGACCAATATTCATCTCTCTCTGTGTTCATGCTTCTCTTCCTTTGATCCTTTTACATTCCACTGCTTACATTACGATGATGATGTTGTTATTTCTACATAGTTTCATTTTATGATGTTTAATAATGTAGATCTATGAAATGCTATAATTATTTGGGGTGAACTTAACATGTTATTGAATAAATCTAACTATCAAAGCAAAGAACAATGTAGCTCTATGAAAAACTAACAATTTCTAACCCTATTTGATTACTTACATTAGATGCATTGATTTTAGATGTTGGTTTCTAATGTTATTTTATTGCTTGCAATGGATGCCTTGATTTCAATGTAGAAAGGGAAAATAAATGTAGAAAAGGAAAATATTGTAATCGTGTAATAACATTTTTTTGTAAAATAATAAAACAATAAAAGTATATTATCAAAATCTTTGTCACACTATCAATTTTTTTATTAGTTGAGTCAACAAAATTATGGTGATCTAGGAACACTTCTCTCCTTTCTTTTCGATTATAAAATAAAATATTAAGAATATCAACTATCTCATAAATCGTATTAATCTTAGTAGATGTAAATTAAAATTATTATTATCAAATAATATTAATAATTAGTTTTTATTTAAATATTGAATATAGATATTAATAAAAATATATTTCAAAAAATTACAAAAACTAAATACGAAAAATCTAACTGATTTTAATATAAATCACACAAAACATTAAAATATATTATTAAATGAAAAAAAAAATCTAAAATTAAAATACATACCTCTAAAATATTTAACCATATTTAACGATGATGACGATTAACATCCACTAACACCAAACATTGAAAGATATAATTACGTAATTAATCTAAAATTATAAACAACATTAAAATATATAAATAGCTAACAACTGCAAATTTTATTCAATATTCTTAGAATATATAACTAACTAACTAATATTAACATAAAATTAGAAAAAAATTAAATATATAATTAAATAAAAAATCTATGTGATTATGATTTCTAGAACTGAACGTGTAATGGTTGTGAACAAATGTGGGTGATTATGATTTCTAGAAATGGAATTGTAATGGGTGTGAATAGATAAATGAAAGTGAAACCCCCAAGCTAATGGAAGTCGTCGTTATCCAAATTGTAAATTTGGGTTAAGGGGGAACCACCCTCAAAGAAAGTGGTTGATTTTTTGGCCACACTTTTGGATTTCACCTTCCATCATAAACCTCTTCTCCTTTTTTATTCATTCATGGTTCAATTTTGTCGAAAGTTCTTCTCGCTTGAGTATGACATAAACAAAATGTATTTTTCTACTTCTTCTTGTAACAGCGGTGGGGGGTACCGAGGCCATTTACCCTATGATCTCCACAATCAACGTTCATCAAACACATAGATGTAGCTAGGGCATTAGTCAAATCGAGTCGAACTACAACAAAAATGTATTGCCAATACCTGGTCCGAAATGCAGTCTTGTAGATGTCCTCTTCTTTGTTTCATACCTGTTGGCATTCTGATCTGAAGTCGATCTTAGATAACATTGATCCTCCCTTCAAATAATAAAAAAAAATAATCAATCCTCAGTAATGGATACCTGTTCTTAATGGTCACTTTGTTCAACTTCATGTAATGAATGCAGAATTTGAGAGTACCATTCTTTCTCTTAACAAAAAATATTGATGCGCCCCATGGTGATACACTTGGCTTAATGTATCCCTTATCATGTATATATTTCAACTACAACTTTAATTCTACCAAATTAGTTATGTTCATCCTATAAGGCTTTTTTGATGATAGAGCTTCACATGGTACTAACTTAATAGAAAAATCTACCTCCCTATGAGGTGGAAACTCTAAAACATTTGCAGGGAATACATCCTGAAACTATTGGAAAAATGGGTACCTGATCAAGAAATCTATGTCCTCAAATTCCTTAGCCTTGTTACTAGAGATGTGAACTAAAAATAGTGCAAACCCTTTTGTGTGACTGCACTTGGACTACATAGTTATCACCATCCTAACTGATGGGTTTTTCTTCTTTCCTTGTAAGACTCTTGGTTTCCCATTGTCATCCAAGCACTCAATGGATTTTGCGTAACAATGCACCTTGGTCCTGTGAAGGTATAGCCATTGCATACTCAATATCATAATGTATGACCTCAATGGAGATATGTTCAAGTGTGCTACTGTAGGCATACCATTTAATTCAAATGCACAATCTCTTACACAATGGTGAACTCTTTTATTCACACTTGTAGAAAACTGCACTAACCAATATTCTTCATGCATTTCCTTACTCAAACAACTCTTATCCACCGATTCATAACTAACAATGTAGCTATAATTAGATATAGGGTCAATGAAAATAGAAATATCTTGATCACAAATCTTATCATCCATATGAATGATAGATGCTTCGTGCTCTGCATGCCTATTGTCCACAACTCCATAAATACGAGGAATGATTTGCCTAACATCCTCAATAGTCTACGCCTACTGTGCATTGTATATCTTAGGCCTACTACCATGATTCTATGGACAACCTATCCTAAGGTGCTCCTCACTGCATGTCCATCACTCCAACTGTCCAGTACCATTACCTTTATGGTGCTGTTGTGATCCATGTCCCTGTCTAGCTGCATTAATATTATTTTGAGGGACCACATTTTCTTCCTCCTCTACATTCGTAGGGATTTATCTCTTAGTATTTTTTTTACCTTTACCTTTTTACTTCCCCTTCCATCATTGTTGAGATTCATTCTTACGCTTTTACTATTCATATTAATTCCTCAATTTCCCAATGACTTCCTCATGTGACCTACACTCATTATGATCAATCAGATCTCTGAATTCTAATGGAAAACCACTCAAAAATTGATCAAATTTAGCCTTATCATATTTAAGATATGGTACATACCTCAATATCTCCAGGAACTTGGTAGTGTAATCCTCATCTTTCATTGACCCCTTCTTTAGCTCATAAAATTATTTGGCCTTATTGTCATACTACCTTTATGACAAGTAATTCTTCCTGAAAAGCCTCTTGAAGTCATAAAAATCAATTCATCTGTCTTGGTGTCTTTGACCTGCTTCACATATTCCCACCAAATGTCTGCTTTACCTTTCAGGTTGAAGATATCAATTCTGACCTTCATATTATCTATGTACTCATGCAAATCAAAAAATGTGTTCATCCCAAGTATCCAAGCCTCTACTTCTTTTGGTTTCTTCAATTATCCATCAAAATTTGGTGCCTTTACTTTCTTAAATTCATCAGCAAATTTTCCCCTATCACTTTACTCGTAAGGATGAAAATGATGATGATCATGATGTCTATTTGAACCATAACTAGAATAATACCTGTACTCGTCACGCTTCCTATCCAGAGTGTCCAACAACCTGCCATATTTCACCGTGTCCTCTCTATTAGACCTTTTTCTATGATAATAACTACTTCCATATGCACCAATGGTTCTGTCTGCCTGACCATGGTTGATCTGAAGCGAACCTTTCCATTAACCTATATTAGAATTATTGCATTAAACTTTGCATATTTCTCTTGTGCCAATATGATCTTGTCATTATCTACCTTACAACTCATTTCCTTTTTTAGGCTTCTCAATTTTTCTTCCAAATTAGAATACTGTCCACCACGCTGCTCATCTAACTCATATGGAGAGTCTTTGTAGTCTACCATCTTTCTATTCATTTTAATATTTCTCCAGCAAGGCATAATATGTCAGCTAAACCAAATCATAATAAACCAACGTACATTAGTATAATTTTGGGAGGATACCTTGTCTACAATATCATCCAAATCAACATGATACATGTATAAAAATAATCATAACAACATATAAATATATAAAAACTAAGTTTGCAAACACATAACATCATTCTAGCTAGAGCGCTGTCATCATTGCATGACCATATCACTACACATGCTATGAGCTCATGCATGATAAAATCAACCATACTAATGTACGTGAACAATACACCATCATAAACATAGACTATACACCAAAATACACATGGAAAACACACAAGCATAAACATGGAAAATACACAAGTGTAAACATGGATAATACACGCACATAACCACATATAATAAAGAATAAAAATACAATACTTGTAACAACATGCAGGAAAATATAACGAATAATACAAGGACAATGCATGTAGCAACATATAACAACATGTAACTAAACATACACTCATGATGACACAATTCCAAAAAACAACATCCTCTTTCACACGACGACATCACTCCAACCATGACCAACATCATGCATGTGAAACAAGCACATAGACCACAAGGATGAAAACACATGTGCAATGACATGAATGCACGAACAACACACTGCCCATATAGTACAAGGGGTGAACCATGATCTAATACCACTTTGTAACACCCTCATCTCACATCTACCCAAGTAACTAGCCAACCGAGGTAAACACATGACGAGAGGTTACTATGATCATATTCAACCTGCTAGATGACCTTAAGCAAGTGGAACCGATGGAAACACATCATACAGACTTTCCACATCAGCAACATAACTCCCAGAAGCTAACCCAACCACTTAGGCCTCTATCCCCTTTGTCCCACAAATATTTCATGAAAAAAACCCTTGGATGCATGCACATGCCTTCATCCATGCAACTGGGAGACTCTAGATGCATGGATAAGCCTACATGTGTGCATCTACAGACTAAATAGCTCACAACTATGTCTCTGTCTGTGGTATTTAAGGAAATTTTTTAGGCTCAGAGTCCAGGCCACTACCTAGAACAATGAAAAGAACATAAATGAAATAACATAGTGAAAAATTGATGTATTTGAAAAAAATATGACAAGAACTAAACTCGACCCCTGCCAGCCATGGAAATGATTTTGTCAAAAATTTCACAAATATGTAATCTATAGGTGTAAACAGCATATATGAACATAGGAGTCTCATATTTATACGAGAATCTCTAAGAATCATTGTCCCCTTACATCATTAGCTGCAACATCACCTATTAGGTCATATATAAAATGTTTAATAATTTATAAATAAAAATAGGAGGAGAGCCATACATCATCGCTACCAGAAAACATGCCCATAACCATCATAATAACAACAAAAATATCATGTATACATTAGCCATAGAATCCATATATAAAAAAATACATTCACACATAAAAAGCGAAGGGAATGATTTTTTTAGTAATGAATGTAGAAACCAACCAGGGATGGGACTACCACATTTCACCTGACCATAGATTGGACGAACCAAATATCTATTCATCCAATCACCCCCGTGCCATATTCCAAGCATACATGTAGGACTCATAACCAACCAAAATATAACCAAACTAGCATGGATGCTACTAGAGTTCACCACCTACACCATGAGGAATTTTCATTACCTCCTAGTCTCTTAGGATTTACCTTAATCCACAGTTTGATGTACGGGTTACTAGGACATACACTCATACACACTTTCTAGTCTTTACCATACATCCCATCCCTCACATACTAGGCCCAAGGGAGAGAAATCCACCTCTTCGTTTTACCGTATATCCCGCCATTCACCAGCAGGGATTCCTAAGCCCATGGAGGCATGTAACCCTAGCTTTAATACAAACCAGAGTCTGGTTCAAGGGTTACTAGGTCAGTGGCTTTACGGTGATCAACAGTTTGGTTCAGGGACCACTAGGCCTGTGTTTTTCATTTCAGAGATCCACCTCACTCAACTTTGACTACATCCGTCCATCTAGCTCAACTAAATTATGAGAACCCCTCTCATCATGGCTATTCAGAAATGGAAAGGCTAGGAAGAAAAAATTGTCGCACCTAGAAAAACCCATGACATGATAGGAAAGAACCAAATGTAATACTATGCATGCTAGATCTAGCAAGAAAATCTCACATGAAAATCAATCATTTCAAAGAATTTCATTGTAGCTACTTGATCCTACTCTTCATTTATTTCTCCTTCCTTCTTATTAACTTACTTTCCTTTCTTGATCCAATGCCAAAGCGCTCCAAGAAAATTCTAAATGTCCAAGAGTGAGAGAGAGAGAGAGAGAATAATGACAGAGCTCCAAAACTGAACTAAAAAAAGGTACGGATTGATCCTCATAAGCCTTTTTATTGATGAGGTCTCTATTTTCTCTAGTTTCCATTATTTTCCTTCATTTTCCACCTCACATGCAATTTGTGACCTTTCACCTCCCTTTTCTCCTAATTTCGATTATTTTTCATAAATAAATGTGTCAGATATGCCATTTTTCTTTTCCAAAGCCTTAGACATTGTCTTTGCCAATTTCTATAGCCATAATAAGCCAAAATGAATACCCACTAGGATTTTATCCTAAGGTTAAACTTGGAATAAGTGTGCCATCAACCATGGTTATTATTTTTCCTTTTCTTACATGGAATTTTTACCAGGGTTATTACAGGATATACCAAGGTCCAAGAGGGATTAAATCTCTTTTTGCTTTAAAATAGGTTTGATGTCAAGAGATTTGATGTCTATGAATTCTTGTTATATTCATAGTTAAGGAGGAATAAGTGTCTCATCAACCATGGTTATTATTTTTCCTTTTATTACATGGAAATTTTACCAAGGTTGTTATAGGATCTACTAAGTTCCAAGAGGGATCAAATCTATTTTCACTCTAAAATAGGTTTGATCTCAAGAGATTTGATCTCTATGGATGCTTGATATATTCAGAGTTAACGTGGATGTAGGTTGGTTTAATTATTAATTATAACTAGTTATAATTATAATTCCTTGTTTTGTGTTTTTTGTTTTATTTTATTATAATTTTTATTCTGTTTTTATTTTTATTTTATTTTGACCAAGTCAAAATGTCAAACAAGAAATTACAACATTTCTACCATACTAAGTTGTAGATTGTTTTAATTTTTTTAAATTTTTTTTTTATTTGAATCGGGTCAAAATGTTAAACAATGCAGTACAAAATCTCTATGATGCTCAGATCTAGAGTACATATGAGTGCAACTAGCCTAGATCCATCTTATCTCCAAATCCATCAAGCATGAAGAGGGATCATAAATATTTTCACTCTAAAACAATTTTTCATCTCAATAGATTTTATCCCTCTCATCACCTGGTTGATCTACAGTTAAGAAGGATCTAGCCTTACTTAATTCTTAATTATTGGTTGGTCCTGAGTTAAGAAGGATCTAGCCTAACTTAATTCTTATTTATAATTATAAATATGCATATAACCAGCAATTGCACCAGACGCTGCAAAGGAAATGCCATAAGACATAAAATAGAAAAGAATCCTAACATATAAAAAATCATTGAATGATAAAAAATAGTAAACAAAATTTCATTCAAGAGAATATTCAGTGAAGAAGGCTCATTAGGTACAAGGGATGAAAATTTGGCCTTCAAATACTAAATTCAACTTTTCCTAACTGTATTTTGGAATTTTAGATTTATCGATATGAAACATCATATTATTCGAAAAAAATTGTAGTCCAATAAAATCTATGGCTTTGTCAAATCTTGCAAGCTGTAAGTTAGAAGGCTGGTCCCATATTTTTTCACATCTAATCGGAAATTTCATTTGATGTCAGGCTCTTGGAAATAACAAAAGAGCCCCGGCTTCTATGGGCACACTAACACAAATATATTGTTGGGGGTATAGAAATGATGCACACTAACATAAATAGATTGTTGGCTGTATAGAAATGATGCAAATGAGTGAGTTTTTGAGGAAGTATTTCCTAATGAAGGAGAGGAGGAAGTTTTCCTTGAGAGAGACATGCTGCAAACTTCAGGAGTAGGAGTTGATGTTAGCATAAATTTTGTGAGTTTCCTTTTTTGGGGGGTGCCACAACCTTGATCTTGTTGATAGTTCATCAATTGGGAAGTTTCAAATTTATCCAATTGGATGCAGTACAATATATTTCATTGATTTATCTATTCTTCTCATGGTAACGACCTTCAAGACTTAAAAATTTGGGATGTACAATCTGTTTATTTGATTTATCTATGCTTATGATCATACCGAGTGTTGAGTGTTCTATAATAGTGAAAGGGAAGCATTTTTTATCAAAATTACACATGTTTTTGCAATTTGTCTATTTTTCCTTTCTATAGAATGCAATGTAAAAATGAAACTGTAAAAAATATAGATATAGTAGAGTATAAATATAATTATATATGAAAATCTCTAAAAG
This sequence comes from Pinus albicaulis, assembly GCA_034641835.2. Taxonomy (NCBI): domain Eukaryota; kingdom Viridiplantae; phylum Streptophyta; class Pinopsida; order Pinales; family Pinaceae; genus Pinus; species Pinus albicaulis. The sequence continues at coordinate 967,555,132 of CM076570.1, read as the reverse complement.
CAATTTGTGTATATATACAAATTTACTTAATTTGTATGTTTTTTCCTTTTGGTAGAATGCAATGTAAAAATGAAACTTTAAAAAACTATAGATATCATAGAGTATAAATATAATTATGTAAGATAATCTCTATAAAATATGTGTGCATAAAAATAAATACAGCAAAAAATATACTTATTATAAATATATTTATAGAATAAAAAATGTATTTTTTAATATCATATGAAACCATAAGCCACACTATGATAGACTCTATACTTAGACCAATATTAGAAAGAAGACCATATGATGAAAATTAAAACTTGAAGTAAAAATTCCAAGCCTTCAAATATGTGGCCATAAAAACATTTATATACATCGAAAGAGAAATTTGGCTACTTGAATGCCTCCTCGCAGAGCTTATCTGCTAGTTGATTGAGCGCATGATAAATTTGGGTGAAGGATGACCATTATAGTTCCTGAATCCGCAGCCAAATTTGAGACATTACGGATTGAAGCCACACATTTTACATTGAAAACTTGTATTAGCCGAGTCAACAACTATTTGAGATTCCCATTTGTTTCAACATCTTCAAACCACAAGCACTTTCTAAATAAATAAGAACAAAAAATACTGAGAATTTGACCTTTGAATTGGAACCATGAGTGAGAGTATATTTGATATGAATGAATTAAAATGCATTTATATACGAAAAAACACCAATCCCACACCTAGGGGGATGCCTTTGGGTGACCCCGTCAAAGAAACACCATGGGGTATCACAATCTAGAGCAGGCATAATCAACATATAAGGAGAAACGTACTTTCTTAATGAGATCACCTCATGATTCTCTAATAATTTGTGTGGGCTTTCCTTCAAAATTTCTGCTACAGCAATGCTAGCTAACACACAAATTGGTATAAGTAGCTCCTTATTTTTTTATCCACAGTAAATTATGTCACTTACAGATGATACAAATATGAAAAGAAAGAACAACAAGTTTTCCACCTCAAATGTGATCATGAATATGTGGTGAAAAAAAATGTAGACGTTGTCCCATGGAAATACATTTATTGGTTTAGGTTATCTGTGCCACAAATTTTTCACTTTATCCAAATATAAATGGTTAAAATTTTCACCTGATTTTCCTATAGTCATGTTCATTTTATGAGGGATTAATCACTTAAAAATTAAGTATACAATAACTTGTGAAGGACTTGAAACTGACAAATAACCATCTACAAGACAAATTTTAAGTACTTTGACTAATTTGCTTGTCCCGGTCAAGGAAGGAATACTTGGCTCACTCGAAGATGAGAAAATTATCCAACCAGAAATCTTTCAATCTCCAAGAACCAGAAGAGTACAAGATTACAACACAACCACATGAATCAACTTGTAGAGAATCATAAACACACTTAGAAATCCATGATTACTGAATGCAATGCATAAATTGAGCACAGTAATTAGGGACTCATTCAAACTTAGTTGTGGTGAGGATGTAGAGATATTCTATGTTATATTGCTAAAATATAAATTTTTAGTAAACCCCATCCCACGGTATGATTTTTTCAACTATCAAGAACTTCATAAATTACCATGCCACATGGAAAAGTAGTTATGACTCCAATAAATTTAATTTTCGAAGCAATTGTGACCCAATAGAGTTTTCCTAAATTGATAAGTAAGAGAATATTGTCTTATTGACCCAAAATACAAAACTTACCTTTCTGCATCAACAGCTACTTTCATTTTTTTCTTGATGAGAAGTAGAAACATTCCACTTGTGAAACGTTGAAAAAAAGACATGGATAATTTGTGTGAGAGGACTACCTCTAGGTAGTTTATGCTGGTAAAATATCGTCATCCATAACAAGATAAACAAATTTATTTCCTCTAACATGAAAGAGCATTAGTCCATGACGCTAGCTAGAACAAGGATTTGACCACAATGTGTAAACACATCCAATTGAAAGAAGAAACACACATTTTTCATCACATGAGAAAATATATAGATTCCACCACGCTTCTATGTTGTAGGGTTGTATTGATAAAAAAGTATTGTTAGAAGGAAAACTAGTCCATTCTCACATCATTTAGAGAGGATCTGAATTCTAGTACAAGGTTTTGGAATATACCCTTGTGACCATGTATGCCAAATGTGTAAATATATATGATGCACGAAATTTGTTTGAAAAAATGCCTCAACCAAATGTGGCATCATGGACTGTGATGATTGCAACTTATACCAAGTATGGATATACCAAAAAATCCTGGGAACTATTTATAGAATGAAACAGATGGATGTCCAACCCAATCAATTCACATTTTCTAGTCTTCTTCAAGCATGCGTCAACTTGGGAGATCTCAACAACATTCATGGAGAGATAATTAGAAGGGTTTTCAATCCAATGTGTTTGTAGGAAATGGGCTTGTAGATATGTAAGAAAAAAGTGGGAGTGTATAAATTTCCCATTATGTGTTTGATAAAATGGCTCATTGTGATGTGGTCTCATGGAAGACAATGGTTGTAGGGTATGCCCGGAATGGGTATATTAAAGAGACCTTGAATCATTTTGACGAAATGCCTAAATGTAATGTTGTTTCATAGAATGTGATGATTTCATGGTATGTGCAGAATGGGCATCTTGGCGAGGCTCTAAAGCCTTTTCAACAAATGCCTCAAACCAATGTAGTTACATGCAATGCAATGATTGACGGATATGCTCGGAATGGGAAAGTTGATGAGGTATTGATGCTTTTTCAGAAAATTGCATAAAGGAATGTGGTCTCATGGAATGAAATGATTGTAGGATATGCACAGGTTGGGCTTGTTGATGATGCTTTGAGGCTTTTTGAGGATATGCCCGTGAAGACTTTAATCTATTGGACAACAATGATTTTGAAATTTGGACAGAATGGCCATGATGAGGAATCTCTGAAGCTTTTTCAACAATTTCAATTGGCTAGTGTAAAACCAAATCAAAAAAATTTTGTTGTTGTTGTCCTAGCATGTACCAACTTGAAAAATCTAAAGCAAGGCATGTAAGTTCATGGAGACATAATGAGAAATGGATTTCATTTTGATGTCTTTGGGGCAACTGCTGTCGTGGATATGTATTCCAAATGTGGGAGCATAGAAAATGTGTATGGTGTGTTTGACAAGATGCCTCATCGAGATGTCACTTTTTGGAATGCAATGATAACTGGATTTGTTTAGAATGATCATACTAAGGAGGCCTTGAAACTTTTTCAGAAAATTCCTGAATGAGATATAATTTCATGGAATATGATAATTGATGGAAACACACATGATGGGCATTGTGAGGAAGCACATGAAATTTTGAGACAAATGAAAATGGAAGGTGTGAAGTGAAATGCAGAGAAATTTACAAATTTTCTCCCAACATGTGCTAACTTGGCAGCTCTAGAACATGGAAAGGAGGTCCATGAAGCTATATGTAGGAGTGGGTTTCAGTTCAATTCCTTTATGGGTAGTTCCCTTGTGGACATGTATGAAAAATGTGGGAGCATAGAGAATTCTTGCGCTATGTTTAACAAAATGAATCAGCAAGATGTGGTTTCTTGAAATCTAATGATCATCTGATATGCCATGCACCACTATGTTGGAGAGGCCCTTCAACTTTTTGAAAAAAATTCAGTAGATTTTTGAAAAAAATGAAAGACTCTGGTGTGAACCCAGACCATATTACCTTTCCTGGTGTGTTGTCTACATGTTTCCTTGCAGGCTTAGTAGATAAAGATTGTTAATACTTCTACTACATGAGTGATTCTTATCACAATCAAACAGGCAATGGAGCACTATGGCTGCATGGTTGACCTTCTTGGCTGTGTTGGGTTCATGGATGAGGCACAAATATTTATCAACAAAATTCCAACGAAACTTGATCCTGTTATGTGAGAATCCTTGCTTGGTGCTTATACGATACATACTGACACAGAGCTAGGAGAACGGGTGGTAGGACACATTTCTGAGTTGGATCCTAAAAATGATGCACTTGTTGCCAAATTTCAATGCTTCAGCTCACAAGTGGAATGACATCGAAAATGTCTGGAAAACTATGAAGGTTGGGAGGGTAAAAAAAAAGTTAGGATGTAATTGGATTGAAGTAAATAAAAAAAAAAAGCCTAGATGTAATTGGATTGAAGTAAAGAAACAAGTGGATGGAAGTAAATAAGCACACTATTTCAATAGACCATAATATACAAAAAAAAAAAAAAAAAAAAAAAAAATATATGAATGGAGCACATTAAAACTTGAATGATAAAGATGTGAATGGAGCACTTTAATTCAACAAACCATAATATACATAAAAATGTGAATGAATCACATTAAAACATGTACAAACATGAATGATGGGTATGGCATCATGTCATTATTATGGAAAATATCCAAATTAAAAATAAGAATATAAAATAAAAATAAGAAGAAAGACATATAATTATAATTTCTGAAGTAATATCTATATATTATTTATTTTTAATAAATTTTAGAATTTATTTTTCACTGTAAAAAAACCTTTTGCACTCAAATTTATTTATTTTTAATTAAAACTGATAAACTTCAAATTTATTTATTTCTTTTTCTATTAAAAATAATAGTAAAGTATTAAAGGGGAAAAAAATTTATATATAATATTAAAATTTAAAATATATTTTTAACAGAAATATTTTTCATTTATCCTCACCTTTATAACTCTTGAAATGAGTATTTACCCACATCATGTTTAAAAGACTCAAATTCATAGTTTATCCACAAGTTTTTAAGACTTCTAAGATGAATAAATCCAGTAAATTTATGAGAGATATTGAATTAACCTCATACCAAGAACACAATTATTCTATCAATTTAGCAGCTCTAGCCCGATGGCAGCAAAAAAAAATCGGAGAAAATCTTACAAGCAACTTGGAAACCACATGGAAGTGATTCTTGCCGAGCCCCAGTGACAATAAACAAAATACAGAAAATATTACAAGCATCTTGGAAACCACATGGAAGTGGAAGTCCTCGATTGGATTGAGGTGCATTTTTCAGTACTACAACACACCATACATGACAGAAACACAGTTTTAGCTTAAACGCTAGTCCAGTGAAACCACTTCTGGCAATTATAGACAAAGCAGATAGCCTACAAACAAGTCACCACCAAAAATATCGTTGCATTTAACAGAGAAAGGAATTTCAGCTAACCGAATATGTGTTTGGGTCATGCATGCTCTACACACAAGAAATAAAAATCTATAATTAATCCCATAAATGTGATTACGAACTTTTTCTTAACAAAACAGCTCCACTATATTCATATAGAAGCTAAGCTATTTTATTATCTGTTGGTGTAATTATCGAAATCACTTTCATAAATCTGAAACAATTCATGAAACTACATCAATTAATCAATCCACCATATACTACATATCGTCTTAACTCATTACTTAAAAATAGATCAAGCTCATTACGAATCTATAGAAAATCATCTTGAACTTCAGAATGATTTAAAGGAATCAATATTAAATGTAGTCTATTTAAAAAAAGTTGTGTTTTCTCCGATTGAAAATTTAATCCCAATAATGATAACACATTATAAAAATTCATTAATAGATATAATGAATTTGTTAGATGGATGGTATATTTTATTAGATTTTACTGATATTTTGATAGAAAATTGGGTAGAGTTAGAGGGTGTGAGTTTGGGAGAAAATTTTGAATTTGATAACCGAATAAAAAAATTTACAGCAAGACAAGTCATTTTCCTGTTACTCTTATAGTCTAATCTAGAACTATTTAATATATTTGAAGGTAAAAGATGGCGTTTAAAATTTTATACTAATTCTAAATACAGTTTAGATCTACGGGTATTTAATCGATCTGGTGATAAAACATGGCTTTTAAATTTGTATAGCAATTCCAAAAACACAATTGAGTGAAGTTTTCCCTCCGTCCATGCTCAACATAAAAATTTAAACATTACCCAATAGATGTCAAGATGCCAGCATTTTCACTACAAAAGCTTAAAGTACTGTATTTTTAACTCTGAAAGTTATATCAAAAGATAAGGGGAATTATTTCAATTAGAAATTTACTTAAGAATGAGACATCGTCACTTCTAATGCTATGAACATGGCATCCAAACAAAACACTTGGACATAAAGCACCGCATGTCGTTGATGCTATATCCCGGAAACTGATTTTCCTCCTTTCACCCACACACGTTCATTATGAGCATTAAAACCCACGAGAAGAAATATTGTAGAGTAACTAATTGATTGAGATTGCAGTGCTCCTCTGTCATTTGGTGACTGGGAAAACTTGGGCAATGTTGCGTAGATCCTCGATCTCAGAAAACTAATTTTCTGTCACCCACACATGGTGCATTATGAGTATCAAAATTCGCGAAAGGAAATTTGGTACATTAAATACTCTTCTTTGGATGACTTGGTTGTAAAATTTAATGGCTAAGAATTATTCAATGGTTTAGTATTAGATCTAATGGTGTAGACCAGTACACCCGTAGCTGGGGGAGTTGTCTGGAATGAGTTGGTTGTGAAATTTAATGGCTAAAAATTATTCAATCTTTTAGTATTAAATCTAATGGTGTAGACCAGTACATGATGGCAGCTGGGAGAGTTGTTTTCAAAGAGGAACTCCTTGCAGCTTTGTTATTAATTTTATGTTTATAAATATTTTTTTTCAAAAATATGCAAGTGAACATTTTTGGAACCACTCAATCTTGTTCAAGTCCTCATGATGAACCATAGTAAGTGGTTCCAAATGTGTCAAAGGTCCTCATGATGAACCACAGTAAGTGGTTCCAAATGTGTCAACCTGAAAATGATCGAAATAATTCCTTTATAAACATTATGAATCACAAACCCTTCCACTTAGTAATTTTACTTTTTAATTAAAAATGACAAAAAACACATTATAACATCTCCTGGATTGAAGAGACCCTATCATTAAGACATTTATTAATTTTATAAATTATATTTGTTTTATTTTATTTTTCTAATTTAAAATCTTAAAAAGGACATTACAACATCTTTACCATCTCTACCATACTGAATTGGAAATTTTCATGTTTTTTATTTTACTTTTTTATCATCTCTACCATACTAAGTTGTGTAACATACATCAATTTATCCATAAAATAAATAAATAAATAAATAATAAATATTACCTTTATACTTTCTAACTATTTTATATCTTGTATCTACATTACCACTGGGTTATAAACAATACAATATCATTATTTTGCAAAATTACAATAGTCGTTAGACTTTATAATGACTAGCTCCCTCATGATGTAAAGAATATCATAACCTAACTTTTGTGCTAAGCCCCATTCATGAATCTACTAAATTATTATAAAGGTTTAATGGGTATTCTGACTAAAATTTACTTTCAAATACATGTTGATATCTGCCCCCTTGTAATTATCGGTATCCTGTACTTTAGCATTTACAATTATCTATGGAATTATTTCACCGAGATATGATATGATCTCTGTAACTCGTATATTTAGTTTTTTGTGCAAATTTGGTTTAATGCATGCTGGAGGCTCCACTCTTGATGCCGACGATTAATATGTGGTGATAGTTGGATATTCCTCCACCATAGATTTACAAAAATACACAGGCAGAAAACACCAGCAAACGTGAGACAAAGCTCACACAACTCAATGAATATAATTGCTCAATTACATCATCCTTAAATAAGAAACTCACTCACCTAATCTTCCTGAAGAAGAGGAAACAACCCTGAATAGATGGAACTGATTTCTAAATGCACACTCTCGTACAACAAACCAAAACTAAATCTATTTCTAGATTATTCTCACATCCTCCCTTAATGGAGAAATGGATTTTCTACAATACCTAACTGACTTCTAAAAACTTCAAATTTGATTTTACCAAGGGGCTTAGTAAATATATCAGCCACATTATCCTTGGTGTTACAAAATATCAATTCAATTTCATTTGACTCAATTTTCTCTCGTACAAAGTGGTACTGTAACTCAACGTGTTTTGTTCTAGCATGGTAAACTGGATTATGTGCTAATTTGATAGCACTCTGATTATCACAATTGATACATGTTGAACCACTTTGCGCTTCTTCAAGATCTGCAAGAATTCTCCGCAACCAAATAGCTTCACAGGTGGCATTGTTCAAAGCTTTGTACTCAGATTCTGTTGATGATAAAGAAACAGTTGGCTGTTTCTTACTACTCCAAGATACGACCCCCGATCCAATATGAAATGCATAGCCAGAGGTAGATCGTCTGTCATCTAGATTTCCTGCCCAATCTGAATCAGAAAAACCTGTCAGTGCAACATCAGATTCATCAGTATCCATAATACCTAAATTCACTGTTCCCTTTAAGTATCAGAGAACTTTCTTTGCAGCATTCCAGTGATTTCCTGAAGGCTTAGCCATGAATTGACTAAGGATACTGACTGAGTATGCAATGTCTGGTCTGGTAGTGGTGAGATAGTTCAAACTTCCCACTAGCTGACGATATAATGTTCCATCTGCCTCTTTCGATCCATCTTCTTTGTACAACTTTGCATTATGTTCTAAGGGAGTTGACATAGCTTTGCAATCTGTCATATTGAACTTTTTAAGAATCTCCTTAGTATATTTGCTTTGAGTGATCAAAGTTTTACCAGGCTCTCTCCATACCTCAATTCCTAAACAGTAATGCAATTCACCCAAATCTTTCATTTCAAATTCCTGTGACAACTGTACTTTAATTTCTTCAATTAACTTGTGAGCACTCCCTGTGATTATGAGATCATCCACATACAAAGATATTAAAGCAACATTTCCTTTTTCATCTTTCTTAACATACAAGTTAGGATCATTCTTGCTTTTCACAAATCCATTCTGAAGAAAGAAGGTATCAATCTTTACATACCATGATCTCGGTGCCTGTTTCAAACCATACAATGCCTTTCTTAACCTGCAAACCAGATGCTCCTGTCCCTGTTTGACAAACCCTTCAGGTTGAACCAAATAAACTTCTTCCTTTAAATCACCATTTAGAAAAGCAGATTTAACATCCAATTGATGTATATTCCAATTATGTTTTGTGGCTAAGGCAATCAGTAATCTAATTGTATTTAACTTAGCTACTGGTGCAAAAGTGTCTTCATAATCAATTCCCTCCTTTTGAGCATATCCTTTTGCTACTAATCTTGCCTTAAATTTATCAATTGTACCATCTGCTTTAAATTTCAATTTGTACAACCATTTGCTTCCAATTGGAACTTTATTTTCAGGAAGTTCCACTAATTCCCATGTTCGATTTTTCATAAGAGAAGCATACTCATCATTCATAGCATTAATCCATGGTTCATGTTGTTTAGCCTGCTCATAATCAATTGGTTCTTCAACATTCATTATATTAGACATTAAGGCATAGTCTCTATACCTTGAAGGAAGCTGAGTTTGTCGGGACGACCTCCTTGGTGCTTCAATGCCCGTGGGTGTTCCATCCATGATTCGTCGGCTTTGAGGTGAATCACCCCCTTGTGATGACTCACTGCTGCTGGATGTGCTCATACTGCTCTCATCCTGATCCTGTACCTGTACCTGTACCTGTTCCTGTTCCTGCTTAATCAAAGTATCAAGTTTGACATGTGCATCATTAGATATATGCCATGCATCATTCTTTGTATTACTTTTATCAGCCTGCTCATGAAACAACACATCACGACTTGAAAATAGTTTATGGGAACTTGGATCAAACAATTTATAGGCCTTCTGATCCGTACAATATCCAATGAAAACACACTTGATTGACTTGGCATCAAGTTTTCTTCCGTTAGCCTTAGGAATATGAGCAAAAGCAGTACATCCAAAGACTTTGAAATGACTCACATCAGGTTTATAACCATGAAGAACCTCAAAAGGAGTTTGAAAAACTAATTGCTTAGTGGGACATCGATTCTTCAGATAAACAACAGTGTTAATGGCTTCTGCCCAGAAACCATTAGAGATGTTCTTACCTTGGAGCATACTACGAGCAGATTCCACCAAGGTTCTATTCCATCGCTCAGCAACACCATTTTGCTGAGGGGTATGTGGCAATGTGAACTATTGTTGAATTCCATTAGATTTACAATAGGTGTTAAATGCTTTTGACTTATATTCACCCCCTTGATCAGATCTGAGTATTTTAATGCACTTGCCTGTTTGTTTTTCAACCATAGTCCGAAACTCTTTAAAATACTCAAATATGTCACTTTTCCTTCTAATGAAATATACCCAGGTATACCTAGATCTATCATCAATAAAAATAACAAAGTATGAAGCACCACCAAGAGACCTAGTTTGCATAGGTCCACATACATCAGTGTGAATTAATTCAAGTATATCATACTTTCGTTTCTCAGTATGACCCGGAAACTCTTCTCTATGCTGCTTACCAAGTGCACAAGCTTCACATGGTAAATGTTCACACTTCATAACAGGAAGACCTTCAACCATTGATTTCCTTTGCAACAACGATAAATCATTGTAATTTAGGTGCCCATACCTGTGATGCCATAATTCTTTGGGTAACCGAAGTTTGAAAATAAGATAAGTCAAAGCATTTTTTTAATTTGAGCATCATATCATTAAACGTGAATGGTGAAAAAGTGAAAGCCATATGGTATTTTTTTATAAGGTGAAAACTTTGGTTACCTAAGTTACATTGAATTTAAAGTGAAAAACTTTGATTATGTAACTTTTGTTGAAGTTAAGGTGGAAAATTTTGGTTGAAGTTTTAATTAAAAAAAATTTTTTTTTTTTAAAGGATATTTTTTTTTGAAGCTCGGTTGGCAGTTTATTTGAAAATTAATTTGTCCTTGTGGGCTTTAAGACCACGGTGTTAGAAGCTGGTCATTATCAGTGAAATGGCTAATCCACTTGCTGACTCCTATTTAAATGAGTCTTCAAAACTTGATGGAGAAAATTATGTAAACTGGAAATTTAAGCTCATAACAGTACTGGAGGCATACAATCTCTGGACGATCGTCAAAGGTGACGAACCCAAGCCTCAACCTCCTGCTGCCACTCAAGATTGGGAGAAGCGTGAAATGAAAGCAAGGGTGCTGCTACGCATGTCAGTGAAGGACAATATTATTCCTCACATTCGGGACTGTGAAACTTCCAAGGCGACTTGGGACACGCTTAAAGGTTTGTATGAAACGACTAATGCAAACCGTATTTTATTTTTAAAAACAAAGCTGCTATCTATTAAAATGGAAGCCAATGAGAGCATTAGCAATTTTGTTTCCCGAATTAAAGACCTCAGTGATAAGCTTGGTGATATTGGTGAAAAAGTGTCCAGTACAGACTTGGTAACTGTTGCTTTGAAGGGGTTAGTCCCAGACTATAAAGTCTTTATTTCAGCTCTCTCAGCTAGACCGACACCTCCTACGTTTGAAGAATTGGCTGGAATTCTTCTTCAAGAAGAAGAGCGCATGAAAAATTTTGACCTAGAGTCAAATGGTTCTGATTTGGCTTTGACTGCAAGAGGCAAACGACCATTGCTCCGATACCAAATTAACAAAAATACACAGCCAAGAACACCAGCAAACGTGAGACAAAGCTCACACAACTCAATGAATATAATTGCTCAATTACATCATCCTTAAATAAGAAACTCACTCACCTAATCTTCCTGAAGAAGAGGAAACAACCGAATTAGTGGAACCGATTTTACAATGCACACTTCGTTACAACTTGTGGACTTAAAATTCATTTCTAGATTATTCTCACACATAGATCTTTCACTGCTAGGATCCCATGACTAACTTGAATTAGGGTTTATGGGCTGAGTCAATGACCTTGTTTGCTGTAACCGCTTTGGTCATTTGGTGTTTTGCTGGCTGAGCTTGGTCGGTGCGCCCTTGGGATACCTGCAATTTCTAACAAGTCTTTTACTCCACGTCGTTGGCCTTTCGGCATTCTCTTCCACTGATAAGTGTTGTCCACCAGATTTACTGTGGTGCCTCCTTAATAGTTCACAAAGAGGAAATGCAATACGAACTCATGTGAAAGGTTTTAGTTCAAGTTTGCTGCTTACTGTAAATTGCTTCTTAAATTCGTTTTCTGCTTGTTAAGTCTTATTTCTCGTCTGCAAGGTTATCTTGGTGTAAGGGAGAGAATTTCTGACTGGTTGTTCTCGTTCTTTAGGACACCGATGGAAATACGGTAACTCTAACTACCAACGTTTTATAACTTCCCTAGTTGTAGTTTGAACCTTCAGTTTACTCTATTCACTCTTCCAAATTGTTTTCTTTGCAGCTTGGATTATCCGCCTTCGAACTTGTCCCACACACGTAACCTCCAATTCCTTTTCAAATGTTTTCGTTTTCGTTCAATTATTTTTGGCATATACAAATCCGGGTATTAGCCCTTTACCGTGTTTTTCTTTTTTACAGGTATTATTGGTTTGGTGTTGCGTTGTAACCTCCCATTAAGACTCTATCGGAAATATGTCTAATCTTGCTTAACCTGCTTCAACAGGTATTTCACATACAATAGGCTATAGGAGTTTACTGGATTATAATCCAAGTTTATCTTTATGCCTTGTTTTTCTTCAAGCTCTGTAGCTTACGAAACTTCCTTCTCGAAGTGCTTCCTAGTTGGTCTGGATGTAGATGCTTAGGTTTTCATTTAAATTTTCTTGTAGATTGCATGCATGTGAGTTGTTATGAGGACTCGGCTTAGGCCTCAGACCCCTGGAGCTTTTAAACTAAGTATGCTCTGATATTATTTCTCACTGAAAGTGATATTTACAATATAATTTGTAACTAAACATTTCTGCTTAGAAATTCTATTAAGAAATATGTACTATTCGTTTGGTCTCCCTGCGTTTTTCTTGTTACACCTTTTTATTTATATAATGTAACTACAGTGTAATGAAAGTTTGTCCAGTTTATATTTACCTTCTGTTGTACCTTTTCGGCCTACTGAAATCTTATAGCAAAGCATGTAATCTTTCTGGTTTTCTCATGGAAAAAATGTTAACACAGTTTTTTTAAAATATAAGATATATTGTTTTCTAGTTTTCTCCTGAAAAATAGAAAATATATCATGGACAAGTTCCACTCTGGTTCTATTGTTACCATATTAAATTTGTCTCTGTCCAGTTTTATTATTCCTTTAATTATGAATCCAGAAAGAAAATCTATAGCTTATTTTATTTGGTTTCCAGAATTAGCATTTCAGGACAAAGTATCACTTTTTTGTTACCAAGGGTTAATTTATTTCCTTTATTATAAAGACTGGTATATTTTACAATTAAGAACATACATCTCTAATTACAGTACTCAATTGTATATACAATATTCTGCATGGTTCTATTTGTAGTTTTCTTTTCTAGATGTTATTTATCTTTAGCAGAATGGCCGGACCATACTGTCCGTGTATTATCATAGATACAGAGAACAAACTACACAGAACCTCGTTTTTGAGGCTCTATGTTAACATTCCCTGTCGCCTAGATAATAGTGTTTGAGTTAATACTAGCTAGCATCCTACTTGTGAAGAAAATACATACTACAATTTTTCCTATAGAATTCTCAAGATACAATTGCTAGTTCCTTCCATACATTAAACTAGTAATTTCGGTGACAGATAACTTATCTGTTTCCCTTAGACTTCTGACTGATTTTGTTCCTCCCTACCTCTAGAGAGGAAATCATGTTCGCATATCTCCCCTATGCTCCAAGTCTGAGCTATGTGAGTTGAAAGAAATACTATAATAGACCTCGAGACATTCTGGTCCAGTCTTCTATTCCAAATAAATATCAGAAATCAGAGTATTCCACTAGTTATCACCACCTGAGGAATTCTTCTTTGGAAATTTCCTTCTCTAGTTACCGAGCATAACCCCTCTTCCTCACTTGGATATCTCTTTATCCTTAGAGGTTGGGGTAACTCTTTGAACTGATTCTATTCAACTAACTCTCAGTTCTTGAATTACTTTTTAGCATCAGTCTATTATTATTTTATGGAAATCACTTCCATAGTTAATTTTATTTAATCAAATTAAATTCTTGTTCATAATGTATTATTTCAAAACAATAGCAATAATTGTATTAGTGTCTTAACCAATAAACTTATTCATCAGTTAGCATTTAAGCCAACTGTTACAACTTCCCCCCTGGAAGTAAACAACGTCCTCAATGTTCTCATTCTGCTCCAGCAAAATGTTCTGGGTAAGCTTCCAGAACAAAACCTTCATCCTCCTAGGTAGCCTCATCCGGGCCAAAGTGCTTCCGCTGAACCTTAACCTGGGTGATGGCTCGAATCCAAAGCATAATTTCTCTCTAATAAATTATAAATTGAGGCTCAACCAGAAATTTGTTGTCCATCTCGACCTGCAATCAACAGAATTTGAATTAATTTTCTCATAAATCTTAGCATTTCTAATTTAGTCTAGTATTCATATCCTACCTGAATATTCTACCAGTGGATTACGTGCTTTGGATCGTGTATGTATCGTTTTAGTAACGATACATGAAAGGAGTTGTGTACCCGGATATGATTGGGTAAGGCTAATCGGTAAGCCACATGTCCTACCCTTTCAAATATTTTGAAAGGGACACAAAACATGGGAGCCAACTTGGCACAAGAGGCTCACCTCAAAGTACTTCTCTAGGGTTTGATCCTAACGTACAAATCGTCCCCCACCTCAAACTCATGATATGTCCTATTTTTATCTACATACACTTTTTTCCTATCCTAATCTGCCTTCAAATTTTGTCGAATCTTCCTCACTTCGGATTCCATTTCAGCTAACATCTCTGGTCCAAGCATCAATTTGGTTTCCGGGCTACTCCAATTAATAGGATTTCGACATTATCATCTACACAATGCTTCGAACAAACTCATCTTAAGGGATCCTTGATATCCATTATTGTATGCAAACTCCACTAGGTGCATATATTCTTCCTACATAATTGGATGTTGCATTACATGCATATGTAACATATCCTCCAGGATCTGATTGACTTGCTCTGTTTGTACGTACGTCTATGGATGGTAGGCAGTACTAAAATTAATTTGAGTTCCAATCCTGTAAATAATGTTTCTATAATGTTGAATTAAACTTCACATCCCTGTCAGATATGGCAGTATTTGGGATACCATGCAGTCTGAAGATCTCTCACATGAATATGTCTACTATTTGCACCTTCTTATAAGTGGACTTCACTAGTATAAAATGTGCTGCTCTGCTTAATCGATCCACCACTACCATTATAGAATCATTATGCTTCTTTGACCTTGGTAAACTAGTGATGAAGTCTAAAGATATCACCTTCCACTTCCACTTAGGTACCGGTATAGGCTGCATCAGTCTGGTTGGGTGGCAGTGCTCCATGTTCACTTGCTAGCACTCAAAACACTTTTTTAGATATTCTGAAATGTCTCTTCCCATACCTGGCCAGAAGTAGTTCTTCCTAATTCCCGTTAGCATCTTCTGATACCTGGGATGTCCAGAGTAGTTACTTTGGTGATACTCATTTAGAATTAATTCCTTCAATTCCATTCAATTTGGAAAAAAAATCCTTTCCTTAAAAGTTAGCAACCTATCCTTATTAATTCCGTAGTAAACAGATTTTCCTTGTTTCATAAACTCCTCTGCTTTCTGCCACATAAACTGGTATTTCGGATCATTCTAAGATTCTATTTTTATTTGCACCAGAAATTTTCATTCAACCTGATTATAGTACAGATCATAGACACCATACAACTTTCTACTTAACGCATCATCTACTCTATTCTCCTTTCCCTTCACATGCTACATATCAATATCAAACTCGCTCGAGAAGGCATTCCACCTTGCCTGGTGAGAGTTAAGATCAACTTGTTTAAAATAACTGGTTAAGCTGCTATGATCATTTTTTAGTACAAATCTCTTTCCAAGCAAGTAGTGTCTCCGTAATCAGAGTGCATACACTACTACTGTTAGCTCCAAATCATAATCTGAGTATCGATGTTCATGCTCTTTTAGTTTTCATGATTCATAGGAAACTACCCTACCCTCTTGTGACAGAATCACCCCAACTCCTTCTTTACATGCATATTTGCAGACTTTGAACTCTTTATTGGGATCAACTACTCTTAATACTGGAGCTATATTCAATACAATTTTAACTTTTCAAAACTATCTTGACATTCCTTTGTCCATTTAAATATTTTTCCTTTTCTTTGTAAGGAAGTAATTGGGAAGGAAATTTTTGAAAATCCCTCAATGAATCACCGGTAGTAATCGGCCCAACCCATAAAGGATCAGATATTTTCCATATTTTGGGGCACCCTCCATTCCATAATTTTTCTAATTTTATTCAGGTCAACTATGATTCCTTCAACAGAAATAACATGACCAAGGTATTGTATTTCTTCCTTGAAGAAATCACAGTTGCTAAAATTAGCGTACAGCTGATGTTTCCGTAACATTTCCAACACTATCCATAAGTGCTATTTATGCTCTTCTACAGTCTTGGAGTAAACCAAAATGTCATCAATAAATATTAACACAAAATTATCCAGGAAGAGATGAGATATACCATGCATCAGCCTCATAAAGGTTGTTGGTGCATTAGTAAATCTGAATGGTAATACCACAAACTCATAGTGGTTGTACCTGGTATGTAAGGCATTTTTATAAATGTCTTTGTCTTTTATACGGAATTGATGGTATCCTGACCTTAGATCTATCTTCAAGAATATTGTAGCTCCATTTATCTGATCAAACAGATCATCAATTCACGGTAGAGGGTATCTATTTTTAACTGTCAATTTATTGAGTTGGAAGTAATCCATGCACATTCACATGGTTCTGTATTTCTTCTTTACAAATAGCACTGGTGCTCCCCAAGGGGATCCACTTGGTCGGATGTACCCTTTATCTAGCAGTTTCTGTAACTACATCTTCAGTTCAGTTAATTCTGGTACGCTCATTCGATATGGTGTCCTTGAAATTGGTGATGCTCCAAATACCAAATCTATAGTAAAATCAATGTCTCTTCTAGGTGGCAAGCTTGGTATAATGCAATGTTCCTCGAGAAATACGTCCATAAAATCTTGCACTATTGTAATGTTTTCCATCATTGAAGCCTTTTATTTGTAATTAGTAAAGCCCACTTCGATGGCATATAACTAGCATCCTTTCCTCATGCACTTACCCATTTGAGATGTTGTAATAGGACACAATTATAGAGGTTTCTTTATACATTGAATTTCCTTACGAGTTCCATCTTGAATTCTATACTATATAATTTTTTTTTTACAGTCTACTAACATCCAGTGCTGCTTCAGAATCTTAGCACAGACTTTTCTCTTTTCTCCCGTGGCTAACTGTACTAGCCATGGACTTCTAAATTTATGACTCTACAATTTACAAATCTCTACTACTTTGGGACATACATAGCTTAATATTGCACCTGGGTCTACCAAAATATAAACGGGTTGAGAAAGTGATTTACCTTCTAATTCTATCATTATCAGTTGGCAATCTTCCCGTCGATCTTCCAGGGCTACGTTAATTCTGGGTATATTTCTACCTACATCTCCTACCATTGAGGCTTCTTGCAAGTTGATAACCAACTCACTCTTTCCTTGTTGGGGAAAATTTCTGTAGTAGTGTGCTTCACCACACCCCTAGCATTGTAGGGGTGGCTTATGATTTTCTGCTTGATCTGGTTTGCTGGAAGCTTCCGTGGTTTTATCTTTCGCAAGATATATTATTATTTGATGATTCATTCCAAAATGTTTGCTAACTGAGCTCCCGACATCACTCTTGAAATTACTCGTTTTGTTTTTCTTGAAATTAGAATTGCCCTTATATTCTTTCTTTGTCTGCCATCTTTAACCTATTCTCCTTTTGCTTTAGCTTGCTAATAGCACATTCTTTCCTTCTGGATTGCCTCTCCCATAGTCTTGGGATTCAAAAACTCAATTCGCTCCTTCATATGAGTCAAAAAACTACTTAAAAACTGCTGTACTTTTTCCTTTTCATCCCTTAAGTAGGGAACATAAAGAAGTAAGGACATGAACTTGGTGATGTACTCATCCATGGTCATTTGTCCCAGTTTTAAGTCATGGGGCTCTCTATATTTTTTTTCATAGAAGTGTTTGGTTAAGTATTTATCTTTGAAATACTACCGGAACGAATCCCAAGTCACCTCTTGATCATCTATACTGCGGACATTTTTCACTTCCTCCCACCATAGTGTGGCCTTCTCCATCAACTGATAAATGACCAATATGGCTTTAAGATTGTTTCTATATTCATAAACTTGAAAATATTTGTTCATATTTATCATCCACGCCTCAGCCACCTCTTCCTCTACTCCATCGAGCGTAGGTGGTTTTATCTTTCAAAATTTACCTTGTAGTTCCACTTTCTGTCTCTTAACTTCTTTCTAATCTGACACATTATCTGTCTCAGCCTCATTGTAGTTTTTATTTCTATTACTCCACTAAGACTGATTTCTTTCCATTGTGTCAGTGGTGCGATCTATGCTTGCTACTCATTTCCTTCTTACATGTCTCTGTCAGGGTTGGGTTGTTCCATCCCCTCATTATGTTTATCTGAGAGGATTTTTAATATCCTCTCATGTTCTTGCATCAAATGCGCATTATCAGTTCGAACCCTCACCATTTCCTCCTATAGCTCATGTACTGTATTTAACAGAATGCTAGTTTGGTGTCCTTGTTCCTCCAACAGTCTACTTGTTTGCTGGTGCTGATCTATAATCAGCTGCACCCACATCTCTGGATTCATTTCTATTCGAGGTTGGGTTTCCCCAGTGTTCTGTGGTGGTTGTTGTGTTTTATCCCTTCTCATAATGTCTATTGTTATATTTATTTTCTCTATCTGTGCATCAGTATACACACAACTTAAATCATTAGTTGACCTAATAGGGTCCAAGTGTACGAATGCTGCTCTGATACCACTTGTAACATACATCAATATATCCATAATAAAAATTTACCTTTATACTTTGTAACTATTTTATGTCTTGTATCTACATTACCAATGGGTTAAATAAAAAATAAAATATCATTATTTTGCAAAATTTCAATAGTCGTTAGACTTTATAATGACTAGCTCCATCATGATGTCAAGAATTTCATAACCTAAATTTTGTGCTAAGCGACATTCATGAATCTACTAAATTATTGTAAAGGTTTAATGGGTATTCTGACAGCAATTTAATTTCGGGTACATGTTGATATCTGCCCCTTCATAATTATTGGTATCTTGTACTTTAGCATTTACAATTATCTATGCAATTATTTCACCCAGATTTGATATGATCTCCATAAGCCTTATATTTAGTTTTTTGTCCAAATTTGGTTTAATGCTAGAGGCTCCACTCTCGATGCTAGCGATTAATATGTGGTGAAAGCTGGATATTCCTCCACCGTAGATATTTTACCACTGGGTTCCCGTGGCTAACTTGAAATAGGATTTCCGGGCTGAGTTAATGACATTGTTTGCTGTAACCACTTTGGTCATTTTTTGTTTTTCTTGCTGAGCTCCATCGATGCGCCCTCAGAATACTTGCAATTTTTAACAGGCCTTTTACTCTGTGTCATTGGCCTTTCGACATTCTCTTCCACTGGTAAGCGCTCTCCGCCAGATTTATTATGGTACCTCCTTAATAGTTCACAAAGAGGAAATGTAATATGAACTCATGCGGAAGGTTTTAGTTCAAGTTTGCTGCTTACTGTAAATTTCTTCTTAAATTCATTTTCTTCTTGTTAACTCTTTGTTCTTGTCTGCAAGGTTATCTTTGTGTAAGGGAGCAGATTTTCAACTGGCTGTTCTCAACCTTCAAGACACCGATGGAAATACGTAACCCTCACTACCCATGTTTTGTAACTTCACTAGTTGAAGTTTGAACCTTCAGTTTAATTTATTCACTCTTCCAGATTGTTTTCTTTGTAGCTTGGATTATCTGCCTTAGAGCTTACCCCACACAAGTTACCTCCTCTTCCTTTTCGAATGTTTTCCTTTTCGTTCAATTATCTTTTTCATACAAAAATATGGCTATTAACCCTTTACTGTGTTTTTCTTTTGTAAAGGTATTATTGGTTTGGAATTTCATTGTATTCTCCCATTAAGACTCTATCGAAAAGATGTCTAATCTTGCTTAACTTGCTTCAACAGGTATTCTGCATACAACATGCTATAGGATTTTACTGTATTACAATCGAAGTTTATCTTTAGGACTTTTTTTTATTCGAGTTCTGTGGCTTACAGAATTTTGTTCTCGAAGTGCTTCCTAGTTGGTC
This sequence comes from Pinus albicaulis, assembly GCA_034641835.2. NCBI lineage: Eukaryota > Viridiplantae > Streptophyta > Pinopsida > Pinales > Pinaceae > Pinus > Pinus albicaulis. Next base: position 967,534,828 of record CM076570.1, on the reverse strand, counting down.
TGGTTGTAGATGCTTAAGTTTTTATTTAGATGTTCTTATGGGTTGCATGAATGTGAGTTGTTATGAGGACTTGTCTTAAGCCTCAGAACCCTCGATATTTTAAACTAAGTCTGCTCTGAAATTCATCCTCACTAAAAGTGATATTTACAATATAATTTGTAATTAAACTTTTATGCTCAGAAATTCTATTGAGAAATATGTATTATTCATTTGGTCTTCATGGGTTTTTCTTGTTACACCTTTTTATTTATATAATGTAACTCCAGTGTAGTGAAATTTTGTCCACTGAATCCAGTTTATATTTACCTTTTTTTGTACCTTTTCGGCCTACTGAAATCTTATAGCAAAGCATGTAACATTTTCGGTTTTCTCATTGAATAAATGTTAACAGAGTTTTTTTTTAAATATAAAATGTATTATTTTCTAGTTTTTTCCTGAGAAATAGAAAATATATCATGGGCAAGTTCCACTCTAGCTCTATTGTTACCATATTAAATTTGTCTCTATTTGGTTTTACTGTTCCTTTAATTATGAATCCAGAAAGAAAATCTATAGCTTATTTTATTTGGTTTCCAGAATTAGCATTTCACGGAAAAGTGTCATTTTCCTATTGCCAAGGGTTAATTTCTTTCCTATATTATAAAGACTGATATATTTTACAGTTAAAAACATGTATCTCTAATTACAATACTCAATCGTATATATAATATTCTGCATGGTTCTATTTGTAGTTTCGTTTTCTAGATGTTATTTACCTTTAGCAGAATGGTCAGACCATACTATTCGTTTATTATCATAGATATAGATAAAAAACTAAGAAAAACCTTGTTTTTGAGGCTCTGTGTTAATATTTCCCTGTTGTGTAGATAAGAGTGTTTGAGTTAATACTAGTTAGCATCCTGCTTGTGAAGAAAATACATACTACAATTTTCCTACAGGATTCTCAACATGCAACTGCGAGTTCCTTCCATACATTAAATTAGTAATTTCATTCAAAGATAACTTATATGTTTTCCAAAGACTTATGACCGATGTTGTTCCTCCCTACCTCGAGAGAAGCAATCATGTCCACATCTCTCCCCCATTCTCCAAGTCTTAGCTATGTGAGTTGAAAAAAATACTGGAAGAGACCTCGGGACATTCTGATCAAGTCTTCTACTCCAAACAAATATCATAAATCAGAGTATTCCACTAGTTACCACCATCTTGAGAATTATTCTATGCAAATTTCCTTCTCCAGTTACTAAACAAAACCCCTTTTCCTCAGTGGGATATCTCGTTATCCTCAGAGGTTGGGGTAACTGTTTGAACTTATTCTGTTCAACTAACTCTTAGTTCGTGAATTACTTTTTACCAGCAGTCTATTATTCTTTTATGGAAATAAATTCCATAATTAATTTTATTTAATCAAATTCCTGTTCATAATGTATTATTTCAAAATAGTAACAATAATTTTCTTAGTGTCTTAACAAATAAACATAATCATTAGTTAGCATTTAAGCTAGTTTTTACAGAGAGAGCATCTCAACAAAAGCATGGGGATTCAAAACCACTTTATCATGAATATTATTAATTTGTAAATAGGCTTTGGTACAATAACAGGAGCCAATACCATGGTTAATCAATATGCCCAAAAAAAATGTAACTTATTTCATGTGCCACTTCTCCATATGAAATTTCTTTAAATTGATGGATTTAATTGAAAAGGGAAAAAATACAATATTACTAAGAATATTCTAAAATATTCAATGGAGGTTAAATCCCTACCATCCACCTAATAATTCTTGATAATTATGGAAGAGGTGTTGTAATTTTTTGTCCTGACCTCCAAATCTACCAAACACCAAGAGGAATCAAATACTTTTCACCCTAAAAGAGATTAAATTAAAATTTTGGAATAATGTATCAATATAATCAGATAACCCTATTTAAAATATTTTTTTTAATTCATTTTTTAAAAAAATTACATTAAAATATATTTTTAAAAATTACAAAATCTAAGTACATAAAATCTCTTAAACAAGACATTACAACATCTCTACCATACTCGGCTAGAGAGTTTCTTTCATAAATATAACCAACTTATATCGCTTATAACTGTGGATCTACCAAACCCCGAGAGGGATCAAAGATCGAATCTCTTTTCACTCTAAAAGTGTTAGACATTACAACATCTCTACCATACTGGGATAGAGAGTTTCTTTCAAAAATATAACCGACCTATATCAATTATAAATCTCGATCACCAAGAGATAAGAGGGATCAAATCTTTTTCACTCCAAAATAGGTTTAATCCCTATGGATTCTTGGTATATTGAGAGTGAAAGTGGATCTAGGTTTCTTTAATTATTAAGAGGGATCAAATCTTTTTCACTCTAAAATAGGTTTAATCCTTATGGATGCTTGGTATATTGAGAGTGAAAGTGGATATAGATTTGTATAATTATTAATTGGACCGAGAGGTGGATTTAGGTTGCTTTAATTATTAAAAGGGCCGAGAATCTCTTTTCATTCGAAAAAGTGTTATACATTACAACACTAGAGAGTTTTTTTCATAAATATAACCAACCTATATCAATTATAACTCTGGATCTACCAAGTGGTAAGAGGGATCAAATATCTTTTCACTCTAAAATAGGTTTAATCCCGATGGATGCTTGGTATATTGAGAGTGAATTTGGATCTAGGCTTTTTTAATTATTAATTGGGCCGAGAGGTGGATCTAGGTTAGTTTAATTATTAGGTTCGTTTAATTATTAATTGGGCCGATAGGTGCTCTACAACCCAATTTAGGGGATGGGTAAGTGTGATATGTGTGAGGGTTAGATGGGTGAGTGTGAGAGTTAGATGGGTGAGCTTTAGATGTGATATGTGAGATGTGAAATATTTTTTAAATTCATTTTTTTATATTGTAATTATTTTTTTATTAATAAAATTATGAACAATTTTTAGATAAAAGAAAGCATAATATACATATCACATTAAAATATACAAAATATAAATAGTAGTTATAAATTAACATCCACTTTACCATATAAATTAAAATAATGATTGCATAACCATCTTAACACTTAATGAATAAGTTGATAAAATTTAATACAATATAACAAGATTTTTAATAATGAATATTTACCATGGATATTATTGACTTCTAAATAGTTTTTGTCACAATACCATAGGCCAATACCTAGAAGAGAAAGATAGAAAGAGAGAGGGAGACAGGGCAAGGAGGGAATAAAATCATAATACCGTGGTTTATCAATACCATGGACTATCTATGCTTTTTATTAGTATGTTATGGATCTAGGCTTTTAATTATTCTGTTACAATACCATGGGCGAATATCATTGCTTATGAATACCACATGCCCAAGTACCATAAATTTTTTCAAAATAAAACTATTTTAAAAATATTTATTTTAATTTAATTTTATAACAATTTTTAATTATGCTGTAAGGCGTCTTTATTTGAAAACAACTCCCCTAAAATTAAATTTAACATGAAAAAATTTAACAATTTTTAACCATTAGATTCCACCATAGCTGTCAACCAACTCAAATCCCCTAAAATTAAATGTAACATGAGATGATTTAACAATTTTTAACCATTAGATTCTACCATAACTGTCAACCAACTCCTTCAGTTATTTGAATGGATCTAAATTTTTTCAGAATTCATAAAAAATTTGTTCAGAATTCATAAAAGGTAGTATTTTCACACAGAGCATCAATCGTGAATGGTGAGCGCAAATTTGTAATAGTGTTTGTTATTCATTTATTTCATATTATATGTTGTTTCTAAGTTTATTTCCCAGGCCTTTGAGTATATTTTCGACTCTTTAAGAGGAAAACCCCAGAAAATTTGATGAGATCAAAAGAATGGTTTTACAAGTTTCTCTCATGAGAACACAATGATTTTACAAGTGATTTTCTTTGATCAACGCGACAATGTGAAGAATAGATTATGGTGTTAACTTATATTTATATTTTATCTGTAAAATTTAGTGTTTTTACGTGTTAATATCTAGTATAAAAATGTCTGGTATATTTTTAGGGAGGAAATTTGTACAAAAAGTTTAACCTTTATATATATATATATATATATATATATATATATATATATATATATATTTTAACAAATAAACTTGCCGAAGCTACATTGTAATGTTTGCTAACAATGCTAAACAATATCGTTTTGTCTCAATGGCACTACATGTGGCCGATCCTTTGACAAAATTTTGGTTTCTCCATGGAGTAGAAGATGATATTATGCTTTTATCAAGTAGAGAAGGAAGATTGGTTGTGGTGAATCCCCTGACAAGACACTTCCCTATGCGAAGCTCGCCCCTTCTTCTAAAATCTTGTTTGAAGAAAATGTTGTGACAACCTAGTTTGAAGAAAATAGCCTGGCTGCTACCTCATCTACCATCCACCAACATCAACATATTTAAAATATGTTAGATATTCGGCTTCTAATTTATTTTTTAATCTACAAAAAGAAAGAAAAATTAACTAGTTTGTGCATCAACATATTCAGATATTCTACTTCTAATTGATTTCTTAATCCACAAAAGGAAAGAAAATTTAATTTGTTTGTAATAAAGAAAATTTTTCTTAATTTTTAATATTTCTTAAAGCCTAGACATACTCACTCTTCCAGGATTGTTTGCGATAGTATTTTAGACCATATCAGTGATACAAGTCGGTAACAGAAGAGATTATTGATGTAAATTTCTTCCTTGCATGGAGGAATTGTTATTGGGATCATGAGTTTCTCAATGTTTTCGTTTAAGAATTTCCCAGTTTATTTATGTGATAGCTTGGTTAGATTTAATCAGTATGTATTAGTTAAATAAATTTGTTATTTTATTTTCTAGTTAAAAGACTTGAAAACTTTATTATTTAAAAAAATAAATAAAAATTGATGAAATCATTAAAGTAGACAATGGAAAAGAAATCTTTTGAGCTGTTGGAAAAAGTTTATAAGAATAGGAGGTGGTTGGGGACAGTTGGAAAAAACAGTTACTTACCCCTCAAGGGATAAAAGAGATTCCCGGGAGAGGGGTGGGGGTTCGGTTCATGCTGGAAGAAAGGCGAAGTATTTTCTAGAGCTGGGTGAAGACCAGTTGAAAATAACTTATGAAAACCCTTGATAAAAACCAATTTGTCTGTTGGTGACTGGATTGGATATCCAGAGGTCACAGCAGGACACTCCACTGTTAACCCGTGGCACCGTCCAAATTCTGGAGCTAGAGGGCAAGCGGAGGACGTAATAGCCTCCCTTGAAGGTTGGGAGGACAACAGCTTTGGAAAAATCTGTCAGTACAGATAAGTACTACTGTAGCTTAATGTTTTATATCTTTTTAGTTAATGAAAATGTGTATTGTTAAGTACGAATGTGGGAATAAATTCTGTGTTACAGAGACTGTGAACGGTTAAATAACACTTAAAGGATAAAAGAGCTACTGAGTTATCCTTATTTTTTCATGTTCAATGTATTCTAAGATTTTTGAAAACGCCTAGATATAAAATGGATTTCTGAATTGTGAGAGCTCTTCTCTTTCTGAGCTAAATTCATGTTAAGGGTTCTGGAATATTTGAATAGATACATTTATGTTAGTGTTTACTTCTATTTACTTTCAATAACCTTGTAAAAGCTAAATTTGAACAGTGTAATCAGGAATGAGCTTTAAGAAAACTCTATCACAAAGATTCTTCATTTTATTTGCTAAGAAAAATTGGGGTTTCAATAATCGAAAATCCACATAAAGAAAATAAAATCATGTGTTAGCTACAACAGAATAGTAAAACTTAGTAATGAGGTTACTTTTATAAACATGCATGCCTCATAATAATGGAGGTAGTCATATTTGGAATAAACAGATGGGTGTAAATAACCTTTGAAACATTCATTACGACGAAGGAACGCCTGTCGATTTCCTCTCTAGGGGTATATTAACAATTGAAAAATAAACTAAAACCCAGAACAATAGTGAAACCATTAAAATACTTCCTTCACAGTAAGAGAAAACTATCCACAATAATTTCTGTGCGTAGCAAATGTACATAGTCAACGATATAAATATGATAAATATGTACGCGAAAGGAGAAGGAGTAATATCATGTGATCTCAACACTTTTCAAACAATCACATGGCAGCATAAAAGTCTTAAAACCCTATAATTAAATGTAAGACAGTCTGTAATCGAAGAACAGTGGCTTAGGCACAACTCGCCAGCTGCCGGAAGAGAAAATTAGAGTAGGAATTAAACCATAAACGGACGGTTGGCTGCAAACAATATGTATAATACACAAAAGTAAACTCATCGAGTTATATACCCTCGAGTTTGTATAAGTGCTTATATTACCGTAAACCCTCAACCCTGGAGGAACCCAAACTTAAAAATATGTTCACATTACAACAGTAGAATCTTCTGTATATCATCTTTTTAATTGACGGGCGAAGGTCTGTAACCTCGAAGAGGACTTAGATGAGGTTTTACCCCTACTCCCTCGTAAAAGGAAAGTACCTATAAATACGTCGAGATTGTTAGCCGTGGCGGCAGGTGCATCCTAGCAAGCATGTACCTATGGGAAGACTGTGCATACCTGCATGCCAAGATGAAAAAAAAAAGATACAGTTACAAAGTGTGACAGAATTGTCGATAAGCGGGTAGGAAAGCGGGAAGCACTAGCCAACAAATATCATAAGCGAATATTACAACTACGAATGAACTGTTACAAAAGAACGCTTACGAAAATAGTACTCTTTAACCTGTTTAAATAAGCAACTAGGCGGAGTCTGCTACCATATAACGCTGAGGCCCCATGGATGCCAATGAACTCATTAGAATGCCAATACCTCGGCTCTCAGAGTAACTGGAGTGTAGCTACGCCAAAACCTCGACAGGTTCTCGGCAAGAATGGCATTGAGCGCAAAGGCGATTAACTTTCCCTAGGAACCCTAGAAAAAAACCTGCGAGTCCGTTACTTCGCGCTAGTTAGAATGGGTAAGAAAGATAGTAGGAGCAGAGGTGGAGATTTAAGGCCACGGGGAGGGTGAAGGTGAGCCCAGGTGGCGCTCCCATTATTTCCACAGGATTTATCAATTAAAATGAAATCTTCATATTAAAAAAAAGTGCAGGCGGAATTAACACTATGCAGACCCTTTGATAGATGTCATTGCCTAAATCATAGAAGCGTTTCAATAACTGTGTGGTGTGAAATGTAAATTAAAAGCCAAGACTCGAATATGGAAATAATACTTTGGTTATCAATGCTAATACACAGCAGAACCATAAATTCGTAAGTGTAACAGTACAGGTATAAAATAATTCCCAAAGTACTCTATCTACAATCACTGTTTGCATAATGTCAATTACGTTGTCGTTTATTGCATTCCTTAGTCGAACCAATGCAGACTTACTAGAGTATTAATAAGTTAATTTTTTGTTATTGATGGTTAGTGGTAGTAATAAGCGTGACAATTTACCTCTTTTTCTTTAAGAATTTACCTGTTTTCCTTTAATAATTTATTGGATAATTATTGATGTTCTTCTATTTATTTAAGTGGATAGCAGTCTATCTTTATTTCAATGATTTATTGGAAAGCAAATTTAGTTGTTAAAATATGTTTTTTTTTATAGACAATGTTAACTAAAGTTCTATTATTATTATTATTATTATTATTGTTTAATATTTAAATTAAGTTGTGATTTTAGATTTACTAAATATTAGCATGGATGTTTTTTTCACAACATGTTTATTAAAAATAGTTTATATTTTCTTAAATTCTATATTTAAAGAAATATTTGTATTTTTAAAAAGTTTTGGTGTTTTTAGATTGGAAATTAACTTGAATTTTGTTGGATTTGATGCTAAAAATAACTTGTAAATTTCAATTTTATTTCCAATATTTTCAAAATAACAAAGCATTTTTATTTTATTTTACATGCACCAAAAACTATTAATCATATTTCGTATATTTAAGGTAGGTGGATAAAAGTTTATCTCAAACGTTTAAAACAAAATTACACTTTAAGAATTTTATATTTTATTTTTACCGAACCATTTTAGTAAAGAATAATGACTACCATATAATCTAGTTAGACTAAAATTTTCAAATATAAATATCTTTAGAATATTTGGTTTGCAAATATTGAAAATAATAAAATTTAATATTTTGAAATTACATTAATGAAAAAATTACATTAACCATTTTGTTATGAATTAGGAATTCCCCTTACCGATTGATGATTGATTTATGAATATTTAGTTTCAATGATTTATTGGAAAGCATTTTTATTGGTTAAATGTTTTTATTTGTTTATAAACAATGCTCAATAAAGTTTTTTTTTATTATTATTATACTTTAATATTTAAAGTAAGTTGTGCTTTTAGATTTACTAAATATTAGCGTGGATGTTTTTTAAATTCGACGTTTATTAAAAGTAGTTTATATTTTTTTAAATTTTATATTTAAAGAAATATTTTTGTTTTTAAAAAGTTTTGATGTTTTGTAGATTGGAAATTAACTTTAATTTGGTTGGATTTGATGCTAAAAATAACTTGTAAATCTCAATTTTATTTCAAATATTTTTAAAATAAAAAAGAATTTCTATTTTATTTAACTTGTGCCAAGAATTATTAATAACATTCTCTAGATTCAAGGTAGCTAGATAGAATTTTATCTCAAATTTTGAAAATAAAATTACACTTAAAAAATTTTATATTTTATTTTTACCAAACCATTGTAGTAAAGATTAATGAGTACCATATAAGGCTAAAATTTTCGAATGTGAATATGTTTCAAATAATTTGTTTGCAAATATTGAAAATAATAAAATTTAATTTTTTTGAAATTACATTGATGAAAACATTACATTAACCATTTTGTTAGGGATTAGGAATTCTCCTTACCGATTGATGTGTAAAACGCTAATTTACTATTTGAAAACCAAATTGACATCCCTTGTACCTAATGAACCTTCTTCATTGAGTATTTTATTGAATATCACTTTGTTTACTAAATATTTATGCCTTAAGCCTTTTATTTTGCAACATGTGGGGAAATTGCTAGTTAAATTTAAAAGAAAATTTATTATAATATCTAAACCCTCCATCCTCACAACTACTAAAAATATTCCCATTGATATTAAATCGAGATTTTAGTAAAAAAAAGAGGTTTTAATAAATTAAAAAATGAGAATGGAAGAGGAATGAAAAAGTAGGGAAAGGAATGAACCCCAAGAAACTAGAGAATAGTTAGGGTTTCAGAATTTTTACAGACTGGTAGCAGTGCGGAGCGGAACAACATTTGCATAACGCCTGGTGCGTGAATGGCGGTGACATCGGGAGGGGGCCCCACCCCCTCCTATCGAAATATTTAGAGCAGAGAACAATCAAGTAGACCGCAACATCATTCTGGCGGCTCTCATGAGAAGAGAGTTCCTATATTGGGGGCAGATTGGCAAGGAAAGACGAAGGGCCAATGTTTGCTAAGAGTCGTGAAGAAACCTCGATTCATAATTCCTGCAAACAAATTGGATGAATACAAGAGTTATATGAAATATCATTCTCTTATATGTCAGTTTATTGTAATTTTTCCTCCAAAAAAATATTTATTGAAATGGATACAGATAAAATGGCAGCCCAAAGGTCACGTTGTTCTAAATTTTGGGGCTAGAGGATTCTTTACAGTAATTTTTACTAAATTATTAGATAAGGAAAGAATTTTTGAATCAGGAACATATTTTTATAATAATGCAGGCCTCTTTCTCAGATAGTGGGAAGAATGCTATAATCTATACGAAGAATAATTTCTTGCAGCGCCAGTTTGTGTACGCTTGTTTGGCCTCCCTATGGAATTTTGGGACCTGAATATTTTGGAGGGTATAGGAAATTCTCTAGGAAGCTTTGTTAAAATAGTAGAAAATACATGTCGGGGTCTCTACATTTATTTTTCTAGAATCTTTGTATATATGAATATCTCTCAGCCATTGCCTGAAACCATTGAATTAGAATATGAAGGAAAAATATGGCAGGAACTTATTGACTATGAACATATTCCTTTTAGATGCCGGAGGTGCCATGATTATGTCCACGTTTATAAATCATTTCCTCTCAACATTATTAAGCAACAATCTAACAGACAACCAATAAATTTTGATCAGGGACGAAAACGAGAGGATGGATTTACAACAGTTAGGAATAAGAAAAGAAATAATAAATCACATACAAGTTTGCAGAATTTTCCTGTACAAAAAAATTCAGAAAATCATTATGAAATTCTGCAAGAGGAAGGGGAAACTTTGCATGCAGAGGAAGATAGCCCTAGGCTTGGTCAAGGGTTAGTCAATCAAAAAACTTAGATAGCAAAATGAAAAGCACCCTAGGAAATCATTGAGGTAGAAGATAGTAGCATGTTGGAATAGACAGCAATGGACATAGAACACAACAAAGAGGATTTGAGTGCAGAAGAAAGGGTATTGAAATTCATATTGTATGAACGGAGGAATCTGGATGATAGGCTTATCCCTGAAGAGTAGAAGAAACTTTATAAGGAAACATTTGAGTATTATTTTCCAAGCACAAAAATAATTAAGTAACTCTGAACAAATTGCCCCTAAGGGACCTAATCCACAGCAAAAAGGAATTAAGAAAAAAGGAAGAAGGACATTGTATGAATCAATACAATTGGTTCATGAAATGTTGATTAATAAAGGAAATATAATACCGTTAGCAACGGTATTCCAAAAAATCCCCAAATTTAACCAATGAAAGTAATCTCCTGGAATATAAGAGGCCTTAATAGTAAAGGAGAACAAATATACCCCAAAGAAAGGTTGAAAACAAAGAAACCACAGGTAATGTTGATCCAAGAAACAAAAGTCTCAGGTCAGAAACTTGATAATATTCTTTAATATTTTAAACCCCATTTTGAGGTAATGGTTATAGATTCGAGAGGAATAGAAGGAGGCATATCTATTTTATGGAATCTTGCAGAAATAATAGCGGAAGGATGGATAGGCCTCCTGAGAATATTAACATGTAGTTTTAGACAAATTATAACAAAAGAAAAGATACTCATGTCAGCAGTTTACGGGCCTCCAATTGCAAGAGAAAGAGAGGCATTTTTACAAAGTATAAGGACCTTAAAAAATATGCATCAGGAGAAATATTGGATTCTAGGTGGATATTTCAATATGTTATTAAATCTGTCGGAAAAAAAAGGAGAAATAAGGAGAGAAGATCCGAAGATGGAACTATTTCAGGATTTGCTGACAGATATTAGATGGGTAGACATCCCCACTGTGAATGGGAAGTTCACTTGGAATAATAGACATGGGGAAAGACATCAAATTGAATCAAGGTTGGATCATTTTCTTTCCTCAGAAGCTTTAGTAAGTCTGGATGTTTACTATGAAGCAGCAATTTTACCAATGCTCGAATCAAATCACTGGTTGATACATATAGATATAGTTATTAAAGAAGGACTGAAGAATAGACCTTTTAGATTTGAATTATTCTAGTTGAGAGATCCTAGGTTTCTGGATAAAGCTAAACATTGGTGGGAAACTAATCAGATTACAGGGAGGAATAAAAAGCACTCATTTTAGCTTTGATTGAAACAACTAAAGATATAAATAAAAATATGGAACATAGCAGAATTTGGGGATATCCATCAGGATTAGGTTTGACTGAGAGAAAAAATGAAATCTATTCAGCAAAATATGATCCTTAAGGGAAGAATAGAGGCCCTGGATGTAGAATAAGGAAATACTCCCAACCTCCTAGAAGAACGTAGGCAATAAGAAGAGATATTATGGACACAAAAATCTAGGGTCCAATGGCTAAAGGAAGGGGAGAGAAACACAAATTTCTTTCACAAAATAATGATACAAAAGAGACACCATAATAGAATTTTCTCATTAAGAGATCAAAATGGAAATCGTATGCTACAACAAGAGGATATGGAAAAGGTACCTGTAGATCATTTTAAAAATATTCTTACGAAGCCTGATTATAGACAGACTGCAATTGATAGAATAATGAGTAACATTCCTTCAGTAGTAACTAGAGGTTAGAACTTAGCCTTATTGAGAGAAATCAGTATGGAAGAAGTAGAAGATGTAGTTATGAATATGCCTAAAAATAAGGCCCCTGGACTAGATGGCTTCATAGCTGAATCCTTCAAGGCAACCTGGAACTTCATGGGTCAAGATATTTGGGACTCGGTAGAGGAATCAAGGAGAAATAGAACAGTTTATCCAGCACTGAATGCAACATTCACAACTCTTATCCATAAACATGACAATTTGGACACTCCTGTGGGGTTTAGCCCAATAGCTTTATGTAATGTAATTTATAAAATAATATCTACAATTATGGTTAATAGGTTGAAACCTATTTTCCCCAGTTTGATCTCTCCTAAACAACCAGGGTTTATGAAGGTAAGACAAATATTGAATGGAATTGTTACTACCTAGGAATCCACTCATTAAGGATGCTTAAAGTGAAAGGTATGCTCCTAAAACTGGATCTCTCCAAAGCTTATTATCGTATAAGTTGGCCTTATTTCATAGTTGTACTCAAAGAATTTGGTTTTGATAATAGATGGATACAGTGGCTACAATCGTTCATATCATCCCTTAATTTTTTGATATTGCTAAATGGAATTCCATCTCAACCTTTTAATACTTCTAGAGGTCTCTGACAAGGGGATCCCCTATCACCATTTTTGTTTATTTTAGCTGTTGAAGGATTGGGAAGATTAATCAATGCTCAGTTAGTGGGAGGACAGTTACAGGGTTTAAAATTATGGGGACCTACACTCTCTTTGACAAACCAATAGTTTGTTGATGATATCCTTTTATTTTGTTAGTCATCTGTGCGGGAGGCAAAAACAATTTTAAAGGTCTTGGAAATTTTTATGGAAGCTTTAGGTACTCTGGTTAACACTGATAAATCAAATGTGTATTTCTTCAATACTAATGATGCTACGCAAGTATTTCTAGCTAGAACGTTGGGTTTTAATATTGGCACTTTTCATATGAAGTACTTGGGTGCTCTTTTAAATACATCTTCTTTAAGAATTGCAGACTGGAAAGATCTTATTATTAGATTTGGAAAAAAATTACAAAACTCAGCATTTAGAGTTTTCAATGCTCCAGGAAGATTAATTTTTCTCAAATTTGCTCTTCAATCACTTCCTATTTATCAATTATCTGGGAGGGAAGCTCCTAAAAGTATTTGTAATCAAATTGTGAATATTTTTAAGAAATTTCTTTGTCAAGGAGCACAGGAATCTAGGAAATGGAACTTTTGTCATGGGATGAACTAATAAAGTTAAAATCAGTAGGATGATTTGGCCTTCGTGATCCTTATGTTTTAAATTAAGTTATGGGGGAAAAATTATGGTGGCGATGGATCCAAGGAGGACAAGATCTCTGGGAACTTATTTGGGAGAGGAAAAGAGATATTCCTCAAACAATAATAGGAAAATTAAAAGTTGATATTGTTCCTAAAGGGTCTAATATCTGGAATCAAGTAGAAATTAATAGAAATCTAATCCGTCAACACAGTTTTTGGGAAGTGCGAGAAGGAAGAACGACATTTTTTTTTGGGAAGATTCGTGGCAACAAAGAGAAAATATTTTAAATTGGCTTAACTTAGGGGAAATCTTCCTATTCACAAACAACCCTAATAGGAGAACAATCAATAATTACTAGTATCAACAACATATTATCCAGTGGAGAAGGTGGAACAAAAAAATTCATTGGCCAAGAGCACTAGAAACGCTGCAATGGAATAACCTCGAAAAAGAATTGAGAACAAGGAAACTAGTTGCTGCAACTAGAAGTGATATTCTTATATGGGGTTATCATACTAAAGTCATGTTTACCATACAGGAAGGTTATAATGTTCATGCTCAGAATATTCCTAACATTGCAAGATCGATATGGAGAAAAATCTGGTCAATCAATCATTGGCCAAAAATGGAATATTTCCTCTGGCTTCTAAGTCATAGAAATTTTTTAACATGGGATTATTTATAAAGGAGAGGAATGCATGGACCTTCCATTTGTTATATGTGTAGGAAAATAGATGAATCAATAGAAAACCTTCTAAAAAGTTGTGAAATATTGGAGATTATGTGGAATAGTAATGCAAGGACATTTATGCAGATGGATGGAGATAATACAAACATAGATGCTAAGATCATTAAATGGTGAAAAGGAGGTTTTAAAAGTGAATTTTTGAATAGAGCATGGCGGTTTTCCTTAGGATTTATATTATGGGGGATTTGGAAAGAAAGGAATCGTCATATATTCAGAGGAGAATCCAGTGATAATAATCAAATATGGAAGAATATTATTCGGGACATTCAAGAAACAATTATGGTTGAGAAATGGACAGATGCTGAGTGGAAGACCGAAGGTATTGAAACTAATATTCTTGCCAAATTAAACTTGAAACCTCAAATGCTGTCAAACACTCTTTGGAATATAAGACCCCTCGGAAAACTATAGAGGATAAATGGAAGGTACCTCAAAATGGATTCATTAAACTCAATTATTATGGGGCATCAAAAGGAAATCTACGTCAGGCAGGAGAAGGAAGGATTTTTAGAAACTGTCATGCTGGAGCTTGCAGGGTTTGTGCCATGGACATGAATTATGCAACCAATAATGAAGAAGAACTTATAGCAGTGAAACAAGGGCTAATCATAGAAAAAAGAGAAAATTACCATCAACTTATTGTAGAAGGTGATTCGGCAATGGTCACAGGTGGGTTAAGGAAATTGCAGTAAGGTTCTTCATGGGAGAAGATAAGTAAAAGTTACAGGACTGCTAGTACTATTTAGGAAATAGGATCTCTTATTCAAGAAATTTAGTATCTGATACCTTCACATGTTCACAGAATATGTAATGAGGTAGCAGATTACTTAGCAAATTGGGGTTGTCGTAACCTTGGAAGACAATTGGATGTGACTCCAAGAGACAGAATTTGGGATATTAAATTACATTCTCTCCAGATCATTATAGATAGAGATCTAGCTAGTAGTGAAGATCCTCGATCAGGGTGCTCGTGGTCATGTGCCACAAGGTAGGCATAGGACAGGTGTAGGACATTCGCAATGAATTCATCAAGGATTAAGCGTGATAACTTAAGGATGCTATGAATACATCGCATGAGGAGGTACATGAAGTTTATTTGGATGATTGCACATTTAGTAAGACAGTCTATGTTGTCAGAAGGGTGTTGTAAAATGCAAAAAAAGGTAAGCCTTAAGAGGTCTAGTTTAGCACTGCAGAAACAATTTTACTCTAGCAGGAGCAGCGATTTGAGGCAACGGGTCGGAGCTGGTGCAACTATTGTTGAGAGGTTTTAAGCTTGGGTTCAGGGGACCACAAAAAGCCATTACAGGTTTAATTCAACAGAATATCTAGAACAAAACTATGGTTAAGAGGCAAATGGGGAAGTGTATGGCTCAAAATCAAGCCAAAGGAAAGCAGAGGATTGTAAAATCTACAGCTAAGACTAGAAAGCGAGGTAGAAATACAAAGCAAGACATGCGATAGAATATCTCGAATTCTTACTCTCTTGGAAATCCTCCATAAGTCAGAAATGAAATTCAGGGATGGAAAAAAGAAATTTATAGTAATTGGGAAGATAATGTGGTAGAGGAGGAAATTATGGATTTTATTACTGATCTAACAAATACTAGAGGTTTTCTCTCACTGTTTAACCAAACTATTCATACTTACTGGATAATTAAATGTGTTCTAGCCAAAGCAATGCAAAGTCTTCATCTAGGTAAAGAGATTGAAGCATCATCAACGATGGAACTTCTTCAGGATATCAACCTTCGGCTCCAACATATCAAGGTGTCACATTATCAAACGACAGCTCGAATTGGTTGTATTGAAAGGTAGATGCAATAGATGCAACAAGCGGACATGCCTGGCTTCACGGTAAAAGATCCTGCACAAATAGACTCTTCTGATGGGTAGTAGCCCATTTTAAGTTTTTATAAATTTTCCAGATAGTGTTTTTGTTTGTAGTTGGTACTTAGTTAATGTTTTAAACATTAAAATGGCGATGGCAGCAAGTAGAAGAAGGAAACAATACTGATTTTGGATGGCTTTCAGTGCTTTAAGGTGGCCAACAAACCTGGTTTCCTTTGGGCAGGTTGAGGCTGCTCACTTTGTATATGATGTAACCCGATTTTTAATGATTAATATTAAATAGTAAGGACTTACCAAATTCACAAAAAAAAATAAAAAATGAGAAAAATTTCATATATAAATATCTAAAATTTATATAATATAAATTATATTATAAATAATGAGGATATATATGCATTTTAGCCAAGGAACCAAGATAATATATAAAAACAAGTGATGAACAATGATAGAGGAGATATAGTGCATGATTCTTTCAAGTTCTTTATTATTTTATTTTCTTTGACATGACTGATCCAAAATGTGGGTTAAATATTTTACAACTGGTTATGTCCCTTTTAATTTCAATACTTTCTTAAATAAAATACAATGGGATAGTATTTAAGATAGAGGGTCGCATGGAGGGGGAAGAGGTTGGGGGAGAGGCATAGAGGTGGGAGAGGCAAGGAGAGAGACGAAGGAAGAGAGATATAATGGGGGAGAGAGGAGGAGAGAGGTAGGGAGAGAGATGGATTTGGAGGGGGAAATAGAGGGAGGGGAGAACAAAGACATTGAGAGATAGAGGTGGAGAGAGAAAGGGTGCGATAATGGAGAGATGAAGATGGAGTGAGGGAGAGAGGAGACGAGGGAGTGATAAGGGAGAGAGGAGACGAGGGAATGATAAGGGAGAGTGGAGACGAGGGATTGATAAGGGAGAGATGAAGATGGAATGAGTTAGAGAGGATATGAGGGCAGAGAGACATAATGAGATGATAGAGATAGGGAAATAATTGGAAGATAGAGATAGGTAGACATAGATATGGAGGGGGGAGAGAGACATAGTGACAAATTTTGAGGGTGGAGAGAAAGAGTGTGTGTTTATTGGGGGGGGGGGGGGCAGATAGAGGGAGGTGGGATAGAAATGGAGGGAGAGGAAGTAAGAGAGAGGGGACTTGAGAGATATGAGAGAGAGATGGTGGGGAGATGGCATTGGAAGGGGGAAAGAGAGGGAGGGAAGAAAAAATACATTGAGAGAGAGAGGTAGAGAGAGAGGTAGTGATAAGGGAGATATGAAGATGGATTGAGGGAGAGAGGAGACAAGGGAAGGGAGATAAAATTATAGGATATAGATATGGAAAAAAGAGGAAGAGAGAGACTGAGAGACACAGATATGGAGGGGGGACAAGGGAAGGGAGATAAAATTACACGATATAGATATGGAAAAAAGGGGAAGAGAGAGACTGAGAGATAGATATATGGAGGGGGGATCGAGGGGGAGAGCGAGAAGGAGAGAGAGACAAAGATAATAATAAAAGTGGAGGATGGAGAGAGAGTTTGTGTGATGGGGGGAGAGACAAAGAGAGGTGTGAGAGAAAGGGAGAGAGAAGAAGGAGGAGAGATAGGACAGAGAGATGGAGTTGGAAGGGGAAGAAAGACATAAAGAGATAAATGTGGAGAGGTAGAGGGAGTGACAAGGGAGAGATTGAGAGATGACGAGGGAGAGATGAGAGAAATAGTGAAGAGAGAGAGAGAGAGAGAGAGAGAGGATGGGAAGAGAGACAGAGGGAGAGGAAAAGGGAGGGAGAGATATATAGATATATATGGAGAGAGTGTCTATATGTTTTGTGGGTGAGAAGGAGAGACAAGGGAAGATAGAGATATAGATGGAGGGGGGAGGGAGGGAAGAAGAGATAGGAAAAGAGAGAGATGGAGGAAGAGAGATAGATATGGAGAGAGTGAAGGGGAAGACAGAGAGAGAGGGAGAGAGAGATAAAGAGAGAGGAAGAGGGAGGGATAGAGATATAGGGAGAGGAAGAGGGATGGAAAGAGAGCGGGAGAAAGATAGCTAGATAGATATGGAGAGAGAGTTTGTTTTGGTGTTGAGATAGAGATATAGATGGAGGGGGTAGAGAGAGAGAGAGAGAGAAGCGATAGAGAGTGATAGGAATAGGGAGAGATAGATAGATAAGTATATATGGAGAGATATTGTGTATGTGGGATGATATAGAGAGGTAAAGAAGAGACATAAGGAGAGTGTGTGTGGGCTGATATAGATCTAGAAAGTCATGAATGTGTTAGGTTTTCACTAAAATATATGTATTAAGTTTAGTGTAGTTCTTTATTTACAATCCTATTTGATCATTTGCACTAGAGGCATTGATTACAGTGTAGATTTAGATTGCTAATCTTATTTAGTACCTTACACCATAGGCATTGATTTCACTGTGGATGTTGATTTATTCTCCTATTTGATTACTTGAACTAGATGGTTTTCTTTCAATGTATATGTTGATTTCTAATCGTATTTGATCGCTTGCACTAGATGCATTGATTTTAGTGTAGATGTCGATTTCTAATCCTATTTAATATCTTATACTATATATATTTCTTTCAGTGTAGATGCTATTTTTTACTGCAATTTGATTTCTTTCACTTGGTGGATTGGATTTATTGTAGATATTGATTTACAATCCTATATGATCGCGTATACTGGATGCATTGAATTTTGTGTATATGTTTATTTATTCTCCTATTTGATTGTTTGCACTGGGTGAATTAGTTTCAGTGTAGATATTGATTTCTAATCCTATTTGATTACTTGCACTAGATGCATTTATTTTAGTGTAGATGTTGATTTATAATCATATTTGATTGTTTGCATTAGATGCATTTATTTTAGTGTGGATGTTGATTTCTAATCCTATTTCATTGTTTAAATTATATGCATTGATTTTAGTGTAGATGTTGATTTCCAATCCTATTGGATTGTTTGCACTAGATGCATTGATTTTAGTGTAGATGTTGATTTCTAATCCTATTTGACTGTTTGCACTAGATGCATTGATTTTAGTGTAGATATTGATTTCTTATTTGATGCAACTAGATGTGTGATGTACATTAATTTCAAAGTAAATAGATTAATAATGTGCATTGATTTTAGTGTAAATACATCTTT
This sequence comes from Pinus albicaulis, assembly GCA_034641835.2. Classification (NCBI taxonomy): domain Eukaryota; kingdom Viridiplantae; phylum Streptophyta; class Pinopsida; order Pinales; family Pinaceae; genus Pinus; species Pinus albicaulis. Next base: position 967,515,707 of record CM076570.1, on the reverse strand, counting down.
TTCCCCTCCATATATATATATCTATCTCCCATTGTCTCTCCTTATTTATCTCTCTATCTCACCCCTAAAACATACACACACTCTCTCCATATTTATCTATATCTCTCTCTCTCTCCCTCTCTTTTCTACTCCCTCTCTCTCTCTTCTTCTTCTCTATGTCTAACACTTTTCTCTCCATATCTATATCTCTTCCTCCCTCCCTGACTTTTCCTATCTTCCTATGTATTCTTCCCTCTCTCCCCCCTCCATCTATGTCTCTATCTCACCCCAAAATATGCAAACTCTCTCTTAGTGTACACACATAAATACTATTCATGAGGTGAATTGATGTTAATTCACTTCTTTGTTATATTAATTCAACCATAAATAAAATACTTGAATTTTCATCCTAAATAAAATGCTCACTTACTCGAAAAATTTTCTTCTTAAAACTGTAAAATATTTGTAATTGGGTACATTATTATTATTCCAGTTTTCCATCATTCCATTGTTAATCAATTTGCATCTAAACATGGTAATAGAAAATAACTAACACAGTACTTGAATTTTCATCCTAAATAAAATGTTCACTTACCCAACTATTTGTAATTGACTACATTCTTATTATTCCCATTTTCCATTGCTCAACATTGTTAATCAATTTTCATTCAAATATGTTAATAGAAAGTAACTAATAGGTTTGAAAATAAACTGTTCAGTTACCCAAAATGTGTTCTTCTTAAAAATGTAAACTATTTGTAATTGGCTACATTCTTATTATTTCCATTTTCCATCATTCAACATTGTTAATAAATTTGCATTCAAATATGCTAATTGAAAGTAACTAATAGGTTTTAAAATAAGAATAATAGACGAAAATAGTTTATACCCTTATTATTCACATTTTATATTACTCAACATTTTTACAATGTCACTTTTTACTTAAATTTTTTATTTCATCATTTTTCATCATTAAGTTATTAACGGTCTCTCTCATCTCAACAAAGTGAGGTAAATAAGCAAATTTAAAGTTAAATTCACCAAATTAACCTTAGAAATATTTAGCAAATTTAAAATGATCAAATAATAATATCTTCAACAAATTTTTTATTGCCGCACACTACTAAAGCCAACCTAGATCCATATTAACTGGATCTATCAAGTGCCAGATCCATCTTAACCCTAATTCTATCCAGGGTTGAGAGGGTTTTGAAGCCCTGAAAATCGGGTCTACAGCAAGGGGGATACCCACCCGGTCCAGACCTTGGTTAGCAACTCCTTTTCCGTTTGGTGTAGTGGGTCCGACTGGGGATAATGGGACCAGTTTCCCAATATGTGTGTGTGTGTGTGTGTGTTGAGAAATGATATTTCCTTTCTAAGAAAGTTCCTAAGTGAAATGATTTTATTCTAATTCTAATCTAATAACATGCAAATTGTATTCTCATTAAACAGAAATATCTAATTCTAAACTAACTTGGGATGTAATCTTTTCTTTATGCGATCTAAAATGATTTCAAATAGAAATTGGTAATATAGATCATTCAACTGTTATAAGAAAAGAATTCAATAAAGATAAACCACTTCGTATAAAAAGTTAGATGAAACAGTTGTGAAAAATATATCGCATAATAAGCTATTCATACATTAAGCATAAACAAGTGGCTATCACCGTACAAAGGTGCCAAATGATAACTCAAACATTCAATCATTAATACATAAAAAACTCAACATAAATATCACTTTAACACAGAGGCAGAAATAGTTAAGAGATAAAAGTACCATTTATAACTAGTTCTACTCATGAGCTTCAAGCAATAATGACTTATCTCTTCTCAATCCAACATCCACTAAGAGTATAGAAGTGCAACATCAGTAGCAGATATTAAACGCGGATATCAATAAATCCTGTTCCATTCATTCATAAAAACCTCCTCGGAGGGTGCAAAAGTGCATGTTCTGAGGACAAGTTTTTGACAAATTTTATGACCCTTCTCTAAATGCATGAGAAGGGTTTAAATACTACTAACTAAATCTAGAAATAATTAATTACAAAAATGTAGGATACGGTTTAAATGACCATCCTATTTTTAGGCAAAAATAAAGCAAAACTAATACTTAAATCTAAAATTAAAACTTAACAACTAACTACTTGTGAATCTATTTTTTGGAATTGCAAGCGTTCAACATTGATTTGAGAAGAATAGGCTGGCCGACTTCAGATTTCAACTGTCCCGTAAAAACGGAATTGCCAAGAGCTGGCACTATCTTCTCGGCAGAATTGATGATACACTCGAGAGTCATGCATTGGTTGTGTGGTTTTACCAGACATGCCTAGTAAGAATCCCAATTTAACTTTGTTAATCCTTTAATCAATTCTGCCTTCTCTTGGGCTTTCTATTTCCAGTATGTCTGTAGTTGTTGTGCTTTTGGTAGGTATCCTGGAATAGTTTCAGAGATCAGATTTTCCTTGTGTAAATTTTCATTTATACAATCAATAATACTGCTAGCTGCTATAGCTGCTTCTTCTGCTGCTTGCTCTGCCTTCTTGATTTGTGCATCCCATTCATTAAAAAGTATTTCTTTGTGATTTTCATTGATTATAGGTGCACCTGCTCTTTTACATTCCTCTGTTTTTTGCCAAGCCAAATAGTCTGAAACTCTTTTATTAGTCAAATCATAATCATATCGTAAATCTACGACATGATTAGTGATTTTATCACTTTCTTCACAATATGAGTTCCATTCTGATATTCTGTGGCATAATATTTCTTGTTGTTGCAGTAGCTGGTCATTTAAGGAAATAGACTCTCTGATAAATTCTGTGAGCTTGGGATCATCTTTGTGCATTTCTTGCATAATTTGTAGTTGTTTATCTTTTTTGGCTAAACTATTCTGATATCCAATCTGCATTTGTTGAAAATCTTGTTGTAATTTTTCAAGTTGTTTCTGAGCTTCACTGTTAGCATTGGCTTCTTGCAGCTGTTCTTGTAAGACCTATAACTGTTATTCTTTCTCATTCAATAATTGCCATACCTCAAATGCTTTGTCAATGGCTGTAGATTCATAAGCTCCTGTGATCTAAGATAATTTAGTGAGATTTTCGGTTGGATCAGTAGTAGGATTTTTCCATAGAACATCTAGGTGTTCTGCATCATGAGAAGGCACATTTTCTAATTTCCTTTTCTTCCTTTATCTTCTTACCACTGCCTTGTGTTTTGGACTGTAGAATACATCAAGAGGAGGAATTTCCTTTATCTTAAGCATGAGTTCAGAAGATGGGGTTATAGGAATATGTTCTGTCTATGAGACATTGGTAGTTACTGCTGTGACTATATTTATTGTTGTTTGTACATTGCTCATAGGTGTCTGTGTATTTTGCGCTTCAATATTAATCAAATCATTGAACGTTTCCCATTCGTTATCCAATTCAGTTCTAACTGATGATTGCTGTACAATGAGAGGGGGAATATTTAACTATGGAGAGGTTGAAATCTGTTGCTGTGAGAGTTTTTTAGACTGGCCAGTATCTTTTACTGACCCTTCACTCTTAGAGTGTTTAGAGGTTTCTCTTTCGAACTTTGACTTAGACCTGTTTGTACCTGAACTTCTACTGACTGACACTAGGAATTGGTTCCCTTATGGGTTCCAAGCACAATTTATCCAGAGGGATAGTAGTTAACCTCCTTTCTCTGTACATTTTGAATTCTTGAAACTCTGCTGGAGGAAACCGTATTTCAGCCGAATGTAGAATTTCTTTAAGTGTGCCTTTTTCTTGGAACATGTCATCAAACAAATCTTCTTCTTTAGAAAACACTCTTATCATGACTGCAGTAGTGAAATTTTTAACAACATCATATGGATCGAATGGTCTTCTTGGAAACTTGAACAAATGTAAACATGTAATATTGTTTACTTCTTTAAATGCATGACTAACATCAAATAATGAAAAGGCCCCACAAGCCACAGAAAATTGAGGCCAGATAGCCTTCTTCTTGTCTTTCAATTCTTTAGTCAAACCTCCTTCTCCGTAGGTTTGATAAGCAATTTCTTGGGTGATGAGTTTATCAGGGACATACAAAGGTAAAACATGAGGAGAATCAAAACTTCGAAAAACCCTAACATATGTAAACAATTCTTCTCCAAACCATGTTGCAATAGGTAGAATGTCTACCTCTGCTTCAGGAGAAAACCTTGGAGCATCTTTGTCATACAATATTTTGTACATGGGTAACATAATGCCATGGAAAATCTTGTAAAAACAGGGAATGAACTCTGAATCCCACAACTCTTTGTGATAAACATGAATGGGGAGGGGATCTTGAATTGTCCATTTCCAACCCATTAATGGAAACTTAGAAACATAATAGATTGAATCCATCACATAAGAAGATAAATAAAAAGGAGGATAAATCCTCTGAGAGACAGTCCGTTTAGACTGGTAGTTAAAAATAGTCGTGGCTAAGTTATCAGATAATATCTTAGCCCAATCCACAATAGTAGCATTAACAACATCACTCAATAACGAAAGCCATTCAGGTGAAAACTTATTAATGTCAGGCTTTCCAAAAAGCCGACAGAGCATAGCAGCAGCAAAGCAATACGGAGAAGTGACAGAACCAGTACTATACATACCGTGTTTATCTTTCTTCAGTGGTTCGTCTCTCCTGGACGAGTCCTTGGTGCATTCTGCCAAGTTTTCATTTTCTTTGGCAAACTTCTCCATGAACTATTTTTTATAAGTTTCCTGTGGCTCCAGCAAATGATATATGAGCCTCAAATCTTGTGGAGTGAATGAGCCAATGAGCTCTTGACCCTGAGTCTTAAACTGTCTGTCTGAAATATCAATGCTATCCAACACCCATTTATTCATATTTGTGTACAGAATAATTCTAGGTCTCGCTGCTATTCGGTTCAAGAATGAACAAGCTAGCTCTGTAAGAGATGCTTCAGAAGACCCATGTGATCCCGCAGTAGCCGTAACCTCCATTACTCTGGGGTTCTCTTCTTCAAGTAGATTATACATGCCCTCCCAATTAGTGATACCAGCGTCTTTGTTACAGGCGGTGTTTGTGTATAAGGGCGTCATCTCTTTATCTTCCAAACTTGGAGCATTGTCTTTCTTTCCCATTTTATTCTGAATACTGTTTTGTATAGTTCTGAGCTCTTTGCTCCTGCAGTTCACGAATTAAGTGAGAATAATGATAGAAAAAGGTGACAGGAAAGTTTTAAATGCTGAAGACGTATGAAATGTACTACCTTACGTGAAATAACTCTTCAATCCGAACGAAACCATTTTTCATTAATGAATGACAATCAATTCATTAATTTAACATTAAAGCGTATAACAGGGTCTCGATTTATGGAAATATTTTCTTCCTGGAATGAGCCTTTAAAAATCTGTGATAAGGCGATCTGCGATTTGCTTCGCAATATCGCAAAATCGCAATATCGCAAATCGCAATCTCGTGGAATCAAATAGCGCAATATTGTAACATCGCGAAATCACTATATCACAATATCGCAAGATCGCAAGAGGTAACATATGACAAACATCTGTTAACATTTTTTCTGCGATATGCGATTTGCAATACATGTTATCTCTCATTGGTGATTTGAAGTTTTCATCGTAAGATATAACATTCTAAGCATGTGATGCGATGAATGTTCCTTTAGCGCGTAGTTTCATATCGCAATTTTTAGAATTCCACTTATAAAGAGGCGTTCATTACCTTTTTGCGATGCGATATTCCTCAAAGAATGATTCAATTCTAAGCTATCATAAAACTTAATTTTTTTAGATATTTCAAGAAATTTTCTCCTGAGTTTATGATAGTACGTTTTATTGAAAAAGGAAAACAATCACTAATTGATTTTTTAGATTTTTTGACTAAGGGTCCCCACTTATTTAGTATTACCACTAATACTAAATAAGAAGGGGGGTTGTTGCTAGCCACAAAAATTGGCGATTCACTCAGAAGAACCAGCTATCTCTGCTTTTTCTTTTGAATTTTCTAAACTTCAAAAATAGAAAATTTTCTAAAAAATCAAACTTTATTATAGAAAGACAAAGTATCTAAGCTTCTATCTATCAATGATATTTGGTTTCTTCTATATTCAACTTTGATTATTTACTTCCTTAAGCTAGTCCTTGTATCTACATCAATCAGTACTTGGTTTATAAAGATAAAAACAAAAGGCTTCTCCGTAAATCAGTATTTAAATATGCTCATTTGTCATAGGTAGAGCCACTGCTGTTAGTAGGCATTTATAGCCTCAACAGGGTTACCTGTTACCCAGCAATGATCCTATGTCCTACTTAGGAAAATATACAATTTTCAAAGAGAAATCCATATCCACACTTATTGCTTTCATTTTTCTTTTTTATCCTTAAAGAACAATGTCTTGGTTTGGTAGCCAAATTATGACAGTGCCATTCACTTGATTTATAACTTTTTTGAACAAGCTGGCTCGTGATGAGACCCCTTGCCTTTCGATCGCAACAATCTTGAGTCATTGCCCTGTTGTGGTATGCAGTACTGGCAAAGTCAGCAAGCTATAATATCTATGATCATGATAAGTCAGCTCATGATGAAACCTATTACTCTTTAAGTTAAAGTGCATTGTTGGATTATTCCCCGAGCATTGTAATTTTCTAGGTAGGGAGGAAGTCATTGTTTCCTTAAGATAGCTCTGGACGACAATGGTAGAGTTTTTTTTTTTTTTGGAAAGAACTTTTCTACAGAGAATCTTTGTTTTGTTATTGATACCTTTCATTAGACTGACATAAAACAATTTCTCACTAAAAGTTTCTTTTTATCAAAATTTTCAAAGTTGAAACTAATATCATTTCTAAGTTTTAAAGCTTTTAACTGTATCTTTAAATAGCAACGATCAATTTTCTAAAACAATTCTATTTATACAAGTGAAAAGAAAAAAACCAAAAATAGAGTTTGTGTCTTTTTTGTGAATTTCCAAATGTAACCATTTACAACCGGTTTTATTATGACAATTAAGAAAACTAATATACAAAATAGAAGAGTGATCTTCTAGGAAAAATATTTTTTGAGGATATGTCCATTAACAGGTAAAGACTCTCTTTTTCCTGTTAAATCCTGTAACATAAAAGTAGATGGACCTATGATCTCTGTGATTTCGAAAGGACCAAGCCACATTCGTTGAAATTTCTTATGTTTCCCTTTTTCCTCATGAGCTTTGTCCCATTTTAGAACTAGATATCTGACCTAAAATTCCTTTCTGGATGTCATGTTTGAATCAAAAGAAGCTTTAACTAACGCTTGGTGATGAGCATGAGTTATTTTGGCCTTTTCTCGTTGTTCCTCTAGCTTAATTATTTCCATCTTCCTTAGTTGTAAGGAAGAAGTTGGTGCTTCATCAATATATTGAACTAAGGCCATAGAAGGAATTGCTGGATGAGTTGGAAGAACCACTTCTTTCCCATAAACTAAATTAAAAGGAGAAGTGCCGATGGAGGCCTTCTACGTTATTCTATCTGCCCATAAAGCATATATTAAAGACTTATGCCAATTTTTATGATTTTGATCAATGGTTCACTTAATGATTTTGATTAAGTTTTTATTTGTAGATTCAGTTAACCCATTTCCCTGTGGATAATAATTGGCAGAGTATTTAAGTTTGAAACCTCTTTTAAGTGCAAATTCAGTCATAGCATTACCAAAAAAATATGATGCATTATCAAACATTAAAGCAGAAGGTAAACCAAACTTGGTGATTATGAATTGATCTATGAACTCGAAGATATGCTCGGAATTAGCAGTCTTGAGAGGAACTGCTTCTACCCATTTATTAAAATAATCAGTTGTTGTAGTGATATACCTATGTTGCTTAGAAGAGTGAGGAACGATCTCACTTATTATATCCAATCCCCATTAATCAAAAGGTTGTTCAATGTTGACTGGTTGTAATGGAAATGATGGTTTCTTTTGTCTTCCAGTAGTGATTTGACAAACTTGACATTTCCTTCCATAGCTATGTGAATCTTTGAATAGTGTGGGCCAATAATAGCCTGCGTGGAGGATTTTATGTGCAGTAGCATCTCCAGCATAATGTCCACCTGCTAGCCCATCGTGAAGTTCCTGCAAGACTTTTTCAGCTTCAGATTTCTCAAGACATCTAAGGAGAATATAATCATAATTCATTCTAAAAAGAACATCATTCACAAGCTGATATTGTTTATCCTTTAACCTCAGAGCGCTTTTCTTGGTGTAATCGAGATTTGGAGGATCATATCCATTCTTTAGATAAAATATGATATCAGCATATAATGATTCAACATCGTTTAGGCTTACCTCATACATTTGTATCTCTACAGATGGCTTTTCAGAAATAAGTGATGCCCTAGCTAGTATTTTGCAAAAGCCTTGACCTCTTACAATACTTGCTGGTTTGATTTCTACATCATATTCTTGTAAGGCAGTAATTCAATTGGCTCTTTTCTCACCCACATCTTTCTGAACTAAAAGATTTCTTACCGTTGGAAACGGTACTATGATTTTTGTATGGGTTTTAAGTAGAAAGGGTCTGAAATATTTAATTTCTTTGAAAATAGCATAAGCTTGTTTCTCTACATATGAATAATTCAATTCAGCCCCCTGTAAATTTGAACTAAAGAAAGAAATTGGAGCTTCTGCCTTGTCTTGATTTTCTTGAGTGAGTATTGCAGCATATGATTTATCAGAGGCAAATGTATACAAAATAAAAGGATCGAAGAAATTTTGAGTTGCTAAAGATGGAGCATTAACAATTTATTGTTTGATCAGATTGAATGCCTCATATTCGTTTTGGCCCCACTTGAAGTTTGAATTTTTTTTAATCATTGCTTGTAAAGGAGATACAATTCTTGAAAAATCTGGCACGAATCTCTTTACAAAATTAATCTAGCCAGGGAAACATTGCATAGCTTTCTTTTTGTGAGGTAAGGGTATTTCAGAAATATCCTTGATTCTATCAGGATCAATATGAATTCCATATTTTGACACTATGAATCCAAGAATTTTTCCTTCACTTAATGCAAAAAAGGACTTTTTCGGGTTAAGTGAAATTCCATACCTTTGACAACGTTGGAAGATCTGTTTTAAGTCTTTAAGATGATTGCTTCATTTCTTACAATATACAGTTATATCATCAAAGTAAATTACCACTGATTTGTTAACTAATCCCTTGAAAGCGATGTCCATTGCTCTCTGAAATGTGGCACCAGCGTTGATCAGACCAAAAGGCATCTTTTGATATGCATAAGTGCCCCAATTAGTTCTGAATGTAGTTTCCAATTGATCATCAGGATTGACCAACACTTGGTTGTAACTAGAGAAACCATCTAATAAAGAAATTAATTCTGATCCTGCAACTGCCTGTAATATTTTCTCCATAGGAGGCAAAGGAAAATTATCTTTTTGGCAAGCTTTGTTAAGGTTTCGAAAGTCAATGCAAACTCTAATGTCTTCATTCTCCTTTCTAACATGAACCATATTGGAAACCCATTTAGAATGTCGAACAAGAAAAATAATCTTGGCTTTCAATAACTTATTGAGTTCAGATTTGATTTGATTTTCTACATTGGGATGGATCATTCTCAGCTTTTGTTGGACAGGTTTTTCGTCATTTATCATTGGGATTGTATGTTGGATGATAGAAGTGTCATAAGTTTTGAGTTCATCATAGTTCCAAGCAAAGGCACTTTTGTATTGTTTCAAAATACGAACATACGCTAATTTTTCTTCAGGAGCTAGACCGAGGCCTAGGTTGATATTCTGTGGTTTGGTATCAGTTCCTAGATTTACTAATTCATAATTCGAAGTTGAAATTTGTAGTTTTGAATTGGTATATATTTTGAATCGATCTTTAAAATCATAAAGGTCTTCTAACTTGACTACTGACTTTGGCATAGCATCATTAGTGCTATCTTGTTGCAATTGTCTGTCATGTTGGCCTTCATCAATTATCTGATTAGTGTAAGATCCTTTAGATGTGAGGAAACTTATAATATCAAGATCATCATTGAAAATCCTCCAATTGGTAATGTTATCAGGAATCAAGGGTCTAAAGATTAATTCGATTGAAAATCGATCAGGGCTATAGTCTTCTGCAGGAATGAGCTTGGAGGCCACGTTAGCTAGGAGGTCTGCACTAGCATTCTGGATTCTGGGAATTGATGAAATATTAAATTCTATAGAGTGTTCAGTCAGATCTTGAACTAAATATTGATAATGCTTCAAATGACCTGATAAACAATGTATATTATTGCGTACTTGTTTGATTACAATTTCAGAATCTCTGAAAAATTGTAGATATTTGATGTCTAATCCGATTGCTTTGTATAATCCTTGGACTAAAGCCTCATATTTTGCAGTATTATTGGTGCAATCGAACTCGAGTCTGCAAGTTAGCATAATTTTGTTTCCCTCTAGACTAATCAACACGCATCCTGCTCCTGCTCCTTCATTACACTTAGAACCATCAAAAAATAACTTCCAAAATAAAGATTTATTTACAGGAGTATCTACAAACTTAAGGCATTTATAACTATCTGTTTGAGAAAAATTTTCTACTTGAGATAAAACATAATGTTCTAAATGAGGTGAAGTATGAGCATTGAAATTTCCTAAGAAAGAATCAACTGAATAGTTGCCAATGATATTATTGTTGTATGCAACTGATTCATTTTCTCCTTCCAATTCTGTTACTATATATTTCTGATGTTTTTCTCGCTCGACCTTTATCTAATTTGGTTTACCATTGTAGGGAAGCCACATATTCGACCAATCAGTTGCGAAGTATCCATGAAGTTTTTTTGACCAATCTCTGCTAAGAATTAAGCCATAAAATTCTAGAATATCTAAAACTAAAATGTCGATAACTTGACATACTTTTGGATTAGATGACAGTCTTATGGTAACCTGATTTAATTCGCTGATCACTTCAACTTGCGATCGATCTAGTTGGACTATGTGCACAACAGATTTTTGTCGTTGAATATTCAATTTTGCACATATTGATTTTGGTAAAATATTAGATGAAGCTCCAGAATCCACTAAACAATTATGCAATTTTTTATTGAAAACTTCATAAGTAAGAAGAAATGGAGGAGTATGAGATCTTGACCTTCCTCCAATTAAAGTGATATTTTCTAGATCAACTTTACTGATCACATTAGTTGGAGGTCTTCCCATCTCGTTGGAAGCTTGAGAAATTACAAGATCGGGCAAAGGTTTTTCTGGTACAGCATGTAATTATTTCAAAAGTACCTTTTGCTAGTGTTTTAACTTGCTCAATTCATAAAAAGTGATGTTATCCCTACTCTTCTTCATGTCTTCTATGATATTATACTCCATTTCATCTGAAACGATCAGTGTTTTTGATGGAATTGATGAATCTGATTTGACTGGGCTAGTTTGAGTTGCTTTTGATGTTGTTTTCTTGGGTGCAACTTTATCCTTAGTCATTGAGCTTGCGCTCTTTGGCTTAGGAGTAGGTTGAGGAGGATCAAGTTTATTTATACTTCGAGTGCTAACCACGAATGCTTCTTAATCTTCCTCATCTGGGAGGATGAAATCCCACATACCTTGTACTTCTACAACTTCTTCTTCATCGTAGTTTTTTCAGTAGCAGTTTCCTCTTGTTCTTCTTCTGATTCAGCATTAGTAATAGCATTTGGTGGCTTTGGATCAGTTGAAGGGTTTCTTCTAAAAGACTTGAAAGACATTTTAGAAGATGTTTCTTCCACTTGTTTCTTAATGTCAACCATTTCGTTAGACATGGTTTTCAAAACTTTCTACAATCCTTCACTTCACACTTCTTCGCAGATATGTACCATTCACTTCACACTTCTTCGCTAGGCTTCGAAGTAGTAGGAATTTTATTTAACAATTTATTGAAACGTGAATTAAAATCCTTGATAGGCTCTTTTGACTCAGCTCTAAGATTAGAAAATTCATTGATCAGTGTCGCTGTAGACCTGTCATCACCAAAATTAGTCAAAAATTGATCTTGAAAGATATCCCAACTAGTGATAGATCCAGATGGTAATGAGAAATACCATGATACGGCTATTCCTTGTAAAGTATAGGGAAAAATTCGGACGACAGCATCTTCATTAGTAATTCCATTGAGATTTATGGACACCATAAAATTGTTTATATGTTCTTTTGCTAGCATGTCTCCTTCAGGATTAAACTTGGACAACCATTTTTCAGGATGGGTTGGTATTTGACTCAAGGGTGTAGGCATTAAGACGGCCCCTGAATTATTCCATGGCATTTGGGCCATCGCTGAACTAATAATAGAGGAAAGTGCAGAAGATGATCCTTGTGATTGGGAAGATGAGGATATTATGGTTCCATATGTTTGAGAAGGAGATGTGGAAGTACCAGTAGACTGACGGACACTATTCTGAAGTGGAGGGGTGGATGGTTAACTTCGCAGTGAAGAGGTTGATATGGATGATGATGATGAAAGAGTCTCACTATCAGACCCTTTAAGCGATTTCCTTGCTCTCTTCCTTGTAGGTAGAGGTAACTCAATTGGTTGAATGCCAAGCTTCTCACTCTGTAATATGGTAAGAGGATGAGCAGGATTATATTGAGAAGTCACACTGCCTTGAGATTTATCAAATCGTTGAGGTGATATTGAAAATCGTTGAAGTTTATGAATCAAAGATTCAACTTCAGGAGGTTCAATAGCAGATTCTTCTGAAAAGTAAGGGTTTGTGGCAGTGGCTGTTGTTCTTTCGACTTCTGGCTCTAGATTTAAAAATTCTATGTGCGATGGAGAAGTCGGGGGATATGGTGAGGGAAATTTACTCTCAGAATGGTATTTAGATTTTCACTTACTTGCCATTCATAGTTCATGGCCCTCATTCTAGCACCAAATATGTTGAAGCCCCAAAAATCGGGTCTACAACAAAGGGGATACCCACCCGGTCTGGACCTTGGTTAGCAGCTCCTTTTCCGTTTGGTGTAGTGGGTTCGACTGGGGATAATGGGACCAATTTCCCAATATGTGTGTGTGTGTGTTGAGAATTTATATTTCCTTTCTAAGAAAGTTCCTAAGTGAAATGCTTTTATTCTAATTCAAATTTAATAACATGCAAATTGTATTCTAATTAAACAGAAATATCTAATTCTAAACTAACCCGGGATGTAATCTTTTCTTAAAAATGATTTCAAATAGAAATTGGTAATATAGATCATTCAACTGTTATAAGAAAAGAATTCAATAAAGATAAATCACTTCGTATAAAAAGTTAGACGAAAAAGTTGTGAAAAATATATCGCATAATAAGCTATTCATACATTAAGCATAAATAAGTTGCTATCACCATACAAAAGTGCCAAATGATAACTCAAAAATTCAAGTGTTAATACATAAACAACTGAACATAAATATCACTTTAACACATAGGCATAAATAGTTAAGAGATAAAAGTACCATTTATAACTAGTTCTACTCATGAGCTTCAAGCAATAATGACTTATCTCTTCTAAATCCAACATCCACTAAGAGTACAAAATTCCAACATTTGTAGCAGATATTAAATGCAGATATCAATAAATCATGTTCCATTCATTCATCAAAACCTCCTCAGAGGGTGCAAAATTGCATGTTTTGAGGACAAGTTTTTGACAAATTTCAAGACCCTTCTCTAAATGCATGAGAAGGGTTTAAATACTACTAACTAAATCTAGAAATAATTAATTACAAAAATGTAGGATACGGTTTAAATGACCGTCCTATTTTTAGGCAAAGATAAAGCAAAACTAATACTCAAATCTAAAATTAAAACTTAACAACTAACTACTTGTGAATCTTTTTTTTGGAATTGCAAGCGTTCAACATTGATTTGAGAAGAATAGGTTGGCCGAATTCAGATTTCAACTGTCCCATAAAAACAGAATTGGAAAGAGCTGGCGTTATCTTCTCGGAAGAATTGATGATACACTCGAGAGTCATGCATTGGCTGTGTGGTTTTACTAGACATGCCCAGTAAGAATCCCAATTTAACTTTGTTAATCCTTTAATCAATTCTGCCTTCTCTTGGGCTTTCTATTTCCAGTCTGTTTGCAGTTGCTGTGCTTTTGGTAGGTATCCTGGAATAGTTTCAGAGATCATATTTTCCTTGTGTAAATTTTCATTTATACAATCAATAATACTGCTAGCTGTTGTGGCTGCTTCTTCTGCCGCTTGCTCTGCCTTCTTGATTTGTGCATCCCATTCATGAAAAAGTCGTTCTTTGTGATTTTCATTGATTATAGGTGCACCTTCTCTTTTACCTTCCTCTGTTTTTTTCCAAGACAAATATTCTGAAACTCTTTTATCAGTTAAATCATAATCATGTCGTAAATTTATGACATGATTAGTGATTTTATCAATTTATTCACAATATGAGTTCCATTCTGATATTCTGTGGCATAATATTTCTTGTTCTTGCAGTAGATGGTCATTTAAGGAAATAGACTCTCTGATAAATTATGTGAGCTTGGGATCATCTTTGTGCATTTCTTGCATAATTTGTAGTTGTTTCTCTTTTTTGGCCAAACTGTTCTGATATCCAATCTGCATTTGTTGAAAATCTTGTTGTAATTTTTCAAGTCGTTTCTGAGCTTCACTATTAGCATTGGCTTCTTGCAGCTGTTGTTGCAAGACCTGTACCTGTTCTTCTTTCTCATTCAATAATTTATGTACCTTAGATTCTTTGTCAATGGCTGTAGAGGTATAAGCTCCTATGATCTGAGATAATTTAGTGAGATTTTCGGTTGGATCAGTAGTAGGATCTTTCCATAGAACATCTAAGTATTTTGCATCATGAGAAAGAACATTTTCTAATTTCCCTTTCTTCCTTTGTCTTCTTACCACTACCTTGTGTTGTGGACTGTAGAATACATCAAGAGGAGGAATTTCCTCTATCTTAAGCATGAGTTCAGAAGATGGGGTTATAGGAATATGTTCTGTCTCTGAGACATTGGTAGGTACTCCTGTGACTATATTTATTGCTGTCTGTACATTGCTCATAGGTGTCTGTGTATTTTGTGCTTCAATATTAATCAAATCATTGAACGTTTCCCATTCCTTATCCAATTCAGTTCTGACTGATGATTAATGTACAATGAGAGGGGGAATATTTAACTGTGGAGAGGTTGAAATCTGTTGCTGTGAGAGTTCTTTAGATTGGCCAGTATCTTTCACTGACCCTTCACTCTTAGAGTGTTCAGAGGTTTCTCTTCCGGACTTTGACTTAGACCTGTTTGTACCTGAACTTCTACTGAGACTGACAGTAGGAGTTGGTTCCCTTATGGGTTCCAAGCAAAATTTATCCAAAGGGATAGTAGTTAACCTCCTTTCTCTGTATATTTTGAATTCTTGAAGCTCTGTTGGAGGAAACCGTATTTGAGCCGAATGTAGAATTTCTTTAACTATGCCTTTTTCTTGGAACATGTCATCAAAAAAATCTTCTTCTTTAGAAAACACTCTTATCTTGACTGCAGTAGTGAAATTTTTAACAACATCATATGGATCGAATGGTCTTCTTGGAAACTTGAACAAATGTAAACATGTAATATTGTTTACTTCTTTAAATGCATGACCAACATCAAATAATGAAAAGGCCCCACAGGCCACAAGAAATTGAGGCCAGATAGCCTTCTTCTTGTCTTTCAATTCTTTAGTCA
This sequence comes from Pinus albicaulis, assembly GCA_034641835.2. Classification (NCBI taxonomy): domain Eukaryota; kingdom Viridiplantae; phylum Streptophyta; class Pinopsida; order Pinales; family Pinaceae; genus Pinus; species Pinus albicaulis. Next base: position 967,500,027 of record CM076570.1, on the reverse strand, counting down.
AACCTCCTTCTCCACAGGTTTGATAAGCAATTTCTTGGGTGATGAGTTTATCAGAGACATACAAAGGTAAAACATGAGGATAAGAAAAACTTCGAAAAACCCTAACATATGTAAACAATTCTTCTCCAAACCATGTTGCAACAGGTAGAATGTCTACCTCTGCTTCAGGAGAAAACCTTGGAGCATATTTGTCATACAATATTCTGTACATGGGTAACATAATGCCATTGCAAATCTTGTAAAAACAAGGAATGAACTCTGAATCCCACAACTCTTTGTGATAAACATGAATGGGGAGGGGATCTTGAATTGTCCATTTCCAACCCATTAACGGAAACTTAGAAACATAATAGATTGAATCCATCACATAAGTAGATAAATAAAAAGGAGGATAAATCCTATGAGAGACAGTTCGTTTAGACCGGTAGTTAAAAATAGCCGTGGCTAAGTTATCAGATAATATCTTAGCCCAATCCACAATAGTATCATTAACAACAGCACTCAATAACGGAAGCCATTCAGGCGAAAAATTATTAATGTCAGGCTTTCCAAAAAGCCGACAGAGCATAGCAGCAGCAAAGCAATACGGAGAAGTAAGAGAACCAGTACTATACATACCGTGTTTATCTTTCTTTAGTGGTTCGTCTCTCCTAGACCAATCCTTGGTGCATTCTGCCAGGTTTTCATTTTCTTTGGAAAACTTCTCCATGGACTGTTTGTTATAAGTTTCATGTGGCTCCAGCAAATGATACATGAGCCTCAAATCTTTTGGAGTGAATGAGCCAATGAGATCTTGACCCTGAGTCTTAAACTATTTGTCTGAAATATCAGTGTTATCCAGCACCCATTTAATCATATCTATGTACGGAAGAATTCTAGGTCTGGCTGCTATTCGGTGCAAGAATGAAAAAGCTAGCTTTGTAAGAGATGCTTCAGAAGACCCATGTGATCCCGCAGTAGCTGTAACCTCCATTACTCTGGGGTTATCTTCTTCATGTAGATTATACATGCCCTCCCAAGTAGTGATACCAACGTCTTTGTTACAGGTGGTGTCTCTGTATAAGGGCGTCATCTATTTATCTTCCGAAGTTGGAGCCTTCTCTTTCTTTCCCATTTTATTCTGAATACTACTTTGTATAGTTCTTAGCTCTTTGCTCCTGCAGTTCACGAATTAAGTGAGAATAATGATAGAAAAAGGTGACGGGAAAGTTTTAAATGTTGAAGACGTATGAAATATACTACCATACGTGAAATAACTCTTCAATGAGAATGAAACTAATTTTCATTAATGAATGACAATTGATTCATTAATTTAACATTAAAGCGTGTAACGGGGTCTCGATTTATGGAAAGATTTTATTCGTGTAATGAGCCTTTAAAAATCTGCGATAAGGCGATCTGTGATTTGCTTCGCAATATCGCAAAATCGCAATATTGCAGATCGCAATCTCGTGGAATCAAATAGCGCAATATTGTAACATCGCAAAATCGCTATATCGCAATATCGCAAGATCGCAAGATGTAACATATGACAAACATCTGTTAACATTTTTTCTACGATATGCGATTTGCGATACATGTTATCGCTCATCGGTGATTGAAGTTTTCATCGTAAGATATAACATTCTAAGCATGTGATGTGATGAATGTTCCTTTAGTGCGTAGTTTCATATCGCATTTTTTAGAATTCCGCTTATAAAGAGGTGTTCATTTACCTTTTTGCGATGCGATATTCCTCAAAGAATGATTCAATTCTAAGCTATTATAAAACTTAAGTTTTCTAGATTTTTCAAGGAATTTTCTCCTAAGTTTATGATAGTAAGTTTTATTGAAAAAGGAAAACAATCACTAATTGATTTTTTGGATTTTTTGAGTAAGAGTCCCCACTTATTTACTATTACCACTAATACTAAATAAGAATGGGGGTTTTTGCTGGCCACAACAATTTGCAATTCACTCAGAAGAACCAGTTATCTCTACTTTTTCTTTTGAAATTTCTAAAACTTCCAAAAATCGAAAATTTTCCAGAAAATCAAACTTTATTATAGGAAGAAAAAATATATTATGCTTCTATCTATCAATGATATTTTGTTTCTTCTATATTAAACTTTGATTATTTACTTCCTCAAGCTAGTCCTTGTATCTACATCAGTCATTACTTGGTTTATAAAGATAAAAACAAAAGACTTCTCTGTAAATCAGTTTTTAAATATGCTCATTTGTCATAGGTAGAGACATTGCTGCCAGCAGGCGTTTATAGCCTCGACAGGGTTACCTGTTACCCAGCAATTATCTTGTGTCCTACTTAGGAAAATATACAATTTTCAAAGAGAAATCCATATCCACACTTATTGCTTTCTTTTTTCTTTTTATCCTTAAAGAACAATGTCTTGGTTTGGTAGCCAATTTATGACAGTGTCATTCACTTGATTTATAACTTTGCTGAACAAGTTGGCTCGTGATGAGACCCCTTGCCTTTTGATTGCAATAATCTTAAGTCATTGCCCTGTTGTGGTATGCAGTATTGGCAAAGTCAGCAAGCTATAATATCTATGATCATGATAAGTCGGCTCGTGATGAGACCTCTTACTCTTTAAATTAAAGTGCATTGTTGGATTATTCCCTGAACATTGTAATTTCCTAGGTAGGGAGGAAGTCATTGTTTTCTTAAGATAGCTCTGGATGACAATAGTAGAGCTTTTTTTTTTTTTTTGGAAAGAACTTTTCTACAGAGAATCTTTGTTTTGTTATTGATACTTTTCATTAGACCGACATAACACAATTTCCCACTAAAAGTTTCTTTTTATCAAAATTTTCAAAGTTAAAACTAATATCATTTCTAAGTTTTAAAGCTTTTAACTATATCTTTAAATAACAATGATCAATTTTCTAAAAGAATTCTACTTATACAAGTGAAAAGACAAAAACCAAAAAGAGAATTTGTGTCTTTTTCGTGAATTTACAAATGTAACCATTTACAACCAGTTTTATTATGATAATTAAGAAAACTAATATACAAAATAGAAGAGTGATCTTCTATGAAAAATATTTTTTGAGGATCTGTCCATTAATAGGTAAAGACTCTCTTTTTCTTGTTAATTCTTGTAACATAAAAGTAGATGGACCTATGATCTCTGTGATTTGGAAAGGACCAAGCCACATTCGTTGAAATTTCGTATGTTTCCCTTTTTCCTCATGAACTTTGTCCCATTTTAAAACTAGATATCCGACCTGAAAGTCCTTTTTGGATGTCATGTTTGAATCAAAAGAATCTTTAACTAATGCTTGGTGATGAGCATGAGTTATTTTGGCCTTTTCTCGTTGTTTTTCTAGCTTAATTATTTCCATCTGCCTTAGTTGTAAGGAATAAGTTGGTGCTTCATCAATATATTGAACTAAGGCCATAGAAGGAATTGCTAGATGAGTTGGAAGAACCACTTCTTTCCCATAAACTAAATTAAAGGGAGAAGTGCCAATGGAGGCCTTCTACGTTATTCGATCTGCCCATAAAGCATGTATTAAAGACTTGTGCCAATTTTTATGATTTTGATCAATGGTTCACTTAATGATTCTGATTAAGTTTTTATTTGTAGATTCAACTAACCCATTTCCCTGTGGATAATAATTGGCAAATTATTTAAGTTTGAAACCTATTTTAAGTGCAAATTCAGTCATAGCATTACCAAAAAAATACGATGCATTATCAAACATTAAAGCAGAAGGTAAACCAAACCTGATGATTATGAACTGATCTATGAACTCGATGATATGCTCAGCATTAGCAGTCTTGAGAGGAATTGCTTCTACCCATTTAGTAAAATAATCATTTGTTGTAATGATATACCTATGTTTCTTAGAAGAGTGAGGAACGATCTCACCTATTATATCCAATCCCCATTGATCAAAAGGTTGTTCAATGTTGACTGGTTGTAATGGCAATGATAGTTTCTTTTGTCTTCTAGCAGTGGTTTGAAAAACTTGATATTTCCTTACGTAGCTATGTGAATATTTGAATAGTGTGGGCCAGTAATAGCTTGCGCGGAGTATTGTATGTGCAATAGCATCTCCAGCATAATGTCCACTTGCTCGCCCATCGTGATGTTCCTGCAAGAATTTTTCAGCTTCAAATTTATCAAGACATCTAAGGAGAACATAATCATAATTCATTCTAAAAAGAACATTCACAAGCTGATATTGTTTAGCCTTTAACCTCAGAGCTCTTTTCTTGGTGTAATCAAGATTTGGAGGAGCATATCCATTCTTTAGATAAAATATGATATCAGCATATAATGATTCAACATTGTTTAGGCTTACCTCATACATTTGTATATCTGCAGATGGTTTTTCAGAAATAAGCGATGCACCAGCTAGAAGTTTGCAAAAGCCTTGACCTCTTACAATACTTGCTGGTTTGATTTCTACATCATATTCTTGTAAGGTAGTAATCCAATTGGCTCTTTTCTCACCCACATCTTTCTGAACTAACATATTTCTTACCGCTGGAAACAATACTATGATTTTTGTATGGGTTTTAAGTAGAAAGGGTCTGAAATATTTAATTTCTTTGAAAAAAACATAAGCTTGTTTCTCTACATCTGAATAATTCAATTCAACCCCCTGTAAATTTGAACTGAAGAAAGCAATTGGAGCTTCTACCTTGTCTTGATTTTCTTGAGTGAGTATTGCAGCATATGATTTATCAGAGGCAAATGTATACAAAATAAAAGGATCGAAGAAATTTTTAGTTGCTAAGGATGGAGCATTAACAATTGCTTGTTTGATCAGATTGAATGCCTCATATTCGTTTTGGCCCCACTTGAAGTATGATTTTTTTTAATCATTGCTTGTAAAGGAGATACAATTCTTGAAAAATCGGCACGAATCATTTTAGGAAATTAATGCGGCCAAGGAATACTTTCATAGCTTTTCTTGTTGTGAATAGGAGTATTTAATCTCGCTTGATTATCAAAGGATCAATATAATTCAGATGCAGCACTATGAATCGAAGTTTTCCTTAAGCTTAATGCAAAAGGCTTTTTAGGGTTAAGTGAAATTCCATACCTTTGACAACGTTGGAAGATCTGTTTTAAGTCTTTAAGATGATTGCTTCATTTCTTGGAATATACAGTTATATCATCCAAGTAAATTACCACTGATTTGTTAACTAATCCCTTGAAAGCGATGTCCATTGCTCTCTGAAATGTGTACCGACATTGATGGAACCAAAAGGAATCTTTTATATGCATAAGTGCCCCATTGTGTTCGAATGTAGTTTTGATTGATCATCGGGATGGACCAACACTTGAGGACTTGGCAACTTGAGAGAAACCATCTAAGAAAGACATTAATTCGATATTGCAACTCACACAGCCATTTTCTCCATAGGAGGTAAAGGAAACATATCTTTTGTGAGCTTTGTTAAAGGTTTCTAAATTTAATGCAAATTCTAACACCCTAAAAAAGATTCACTCCAACTTTGTAGATTAAAGAACTTAAAAATTTTGATTGTTAAAATACCTACAAAATTTTGGATAAAATTCCACAATAAAAAATGCTCTCAAGAGGGCACACATTTAAAATATGTAATATATGACAAACATTCGTTAACATATTTTCTGCGATATGCGATTTGCGATACATGTTATTGCTCATCGGTGATTTGAAGTTTTCATCGTAAGATATAACATTCTAAGCATGCGATGTGATGAATGTTCCTTTAGCGCGTAGTTTCATATCGCAATTTTTTATAATTCCGCTTATAAAGAAGTGTTCATTTACCTTTTTGCGGTGCGATATTCCTCAAAGAATGATTCAATTCTAAGCTATCATAAAACTTAAGTCTTTTAGATTTTTCAAGGAATTTTCTCCTAAGCTTATGATAGTAAGTTTTATTGAAAAAGGAAAACCATCACTAATTTATTTTTTGAATTTTTTGAGTAAGGGTCTCCACTTATTTAGTATTACAACTAATACTAAATAAGAAGGGGGGTTTTTGCTAGCCACAACAATTGGCGATTCACTCGGAAGAACCAGTTATCTCTGCTTTTTCTTTTGAATTTTCTAAACTTTCAAAATATAAAATTTTCCAGAAAATCAAACTTTCTTATAGAAAGACAAAGTATATTATGCTTATATCTATCAATGATATTTTGTTTCTTCTATATTTAACTTTGATTGTTTACTTCCTCAAGCTAGTCCTTGTGTCTACATCAGTCACTACTTGGTTTATAAAGATAAAAACAAAGGCTTCTCTATAAATCAATTTTAAATATGCTCATTTGTCATAGGTAGAGCCTCTGCTGCCAACAAGCTTTTATAGCCTCGACAGGGTTACCTGTTACCCAGTAATGATCCTGTATCCTACTTAAAGAAATATACAATTTTCAAAGAGAAATCCATATCCACACTTATTGCTTTCATTTTCTTTTTACCCTTAAAGAACAATGTCTTGGTTTGGTAGCCAATTTATGACAGTGCCATTCACTTGATTTATAACTTTGCTGAACAAGCTGGCTCGTGATGAGACCCCTTGTCTTTTGATTGCAACAATCTTGAGTCATTTCCCTGTTGTGATATGCAGTATTGGCAAAGTCAACAAGCTATAATATCTATGATCATGATAAGTCGGCTCGTGATGAGACCTCTTACTCTTTAAGTTAAAGTGTATCATTGGATTATTCCCTGAACGTTGTAATTTCCTAGGTGGGGAGGAAGTCATTGTTTCCTTAAGATAGCTCTGGACGACAATGGTAGAGTTTTTTGGAAAGAACTTTTCTACAGAGAATCTTTGTTTTGTTATTGATACCTTTCATTAGACTGACATAAAACAATTTCCCACTAAAAGTTGTTTTTTATCAAAATTTTCAAAGTTGAAACTAGTATCATTTCTAGGCCTAAAGCTTTTAACTGTATCTTTGAATAATAATGATCAATTTTCTAGAAGAATTCTATCTATACAAGTGAAAAAAACAAAAACCAAAAAGAGAATTTGTGTCTTTTTCGTGAATTTCCAAATGTAACCATTTACAACCGGTTTTATTATGACAATAAAGAAAACTAATATACAAAATAGAAGAGTGATCTTCTATGGAAAATATTTTTTGAGGATCTGTCCATTAACAGGTAAAGACTCTCTTTTTCCTGTTAAATCTTGTAACGTAAAAGTAGATGGACCTATGATCTCTGTGATTTGGAAAGAACCAAGCCACATTCGTTGAAATTTCGTATGTTTCCCTTTTTCCTCATGAGCTTTGTCCCATTTTAAAACTAGATCTCCCATCTGAAAGTCCTTTCTGGATGTCATGTTTGAATCAAAAGAAGCTTTGACTAACACTTGGTGATGAGCATGAGTTATTTTGGCCTTTTCTCGTTGTTCTTCTAGCTTAATTATTTCCATCTGCCTTAGTTGTAAGGAATAAGTTGGTGCTTCATCAATATATTGAACTAAGGCTAAAGAAGGAATTGCTAGATGAGTTGGAAGAACCGGTTCTTTCCCATAAACTAAATTAAAGGGAGAAGTGCCAATGGAGGCCTTTTTTGTTATTCGATCTGCCCATAAAGCATATATTAAAGACTTATGCCAATTTTTATGATTTTGATCAATGGCTCGCTTAATGATTCTGATTAAGTTTTTATTTGTGGATTCAGCTAAACCATTTCTCTGTGGGTAATAATTGACAGAGTATTTAAGTTTGAAACCTCTCTTGAGTGTAAATTCAGTCATAGCATTGCCAAAAAAATACGATGCATTATCAAACATTAAAGCAGAAGGTAAACCAAACCTGGTGATTATGAACTGATCTATGAACTCGATGATATGCTCGGCATTAGTAGTCTTGAGAGGAACTGCTTCTACCCATTTAGTAAAATAATCAGTTGCTGTAATGATATACCTATGTTTCTTAGAAGAGTGAGGAACGATCTCACCTATTATATCCAATCCCCATTGATCAAAAGGCTGTTCAATGTTGACTGGTTGTAATGGCAATGATGGTTTCTTTTGTCTTCCAGCAGTGGTTTGACAAACTTGACATTTCCTTACGTAGCTAAGTGAATCTTTGAATAGTGTGGGTCAGTAATAGCCTGCGCGGAGGATTTTATGTGCAGTAGTATCTCCAACATAATGTCCACCTGCTGGCCCATCGTGAAGTTCCTGCAAGACTTTTTCAGCTTCAAATTTCTCAAGGCATCTATGGAGAACAGAATCATAATTCATTCTAAAAATAACATCATTCACAAGCTAAAATTGTTTAGCCTTTAATCTCAGAGCTCTTTTCTTGGTGTAATCGAGATTTGGAGGAGCATATCCATTCTTTAGATAAAATATGATATCAGCATATAATGATTCAACATCTTTTAGGCTTACCTCATACATTTGTATCTCTGCATATGGTTTTTCAGAAATAAGCGATGCCCCAGCTAGTATTTTGCAAAAGCCTTGACCTCTTACAATACTTGTTGGTTTGATTTCTACATCATATTCTTGTAAGGCAATAATCCCATTGGCTCTTTTCTCACCCACATCTTTTTGAACTAAAATATTTCTTACCACTGGAAATGGCACTATGATTTTTGTATGGGTTTTAAGTAGAAAGGGTCTGAAATATTTAATTGCTTTGAAAACAGCATAAGCTTGTTTCTCTACATCTGAATAATTCAATTCAGCCCCTTGTAAATTTGAACTGAAGAAAGCAATTGGAGCTTCTACCTTGTCTTGATTTACTTGAGTGAGTATTGCAGCATATGTTTTATTAGAGGCAAATGTATACAAAATAAAAGGATCGGAAAAGTTTGGAGTTGCTAAAGATGGATCATTAACAATTTCTTGTTTGATCAGATTGAATGCCTCATATTCGTTTTGGCCCCATTTGAAGTTTGAATTCTTTTTAATCATTGCCTGTAAAGGAGATACAATTCTTGAAAAATATGGCACGGATCTCTTTACAAAATTAATCTGGCCAAGAAAAGATTGCATAGCTTTCTTGTTCTGAGGTAAGGGTATTTCAGAAATCTCCTTGATTCTATCAGGATCAATATGAATTCTAGATTTTGACACTATGAATCCAAGAAGTTTTCCTTCGCTTAATGCAAAAAAGAACATTTTCGGGTTAAGTGAAATTCCATACCTTTGACAATGTTGGAAGATCTGTTTTAAGTCTTTAAGATGATTTCTTTGTTTCTTGGAATATACAGTTATATCATCCAAGTAAATTACCACTGATTTATTAACTAATCCCTTGAAAGCGATGTCCATTTCTCTCTGAAATGTGGCACCAGTGTTGATCAGACCGAAAGGCATATTTTGATATGCATAAGTGCCCCATTTAGTTCTGAATGTAGTTTTCAGTTGATCATCAGGATGGACCAACACTTGGTTGTAACCAGAGAAACCATCTAAGAAAGACATTAATTCTGATATTGCAACTCCCTGTAATATTTGCTCCATAGGAGGTAAAGGAAAATTATCTTTTTGGCAAGCTTTGTTAAGGTTTCTAAATTTAATGCAAATTCTAACACCCTTAAAAAAAGATTCACTCCAACTTTGTAGATTAAAGAACTTAAAATTTTGATTGTTAAAAATACCTACAAAATTTTGGATAAAATTTACAATAAAAAATGCTCTCAAGAGGGCACTACACATTTAAAATATGTAACATATGACAAACATATGTTAACATGTTTTCTACGATATGCGATTTGCGATACATGTTATCTCTCATCGGTGATTTGAAGTTTTCATCGTAAGATATAACATTCTAAGCATGTGATGCGATGAATGTTCCTTTAGCACGTAGTTTCATGTTGCAATTTTTAGAATTCCGCTTATAAATAGGTGTTCATTACCTTTTTTCAATGTGATATTCCTCAAAGAATGATTCAATTCTAAGCTATCATAAAACTTATGTTTTTTAGATTTTTCAAGGAATTTTCTCCTAAGTTTATGATAGTAAGTTTTATTGAAAAAGGAAAACAATCACTAATTGATTTTTTAGATTTTTTGACTAAGGGTCCCCACTTATTTAGTATTACCAGTCATACTGAATAAGAAGGGGGGTTGTTGCTAGCCACAACAATTGGCGATTCATTCGGAAGAACCAGTTATCCCTACTTTTTCTTTTGAATTTTCTAAACTTTCAAAATAGAAAATTTTCCAGAAAATCAAACTTTATTATAGAAAGTGAAATTATATTATGCTTCTATCTATCAATGATATTTTGTTTCTTTTATATTCAACTTTGATTATTTACTTCCTCAAGCTTGTCCTTGTATCTAAATCAGTCATTACTTGGTTTATAAAGATAAAAACAAAAGGCTTCTCTGTAAATTAGTTTTTAAATATGCTCATTTGTCATAGGTAGAGCCACTGCTGCCAGCAGGCATTTATAGCCTCGACAGGGTTACCTGTTACCCAGCAATGATCCTGTGTCGTACTTAGGAAAATATACAATTTTCAAAGAGAAATCCATATCCACACTTATTGCTTTCATTTTTCTTTTTTATCCTTAAAGAACAATGTCTTAGTTTGGTAGCCAATTTATGACAGTGCCATTCACTTGATTTATAACTTTGTTGAACAAGCTGGCTCGTGATGAGACCCCTTGCCTTTCGATTGCAACAATCTTGAGTCATTACCCTGTTGTGGTATGCAGTATTGGCAAAGTCAGCAAGCTATAATATCTATGATCATGATAAGTCAGCTCGTGATGAGACCTCTTACTCTTTAAATTATAGTGCATTGTTGGATTATTCCCTGAACATTGTAATTTCCTAGGTAGGGAGGAAGTCATTGTTTTCTTAAGATAGCTCTGGATGACAATAGTAGAGCTTTTTTTTTTTTTTTGGAAAGAACTTTTCTACAGAGAATCTTTGTTTTGTTATTGATACTTTTCATTAGACTGACATAACACAATTTCCCACTAAAAGTTGCTTTTTATCAAAATTTTCAAAGTTAAAACTAATATCATTTCTAAGTTTTAAAGCTTTTAACTATATCTTTAAATAACAATGATCAATTTTCTAAAAGAATTCTATTGATACAAGTGAAAAGACAAAAACCAAAAGGATAATTTGTGTCTTTTTGGTGAATTTACAAATGTAACCATTTACAACCAGTTTTATTATGATAATTAAGAAAACTAATATACAAAATAGAAGAGTGATCTTCTATGAAAAATATTTTTTGAGGATCTGTCCATTAACAGGTAAAGACTCTCTTTTTCTAGTTAAATCCTGTAACATAAAAGTAGATGGACCTATGATCTCTATGATTTGGAAAGGACCAAGCCACATTCGTTGAAATTTCGTATGTTTCCCTTTTTCCTCATGAGCTTTGTCCCATTTTAAAACTAGATATCTGCCCTGAAAGTCCTTTCTGGATGTCATGTTTGAATCAAAAGAAGCTTTAACTAACGCTTGGTGATGAGCATGAGTTATTTTGGCCTTTTCTCGTTGTTTTTCTAGCTTAATTATTTCCATCTACCTTAGTTGTAAGGAAGAAGTTGGTGCTTCATCAATATATTGAACTAAGGCCATAGAAGGAATTGCTAGATGAGTTGGAAGAACCACTTCTTTCCCATAAACTAAATTAAAGGGAGAAGTGCCAATGGAGGCCTTCTACGTTATTCGATCTGCCCATAAAGCATATATTAAAGACTTATGCCAATTTTTATGATTTTGGTCAATGGTTCACTTAATGATTCTGATTAATTTTTTATTTGTAGATTCAACTAACCCATTTCCCTGTGGATAATAATTGGCAAATTATTTAAGCTTGAAACCTATTTTAAGTGCAAATTCAGTCATAGCATTACCAAAAAAATGCGATGCATTATCAAACATTAAAGTAGAAGGTAAACCAAACCTGATGATTCTGAACTGATCTATGAACTCGATGATATGCTCAGCATTAGCAGTCTTGAGAGGAATTGCTTCTACCCATTAAGTAAAATAATCAGTTGCTGCAATGATATACCTATGTTTCTTAGAAGAGTGAGGAACGATCTCACCTATTATATCCAATCCCCATTGATCAAAAGGTTGTTCAATGTTCACTGGTTGTAATGGAAATGATAGTTTCTTTTGTCTTCTAGCAGTGGTTTGACAAACTTGACATTTCCTTACGTAGCTATGTGAATCTTTGAATAGTGTGGGCCAGTAATAGCTTGCACGGAGGATTTTATGTGCAATAGCATCTCCAGCATAATTTCCACCTGCTCGCCCATCGTGATGTTCCTGCAAGAATTTTTCAGCTTCAAATTTATCAAGACATCTAAGGAGAACAGAATCATAATTCATTCTAAAAAGAACATTCACAAGCTGATATTGTTTAGCCTTTAACCTCAGAGCTATTTTCTTGGTGTAATCAAGATTTGGAGGAGCATATCCATTCTTTAGATAAAATATGATATCAGCATATAATGATTCAACATTGTTTAGGCTTACCTCATACATTTGTATATCTGCAGATGGTTTTTCAGAAATAAGCGATGCCCCAGCTAGAAGTTTGCAAAAGTCTTGACCTCTTACAATACTTGATGGTTTGATTTATACATCATATTCTTGTAAGGTAGTAATCCAATTGGCTCTTTTCTCACCCACATCTTTCTGAACTAACAGATTTCTTACCGCTGGAAACGGTACTATGATTTTTGTATGGGTTTTAAGTAGAAAGGGTCTGAAATATTTAATTTCTTTGAAAAAAAAATAAGCTTGTTTCTCTACATCTGAATAATTCAATTCAACCCCCTGTAAATTTGAACTGAAGAAATCAATTGGAGCTTCTACCTTGTCTTGATTTTCTTGAGTGAGTATTGCAGCATATGATTTATCAGAGGCAAATGTATACAAAATAAAAGGATCGAAGAAATTTTTAGTTGCTAAGGATGGAGCATTAACAATTGCTTGTTTGATCAGATTGAATGCCTCATATTCGTTTTGGCCCCACTTGAAGTATGATTTTTTTTTAATCATTGCTTGTAAAGGAGATACAATTCTTGAAAAATCTGGCACTAATCTCTTTACAAAATTAATCTGGCCAAGGAAATATTTCATAGCTTTCTTGTTGTGAGGTAAGGGTATTTCAGAAATCTCCTTGATTCTATCAGGATCAATATGAATTCCAGATTTTGACACTATGAATCCAAGAAGTTTTCCTTCGCTTAATGCAAAAAAGGGCTTTTTCAGGTTAAGTGAAATTCCATACCTTTGACAACGTTGGAAGATGTGTTTTAAGTCTTTAAGATGATTTCTTCGTTTCTTGGAATATACAGTTATATCATCCAAGTAAATTACCACTGATTTGTTAACTAATCCCTTGAAAGCGATGTCCATTGCTCTCTGAAATGTGGCACCGGCATTGATCAGACCAAAAGGAATCTTTTTATATGCATAAGTGCCCCATTTAGTTCTGAATGTAGTTTTCAGTTGATCATCAGGATGGACCAACACTTGGTTGTAACCAGAGAAACCATCTAAGAAAGACATTAATTCTGATATTGCAACTGCCTGTAATATTTGCTCCATAGGAGGCAAAGGAAAATTATCTTTTTGGCAAGCTTTGTTAAGGTTTTTAAATTCAATGCAAATTCTAATGTCTCCGTTCTTCTTTCTAACAGGAACCATATTGGAAACCCATTTAGAATGTCAAACGGGAAAAATAATCTTGGCTTTCAATAACTTATTGAGTTCAGATTTGATTTGATTTTCTAGGTTGGGATGGATCCTTCTCAGGTTTTGTTGGATAGGTTTTTCATAATTCATCATTGGGATAGTATGTTGGATGATAGAAGTGTCATAAGTTTTGAGTTCATCGTAGTTCCAAGAAAAGACACTTTTGTATTGTTTCAAAAGACGAACATACGCTAATTTTTCTTCAGGAGATAGACTGAGGCCTAGGTTGATATTCTGTGGTTTGGTATCAGTTCCTAGATTTACTAATTCATAATTCAAAGTTGAACTTTGTAGTTTTGAATTGGTAGATATTTTGAATCGATCTTTCAAATCATAAAGGTCTTATAACTCGACTACTGACTTTGGCATAGCATTATTAGTGCTATCTTGTTGCAATCTTCTGTCATGTTGGTCTTCATCAATTATCTGATTTTTGTAAGATCCTTCAGATGTGAGGAAACTTACCATATCAAGATCATCACTGAAAATCCTCCAATTGGTAATGTTATCAGGAATTGAGGTTCTAAAGATTAATTCGATTGAAAATCGATCAGGGCTATGTCTTCTGCAGGAATGAGCTTGGAGGCCACATTAGCTAAGAGGTCTGCACTAGCATTCTGGATTCCGGGCATTGATGAAATATTAAATGCTATAAAGTGTTCAATCAGATCTTGAACCAAAGATTGACAATGCTTCAAATGTCCTGATAAACAATGTATAGTATTGCGTACCTATTTGATTACTATTTCAGAATCTCCAAAAACTTGTAGATATTTGATGTCTAAACCGATTGCTTTGTATAATCCTTGCACTAAAGCCTCGTATTCTGCAGTATTATTGGTGCAATCAAACTCGAGTCTGCAAGTTAGCATAATTTTGTTTCCCTCTGGACTAATCAACACGTATCCTGCTCCTGATCATTCATTAGACTTAGAACCATCAGAAAATAACTTCCAAAATAAAGATTTATTTACAGGAGTATCTAGAAACTTAATGCATTTAGAACTATCTGTTTGAGAAAAATTTTCTACTTGAGATAAAACAGAATGTTCTAAATAAGGTGAAGTATGAGAATTGAAATTTCCTAAGAAAGAATCAAATGAATAGTTGCCAATGATATTATTGATGTATGCAACCGGTTCATTTTCTCCTTCCAATTATGTTACTATGTATTTCTATTTTTTTTCTCGGTCAACCTTTATCTAACTTGGTTTACCATTGTAGGGAAGCCACATATGCGACCAATCAGTTGCGAAGAATCCATCAAGTTTTTTTTACCAATCTCTGCTAAGAATTAAGCTATAAAATTCTGGAATATCTACAACTAAAATGTCGATAACTTGACATACTTTTGGATTAGATGATAGTCTTATGGTAACCTGATTTAAATCGTCGATCACTTCAACTTGCGATCGATATAGCTAGACTATGTGCACAACAGATTTTTGTGGTTGAATATTCAATTTTGCACATATTGATTTTGGTAAAATATTAGATGAAGCTCCAAAATCCACTAAACAGTTATGCAAATTTTTATTGAAAACTTCATAAGTAAGAAGAAATGGAGGAGTATGAGATCTCAACCTTCCTCCAATTAAATCGATATTTTCTAGATCAACTTTACTGATTGCATTAGTTGGAGGTCTTCCCATCTCGTTGGAAGCTTGAGAAATTACAAGATCGAGCAAAGGTTTTTCTGGTACAGCATGTAATTCTTTCAAAAGTACCTTTTCCTAGTGTTTTAACTTGCTCAATTCATAAAATGTGATGTTAACCCTAGTCTTCTTCATGTCTTCTATGATATTATACTCCATTTCATCCGAAACGATCATTTTTTTTTATGGAATTGATGAATCTGATTTGACTGGGCTAGTTTGAGTTGCTTTTGATGTTGTTATCTTGGGTGCAACTTTATCCTTAGTCATTGAGCTTGCGCTCTTTGGCTTAGGAGTAGGTTGAGGAGGATCAAGTTGATTTCTACTTCGAGTGCTAACTGGGGATGTTTCTTGATCTTCCTCATCTCGGAAGATGAAATCCCACATACCTTGTACTTCTACAACTTCTTCTTCATCGGTAGTTTCTTCAGTAGTAGTTTCCTCTTCTTCTTCTTCTGATTCAACATTAGTAATAGCGTTTGGTGGCTTTGGATCAGTTGAAGGGTTTCCTCTAAAAGGCTTGAAAGAATTTTTAGAAGATGTTTCTCCCACTTGTTTCTTAATATCAACCATTTCGTTAGACATGGTTTTCAAAAATTTCTGCAATCCTTCTAAATCAAATGGATATTTCGATTGTTTTTTCTTGGGGTCTTCCTTAAAAGTAACCTTCTTGGATTTTTGTTCTTCTATCGCATTTTTATTTTCTAAAGAAATGATACGTTTCTCTACTACTATTGCTTCCTTCATATTATCTGCTAAATTTGTTTTGTTAGCCCTATCAACGAAGATTGCTATGTTTGATGGTAAAGCAGATATGTACCATTCACTTCACACTTCTTTGCTAGGCTTCGAAGTAGTAGGAATTTTATTTAAAAATTTATTGAAACGTGAATTAAAATCCTTGATAGGCTCTTTTGACTCAGCTCTAAGATTAGAAAAGTCATTGATCAGTGTCGTTGTAGACCTGTCATCACAAAACTTAGTCAAAAATTGATCTTGAAAGATATCCCAACTAGTGATAGATCCAGATGGTAATGAGAAATACCATGATCCAGCTGTTCCTTTTAGAGTATAGGGAAAAATTCGGACGACAACATCTTCCTTAGTAACTCCATTGAGATTTATGGACACCATAAAATTGTTTATATGTTCTTCTGCTAGCATGCCTGCTTTAGGATTAAACTTAGGCAGCCATTTTTCAGGATGGGTCGATATTTGACTCAAGGGTGCAGGCATTAAGACTGCCCCTGGATTATTCCATGGCATTTGGGCCATTGTTGAACTAATAGAGGAAAGTGCAGAAGATGATCCTTGTGATTGGGAAGATGAGGATATTATGGTTCCAAATGTTTGAGAAGGAGATGTGGAAGTTCCAGTAGACTGACGGACAATAGTCTGAAGTTGAGGGGTGGATGGTTGACTTCGCGGTGAAGAGGTTTAGATGGATGATGATAATGAAAGAGTCTCACTATCAAACCCTTTAGGTGATTTCCTTGCTCTCTTCCTTGTAGGTAGAGGTAACTCAGTTGGCTGAATGCCAAGCTTCTCGCTCTGTAATCTGGTAAGAGGATGAGTAGGATTATATTGCGAAGTCACACTACCTTGAGATTTATCAGATCGTTGAGGTGATATCGAAAATCACTAAATTTTATGAATCAAGATTCAACTTCAGGAGGTTCAATAGCAGATTCTTCTGAAAATTCAGGGTTTGTGGTAGTGGCTGTTGTTCTTTCGACTTCTGGCTCTAGATTTAAAAATGTTATGTGCGATGGAGAAGTCGGGGGAGATGGTGAGGGCGATTTACTCTCAGAATGGTATTTAGATTTTGACTTACTTGCCATTCATAGTTCGTGGCGCTCCTTCTAGCGCCAAATATGTTGAAGCCCCGAAAATAGGGTATACAACAAGGGGGATACCCACCCGGTCCGGACCTTCGTTAGCAGCTCCTTTTTTGTTTGGTGTAGTGGGTCCAACTGGGGATAATGGGACCAATTTCCCAATATGTGTGTGTGTGTGTTGAGAATTTATATTTCCTTTCTAAGAAATTTCCTAAGTGAAATTCTTTTATTCTAATTCTAATTTAATAACATGCAAATTGTATTCTAGTTAAACAGAAATATCTAATTCTAAACTAACCCGGGATGTAATATTTTCTTTATGCGATCTAAAATTATTTCAAATAGCAATTGGTAATATAGATCATTCAACTTTTATAAGAAAAGAATTCAATAAAGATAAACCACTTCGTATAAAAAGTTAGACGAAACAGTTGTGAAAAATATATCGCATAATAAGCTATTTATACATTAAGCATAAACAAGTGGCTATCACCGTACAAAAGTGCCAAATGATAACTCAAACATTCAAGCATTAATACATAAACAACTGAACATAAATATCACTTTAACACAGAGGCAGAAATAGTTAAGAGATAAAAGTACCATTATAACTAGTTCTACTCATGAGCTTCAAGCAATAATGACTTATCTCTTCTCAATCCAACATCCACTAAGAGTACAGAAGTGCAACATCAGTAGCAGATATTAAATGCAGATATCAATAAATCCTGTTCCATTCATTCATCAAAACCTCCTCGAAAGGTGCAAAAGTGCATGTTCCGAGGACAAGTTTTTGACAAATTTCAGGACCCTTCTCTAAATGCATGAGAAGGGTTTAAATACTACTAACTAAATCTAGAAATAATTAGTTACAAAAATGTAGGATATGGTTTAAATGACCATCATATTTTTAGGCAAAAATAAAGCAAAACTAATACTTAAATCTAAAATTAAAACTTAACAACTAAATAGTTGTGAATTTGTTTTTTGGAATTGCAAGAATTCAGCATTGATTTGAGAAGAATAGGCTGGCCGACTTCAGATTTCAACTGTCCTGTAAAAACGGATTTGGCAAGAGCCGGTACTATATTCTCGGCAGAATTGATGATACACTTTAGAGTCATGCATTGGCTGTGTGGTTTTACCAGACATGTCCAGTAAGAATCCCAATTTAACTTTGTTAATCTGTTAATCAATTATGCCTTCTCTTGGGCTTTCTATTTCTAGTCTCTCTGCAGTTGCTGTGCTTTTGGTAGGTATCCTGGAATAGTTTCAGAGATCAGATTTTCCTTGTGTAAATTTTCATTTATACAATCAATAATACTGCTAACTGTTGTGGCTACTTCTTCTGACGCTTGCTCTGCCTTCTTGATTTGTGCATCCCATTCATTAAAAAGTATTTCTTTGTCATTTTCATTGATTATAGGTGCACCTGATCTTTTACCTTCCTCTGTTTTTTGCCAAGCCAAATATTCAGAAACTCTTTTATCAGTTAAATCATAATCATGTCGTAAATCTATGACATGATTAGTGATTTTATCACTTTCTTCACAATACGAGTTCCATTCTGATATTCTGTGGCATAATATTTCTTGTTGTTGTAGTAGCTGGTCATTTAAGGAAATAGACTCTCTGATAAATTCTGTGAGCTTGGGATCATATTTGTGCATTTCTTGCATAATTTGTAGCTGTTTCTCTTTTTTAGCCAAACTGTTCTGATATCCAATCTGCATTTGTTGAAAATCTTATTGTAATTTTTCAAGTCGTTTCTGAGCTTCACTATTAGCATTGGCTTCTTGCAACTGTTGTTGCAAAACCTGTACCTGTTCTTCTTTCTCATTCAATAATTGTCGTACCTCAGATGCTTTATCAATGGCTGCAGAGGCATAAGCTCCTGTGATCTGAGATAATTTAGTGAGATTTTCGGTTGGATCAGTAGTAGGATCTTTCCATAGAACATCTAGGTGTTCTACATCATGAGAAGGCACATTTTCTAATTTCCTTTTCTTCCATTGTCTTCTTACCACTGCCTTGTGTTTTGGACTATAGAATACATCAAGAGGACGAATTTCCTCTATCTTAAGCATGAGTTCAGAAGATGGGGTTATAATAATATGTTCTGTCTCTGAGACATTGGTAGTTACTCCTTTGACTATATTTATTGTTGTCTGTACATTGCTCATAGGTGTCTGTGTATTTTGTGCTTCAATATTAATCAAATCATTGAACGTTTCCCATTCCTTATCCAATTCAGTTCTGACTTATGATTGCTGTACAATGAGAGGGGGAATATTTAACTATGGAGAAATTGAAATCTGTTACTGTGAGAGTTCTTTAGACTGGCCAGTATCTTTTACTGACCCTTCACTCTTAGAGTGTTCAGAGGTTTCTCTTCCGAACTTTTACTTAGACCTGTTTGTACCTGAACTTCTACTGAGACTGACATTAGGAGTTGGTTCCCTTACGAGTTCCAAGCACAATTTATCTAGAGGGATAGTAGTTAACCTCCTTTCTCTGTATATTTTGAATTCTTGAAACTCTGCTGGAGGAAATCATATTTGAGCCGAATGTAGAATTTATTAAAGTGTGCCTTTTTCTTGGAACATGTCATCAAACAAATCTTCTTCTTTAGAAAACACTCTTATCTTGACTGCAGTAGTGAAATTTTTAACAACATCATATGGATCGAATGGTCTTCTTGGAAACTTGAACAAATGTAAACATGTAATATTGTTTACTTCTTTAATGCATGACGAACATCAAATAATGAAAAGGCCCCACAGGCCACAGGAAATTGAGGCTAGATAGCCTTCTTCTTCTCTTTCAATTCTTTAGTCAAACCTCCTTCTCCGCAAGTTTGATAAGAAATTTCTCGGGCGATGAGTTTATCAGGGACATACAAAGGTAAAACATGAGGAGAAGCAAAACTTCCAAAAACCCTAACATATGTAAATAATTATTCTCCAAACCATCTTGCAACAGTTAGAATGTCTACCTCTGCTTTAGGAGAAAACCTTGGAGCATCTTTGTCATACAATATTCTGTACATGGGTAACATAATGCCATGACAAATCTTGTAAAAACAGGGAATGAACTCTGAATCCCACAACTCTTTTTGATAAACATGAATGGGGAGGGGATCTTGAAATGTCAATTTCCAACCCATTAACGGAAACTTAGAAACATAACAGATTGAATCCATCACATAAGCAGATAAATAAAAAGGAGGATAAATCCTCTGAGAGACAGTCCGTTTAGACCGGTAGTTAAAAATAGCCGTGGCTAAGTTATCAGATAGTATCTTAGCCCAATCCACAATAGTAGCATTAACAGCAGCACTCAATAACAGAAGCCATTCAGGTGAAAACTTATTAATGTCAGGCTTTCCAGAAAGCTGACAGAGCATAGCAGCAGCAAAGCAATACGAAGAAGTGAGGGAACCAGTACTATTCATACCGTATTTATCTTTCTTTAGTGGTTCGTCTCTCCTGGACCAGTCCTTGGTGCATTCTGCCAGGTTTTCATTTTCTTTGGAAAAATTCTCCATGAATTGTTTGTTATAAGTTGCCTGTGGCTCCAGCAAATGATACATGAGCCTCAAATCTTGTGGAGTGAATGAGCCAATGAGTTCTTGACCCTGAGTCTTAAATTGTCTGTCTGAAATATCAGTGCTATCCAGCACCCATTTAATCATATCTGCGTACGGAAGAATTCTAGGTCTCGCTGCTATTCAGTGCAAGAATGAACAAGATAGCTCTGTAAGAGATGCTTCAGAAGACCCATGTGATTTCGCAGTAGCTGTAACCTCCATTACTGTGGGGTTCTATTCTTCAAGTAGATTATACATGCCCTCCCAAGTAGTGATACCAGCGTCTTTGTTACAGTCGGTGTCTGTGTATAAGGGCGTCATCTCTTTATCTTCCGAACTTGGAGCCTTGTCTTTCTTTCCCATTTTATTCTGAATACTGCTTTGTATAGTTCTCAACTCTTTGCTCCTGCAGTTCACAAATTAAGTGAGAATAATGATAGAAAAAGGTGACAGGAAAGTTTTAAATGTTGAAGACGTATGAAATATACTACCTTACGTGAAATAAATCTTCACTCAGAGCGAAACCATTTTACATTAATGAATGACAATCAATTCATTAATTTAACATTAAAGCGTATAACGGGGTCTCGATTTATGGAAATATTTTCTTCATGGAATGAGCCTTTAAAAATCTGCGATAAGGCGATCTGCGATTTGCTCCGTAATATCGCAATATCGCAGATCGCAATCTCGTGGAATCAAATAGCGCAATATTGTAACATCGCGAAATCGCTATATCACAATATCGCAAGATCGCAAGAGGTAACGTATGACAAACATCTGTTAACATATTTTCTGCGATATGCGATTTGCAATACATGTTATCGCTCATTGGTGATTTGAAGTTTTCATCGTAAGATATAACATTCTAAGCATGTGATGCGATGAATGTTCCTTTAGCGGGTAGTTTCATATCGCAATTTTTAGAATTCCGCTTATAAAGAGGCATTCATTACCTTTTTGCGATGCGATATTCCTCAAAGAATGATTCAATTCTAAGCTATCATAAAACTTAAGTTTTTTATATTTTTCAAGGAATTTTCTCCTAAGTTTATGATAGTAAGTTTTATTGAAAAAGGAAAACAATCACTAATTGATTTTTTAGATTTTTTGACTAAGGGTCCCCACTTATTTAGTATTATCACTAATACTAAATAAGAAGGGGGGTTGTTGCTGGCCACAACAGAGGGATCAAACCTCTCGAGCTGCAAAACTTTCATCATGTTTTTCACAAAAAAATCCATCTTAACCTGGATCTATCAAGCGCAAAATCCATCTTAACCCTGAATCTATCTAGGGCCAAGAGGGATCAAATCTCTCGAGGTGCAAAACTTTCCTCAAGTTTTTCACTAAAAAAGAGCTTTGCATATCGAGAGGTTTGAACCCTCTCAACCCTTGATAGATCCGAGATTAAGATGAAACTAGGATGATTATAATTAGTTATACTTATAATTATTGATTTTATGTTTTTTATTTTATTTTATTATAACTTTGAATTTATTTTTATTTTTATTGTATTTTCAGAGGTCAAAATCTCATAAAAGAGAGTACAACATTTCTACCATATTAGGTTTGAGATGTTTTTATTGGGCTGAGTCCAAGTAGCCTAGATCAATCTTATCTCCTAATCCATCGATCCATATTATCTCCTAGATCCATCTTATCTCCAAATATATCAAGGGTGGAGAGAGATTTTCACTCTAAAAGAGGTTTTCATCTTTGGGTAAATCACTTCAAAAATATGCAAGCCAATAGTGTGTGGTTCAGGTCCTGAGGTTCCGAATGTGTGGGCCTCAAGGTTTTTGATGTGATTTACCGAAATAATTCCTGTATAAACATTATAAATCATAAAAGCTTGCACTTAGTAAGGATTGAAGAGACCCCCGTCAGCACTACAATTATTAATTTTATATTATATATTTTGTTTTGCTTTATTTTGGTTAATTTAAAATCTTAAACAAGACACTACAACATCTCTACCATAGAGATTCAACCCCACTTTATTATGGATATTCTTAATTTGTAAACAGGGTTTGTTGCAATAATATTGGCCGATACCATGTTTTATCATTATGCCCCAAAAAACCATAACATATCTAATATGACATTGCTAAGAATATTTTAAAATATTCAATGGAGGTTAAATGCCTACCATTCACCTAATAATTATTGATAATTATGGAAGATGTGTTATAATGTTTTGTCTTGTCCTCCAAATCTACCAAACAGTGTGAAGATTAGATATTTTTCACTCTAAGAAAAATTAAATTAAAATTTTGAAATAACCTAGTAATATAATCATATAACCCTATTTAATATATTATTTTGAAATTTATTATTAAAAAAACAAAAAAAGGTGAATTAAAATATATTTTAAAAATTTACAAAATCTAACTGATTTCAATATCAATACACAAAACATTAAAATAAACGAAGAAGATTAATCTAAAATTAAAATACATAATTTTAAAATATCTAACCATATTTAATATAATTGTAACAAACTTTGAAACTTATAATTAAGTAACTAATCTAAAATTAGAAACAACATCAAAATATATATATAGTTAGATAGCAGATTTCGCTTTCATTTAATATTTTTCAGAATAGATAACTAAATCACTCATATTAATCTAAAATTAGAAAAGCATTAAATAAGAAATCTGTGTGATTATGATTTGTAGAACAGATAAAAGCAAGTGAAACCCCCAAAGTAATGGAAGTCATGGTTATCGAAATTGTAAATTCGGGTTAAAGGGGAACCACCCTCAAAGAAACCGGGCACACTATCGGATGGGAAACCTCCTTTCCTCCGTCCTTTCTACATAAAGCAGAAGCAATCAACTCC
This sequence comes from Pinus albicaulis, assembly GCA_034641835.2. NCBI lineage: Eukaryota > Viridiplantae > Streptophyta > Pinopsida > Pinales > Pinaceae > Pinus > Pinus albicaulis. The sequence continues at coordinate 967,476,429 of CM076570.1, read as the reverse complement.
CTTCTCAATATTGCGTTGAAGGTTGTTCTCGATGAGTATGGCGGCAGCAAAATGTATTGCTCTACTTCTTGTGGCACTGGCGGTGAGAGGCAGCAGCCAGGCCGTGGACTTCGAGGTCCGAGTTGCAGCCAATGGTAGCGATGGCGGGAGGAGATTCGACACTGAGATAGGGAGGGAGTATGCAAAGCAGACATTGGCGGCCGCCGCCCAATTCATCTGGAAGACCTTCGGGCAGTCGCCGAGCGATAGGAAGCAGGACGTGAAGACGATAACTCTGTATGTGCAAAATCTAACTTCGATTGCGTACGAGTTCGGCAACGACATCTACTTGAACAATGAGTACGTTGCCAAATACGTGGCGGGCGATGTAAAGAGTGAGATCACGGGCCTTCTCTACCACGAGGAAACGCACGTGTGGCAGTGGAACGGCGAAGGTGCTGCGCCGGTGGGGCTGATCGAAGGCGTTGCAGATTACGTTCGCCTCGCTGCTGGCCTGGCCCCACCAACATGGATCAAGCCCGGCGGCGGGAAGCAGTGGGACGATGGCTACGACACTACTGCCAGGTTTTTCCAGTACGTGGACACCATTACCCCTGGTTTCGTTGGCAAGCTCAATGCCAAAATCAAAACTTCATGGGACATCACATACTTCAATGATATCACCGGTAAATCCGTGTCTCAGCTTTGGAGCGATTACAAGGCTAAGTATGGAAATATACCCTGAGCAAAGGCTGTGTCACGTCTAGGTTTTATTTCATGTTGGGTTGTGGATTTCAAATTTAAATACCATTGCATGTAATTACACCTTGAGAATAAACGATATTATGTCCTTGCATTGCCTTGATTAACAATTCGCTTGACGCGATAAAAAAAATATCTGGCATTGCTATTTGTTTAATATATATACCATGGAGTTTAGAATTTCTGGTGGAGGTATCCAAACACATAATACAATATTGTTTAACAGACTATAATGATAAGTTTTCCGGTTTGAGCTACATCACTGTTTTATGTTCAATTTTAAGTGCAATGTCAATCAAAATTTTATATATATATACCCTTTTAATTTTTTTTTATTTCGAAATGTTTAGAATAATAATTTAATTTATCTGAACGATACCACATGGAGATATGAGTCACTACATGTTTTTATAGGTTTTGTGGAAAGAGGTACCATTAAGTTAGTTGGAGATAAAGAAGCAAATTAGATATTAAAGTGGATGCTATATTTCTAAAAATAAAATTAGATAGCTGAATTTTTATAGTGAATTGGATGGGGAAATATTACTCATAATGATCATAAAAGAAATCTAAGTGATAAAAACTAGGGGCTAATTTGGTAATAGTTGTATAAAGGTAAATTTTTTATTTCACAAATAAAAAAATTCGCAATTATTGTAAAGAGGTAGATTCGCTATCTTACTAACCCAAAAAAAATTATCATATATCAATTTTATATTTATATTTATAATAATTTTCAAAATTAAATTATTATTTAATAAAAACATATGTCTATATTTCATATATTAAAATTGAAATGATCAAAAAATGCAATCTACTTATTTAAAAAGATCACTAGAGATAATATGTGTATAAAAAAATTTAAAATAACATTCTCAAAATTAAAAAATATAAATTTTTTAAATTAATTATTTATCTCATTCTGAATTAAAAGCCTATAAAAAAATAAATCTTTCCCATTAAATTTTACAAAAACCTATAAAAACAATTAAATTATTAACTTATTCATAAGTCAAGTGTAAGGAACAAATAATTTTACATTCAATAAAGGTGATATGGGTATCAAAAATTGTAAAACAATTCTAAAATTTAAAGAAATATATCTTTCTAATTAAATATTTACTTTATTAGTAATAACAAATAAATTTTTCCAATTAAATATTGGGCTTGATTTAAAATAAAAAATAAATCTTTCCAATTAAATATTTATCTTTCATTTGGAAATAAAAACCCTACAAAACAAATATCAAATTATCAATTTATTCATAAGTAAGGTATAAGTCCATTGAAATCACTATTTTAAAATTTTAATTTAAATATGTGTTAAACTAGTCTAGATCCATCTTAATTCCGGATAATTTAATTTTGTTTTGTTTGGACCTAGATAAAATATTAAACATTACAACAACTCTACCATATTGGGTTGGAGAGCATTACCAATCTAGATCTACTATGTATCTACAAAGATCTTGATTCATGTCCACTTTTTATAGCATTACCAATCTAGACCTATCTTAACTGAGTATCTACAAAGATCTTGATTCATGTCCACTTTTGATAGATCTATATTTCAGATGGATCAAATCTATTTTCACTCTAAACGATATTAGGATTGACTAAGTTGAAATGTTTACATTTTTTTTATGTTGATCTAACAAGGAGATTACCAATTAAGCTACACCCTGTGGGCAAGTTGAAATGTTTACATTAAATTACATTATTTTTTATTTAATCTAATTTATTTATTTTTAGTTAATTTGACAAAGTCTAAATGACATTATATTACAACATCTCTACCATGATCAGACTCTCCATCTTAGATTCTTAATCCCCAAATGATTAGACACAAAAATTTTGAATGTGAATTTTTAAATATTTTAAAAATACCCAATATGGATCACAAAATCATGAATTTAGAGATCTAACACCCTTAAAAAAAGATTCACTCCAACTTTGTAGATTAAAGAACTTAAAATTTTGATTGTTAGAAATACCTACAAAATTTTGGATAAAATTTACAATAAAAAATGCTCTCAAGAGGGCACTACACATTTAAAATAATAAAATAATACTAGTATATCATTAAATTATATAATATTAATAAAAAAAGGTATTAAAAGTAAATACAAAATCTAACTGAAATATTTAACTAAATTCAAGTTATTTCAAAGACTTGAAGTGATAATGGTTTGTCTGGAGTTAAGGGTTGTTGTGATTCGACTATGCGAGAATGTTTTCACCGAGCTTAAGACTACTGAGGGTTGGTCTAAAGAAATTCAATGCAATATGGATGTTAAGAAAGAGTGTCCACTATCCCCAAACTTTTTTAGTATTTACATTGATAAGCTAGAACTGTATCCAGAAGTTGCGGGATGCAATGGCCTCAATCTTGTCGGTATGGATATTACTCTTCTCCTTTATGGTGACAAAACTAATTTTCTAGCCATAAGCCATTAGGATATCGAAAAATAGTTTGAAATACTCCATGGTTATTACTACAAGATGGGTATGACTAGTAATACCGATACGAATAAAGTCATGAAAATTAAATCCAAAAAGATTAATTATGACAATTTCATCTATGATAACAATTACTTGGAGAAGGTTTCTTCATACAAATATTTAGTTATTAACAATCATCTTTGGTTCAATTGGAACTATAACATTGAAAAAAGATTACTGGCGGCTACAAATATTATTATGAGCTTGAAAGAAATTATAAGGTGATTGATCTCTATGTCTGGAATATAAAAAAATCATCTTTGAGACTCTCATCACCTCTGTTATTTTATATGGATGTGAGGTTTGAGGTTGCAATATATCTATGGAATCATTAAGGAACATCAAGCTGATCCAAAATCAATTTATAACCCACAACCTTTAGATTAAAGGTAGTACACCCTATCTAATCCTCTTTACTGAAGCTAGCTTTTCTCCCATTAAAATCATGGCTATGTTTGTTACATGTTGTATTAGAAGAAACTTTACAACATGGAAACGAAGAGGTTCCCAAAATTTACTTGTAGCTCTAGCCCAAATCCTCAACTATGGCTCAAGTGGTGTTGACACAAGGATGCCCAGTCTTGGATCAAATATTAGGGGTTAAAGGAGAAGATCATCTTGGAGAGTAAAGATAATATTAGAAATACTATTACTTAAAAATTTAAGGAGAAATTGTTGGATGATAATTATCAAAAGGGGAAAAGGAAGCAATGGTATTATAAGGGGGTGATTAAAAAAATACTCGCTAACCATAATTATCTCTCTATATTTAACAATGATAAGAGGAAAATGAATATTACAAAGATAAGAACTAACTCCCATGAGCTTCAAAGTGAAACCAAACATTAGTCTATTCTCAAGGCACCCTGGGAAGAAATAAGCTATCAATTGTGTAATACTAGGAGAATTGACAATAATAAGCAATTTATCTTGGATTTCTCCACTCTTATTCACATTTGCTCATATTTCCAATACTTTTGCCACAATACCCACATTCTTGAAATTTTAGTTATGAGAACTATAGTGATATCAGAGCACTTATTTCCCTTCTATTTGATCATAAAAATAAAATATATTAAAGTCTCAATCAATCTATTTTCCTAAGGTTTAATAGACATCATTGGTATCTATAGATTTTAATCACCTCACAATCATAATCATTACCAATATAACTATCATATATCGCCTAGAGGGATGAAATATTTTTTCAATCTAAAAGAGGTTTGCATCTGAAGAAATTTGTTCCCTCTCAGCACTTGGCTGCCCTGCTCTGGTTGACAACCCCTGATATCACATTACCCTTAACACATTATTCTTTTAGGACCTGAAGTTTAAGATCTATACATTTGACTCTAATATTAGTGGATGTGATGAATATGCATGTTTTCTATTGATTTTATGATTATGATAGCCTTTATGGATATATAGGTTTTATATTGATGTGATGATGATGACAAATTTGATGAATATATATGTTATATGCTAATGTTATGATAATGATAGTTGTTATGGATTTGTTCCTCATGTTAGCTACTTACATTATTTGATGGTGCTATTGTGACAATGACTAAAAACTATGAAACTTGTTACTGGTGATTATCAAGTATGACAGGAAACCACGAGATGCACTCCCATGTGATGAATTAATTACATCTAGTTAAATGGAAATGAATATTTTGTTTTTGAGTTTTAAATTTTACTTTGAATCTTGCTATAAATTATAATTACATGTTAGTGCTATTAGTTGGTTGGAAAAATGACTCACACATGGGTGATGGGATTGTACAAAGGGAGGAAAGTTCATGGGAGGGGTGGGACAGTGTCCCTGATGTCACTTGCTACCATTCCTGCTGTGACTTCGTCTCGAAGGGATGGGACAACTTCGCATTTATTATCACCATGTCATGGGGGCAGGTCCTAAGTTGGGTTTCTCATGAGGATTTATTGGGGGCACACATCAAGAAATATTCCTTAATCCCCACACCATTAGTCTCACTATAACAAAAAAAAATGAGAGACGATAGTGGTCTTTTTCATTTCACCTATATTTTCCCCTCGTAGCTATTGGATGATTGAATGGAAAGTGGTGTGGCACCCTTGGAACTTCAAGGGAAGTTCTTGAAGGGCACGACTGACTTGGCACCATTGGAACCATAAATAAATGGTTAGGTGTGGCACCCTTGGAACATTGAAGGGAAGTTATTGAATGACATGACCAACTTGAAACCCTTGGAATCATAAATAAATGGTTAGGTGTTACACCCTTGGAAATTCTAAGGGAAGTTCTTGAAAGGCATGACCAACTTGGCACCCTTGGCATCATAAATAGACTATTAGGTGTGACACCCTTGGAGCTTTGATAGGAAGTTCTTGAAGGGCACAACCAACTTGTCACCCTTGGCATAAAAAATAAACTAATAAATAAACTCAAGATATGAAAATCCTACTAATTCACCTCAGCTGGTAAATGGGGTTAGAACTAAGGCAGTTAAATTAAGAATAAACTTGAGGTAAAGGGTGAATAGGAAGAAATAAAAACATTGTACCTTGAAAACTCTACACTTACCATGTTGGAAAATATCATGTAGATAATGAACATAACTATTTTAATTAGGTAAAAGGGGGGAGAGGAATATAGAGTTAATCATAAATATTAATCCAAAAATAGTTAAACATCATTGAGGGAAAATGGTGGTGAATTAAAATAAATATTAATAAATTAAAATTTGAGAAATTTAGAGAACCTCCATGTGGCAAGAGCCAACATAAGAATATCCATTTTAGAGACAATTTGAGTTAAATTAGCAGGTATTTACGGGACAAAATATGAGATTTATCAATTGATTTTAGTATTGAACACAAATTAGAGAGCAGAAGAGGGGGATCTAGAGACAACTAGAAGAATAAATAGGGAGTCTTGTTAGGGTGAGGAAAAATATTATTTTTTTATTAAAATTTTAGTAAATAATTTTGGAGAACCTTGGTGAGAGGGTGACACATGGGTGGGTGAATAATCACAATTTTGGATTAATAAAGATAAATAATAATGCATGAATTACCAAGTGTCACCCGTGAAACATCCTATAAAATTAGGGGAAAGCCTTGGGAGAGGGGATTTTTGCTTATCCTATTGTTGGATGGATAATATTATGTAATTATGAGTGGCTATGAGTTATAGTTGTGTTTGGTGAGGCAGAAGACTTTAGAGAGGGGACTCTTGAGCTAGGGAGTGCTTACCTCTATCGAATAGCAGACTTCTTCAATTATAAAACCTCATTGAAACATGGGGGTTTGCAGGGAAAAAGAGTACCCAATCAACAAATTGAGAGTTAAACCGGTGGGTCACTACATTCGGTTAGAGGACATCAAAATTCACACTTTGTGGCATATGATAACAAGGGAGTGTAAGTAGCAGCAAGACCAACATCGAATCTCCTCTCTGGGTGAATGTTATATGTGGTATTTATGATATTATATTATATAATGTTGTTTCTTTAGGTAATATAATGTATAATATATGATATGTTGAATTTATATTAATTCATGGATGTTGATGTAAAAATTTTAATATATTTGAGTTATAATGTTTATTTTCTTATGGTTGTATTGATAATAATTTATTTGCATCGTTAAAAAAAAAAGGTCCATCATAGAAAGGTCTCTATAGGAGTTAAGATGGATCTAAGCTCGTTTAATTCCCCCCTTGAAATAGGGTATATTTCACCTTGATTGAAGCCGAAATTTCACCCATTGAAATAATGACTAAGTTTAGGTATTTGATATATAAGAAGAAGCTTTACAACATGGAATCCAAGAGGCTTCCTAATATTTCTTCCAACATTAGTCAAAACCCTAAACTTTGCCTCTAACGTGCGTGGCATAAATATTCCCAGTATTGGCTCAACCACGAGAGGATGAAGGAGGAGATACTCATGGGAAGCAAGGATAGTGTCAAAGATACTATTACCTCCAAGTTTAAGGATAAATTATGGGATGATAAGGAGATTGAAGTTAAAAGGAAGCTAAGATACTATAAGGAGTTGATCAACCCCACCCTTGATAACCAAGCTTATCTCTCCGTTTTGACTAGCACTAAGAAAAAGATGAACGTCGCTAGGATACGAACTAATTCTCATGATCTTCATAGTGAAATCATTGGTCTACTCCCAAGATTCCCTGGGACGATAGAATCTGTAAGATTTGCAATACTAAGAAGGTGGAAGATGAAAAACACTTTTAGGCCGCTTGATTCTTACTTTCACCCACTCTCATTTCCCTAACCTATGCCACACTTCCAATCTTCTTGACTTATTAAGTCAACCCAATTATAGTGACCTTGATGGGCTTCTTTCCCTTCTTTTTTATCATAGAAATTATATTTTGATGAAGCACATTTTTTTTTTGTTTTTTTTTTTTTTTTTTATGGGTAGGATGCATTGTGCTTAGTGGACATTAATCACCATCATCATCATCATCATCATGGGTCATTACGATGGAATCTCATAAACCCAAAGCTCAAAACCCAAAACCTCAAGAACCATTGTAATTTGATCAAAAAAAATATATACTAATTAAATAAATGCATTCAAAGAGAAATTTTTAATAATAAATAATCGTTATGAATGCTATTATTTTATCTTATCTTATTTTTTTAATTTAATTTTATTTTTATGTAATTTGACAAACTGAAAATGTTAACAAGGAATTACCACTTATTTTTTTAATTTTTATGTAATTTGACAAATTGAAATTATTAACAAAGAATTACAACTCTTGCATACTTAGCTAAACATTAGAGAAAACATTAAATTATATAACTAAACAATAAATATTAATCTAAGATTAAAATATATGATTTTAAAATATCTAACTACTTTTATTATAACTATTGAAAACATTAAAATATATAACTAAATAACTTATTAAAAATAAAATAAAGAATAAAAATATAATTAATAAAAATATAATTAATAAAAAATGTTGCTTTTTATTTATACCATTAATTGTCTAATAAATGTTGATGGTGATCTTCTGGATGCGGATGACAGTTGGGCTTGATGGGATGCACATCCTGTGACGCATCCCGATGTCTATGGTGTGGGGTGGCCATATGGCTTCCCACAGTGGCATTTGTCCGCCATTACTCCCACCACCTTGCACTCCATTTGCACCTTCATTTTGCTCTGCTGCTACCCTGAGCATTCCCTCTGGCTCTTAATGGAATTCAACTTCATTTTACTGTATGGCAAACATTCTATTTGTAGGTCCATAGCTCCATAGAGAAGTTTATGCCTGCCCGCCTGTGCCGAGCTAAGCGCTCGTACGCACACTAGTAGGTGTTGTATTCCCTTCTGCTGTCTACAAACAATTCTAGAGTTCCATTTCTCCCAAAGAAATCTCTGCTGCTCGAAGTCCCTGCCTTCCTCGCCTAGTCCCTCTATGCAACATCTCTCCTGCCTGTCCCTCAAGCGATGTTGTGTGGACCTCTCTTCCACCATGCCCAAACTTCGCCATAGAATGAGATGCCGACGCAGGAGCAATCGTGGGTGAGCCTTTCCATCCCGGTCCTCCCCCAGCATGGATTCCACTTCAGAGGACTTCTCGTTTGGCCATGTCCCAGAAACTCGAAGCCGAAGTGGCAGAATTCGCTTCAATGTGCCTTCTCCTGTGCCTCCTCTTACACCTCCTGCTATCCACACTATTGCCTCTCATGTTCCTTCTCCGCATGCCTTCACCCCGCTTCTCCAGTCCTCCCAATGTGCAAAGTTTCGCTTTGACTGCATGATGAATATGCCTATTATTACAGCCTATATCACTGTCACCATCAGGGAAGAGGCAGCCTGCCCCACCCCCCCTTCTGTCGTTGTCCCCTATCCCTCTGCTGCTCCAGCTCCCATGCATGCAGAAGAAGCTAAGGATTCCATGACGCAGCTGAATATTGCCCATGATGACAAGATTCAGGTTCAGATGAAGGTGAACACTAACAAAGTTACCACAACTCCTACTGCAAATGATGGAGGAAGCAGTGATGAATATCGATGTAGAATCGAGGAGGAGCCTCCCTCTCCAGTAAATGATCAATAACCAGGACAACCCTCAGTGGATTACGACTCCTCAGCCCAGGTTTCTTAGGCTGTTTTTTGTTTTCATGTTCAATTACCCTCTGTTGAAAGTGAATATTGTCTTTTTACATGGTTTTTTGATAAATTATTTGACTCAAATGTCGGTTTCCCCTGTGAGGGTGGCAAGACATATCTCTCTAGGACAGGTTTCCCCTTGGTGGGCAGTCCAAACTCATGCTTTCCATGACTATCAAGCCATGCTTTCAGGCTCTCTTAGCTAAATAAGAGGCAATTTTGTACTATTATGTGTTATATCAATAGATTTAAAATTATTCAGGAAAAAAAAAAATGTTGATGGCGATCAATATATAATAATCATGTTGTCTAGAGGGTAATTTTTTCACCTGAATAGATGTTTTTCGTAAAAATCTTGATAATTTTGAAAGTAGAAATAGTTTCAACATTCTCAAAAACCTTGGACACCTCAAATTGTATAGTTTAGAACTTTTATTTCAAAAAATTTAAATCCATTTTTTTCTAAAACATGTTTAAAAATATATATGTTTTTAAAGGTAAATTGTCTCATAAGTAAACTACTAAAAAAATTTAGTAACATATGTACATGTAAAAAGTATATGTAACAAAATTATTAACTATGGAAGTTCACTACCTTTTATCATGTAGGATTTTCATTAATGACGTTTAGCCCACTATATTATGGAGATTATTAATTTGTGAATTAGTTTTGTTACAATGTGAGGGTTTATCAATATCACATGTTCAGAAAACTATAACTTATTTCATATCACATTTGCTAGTATGACATAATTTTTAAATTGATGAAATTAATTAAAAAGATAAAACATACATACCTATGAAAATAAATTTCAAGTTTTGATTTGTGTTTAATATTGAGAATATTTTAGGCTATTTTATAGACTTTAAATTCCTATCATCTACCTAATAATTATTAGTAATTAAATTAAAATTTTGGAATCATATTTCAAAATGTACACACCTAATACAAATCTCATAAGAACGAATTAATAATCACTAATATATTCATATTTTAGCCACATAGGTTAAAATATGTTTGGAGAATAGAGAAAATCAAATAGAAGGGAAATTAAACTCACTCATTAACGTTCATTAACGTTCAATCTACTATAATTGGATAATAAAAATATAATTACAAAATATCTAAATACTTTTAGAAAAATACAAATCTAACTATTTTAATACTTTTACTACAATTAAATAAACATTAAAAAAATAATTAACATATATTAATCTAAAATAAAAAAATAGTGGATAAATATATTAATCTAAAATAAAAAGTAGTTAGTCCACGAGGTCTTGGATATAAGGTAATTGGGTGATGTGTTAAGTCACCTTTTCAATTTCGTGACCAGATGGAGATGATATATGGGACATGAAGGTCTTGGATAGAAGATAATCTGATACTTCATTCAATCACTCCTTGATATGAAGTTATCTATTAAATTCTTCACTACAACTATATACATGAAAAACATATAATCATGCCAAACTTATCAAAAATTAAAATATATAATCATAAAATATATAAATACTTTTAATACATTAAAATATACCCTCAAACAAAACATATACAATCAAACACAAGTGAGATTACACCAAACACCAAAACTTAAGCCAGAATGGATAATGAAACTTGCTTTCAAGCAACAATAATTTAAAAACTTCATTAGCTGAAATTGGTAATGGAACTTGCTTTCGAGTAACATTAACTTAAATTTAGAAAAACAAAATACAAAATATCTATTTACCTTAATAGGTTTAAAAAACGTTTAAATATATAATTAAATAACAAATATTTATTAAAATAAAAAATCATTAGTATAAATTATCTAGCTACTCTTAACAGAATTATACAAAATATTAAAATATATAGCGAGATAACTAGTTCTGATCTAAAATTAGAAGAAGACATTAAAGTATATAACTTGATAACAAATGCGGCTTGTGTTTAATATTCGTCTTTGTTTGTTAGAAACGACCCACAAAAAAACGGTTGATTTTGTGTCTACACTTTCGGATGACGCACCACATGTCACAATATATCAGAAACCTCCGCGCCTAAACAAGAAACATTTATTTATTCACAATTTGATCTTGTGGAACGCTGTTCTCGCTGAATATGGCAGCAGCGAAATGTATTGCGCTACTTCTTCTGGCCATGGCGGTGGGAGGCACCCACGCCGTGGACTTCGAGATCATAATTGCAGCCAATGGTAGCGACGGCGGGAAGAGATTCGATAACGACATAGGGAGGAAATATGCGAATGTGATGTTGGACGCCGCCTCCAGTTTCATCTGGGGCATCTTCGAACTCCCTTCCCAACATTTATTTATTCACAATTTGATCTTGCGGAACGCTGTTCTCGCTGAATATGGCAGCAGCGAAATGTATTGCGCTACTTCTTCTGGCCATGGCGGTGGGAGGCACCAACGCCGTGGACTTCGAGATCATAATTGCAGCCAATGGTAGCGACGGCGGGAAGAGATTCGAGAACGACATAGGGAGGAAATATGCGAATGTGATGTTGGACGCCGCCTCCAGTTTCATCTGGGGCATCTTCGACCAGGAGAGGAACCCCACTGAAAAGAAGGACGCGGTGAAGCAGATAACTCTGTATGTGCAAAAGCTGAACGAGACCTCCTACGAGTACGACAATGATATCTACTTGAACAATTCGCGGGCATTATCTACCACGAGGAAACGCACGTGTGGCAGTGGAACGGCAACGGTAGTTTGGCAGTTGGCAGTGGAAGGGCAACGGTGCTGCGCCGGTGGGGCTGATCGAAGGCATTGCAGATTATGTTCGCCTCAGCGCCGGCCTCACCCCTACTATGTGGGTCAAGCTCGGTGCCGGTAACCAGTGGGACGAGGGCTACGATAGCACTGCTAGGTTTCTCCAGTACTTGGAGACCGATTGCCGTGGTTTCGTTGCCAAGCTGAATAAGAAATTAAAAAGTTCATGGGACGTGGGATTCTTCAACGATATTACAGGTAAATCTGTGGATCAACTTCGGAACGAATACAAGGCTAAGTTTGCGAATTCGTCTCAGCAAATCCTGGTGCACATCTAGATCATTCACAATAAGAAATAGAATCTTAGTTGGTGGATTTTGAAATAGAATCGATGGTGATTTCAGTTTAAAATAAAAATTTGCATGACATACTTAAAAATATCAAATATCAAGAAAGTCATTAAAAGAATATGAAATATCGTTAAGGTTGTAATCTTTGGCATTTGTATGTGTCTTATATTACTGGAGTTGTGAGCACTTTAGAGTGTCCGGTGGAGGTGCCTACTGACATCATAAAACATGGCTTGATACGCTCTAAATGATAAGTTTTGATAGGCTCTAATGTTAAGTTTGCCTGTTCAGTTAATCCACATTGCATTATTATTAGTCCCTGCCGCCTGCGGCATGGCAGGGACTCTTGTAATCGATTTTTAGATTTTCATTAGTGTTGCACAACAACCGAGTTAAAAATGAAACTTATAATCCAAAGTTTTGATTTTATATTTAATAAACAACTTTTTTTAAACCAATAAGAAACCTCTGGCCGCTATTTCAACCACTAGAAATTTTGGAGGTCTTATTTGGCCTCATATCGAGGCCAGATCTCTAGAAACTTAGGGTAAAATCTTCTTTTTTGCATATTTTTTATTGAGATTTCACTCTCGGAAACTAATGCTAGCATTAGTTTGAATGAATGCTTTGTATGTTTCATAAGTTTGAATGAATGCTTTGTATGTTTCATAAGTTTCCATAAACATTAGTATGAGATCGGTATCCTGAGGCATACATCTATAACCAAAGTTCCAGCGTTAATCTCAAACATTTTCCACCGAAAATAAAAAATCATTGTCCACCGCTTATGCTGCCACGAGTTCTGTTACACTGAACAGTTGTCCTTATGCTTGCCATCACGCTGTCATTGTGCTTTCTTCCTTGGCCTTTTCATTCAGCGCTTCTTCAACTTGAAGAATAGGCCAGAATTCTTCGTTCTCGCTACAGGTCTCTGCAACACCTACCTCCGGAAGAAACGAAGGACTTCATTCAGTGAGTCCGTGATCGCCCTCTAAACGATCAAAATGAGGTATCTGCTTGACTGCGACACATTCGGAACACTGGTATACTTTGTCTTCGCTCTATATGTATTTATATCTGGAGGTTTACCTGCAATATGAGATCGCTGGAAGTGTGAGCTCTCTTCCGCAGGTGGTTGGAAAATAAAATTCCAAGACTGCGAAATTTATCTCTACGATCATTATTATTGAGGTGAAGTTATTAAATCAAAACTGAATAAAAGTACCCAAATGAAAGCGGCTTGGATGAAGCTTTCAGACGGTCGGATTCGCCTGTGATGCACTTGTCATCGTGATAACAAGTTCGACTCCACATGAAATCCAACTCAGTTTTCTGGACGAGCTATGCATGACTCTGCATGTGAGAATGTTCTCTCTCGATCCTTTTTTTCTATGAACATTATAGAACTTTGTAGTATCAAATATTCATTTAATTGCATATAATCAAACAGCAATTTACTCGAAATCTCACTAAATGTTTTACTTTCAGATTCAATATTGATCTTTAAATGAAATCATACGTCAAATTTTCCAATAAAATTTAACCATTTTTTGCAATCTACAAGACATTCTTCACACGAGAACATTAGCTAAAATAATCCCAGCAACCAAATTTTGAAATCTAAAAGGCATTTCTTACTTTTGATAGTTTCTTAGAAATTTTGGGATGAATTTACCAAATTTTGCAACCCATAAGACAATTTTTTTACATTATATCATTACTGTAAAAAATCAGCGAAGATTTTACCAAATTTAGCAATCTAAAAGGTATTCACTCGCATGATAACTTAAATTTCGCAAGAAAATTACCCGTCAACGGGAAACATTGTTGTACATAGTCGTGGCAGATTTCAAACACAACAAACCCTGGCCTTTTGCTAACTTCCACCGCAACCCCAGCTCCACTGCATATCCTCTATTCAAACCCTGGACCTCTATCCAAACCCTGAATTCAAGGTTACGGAGCTGCCTATTTTAAACCCCGGTCACCACCACTATAGATCTGCCAAAAACAAACGCACTGACATATACATTTACAAACCCTATCCAGCTGAAAAACTACATGAATAAACTCCATACTCATAAAATTGAAGATGTGGGATGTTGTAAAGGCTAAACATCTGACATTAATATACCTCAAATTGCTCAATTCAGCAATTTGCGCGTACGGCCGTGAGGTGCCGCAGAAATCAGACTGGCAGCCGGGCAAATCGAGATCTTCAGAACTGGGGGTTTAGACAAATGACAGAGTCAATTACTAATGAGAAAATTGCAGAGAGGTCAGATTGGCCTTGAATCCATCATCGAATGCACACAGAATCGCATTTTCAAGCCAATTCACGCGGATAGCTCAGGAACAAACTCGTGCTTTACCAGCAGGAACCTTTCTTCTTCATAAGGAACACCGTGAAAGACCTCACGGAAATTGAAATCGGTCACAATGCTTGTTGTAGTGATAGGTCGTAAATCCGCCTGACTAGCTACACGCAGCAACAGATCCTCTATCCCTCTTCTTGTTGAATAGCTACATGCACTTCTCGTTGAATAGCTACATGCAGGTGCTCCTCTTGCTGCTCTATATCTCAATTTTGAAATCAATGCTTGTTCGCACAGGTTTTGTTCCACTTGCATAGTGCTGCATATTTGTAGCAAATTGCAAGAAAAATTGGTGAACATCCATTGCCCTGAGCCCAGTTGCAGCGAGCACTTGTGTCCGGAACAAAACCTGTCAATTGATAGTTCCGAAACAAAACCTGGAGGAATGGTGCTTGGCATGGGCTCGAACGCGGGCTCTATATTCAGAAAACCCCTATGTGGCGTGGTTTTAGCGCCCCGCATGCATGCTCGCTCTGTTATGTTATGGAGGAGGTGAGGCACGTTGCCCTCATGCAAGGGCCCACATGGTTATCCAGGTTTTTTTTATATTTTTTAATCACTTTAATTATTTTCATATACTTTTTATTTCTTATTTCGGTTTGTGTCTTATTTATTGGCTACTTCATTTTTAGTGACAATTTGAGAAACTCTTAGACGTTTTTTCTCAGGCTTAAGCGCAAGTAAATTCCATTAGAGCATATTTTTCCTTTTTGAATATTTACTTTGATGTTATGTTCTTTGTTTTTCAATGTTTTTACCTTTGTGCAATCTCCTTGTTGGGTTTTGCAGATTGTAGTTTTGTACCTCCTCTAATTTACTCTGTGTTAGGGAGTTCACGGGACCTTGCAGTTGGGCCTGTATCAATAGCTTCTCGGCGGTTTGACGTTACAGATAGCCATTGTGGATTGGCACTACTAAACATTAAAAATAAGTTTAGCAGAGTTTTTGTGCTCAGCAATCTGTCTTACATGCTACAGCTCTAGCAAATCGATAGAAGAAAGATTAGACTAGCTGGGACCGACCGTCACAGATCTTCGAATCTTACTATACGTATGAAATAAAGGCTTCAGATCTGCAAAAAAAACAGCGTTAATGGCCGATTAGGGTTACTTTGAAGCAATTGTTTTCCAAGTGTTATTGGTCGATTAGGGTTCCTATATTCGTTTATGATTATATAGAATAATTATGTTCCCTTTCAGTTTTCTCTGAGGCCTAGCGGATGAAATCAATGAACACTCCAGTTGGTGTTCATTGATAAGTATCATATTTAGGGTATTGATCATATGTTGTAATTTTTTCTGAAATTTCCATGAATAACCTCTTTCTTGCTAGATTTAAGTGAACGCCTTGCCTAGAACCATACAAATTATGCTAGAATTTTACGGTTATTAAAGCTGAGGCGAAGGGGAAATTTTCTGATCGGAAAATCTGTTGAATTGGCAGAAAATTTGGGGGTTCTGCTACTATTGCGGGAGAGAGTGGGTGTTGCACTTCTGGCGGTTGCAAATGTGGAGCTAACTATACCTGCGACCCTTGCAATTGCAAATGATTAATAGTATATGCGATAGAGACTGGCTAGTTATGGTTGGATAGGTTGTATGAGGTGTTAAATGGGCAGGTCACCTGGATATAAAATAGAAAGTTGTTGTAATAAGTCATGCCACTGTTCTCTCTGCGTCAGAGGTGCCGGGTATGTAGTCTACAGTTTGAAGATCATATGTTTCCTAATTTCCTGTTGTAACTATGGATTTGGCTGTTTCTTATTTCCGCAGTGATTTAGTGATTTCTTGAAAATTTTAAGCTAAAACTCTGCAACATTGAAAATTGCTTGCATTTCTGAACAAATTCTAGCTTTAAGATAATATGTCTGCCGGAATGTACGATGCGATGGCGGCTTGCGGGATAGGGCTTTACATTTCTCTCCTATCTTTTGTTCACATCATCGATATCCAATGTCCTCCCTTGCAAACCATGTTCTTTGAGCACATTTATCTTTCACTCTCGGGAAAACTTGCTCTCCATGTGCAATAACCTGCAACAAATCAATTATTGATTCAGGTCACTTTTTAATGCAGAAAGCACATTCAAAGCATCGCCATAATTCAGCTACTCAATCTAGTCATCCCGGTGAGAAAGGAAAACTGACCTGCAAAAGACGCTGTAAATTTAAATGCATTTTAGGAAATCGCCTATCATCCAATCTCTGCTTCTTCAATAAGTAACCACCTAAAATCATAGGGAATCAATAATGATGCATGAAGAAACCAACACAATGGAAACACCGCTATTCCTTAAATTCATCCATTAAATGACTTGAATTCTGAATATCCTAAGGCCCTTCAGCCTTGCCTTAAAACATATCAAGACAAAAATCTTTAGTGAAAATTTTCACAATCCAAAATATTTTGTTCATCCTATGCTGAAAAACTTCGTGACAAAACACAATACTTATCTACATTTGCATTCAGCATAGTGACAAAAATGACAAAGAACATATATACATGTTAAAATTATTCATCTAAAAATATGCATCGCTGTTCAACTTCATCTAAGCTTCAACCCCAATTGTGCCCTCTCTAGCTAGAGCCAGATTCATAGAACACATATTGAAAACTTTAACATAGCACTAGATCCTACCTAGAAGCCTATTTGTACCACAAACTTATCTGTAATTCTTTCAGGTACAAGAGATATAGTAAGCATCCATATTCCTCTAGAAAAAGTTAGACCAACTTGGGCTTCACCCTAATTTACCAGTACCAGTATCTCTTACAAATCAAATAACGGGGCTGTGTGTCAAAACTACTAGATAAGTTAGTTTTTACATGGATGAACTCTTTCATAATTCCCACTGTAGCTGTTTCTCAGAAAACAGCTTTTGCAACAACTAACCCAGTTATTTACGCTTGAGAAAAGCAAGGGATTAAAATAAAAATTTACATTACGAACAGCAGAGGAAACTAGAGGGCAGCTGGAGAGAGAGAGAGAAAGCGAGGATGCCTTGGGGATTACAACATCCGTTGGCCAAACAATTGCAAATCCTTCTTGGTCCATAGGTGGAATTTACAATTTTACAGGAAAGATCCATAATATTCTTGGGATTACAGGCAACCAGGAAATGGAATCATTCTGAAATAAAGAGACTTGAATTGTATTTA
Source organism: Pinus albicaulis (assembly GCA_034641835.2). Classification (NCBI taxonomy): domain Eukaryota; kingdom Viridiplantae; phylum Streptophyta; class Pinopsida; order Pinales; family Pinaceae; genus Pinus; species Pinus albicaulis. Next base: position 967,458,447 of record CM076570.1, on the reverse strand, counting down.
AGGAAACCAAAATGGATCAAGGATAAAAATTGTTTGAAGGAAAGAGGTGTTTGAAGGAAAGAGGTGAGAAACAATTTTCTGAAACGATTCATTCTGACTTTTGCTACGAGAAGAAACTGTATCATTGTCACTCTCGCTACCAAACATTAAATTTGAGAATTGTTCATATGAAAAACTAAACTAAAAAATCAGATACTATGAGTTGCCGCCCTATGAGTTGCGACTACAAGGTATAATGTTGTCTTTCACGCGAAGATATTAGTTAAATAAGGTAACGGTGTAACTTGAAAGCCCATGTTGTTCACACTTGTCCTGGCTCAAGGCAGGGACTAGCTGCCTTGCAGCCACTCTTGTTTTTTGTAAGCTCGATTGAACTTACTCTAAGCTAGATTGAGCTTAGGTCTAGTTAGTCTTATGTTAAATGGATGTTTTTTTTAATATATAATTTAATTTCTTTAAAAGTGGTTTTTATCCTCGAATTTTTTATATGAAATTTGAACCAATAATTTGATATATATAGCTACCAAATAAGTCTAAATCGGCCCAAAAAGTTGGGAACTTAGTTCATTCGATTCTAATCCCGAATAATTTGTTGAAATTCGATCCGGTTCGTTCACAATTTTGCTTCTGTGAGGCCATCCTCAATGAAAGAAATCTAAGCAACTTAGGTGATCACTTAAACTTTCTTGTCCGGAATGAAACATATGTTTTGGCTTTAGGAAGGGATCATTTTGTTTAGGATTACTGTGTAGGAAAATAGAAATAATTTTGCAATTATAATTTTATTTTATTTTCAATTTTAATCTTGTTTTGAAGGCTGGAAAGTCACTCAAGCAAGAAAATAGAAACAATTGTGAAATAAGGATTTTTTTTTTGTAATTTAAATCTTGTTTTGAAGGGCTAGAAAGTCAAGAAAGAAAGAAAAAAATAAAAAAATAATAAATGAAAATAGATTATTAATCATTTTCTAATATATTTTTATTTTGATTACATAAATAAATAAGTTTATGGCAATTTTGTGTGTGTGTGTATATATATATATATATATATATATATATATATATATATATATATATATATATATATATATATATATATATATATATTGAAAAAATAAGTTTTATTTTACAAAGTCATGTTAGACTTTTCAGATTTAAATTCTTGGAGCAAGAGTAAGTCATGAATTTTTTAATTTTTTTTTAGAGTGAATTGTATTTTTAAAGTTGTTATATGATCTAGAGTTATTAGAAAATATTAAAATTTTAAGATGAATTAGAAAAAAATTTAGAAAATATATCATTGTTAAAAAAAAGAAAGTATATATATTCAAGTTAAGATGTATACTATCAATTTTTCCAAATTAATTCTTTTTTATTCGAAGTATATATATATATATATATATATATAATGATGATGATGATGATGGTTAAACATTGGTCTATAGGACCTAAAGAAAGGAATTATTTAGTTTGTTTTAAAATTGTACTTCTATCCTCAAAGAGCTTGGAAAGAAGCGTCCGGAGCTCACTATAATTTTGACATGTTAAAACAATGGCAAAGTCTTCACATGTTAAAAGGATAGGAAAGTTGGTATTGCAACGAAGATCATGAAACTAATATCTAATGTGGGTGTATGCAGGGCATTGTAAGACGAAGTGATTTTCATCCTTAATGTTCATATTCTCATAGAGATAGTAGATCCATTCCACCCGTGGTGTTTTAGGAACTGCCCAACGACCTATTTCAGTATGGAGCTCATGAGAGTTCATTCTTATCTTGGCTATATTAATTTTTTTCTTTAAGCTAGTGATATACTTGTGATCTTCTACACTAGGGTTGATGGCCTCATAATATCTTAATTTTCTTTTAGCCTCTAAATATTTTTCACACCACATTTTCCCTTTAAGTTTAGAAGAAACACTATTTTTAATGTTATTAATATTTTGCAATGAAACATTTTCAGACCCTGGTATCTTTATACCAACATCGTTTGAGCCTTAGGTGGTTTTTGGCTAGAACTTGAAGCTAGCTTAGGAAGTCTTTGGTATCCCATGTTATTGATTTTGTGCTTGTACAACAGGAGCCTAGTCATAGCTAGGCTCTTGATAGGAGAAATACCCACTTCTATAAGGAGAATACGATAGGCTGTATTGCTTTTAATTTTGAGGTTATACGTTATAAAACGCTTATGGATTTTCTCAATATTTCTCCAGGATTCTCTAGGGATGCTGCAACCCCAAACCTCACATCCATACAAGATAACAGGAGTGATTAAAATTTCGAAGGAGTTTATTTTTATCCCACATCACAAGGTTTGTTTCTTTACAATTATTTTCAAGACCAAAGTAAGCTTGCCACCCTCCATTAATCCTTTTCTCAATGCTATAGTTCTATTTTAGCTTATGATGAATACCAATTCCTAGGTACTTGTAAGAAGACACTTCCTCCAAGTTGATATTTACATACACAAAATTGTTGTACGTGTCCTTCTTGGATTTGATAATCATAACTTTTGTTTTGTCAGTGTTAACAGTCACACCCATGGTAGAGCAAAAATCCTGAAGAATTCTAAGTTGCTTATCAAGATCAGATGGGAACCTTTCCACAAGAAAAATATTGGCAACATAGAGAAGAAGGATGATGACTATTCCAGCTAAGATTGTACTAGCACAACTTTCTTCCTCTAAACAACCTTCTATCTTGTCGATATAAATGCCAAATAGGGTAGGGGAGAGCGGGCAACTGATCCAGGTGGAATAATCAGGTACAAGTACAAGTGGCCTGAGTACAAGGCTCAAAAATCAAAGTGTTTGAAAGATTCTTGAACCGGGTTCATGTTGTAGATCTCGTCTTTCTGATTCCAATGGCGCAGACGGAACTCAATTCCGAGTCCGTATGAAGAAGTTATAAGCGGTCAAAGTTCCAGGTTGACTTGGTGACTGGGCAGCCTTAAAAAGGACACAAATTGGACCTTTTCCGGCCACCGGATTTCGGCAAGCTCAAGCCAGATTCCGGGTGAAATCCTTCGGTCCAAAACCGAATTTTTCAAAACGCATAAGTTGTTTTTTTTATAACAAAAATTTATTAAAAAAAAGGGGTGGGGGCCGTGACCCCCGCCACCCCCGTCGACACCCATATGGCACCATATAAATATATGGGCCGGCAGGGATCGAACCTGCCCGGCCTTAAAGGCCGGCCCGCTCCACGGGCGGCCCAAATCAATGAACAATGGTCATGTATTAAAACAGGGCGGGGGTTGTTAACCCCACCGCCCACCACCACATTCAAACCAAAACAGCGGGAGTTTAGGGGGCGGGCCGCCCAATGCGGACCCGACCCCCCCTCATATTTGGTGAATTGATATGGAGCGTGGTTGGGGGCGGGCCGCCCAATGCGGGTCCGGCCCCCCAAAAATATATATTATATTGTTTATTAAAAATACGCCTGCACATTTTTGGAGAGGCGAGATTTGATCCCCCGACCTCTCCTTAACAAACAACTCGTTTTACCAACGCGCCAACAGACTTGGATTTGTAAAGTCCGCCCACGAATTGTTATTTAAACTCAGATTTCTGCAAGTGCGCCCAAGGCCGAGGAGGATAAGATGGAGCACGGAATTCGAGTTTAATATTTTTTTTAATTGCAGATCAGTGCGCCCAGGGAATGGAGCAGCGTGCACGCAGTTCCAGATTTATTATTTTTTAATGCAGGTCATGTGGAACCATGAGCCCAGAAAGAGGCAGGCGGAACCCTGATTGAGGCTCAATTTTTAGGAGGGCGAAATTTCGACTTTGTCCAAATGGGACAAATTTTATGTCGTTTCAGCACTACTCAGCGCCACGAGTCTGATGGCATGCTCAGTTTCTGCATCTGAGTTTTCGATTTTCCAGCCACTTTTGGAAGTGGACTATTCCGGTGTCAGATTTTTGCATGTGAGCGTTGTTTTCCACTTTCTCGACGCCACAAGATTGATGGTGTTTTCAGATTCTGCTGCAGAGCTGCTCAGCCTTTAGCAAATGGCAGCGTGAGGTATATGATGTGATTTCCATGTACTTCTTTCTTTATTTCTCGTTGAGATGCATTATGTCTTGCAGATCCCGGTTGATACATGAGTCGTGGGATCTTGCTTTGTGTTATTTTTGATGTACTTTCAACGATGGATTTGTGTCATGTATGAGTCCCTTTCATGCCACATCGGCGGGATTCTCTTTTTCATATGTGTATTGTTGAGATCCCTTGTTTGCCAGGATTGGCGGGATACTCTTATTTGCTACATGTCAGCTATGGTCATACTGATATGAGTCTTTCTTTATGTATGAGAGTTCTGTAGTGGAATATCTCTTAAAGAAGTCAAGCCACTCCTGCGTGAGGGCAAATTTTCCTTGTATGTCATAGGAAAGCACATCCATGTACATCTCTTCTTATAACACATAATGCAGCGGCCTACACCATCTTGACACCGAGGCCCGGAGATGTAGTCCCTCCTGGACGAACTCTGTCATCAAACAACGTGTTCTTATGATTGCTGATCTTGTTCATTTATGTTCCTCTTATTTACAGCTACAGTTGTTCATTTAAGTTCTTTAACGTCTTTAAGTAAATGCAATTATATTTATCAGCCGAATTAAAAGATCTTGGTTAAGGGGTATTAAGATTTTACCCTGGATCAAGTGGTATCAGAGCAGGTATTCTTGCTGATTGGATTGCAGGGCGTGAACATTGGACGTTTGCTGAGTTGAGCCATGGAAAGTGTCAAGGACATGTACGAAACCATGCTTAGGGTGTCCGAGAAAGCGGACATATTGTACGAGGCGTACGAAAAACAAGCAGCAGAGAACGAAGAATTGAAGACCCTCCTACACAAAGAGGAGGAGGAAAAACAACAGTTGCAGCTTCAGTTGCAAGCCACAACAGAAGAGTTGGAAGATTGGAAGCGCAACAATGAAATTCTGCAAGCAGATCATGATGCCTTGAAGGCGTTCCTACATGAAGAGAAGGAGGAGAAGCAGCAGTTGCAAGCCACGACAGAGGCGTGGGAAGATTTGAAACGCAACAACGAAACTCTTTAGAGAGATCATGATGCCTTAAGAGCATTCCTACAGAAAGATAAGGAGGAGATGCAGCAGATGCAGCTTCAGCTACAAGCCGTGTCAGAGGCAGTGACAGAAATGAAGCGCGACAAAGGCTTACAACAGCTTTCTTCATCTGTTTCGCAATCAACACCTAAGGTAAACAGTGTTGATTTTTCTTCAGTTTCTTCACATGATGTCATTTCAGTTGGAAGTGTGGAGATACCAATCACAGGTACTGGCATGAGGCTCCTCACTAAAATGGGGTACAGAGGAGGAGGACTTGGCATTCGTGGCCAAGGCATCACCGAACCATTGGAGGTTGTGCAACGACCTCGTTATGCAGGTTTGGGGTACAATGGTGAAGGATGTTCGAAGGACATCAAGGGCAAACAGATAATGATGAAATCTCCAAGGAAGAGGAATGATAGGGACACTTTGCCATCGTTCCACGGTAGTTCTCGTTGCAGTGAAGGAACAGAGGCGAGCTCCCATCATCATGATGGCACCGGAGACCACCACAGAAGGTATACTAAGTCTCATTATTCCAGAGTGCATTTTTATTACAAGAATGTTGATAACCATGGTCGTAAAATATGGCATCGTAAAACTTGTTTATTTTGTGGTTTAAATAACCATGTGATTTCTAAGTGCTGGAAGAGGATGGCAGCGCAAAGAAGGAAGAGGCACGAAAAGCCTTCTCCCCAACAGGAAAAGAAATCAGTTAAGCAGGTTTGGAGGAAAAAGAAATTTTGCACCCATTGCGACCGAAGTGGCCACGAAAGAGCCACATGCTGGAAACTTCATCCAGAGCAGCGCTATAAAGACAAAGCACCCGTGCATACACAAGTCGAAAGAGCTGATCGACAAGCAAGTTCGCCAGAAGGGGATGATCCACTCGTTTTAATAAATGAGAAGTGGTTCTTCTAGATTGTTTTTTTCTAGATATGTTAAGCTTGTCATGGCCATGCTTGTAAGTCATTTGTCGCTTTTTATTATGAAAGTGATGATGTGTTTCCATCACTCGTTTAAGCGACATGACATTTTTTTTGGCCTTGTTTTATATGTCGTGTGTTAGATCTCTTTCATGTAAAAGTGATGAGGTGTTGCCATCACTTAGAGATGCGACTTTTATGTTTTGGTCATGTTGTATGAGTCATCTGATGCATTTCTTTCATGTAAAAGTGATGAGGAGTTTTTCCATCACTTCGAAATGCGACGATGAGGTCTGGTCTTGTAATTTTGTTGATGTATGATTTCCATTTTGCTGTAAGCTTGACCACCGAGTACATGTTATAAACTCGTGGAAAGTATGGAAACATCTGGGTCATTGTTGGTCACATTTAGAATGTAATGTTCGTTGCAGCTTTAGGCAGGTGTTGGCATTCCAATTCCGAAGGACAGAAGTGAAGGAGTCTTTAAGGGATGCGCCTTTTCAGACATTTTCATTTCAGCAGTTGCAGGTGTTGGCTTTGCATCTCGATTTCGAAGTACGTGAGGTGCAGGAGTCTTCGTGGTTTCAGCAGTCGCAGGTGTTGGCTTTGCATCTTGATTCCGAAGTACGAGAGGTGAAGGAGTCTTCAAGGAATGTGCCTTTTCAGACATTTGTATTTCCGCAATTGCAGATGATGGCTTTTGCATCTTGATTCCAAAGTACGAGAGGTGAAGGAGTCTTGAAGGGATGTGTCTTTTCAGACATCACATTGTAGCAGTTGTACATGATGGCTTTGCATCTTGATTCCGAAGTACGCCAGGTGAAGGAGTCATGTGGGGATGTGCCTTTTAACGACATTTGCAGACAGTTGATGATAGGTAAAGCTTGATGGTTTTGGATGACCAAAAGCTCCTTAGTGGGGAGGATTGATCCAGGTGGATTAATCATGTACAGGTACAAGTGGCCTGAGTAAAAGGCTCAAAAATAAAAGTGTTTGAATTGTTATCAAACCAGGTTCATGTTGTAGATCTCGTCTTTCTAATTCCAACGGTGCAGACGACACTCAATTCTGAGTCCGTATGAAGAAGTTATAAGTGGTCAAAGTTTGAGGTTGACTTGGTGACTGAACAGCCTTAAAGAGGACACAAATTCAACTTTTTCCAGCCACCGGATTCCGGCAAGCTCAGGCCAGATTCCGGGTGAAATTGTGTCCTATTTAAAATGATCCCTATGGTCCAAAACCGAGTTCTAAAAAATGCCCAGTTTGTTTTAATAACAAATATTTATTTAAAAATAAGGGGGTGGGGGTCGTGACCCCCGCCACCCCCGTCGGCACCACCATATGGCACCATATAATAATGGGCCGGTGGGAATCGAACCCGCCCGGCCTTAAAGGCCGGCCCGCTCCACGGGCGGCCCAAATCAATGAACAATGGTCATGTATTAAAACAGGGCGGGGGTTGTTAACCCCACCGCCCACCACCACATTCAAACCAAAACAGCGGGAGTTTAGGGGGCGGGCCGCCCAATGCGGACCCGACCCCCCCTCATATTTGGTGAATTGATATGGAGCGTGGTTGGGGGCGGGCCGCCCAATGCGGGTCCGGCCCCCCAAAAATATATATTATATTGTTTATTAAAAATACGCCTGCACATTTTTGGAGAGGCGAGATTTGATCCCCCGACCTCTCCTTAACAAACAACTCGTTTTACCAACGCGCCAACAGACTTGGATTTGTAAAGTCCGCCCACGAATTGTTATTTAAACTCAGATTTCTGCAAGTGCGCCCAAGGCCGAGGAGGATAAGATGGAGCACGGAATTCGAGTTTAATATTTTTTTTAATTGCGTACGGCTACTTTTGTGGAATGGAGTGTACGTACGCATTCCGTATTTAATATTTTTTAATTGCAGGTCATGTGGAACCATGAGCCTAGAAAGAGGCAGGTGGAACCCTGATTGAGGCTCAATTTTCAGGAGGGCGAAATTTCGACTTTGTCCAAATGGGACAAATTTTATGTCGTTTCAGCACTACTCAGCGCCACAAGTCTGATGGCGTACTCAGTTTTTGCATCTGAGTTTTTGATTTTCCAGCCACTTTTGGAAGTGGACTATGCCGGTGTCATATTTTTGCATGTGAGCAGTCGTTTTCACCTTTCTCGACGCCACAATATTGATGGTGCTTTCAGATTCAGCCGCAAAGAAATTCAGCCTTCAGCAAATGGAAGCATGAGGTATATGATGTGTATTCCATGTACTTCCTTATTTATTTCTCGTTGAGATGCATTATGTCTTGCAGATCCCGGTTGATACATGAGTTGTGGGATCTTGCTTTGTGTTATTTTTGATGTACTTTCAGCTATGGATTTGTGTCATGTACAGAGTCCCTTTCATGCCACATTGGCGGGATGCTTCCTTTTCATATGTATTGTTGAGATCCCTGTTTGCCAGGATTGGCGGATACTCTCATTTTACATAAGCCGACGTACATGGTCATACCGATAGAGTCTTTTATGTATGAGAGTCTCCGTAGTGGCACATTCTTAAAAGAAGCCTTTGTTTACCTCGCGCAGTGCAATTTTCCTTGTATGTCATAGGAAAGCACATCCATGTACATCTCTTCTTATAACACATAATGCAGCGGCCTACACCATCTTGACACCGAGGCCCGGAGATGTAGTCCCTCCTGGACGAACTCCATCATCAAACAACGTGTTCTTATGATTGCTGATCTTGTTAATTTATGTTCCTCTTATTTACAACTATAATTGTTCATTTAAGTTCTTTAACGTCTTTAAGTAAATGCAATTCTATTTATCAGCCGAATTAAAAGATCTTGGTTAAGGGGTATTAAGATTTTACCCTGGATTAGCAACCTTGTTTAAATCTGATATTGCACTTAATATCTTTCGACCACCCCTCATTTCTCTGAAACTTGGCAATTACATTCTCGTATAACCTTATAGTGGCATCTATCAACTCGAGGAACCTCTAGCTCTTCTAATCTATTCCATAGGTTATTTCTATGTACCATATCAAAATCTTTTCTAAAGTCCACAAAGAACCAAAAGAGATTGGATTTATCATTACGACATTCCTCCATAATGATATTAATCATAACGAGGTGTTCCATTTTTTAGTGCTGCCTTCTAAAACCCGCTTGGCCTTTAGCCCACTTACCTTCAATTTCAAGCCATATGCTCATCTTCTTTTCCAAAATAATACAATATAACTTTGGCTAAGAGAGGGCTAAACATAATTTTCAGATAATTAGACAGCTTATTTGTATCCCCACTTTTAAAAATAGGAATAATGAAGCTCTTAGTCCATGTTTTAGGGAGCCCTTGCTTAACTTCTTCATTGAAAAGCTTGTGGATGTGAGGGATGAGGATATGTCCTCCGATTTTTAAGATTTCTACTTGGTAACCTTCAATGTCTTGAGCTTTTCCATTTTCCAGATGCTTAAGCCCAAAATCTATGTCTTCTAATGAGAAAACTTCTTCTATTGTGAGCATGGTTTCAAAGTTATCTATGACATTTGGAGATTCATAAAGCCTTTTAATACAACAATTCCAGTCATGTAAAGAAATTATGTTATTATCTTTAGTTTTTCTAGTTAGAATCTACCTCAGAATTTCTTAGGAGCTACTTTAGAGAGGTGTAAGATATTTTCTTATCTTTTATGAATATACTGCATTTTTCCCTTTTAGTTAGGGCTTTGTATATTTTTATCTTGCCAATTTTAAGAGACTCATCCACAGCTTCCTTAATTTCTCTCCTCCAACTTTTATAATCTTTATCATACCAAGGGTTGGTTTTGCTATTTTTTATTACTTGAAACTTCCATTGAGAACTTGTTAATAGAGTTACAAATAAATGTATATGATTTGAGTCAGGCTCGTGGTCGTTTAAGCGTCAAAATTTATTATTTCGTTGCATAAAGGGATATAAAAAATAACATAGTCTACCACGCTGCTACCAAGCCAATGGATACAGGTCATCTGGCTAGAATTGGGCCACTTCTTTAGACTGTTGCAGATTATGAGAACTTGAGCATTGCAGAGGTTGACTAGCTCAAACCCAAACAAATTTTTCCGAAGATCTTTAGAGCTTATTTTGTACCGGCTAGCTAGAGTAAGGTCTTCCTCTAACCAAAGAGGATTAGAGTTGGAATAATTTCTTAGAATAATTTCTTGGTTTCTTGAAATCTGAAGGTTAAAGTCACCCATTAAGAAGATATTATCTTCATTCCTTAGGCTAGAATATCAGTCTCTAAACCATTGTAAGGACCATTTTTATCTAATTTTTATTTTGTGGAAGTTAGAATTGATAGGGGAAAAATAACAGATTACTATGTAGATTTTTTTTTTTTATCATGTTAATAATTTCTATCCAAATATATATACCGGTAAACTTTCCTTTTTTTTTTTAAATCTTATTAAAAGATGCATAAAAATATTTTTAATCTTATTTGAAAATTGTAGTAAAATAGTTTAATCGAAAACTTATATTTAGTAAAATATCAAAATAATTTATTTCCTCGTTTCTAAAATAATATTCGTAATGATTTGATTTTTATATTACTAATAAATAATTTAATTTATTCAAAATGATAAAGATGGATATAATTTATGTATTTAAAATAAATTTAAAATGATAATTAAAATGATAAAGATGGAACTAACTTAAGTATTTTTATTTATTTAAAAGTTAATTCTATACAAAATGCTAAGTTAAAAATGGATAAAGATTGTTATAATTTAAGTATTTTTTTTTATATTAAAATTAATTATATATAAAATGAAAATATTTTTTAATGATAATTTTGATTTAAAAAATTCATCGTAGAAATTAATAAATGTTATTTTTAGTAACATGTTGAAAAACGTTTTTAAAACGTTAATAAATCTGATTTATACTCTTATAAAACAGATAAGAGAGTAAAGCTGAACAATGCTTTATGGCAACCAATGTCTAACCAAAACTATTTAGAAGGTTGTTATACAAAGTGATTATGAATACAAATAAATATTTTAAAGTTATTCTAAATTTTTTATTTAATCAATAATTAAAAATATAAATGTATTATATTTAAAATAAATAAAATAGATAAATTATCTTAGAGTATATTACTCTAATAATTTAGTTGATAAAATATTTCAACTCTTCAATTAATTATTTGTAAAAAAATAAAATTAGAGACCCGTGAATCATCTAAACAATATGAACTATCAAAATCAAGTTACAAAATTTTTGGTAAATACAAACTAATATAACTATATACATTAAATGATTGCGGCTAAATGTGAATAAGACTTAAAATATTTATAATTACGGTATTTAAATTAAAATTTTGGAAAGAGCTATTTTGAATTAAAAATAATTAATATATATATATATATATATATATATATATATATATATATATTATAAAAAACATTTAATAATATTTTTAATCAAATACTTATGGTCACTTTATTATAGATATTGTTGATCTATAAATAAGATATCTTGCACTAGCATGTATTAATGCTATGGCTAAAATAAATATAAGTCCTGGCTAAAATAAATATAAGTCATATTTATATGTCAAATTTTTCCAACTAAGCCAATTAACCAATTATATAAATTAATTGGTTGGCAAAGGGAGATAGATATAAGTCGAACACAAATTAATTACTATACCAAAAAATATAAGTATAGATTAACAAATATGAGTGGTGCTTTTGAATATAGAAATATGCATAATTCCATCTTAATGAGGAAGATATTTCTCTCTGAGTTAACTAAATTTTTTTACCTTTAATTACTTTTTTATGTGAGTATTGAAATGTTTTTCTAAGGTCAACATTAACATATTTATATTTTCTCTATATATTTTTATATTGAAATAAATTATTTAATATAGATATTAAAATAATTCATTTAAGTTTTATATTGAAATATTTGTAAAATAAATAGAATATTTTTAAAAATTTTAATTACATTATTTCTATAAAGTTGCATGATTTGAAATATCTATAAAACAAATAAAAGTAAAAAAGAACAAATTGATTATTTTATTTCTATAAAGTTACACAATTTTCATATTCAATAAAAATATAAACATGGATAACCTTATAGGATTCGGGTCTTGCAGATCTGCAGGAGATAGTAAATCAGCATCAAAATAACAATGCAAATCATAGCCACCAATCGAGGTGCCAATTGGCATTGCAAGGAGTAATACGTGGGGACGTGGAGGGAATACATGGACGACACACGCGACAACCATCAAACCCACATCGATGATGATGTGAGCTGACGAAGGTGGGCAGCTCCACGCATGGAGCTTAATGATGACATTAATGATGAATGTCGAATAACAAGGCACGTTAGGTGGGTTTCTAGTAAAGTTTAGGGGAAATAATCGGCACATGAGGTGGAAGAGGCATATGAAAATTCTCTTTGTCGTTTTATGGTGTATGTTAGTCGGTTAAGCACAGAGTACCAGAAGGTAGCTACGCAATCGGGGAAGAGCTCTGTCATCTTCAACGTGTCGTCTGTGAGGGTATGTATCAAATTCTCTTCTTACCTTTTCTATGAAGCATGTTTCTGATTCTCAGTCCATGGAAAATAAGGTCCTCGTTATTTTGGATTACCTGTTTCTTCTGTAATTTGTGGCTCCAGATTACTTGGCTTTTAAAAATGTCACCGTTTATAGCTCGATTTTGGAGGACGATTGCGGATTTTCCTTTGTACATTTTAGTGGTGGGGTTTTGGTGGGTACATTGGCCACTCGCTTTCTTGTGAAGGGATTAATTCAATGCCACCTTCGCCAGTTTGGGGAAATCTCTGTTGTTTTTTTCTACTCAGATTTATTTATTCTCTCGCCTTGCATGGTTTTACTTCTTTAATTTTTATCTTCTTGTAGATGTTTTCACTTGGTGTTCTAATGGCCTTGCATGGAGTTATAATGGCCCTGCTTTGCATCGTAATGGCCCTTCAGGGTGTCATAATGGTCCTGAATGTCAGTCTCTAGCTTTGGAGGGCTTCTCTTCTGACCTTCTTGGGTACCCCTCATTTTTTTGGCTTTGCATGTCAGTAATTTGTATAGCAATGATCAGTTATGGGAAATTTACCATATGGCCTATAATGATTTTCCTATGGTTGGTGAGTCAGTAAAGCTCAACTATAATGGTTCAGGTGGTTAGGGGGTCAGTATAATTTTTTGGTTAGTTAAAGTTATTAAATGCTCCATTGTCACGGTTGTTTGATCTATTGTTCGTTGTTATGATGGGGTTATCCTGATTAAAAGTGGATTCTTCTCTATAGTTCAGGCTAGTTCTGTAGTTCTATTGCATCTGGTCAATAACTTGAATAGCAAGGTTGTGTCTCTTTGGTCTGTCAAGGCATTGTCAATCCTTGTAAGGTTGTGTCCTCCCTGTCTATCAAGGTTGGGTCTAGCGCAAGATGGTAATTCTCCCGGTAAGGACGTCTAGTTTCTGGTGCCTTGCAAATAGCACCATGTTTGTCTTTCTATCTTAGGTAACTTTAATATTTCCATGCTCTGTACTACTGTAGGTTTTCCTAGCAATTATCACCTACACAAATATTTGCTAGAAGACCGAGGTCAGAAGATAACAGTGAAAGCCCAACCGACTAAGAAGGAAGGAAAAGCTAAGGGGAAATCCAAAGTTACGAAAGTTGCACCAGCCAAATGAGGTCAAAATTCTGATAAAGAAGTAATGGAGAACTTATTCCAAGCTTATTCAGACAACACTCCCTGTTATATAAAATCCTTGATTCACGGGTGGGAACATAATGCAAGGGAAAAAGAGGAAGCGAATGTTGATTTGGTCGAGGAAGAATTGCACCTATTTGTAACTCGCTTGGGTAATACCCATAGTAGACTGTCTATGTTCCGTCACTCGATCCACACATAATGGATCCTGAAATGTATTTTGTTGAAGGAAATTTTCTCAGTCCAAGAGATAGGGGAGACCCACATGCAGCCTCAATTCTGGATGAAATCCACAGAGACATCCGAGAGATAAACTTGGAGTAGTATAATCAGAGCATCCGACTCACACGTATTGAGAAACAGTTACAAAGAATGCATCAAGTTGATATGCTAGGATCAAGTGTTAAAGATTCGAATCCTATAGATTATTCTATTAACTGATTTCCCTTAATTATGTTTTTGCAATGAAAATGAATAACATTTACTTTTTTCATATGTTTGTGGAAGTAAAGATAGATAACAGTCCCTTAATACAGTAAAATATTGCTTTAATCTGCTTAAGTTTTGGATGGCCTATAACTCTTTAAGATGACCAACAGACCTGGTTTCCTATGGGAAGGTTGAGGTCAGAAGCTGTAAATTTCTATAACCTACATTTTGTTTTATGAATAGAAAATAGAAAGGCATTAGACTAAGTTTACAAAAAAAAATTACATTTTTATTATAAGCTATATTATCTTTTTATTTAAAGTATTTTTTATAAGGAACATGTTTCAAATTTAAGTTGAGAAAAAGTATCTACAGATACCCCTTATATTAGGCTATAGAATGAGCCTCTCGTCTCAATAAAAGAAACATATTTTTTTTTTTGTAAAACCCCTTACTAAAAACTTTTAAATATTTTGTTTACTCTTCGTAATAAAATAACTACTTAGTTTGTGGGTCATGTGAAGCTGCTATAAATTTTAAGATACATCTATTTAATGCATTAAAAATACATATGAATTATATGTAGGTAATTCATAAAGTGACATTGGAAGGCTATGTAGAAAGATCTCACATTCCAAGTAGCTAGAAAAATTATGGGAAAGTTGGTTACCTACCCAAACTCCTTATTGGGGAAAATTTCTTAAAAAATAGAAGAGAAAGATAATAAGGTAGGAGAGGATCTGTGGAAAATTAGATGAGAGAAGAGTACATAAAAAAATTGTTAAGGGAGGATTATACAATTGGTTAGGCAGTGGTATCCTACTAGAGTTTTTGTGATTAGTTTACTTACCCAATATATGTTAAATTTGGTTGGGACCAGAAAACCTTTGGCGATAACCTTTGGCTACAAGTTGTGTAGGCCACTCTTCAAATTTACTCTCGATCTGAAGCTAGCTCGAGGGATTCCTTTCCCTATGACTTTTTGGTTGTCTTCATTGATTAAAGACAAGAGAAATAAAAAAAAAATATTCAATGAGTTTATGATCCTTAGAAATCTGTAATTTAGAAAATTATGATTCATTGTATTGAGTTGTAAAATACTCTCTCTTAGGAAGGAGGTCATTTATAAGGAAAATAAGTATCGTTTCACCTTCTGAAAATTAAGAAAAAATATGAAAAGAGGAATTGTTATACAGTAGGACAAGCTGACAACCGAACTAAAATTATTGTTTAGTTAGAATCTAAAAAACGTTGTTGGTTATTTGGCTTAGTTTTGAGGCCAAATCAACACAACTAGCATCTTGAGAATATGCCTTATATTTCTAGACAAATATGAAATGTTTCGTGTAAATAATAAGCATGGTTAAAAAAATAAGAAATGTTTTCGACTTGGGAGACCCCAAAACTTAACGAGAAAATGACGAAAAAAATTAACAAGAGAATGGTGTTGGAATTTAACATTGTTCTCTGGCAATTTTATTTTAAAAAAGGTATGGAAAACAAACTATACATGTTTGTTCCTTCAAACCTAGAAATTATAAAATTCTCTTGAAGTAATAATATTAATAATTAACAACTAAGCAAGGAAGAGGTTAATTTGCGATGAGTAAAGGAACCTCATAATCACGTAGTAAAATTCAAGAGAAAAAATTAAGTAAACATGATTCTTGTAACTACCTAACCATCATAGTGTACACGAGTGAAAACAATATTGGTGTGTAACAAGTCCCACTATTTTTCTTTTCTTTTCTTTTTTATTATCTTCTTGATAAAAAATTTTGCTTTCCACCAGGCATTATCTCTTTCACCCGCTGCCATTATGATTACTTATATGATCATTATCATAATTTTTTTTATCATACATATGTTGTCCTACTAACCCCATGTATATATTTTGTTTTACCAATGGTAATCCTTACTAAAACCCTCATTTGAGGCCCAAGTACCTCATTTATTTCTTTCACTAGAAACAAAACCCTACTCCTTAACCCCTACTATATATTCATAACCCCTCTTAACTCATTATAATTATAAATGTTTAACCACTGAACATACCTATAATTATTAAACTCTTATCCAAAGGATTTAATATTATACATACCCATACGTATGATACTTACCTTACCTCATATCACAATAAATTGGAATATGTATTACCTTGTGGCAAGTACGAATTATGTTTATAACTTAAATTTTTGGTTTAACGCAGCATACCCCACGTAGTGAGCTGGCCCATTACTCGATGTCCATGTGGCCACTTCACGTGGGCTTCACATGGCTTGCTTGTCACTTTGAAGTGCCACTTGTAGGTGGATGATCTGTTTTTTCGATCAACGATGGAGATCTTGTGGGAAAAATTTAAGGGTTTTGACTACCCAACTTGGGTTTTCTTTTATCATTTCATCATTTCATTTTTCCACCCTAAACTCTGAGATTTTCTCCATGGCAACCTACGACACTATCAAAGTTTTGTTTTGTAACAAAGTATTTCATCCTTTGTTGTGGCTACAGACTGCATTTTGGGTTTTGTAAACAGAGGGGCACTATTGTGTGTGATATTGACACTGGTTTACTGGAAAGAACTGTATTTTATGATCTCAACCGAATTTATTCTTCCACAGTCTACAAGGTAATTCATTTTAACATTTTTCATTGGTCAAATTTCATGTTTTCTTTCTAGTTTTTGAGGAATATGATGCTAACTTACCTCTGTTAGGTTTTTACAGAGCAATTGGATGAATGTGGAAGGTAATGTTGTAGGGGTTCGACCCTTCTTCCCATGCTTATTCAGGTAAGTTTTTAACCTCATCCTTTAGGTTCTCATTTACTGTGAAATTTTCATTCAGAGTTCTATTATAATGACTGTGTTATTATTTCTTGGCAGAATGAATATGCTGCCCTCCGTACAAAGAATTATGGCATCCCTGGACCATGCGATGGCTATTACATCGAACTCGATGACTCCCACTGCACGGATAGGTAAGTCCCTACTTGACCCTCTCGATTTTTTGGAAATTTCCCTAGTTCTGTTTAATTTCCACTCTCTGTATTTTAAAAGGGTAGGTTTTTGAACCCTGTTTTTCCCTATTCAAATGCATATGTTTAGCTACATTTTGTTTCTATTTTCCCTTACATTTCTCGATTTGGGGTTTGTCTACTTATGTTTTGAGACTTGGGCTTTGGGTGTTTCGAGCTCAGTTTCTTCGAATCTCAACTCTACAGTTATTAGATCAAGAGACCTTTTTTTTTTAATTTGGAACCCAGGGTCTTAAATTTGTTTTATAGCTAGAATTGATTTTGTGTTTTCTAGGTCTCATTCCTTTGTATTTTTCGATGAGGTTATTTTTATTCTTCCCTTACGCAAGGTTACTCTCTTGGAAATGCCCTCAATTACCTCACATAGGGTTCCTCCTTTGGAAATCTGCCCTCACACAAGGTATACTCTGTTTGATTTATATTGATTGTCTGAAAATTTTCATGAAGTATTTATTCACGGTATCCACCTTTTAATTCTACCTTTCTAGTACTTTAATTTCTATTAGCTGGGATACAATTTAGTTGATGGCTATGAAAAAAAATTTCTCTCACATTTTAACTTGTAAGATATGCAAAGATTGCTTTTCCCTCTTTTGAGTATTTATAATTCGTATTCATAGTGATTTCCTTCTTAGTGTAATTTATATGTTTATATGTAATCTACATTGTCCTAAGGCAACATGATCATTCCGAATTTTCATTTCTATTATTTCCCACTTTACATGTTTTCTCTGGATATTTTATGAGTTTTGTAATGTTGTACATCCATTATGAGTTGTTATTGGTATATGCTGTCCTAAGACTGCATGAATATTTTAAAGTTCTAATTCTGATTCCTCACGCTACAGATATGCCTTGTTTAATGTATAAAATTTTGTGCTTAGTTTTTATTCTAAGTATTCCTTTCAGGAAAGTTTGGATTCATGTGACTTAGGTAGTTTCTCTACTATCCTTTATCTTACATAGTATCCTTGTCTATGAGACAAAGATATGTGTATTATTTAGATTTAAATTTACATGCATGTATGAATTTATGGTGTGGCAATGCATCAATAAACCTCTTCATTATTTAACTTAAATATTCCGAATGTTAATTATAAATGAGGTCTACAATTTTTATTTTATTCATATATATCATTTAGTATAGATTTTATGTAATCATATACATTACCATGGTGCAATGTTTTCCTTGTTTGTAAGGATTCTTAACATAATTGTGTTTCATTTGTTCTCCTTCGCCATATTCGAATGAATTTAGATTTCACTTAATATTTTTTTCATGCTGTATGACTCTGCAATATTTTATGGAGTTTCTGTATTCATATTTTTAATTTCTCATTAACATTCTTTCAACACAATGATTTCTATGCATAATATAAATATAGGTATTCTCCATACATTATTTCTTGTTTAGTAACTGGTTAAATATGCATACCCTACCCTTACAGAAATACAAAACCTATTCACACAACTTACTCTTATCATGAGGTTGGCATCATACCCTTTGTGTTTTTTATTTTTTTATTACTTCTGCTAATCATGTTTTACATTGTATTTTTTCTTTTAGAATTCATTAATAGTTTTTCCATTTATATTTTCAATATAATATTTGTAATATCTTACCCATATTTCCTCCTTCTTGCTGAACCCGGAGTGACATGTACCATTATGTATCTACATCACGTTAGCTCACTCCTAATTTATTTCTATTTAGTATTGTTTACTGTTATTCAATTATACTTAATTTCCATCTTCCTGACATCTCCCCTGCTGTATGTGTAGCTGAAGGATAGAGTTATATAAGATCTACCTCAGGTAATATACTTCTAATTTCTTATGTATATATATGTATTTATATACCTACAGTAGAATATTACTTTAATATTAATTTAATTTATGTTCTAATTTTAACCTGATCTTATGTAGGTTTTTCACAACCTTAACTGATTTGATAGTTTAGTAGTCCCCTTCCCAATTCGAGCTAACAAAGAATACCTTCTTTCTCAGGTCGGCTGTGGTAATATTCATAATTTTATGACATGTAACTTAATTCTGAAATTTTGCAATTTGATATTAAGACCATAATGGTCTGGACAAGATTACTTCTAGTTTCAATGTATAATTACCAAATTGGTAGTCTTGTGACATTTATGTCCTCATCTCTTTTAAGAGGACTAGTATTTACATTTTATGTATATGAATTTTGACCACTATATAATTTTATGTTTCATATACTACGATGGTTTATCATGATATTTATGTATACATCTATTTGGAATACATATATTTCGATCTTATTTATCCATTTATTTAATATATTTATTTTATTCATCAGAATGTGAATGTCCTCTGTTTTATATTACTATCTGTTATGTATATAAGCTTTGTTGAATTTACTGTAATATGATATTTGGTGTCATTACAACTATTTATACTAAGCATGTCTATGTCTATCTTACTTTGGACAAAGTTTAGTACCATTTTTTCATTATTACTAGTAATACTTTACAAGTAGTTTATGCAATTATACTTACTAATAAAGATTAGATTTAGACCCCTTCCCAGGTTTAGATAGTTTGATTTTTTATCTAATAGAAATTCTTGAGCCTCTATAACATGATTGGAGACTTAACTGTATTTAAATATAGATGAGACTCTATCAAATACAACCGGCAAAATGGACATTGTACAATACACATATAAGCATTTACTTAATTTCATAACACAAATTCTAAGAGTCTCGTTACTAATAGAATTTGTCAAATACCTTTTTCTCATATATATATTTTTATTACACATCTATCTATAAATTCATATTCATTCCTAATCCTTAACAATTGAGCTTAATTGGAAATTCATAATAGACAAATATTGAGAAAATCACAGGAATCACATAGCACACTGTAAAGATTGTTTTGCTCCCTACCAAGAGCTTATTCCACAACTCTCTCCCGAGAAGAGAACTAGGTTCCCCAATGTAGAAAAACCTTTTGTCACACTAGTAATGGCTTATTTAAGCCTTCTTTACCTCAGCTTGTTTCCATAATGACGTCCCATTATTATGGGATACTGTTTCCCATAGTCTAGGCTTTTCTTCTGTTTTTTCCATAAAATCTTATTTTAAAACTAACTTTTCCTCAACCCAATTTTATTCCTACCTCTTTTTAGTAACTTTCCACTTTATTGAGGATTTTATTAGATAATTTTCTCCCATCTAATACAAATTATTTATTAAATTTCTCTCCAAGGATTTCTGAAGATTTTTGGGAAAGTTTGGGATTCTAGTCCATCATCATGGATAAGAATTCTTGTTCTCCATTACTTAGTCCTTAAACTTTAATATTAAATCCATAATTATTTATTAATTTGAAAAATAACATATTCACACATAATTATTCCCTAGGTCCACCCGAGCCTTAGGCTTATTCACTAAAATTAAATGTTTTAAGTAGGGGTATTAGATAATCCCCCCTAAAACAAAGCACCATCCTAGATGTTTCATATCGCTTTACTTATTCATTAAATAGTGTCAGGTATGCTTCCTTCATACTTCCCATTACTAGGTACACTAGCACATTTTCCCCAAATTTCGATGACCAAAATTGTCGCTCTTGCGACACATAGGTGGCCCAAGAGTGACTTTTTTCGGTGCACCAAAATGTGGTTTCTCCTCATGTCGTACTTCTGAGACTTTACTTAAATGTTCGAATTATGACGGTATTTCCAATGTTTTTATGAAGTCATCGCAATTATGACATTTCAAATTGTCCATCGCTCTTCTGACCATTCACGATTCATTGCAATTCCAACGTTTCTAAATGTCGCTATTTTGAAGCCAACAAACACTATTACTGATGTTTTGAGCATCACTCTTCTGACGAAACACTTTTTTTTTTTTTTTTTAAGTAATGTCATAATACCGCTGAAAGAAAACATCAGAATACTAACAAAAATAAATTTAAAAAATAAACATATAAACGTCATAATATCGACAGAACAAAATAGTTTTAAAAGAAACTAAGTGTCACTATAGTGATGGCTTGAAATGTTAGATTACCGACGACAAAAAAATATTTTTTTTAAAAACTATTCGTCGGAATATCGAGGACAAAAAAAAATTATTTCCACCAAATCCATCTTGAAAATCTTCGAACTTTATGTGATTTATATCACCTTATGACAAAAGCAAGATTCAATTGGATTCTCCATGATAATCTTTCAAACTGAGCATTCCAACTTCTGTATCCTTTTCTTGATGCCTTTTAGCAGCTACCCAAAACATTTACTCTGTTTTTCATTCCAATATATCAGTATTATGACATACAAACTCCTCTTTTTCTGTCTTAATTTAGATAAGAAGGAACTATGGCGGTAAACTAAGAGTGTTTCTTGCAGATCTTCTAAAACATTGTGCTTATGTTTTGAGATTAAATCTTTGTTTTAAATATTGCAACCAACTAATCCTGATTTGGGGAACAATATTGTTAAAATAGGACTAAATACTTGTAGTTCAAATGGAGTAGGTATTATGAGTCCAAACCCATCATTTCCATATTGTGTGCTTACAAGGTGTTAATATCTCTTATGCAAGAATTTAGAGATAGAGATGGTGGAGAGATAATATCAATAACTGTTTATATTTTTAATACCACAACACCTATACATCTCCTGTACAGCCTTAATTTGTGTATAATTAGCTATATATAGCATCCGTGAAGTTAAGGTGTTATAACCACCTAACATCTGTGGCCTAATGATATCTAAATGGTATGTTGGTCACATGGCACTAATATAGTAACAAGGATACTAACTTTCATCACATATAAATATTGTTGAAGTGTTAATACACTCTAGTAAATTCTCCTAACAAAAATAATAAATAAGATCCCCCCACCCCTAACAAATGAAAAAGTTTAAATATTACAACTTGATAGTTCTATAGAGAAGTAATACCAAATTTAAAGATCACATACCGGTCTAGCACTATCTCAGAAGAGACTCTGACAACTACAGTGATTTTTGGTTCTCTAGGATGTTAACCTAGTTATGCATTTTATCTTGGCTTATATTCATCCCCAACTTTGGATATTCCTCATTTTGCAAGTAGAATTCCACCAAATCCATCTTGACAATCTTCCAACCTTATGTGACTACTATCACCTTATAGTAAAGGAAGGATTTAGTTGGATTCTCCATGGCAATCTTTCAAAATGAGAATTTAAACTTTTGTACCCTTTGCTTGATGCCTTTTAGTAGCTACTCAAAAAATTTACTCTATTTTTGGTTCCAACATATTCAGTATTATCAGTTATGACATACTAGCTCCTTTTTTATGTCTTAGAAAAATAAACTATATGGGTAAACTGAGAGTGTTTCTTGCATATCTTCTAAAACATTGTGCTGATGTTTTGAGATAAAAACTTGTTGGAAATATTATGACCAATTGATCCTGATTTAGGGAACAATATTGTTAAAAGAGGACCAAATAGTTGTATTTAAAATGTAACAGGTATTATGAGTCCAAAATCATCATTTTTCATATTATGTGCTTACAAGTCGCTATTATCTCCTGTGCAAGAATTTAGAGATAGATATGGTGGAGAGAGAAAATCAAGAATTGATTATATGTAATGCTGCAACAGCTATACATATCCTGTACATCCTTGCTTTGTATCTTATTACCTATTTATAGCATCTTTGAATGCTTAAGGTGGTATAACCACCTAACACCTAACCACATATAAATAGTAAATTAGTCACATGTTTCTAGTAGAGATGATCCAGATTTATGAAGGAATGCAACAGAATAAACATATAACCACAAATACAAAGATGCAGCAGAAAAATCACTTCATTTCATTAATATCAAAGAGCTGAAATTTTGTTATAGAAAAAATGCAAATAAACTAGCTAGGGTGCTGGTAGTTATCTCTGAGAAGAGATGTTGCAGCTATAGGCCTCTCAAATGAGTTACAATGAGGCTCGAGGGCCTATTTATTATTTAGAATTAATGGGAAACCCTAAAAATCCAAAACCCTATCCCTAGGAGATGAAGCACCAAAACTATGGGTCCCGTTTGGGTAAATTGGTGTTTCAAGTTTTTGGGGACGTAACTTTGCCATACGATCTCTGTTTGACACGAATCATACCTCGTTAGAAAGATCTATCTAAAGGCTACAAATTTTGAGTGAGAAACATCGGTTCATGGACCCATGCTTCTCCTAGATTTCCTAAAAAAAGTTGTTTAGGGCCTCAAAATGGCTCTGGAAGTTCAGGACCCAAAAAACTGCTAAAAATAGTAAGTGGTGCTGAAACAGAAAAACTAAAAGAGACAATGGTGGGGCCCCAAGTGGAATAGGTGGGTGACCACCAATATCCACCTGGATCATTCCTCCCCCCTTAGGAAGCAATGGTCCCCATTGTGTTAAGTTCCTCCACGAGATGATGAAACTTCTGCTGAACTTAGTCCCTGGTGAACCACTTTCCTTGGTGCAGGAGTTGGCTAGCTTTGACAACTTGATACAGTTTGATCTTCTGTTGGTGAGTGTTCTTGATTTGCATGTCCATGATACAATTTGTGGTGGCCTGTTCCATGTAGTCTGGGTTTAACTCTATTGGTGTGAGTTGTTCTGTAATGTCAGAGGTGTCCAGTAGAGATGGGAAGTAAGGTCGAAGGCGGTCAACATTGAATACTGGGTGCAGACCAAGGAATGTTGGAATACTGAGCTCGAAGGAATTGTTCCCTACATCCTTGGTGATGTTGTACGACCCATATCAAAGTGCGTGAATCTTGCGATGGGGTCTAGTGAGGTGCTCCTTCTGCAAATGTAGCCACACTTTGTCGCCCACCTAGAAGTTGTGTGGCACCCGATGTTGATCACGGAATTTCTTGTACTTAGCATTAGCTCTGTACAATATGTCATGAACCTATTGGCAGATGTTTTGAATGCACTCGATGAAGCTATTTTCTTTGTAAACTTCCGACTGGACATGAGCCGAATCGGCTTCAGTAGCCGCAAATGGCATGGCTACGTCAATGGGACATAGTGGTTGGAATCCCAAGCCCACCTAAAAGGGGCTATGGCTGATTGAGCTGTGGAGAGCCCGGTTATAACTGTTTTGTACATAGGGAAGGCTCTCGTCCCATGTGCGTGGATGCTTGGAATTGTACGTGTGCAGAATGTGTATAATCATTATGTTGACGACCTATGTCTAGCCATCTATTTGGGGATGGGAAGCTATGGAATTGGTGAGCTTGGTGTCCAACATTAACCAGAGGCTGGACCAAAATGTGCTCAGAAACCTATTATCTCAATCTGATATGATAGAATGTGGGATCCCAAAGTGCACCCGCACTCATTCAAAGAATATTTTAGCAGTGGCTTCTGTTGTGATATTCTTCTTGCAGGCCACCGTAATGGCCATCTTTGAGAATCCGTCGATGACCATGAAAACACAGTGATTTCCATGCTTAGTATAAGGCAGGCCTGACATGTAATCCATGGAGATGGATTCCCAAGGTCGACTAGGGGTAGGTAGAGGAGCATATAGGCCTTGCTTCTTGATGGTCGGTTTGGCAATGGCACAAGCAGTGCAGGATCTAATGTGCTTCCCAGCATCCTTTCGAAGGTTCAACCAATAGAAATACTTCTATAGTATTGCTACTATTTTCTTGACCCCAAAATTCCCAGCGAATCAACTGTAGTGCGCTTCCTGTTGGGTATGTGTTATATTATTTCCACGATTGGCCCCACGCGTTGTATGTTGCGTCGGGCGTAGCTGGGGGGTCACGAGGGGCGAAGCAGTCCCCACCGTTGGGGTCCGGGGCAGCGCCCCAGCCAAAATTTGTTTTTTTTGCGGACCCACTCATAGGCGGATCCGCCCATGGTTTTGTGCATGGTTTTGCACATGGTGTTTGGGTTCGATGGTTTTCGGCCCCTGGTATTTTGTAGATCTGGTCAAGGGAACTACGGTTATGTTCTAATCCAGGGTTAATGGATTGGGGTTTATGTATGCTTCGGCATGTATATATATGTGTTGTAACACTAAAAGGATCATAATTAAAAATCAAGCTGGTCGTCCCGATTTGGGATCCAGGGGAAAAATCTCTGTGTTTATCTGTTTTATGTTTTATGCTCTTGCTATTGTTTATTTTCTGTTATAATATTCGTGTGTAGATAATTTATGTTCAGGGTTAAAACCTACACTTCCCATATAAGCTTGGCGTGCTCGCTTGAAGGAACACAAATGTGTCCCAGGTGACATAAAAGTGTATCTTGGAGGTGAAAATTTGGAACTTGTGTACCCCCTAAGAGTGCCTTGTATGTGTGGCTGAATTCTGGGTCACTCTCGTAGAGAAGTGACCAATCAGAAGTCTTGTGCCCACAAGAGTTGAGAACGGTGGTGAGCACCATGATCGGTGGTCGGCTGAGACAGTATGCAACATTATTGGTGCTACACTTCTTGTACTTGATGTTTAAATGAAGCTGTTGCAGATAAGTCGACCACTTCTGATGGCGATCATTCTAAAACTTCCATTGTGTCTATATGAACTGCAGGGGCTGGTGGTCTATGTGGATGATTGTTTCCTTCCCTAAAATGTAATGCTTCCATTGTCGACAAGCTTGCACAATGGAATACATTTCTTTGTCCTAAATGGGGTACTTACAAATCGTGTCAGACAATGTCTCACTGTGAGATGCCACTAGATGTCCCTATTTAGTAAGAATCACCCCAATAGCATAGTCAGAGGCATCTGTCTTGATCTCAAAAGGCTGTTGCAAGTTTGGTAATGTGAGCACTGGGTAGAACAGAGGTGATTTTTCAATTTCGTAAATGCCTTCTTTTGAGATTCCGACCAAAATAATTTTTCTCTCTCTCCTCCCTTGGTGACTTGACACAAGGGCCAAGTGATATGAGAGAATCCCAGCACAAACCTACGATAGAAATTAGTAAGACTTAGAAAGCTGCGAAGCTTTGTTATAGTGGTTGGGGCAGGCCAATCTCGAATGACTTGGATCTTGGTTGGATCCACATGCGCCCCCCTTTCATCAATAATGTATCCCAGATATTGAACCTGGGTCATGCCAAAAGTGCACTTCTCCAAATTGGCACACAACTTGTGTTGCCGCAGTGTTTGGAGGACTTCTCGGATGTGGTAGAGGTGCTATTCCCAAGTCTAGCTGAAGATCAGAATGTCATCCAAATACACCACTATAAATGAGTTGGTGAATGGCCGCAAGATGTTGTCCATCATCCTCATGAAGGTTGCAGGGGCATTCGTCAACCCGAAAGGCATGACTAGCCATTCGAAAAGGCCTTCCTTGGCTTTGCAGGAAATCTTCCACACATCAGAGGATTCAATTGGTACCTAATGATACCCAGACTTGAAGTCGATCTTGCTAAAATATTTCACCCCTTTGAGTTGGTCCAAAAGGTCATCAATCCATGGGATCGGGTACCTATTCTAGATAGTAATCTTGTTCAGCACCCGATAGTCAATACAGAGTCTCCACATCCCATCCTTCTTCTGTACCAACACGATTGGGCTCCCACGGGGCGATGAACTTGGTCGGATGTGACCTTTCTGCAATAGCTCCTGAATCTGCCTCTTGATTTCATCATTCTCCAGAACAGAGCGTCAATAGATCAATCCATTGGGTAGCAATGCACTTGGGGTCAGATCAATCAGGTGCTTGACCTGACAGTGTAGAGGAACCCTTGTGGGTGAGGTGAATATGTCCTCGTACTCCTCCACAACATTGTCCATTTTCTATTGTCGTGCAGAGGAACCCTATCTAGAGGTCGTGGGCACAGTCTTCTTCTTTCCCTCGGGGCGGATCATCAAGAAAACAAATTTACTAGTTTGGGAAATGAGCTTACTACATTGTTTTATAGTAACCAAAGAGATAGTGGTAGGACGTGGTACCTCTGGTATCCTATACAACTTATTTCCCAAAGTAACAATAACAGCGCGAGGCCAAGACTTATACACAACATGACGCTTTCACAAGTATCGTTGTCCTAATAATACATTAGAAACATCAATAGGAGCAACGTCACATAACACCTCATCTGTGAAGGGCTTGATTCTATAGGGAAGGCGACACTGCTGGCTAACGCGGAGATCTCGTCCTTGGTGAAGGCACCCGATGGTGTATGCATGTGGGTGAGATATGGTTAGTAAGCCCAACCGCTTCATGATGTCTGCTAAAATAAGGTTCTTTTAGCTCCCATTTTCGACAATGAACTGTACTGGGGAGCCCTTTACCCACATCTGGGAGTGGAAGAGACGTTCCTCCTCCTCTGGATCTTCCGGTTCCTCCTTCTGGATCTTCATAGTGGCAACAGTGGCATTGGGCTCCTCATCAATAATCTGTTTCCCTTTTTCATTCCTCTTGTCAAGTTTTGATTCAGAGTTGGAGCATGCATCTGACTCATAATCCCTCATCTCATCCAGTAGCGACTGCTTGGCCCGATGCTCACTTATGTTGTGAGTGGAGCTCTTATGGAACTCACACCACTTTCTCATGTCCTTCTTTGGCTTTATGGTGTTGTTCGTTGCTGGTGCCTTCGATAGGTTGTCTTGAGCTGCCATGCCTTGGATCTATGCTTTGTTCTATGGTTTAGCAGTGCCTTTCCCTTGCTTTTGATTCACAGATCCAAAGTCTCTCTTCTTCTGTTTGAATTTCTGCTCTATCTTGGAAGCATACTGGTATACCGTACCAAGAGAGGAGATGTCGAGGAACTCCATTTTCTCCCGAATGTATCTATGCAGACAACTGCAATACTTTGGCACCAGATGTTTCTCTGAATATTTGATACCCAACTTTGTGTGCAAGGTCTGGAACAGATTCATCAGCTCATGCACATCTTGATCCCTTTGTTATCGCATCATGGTCCATTGGATGTACTTGTCCTCATATCTCCCCACGGGATAGAACTGTTCCTCCATGGTGTCTCAGAAATAATTCCAAGTTGGTACAGCCGAGAATAGAGAGGGTTCTATCTGGTCCATGTTCTCACAATAGGTTTCCCACTAGTCCTTGACATGGGGGGTAGCTTTGAGGAGTGCAAAAATAATCTTCTCCCGGTCAGAAAAGTCATGAACTGAAAAATATCCTTCTAATAGATTCAACCATCTATCTACGACATCTGCATCTATTTGACCCTCAAATATCAGAATTTCAAAATTTACTTGTACCTTAAAATGAGTCGCACCTCTAGAGTGGCTGCTAGATGCAGATGCGCCACCGGTGGGCAACCGTTGAAGGATCCGGGCAAAGTTATCCATCATCACGTTCCTTTTTTTTTCAAGGGCCTCCTCGAGCAATATTTTGATAGCATATCCTGCTCCCTCATCATTCTTTTCATCCCCCATGGGCGTCCGTCGGGTTTTACAAGGCTAATCTTGCAAAGGTTCCACCATATTGAGCCCTAACTCCTTCTACCTCGACCTCGTTGGGGACATGCAAAGAAGGATAGAGAAAAAGCAGACCCCTCTAATACCACCGATCCAGATTTATTAAGGAACACAATAGAATAAAAATATAACCATAAATACAAAGATGCATCAAAAAAATCACATCATTTCATTAATATCAAAGAGCTGAAATTTGCTTACATACAAAATGGAAATAAACTAGCTAGGGCACTGGTAGCTATCTCTAATAAGAGATGTGGTGGCTACAGGCCTCTAAACTAAGTTACAATGAGGCTTGAGGGCCTATTTATTATTTAGAAACAATGGGAAACCCTAAACATCCAAAACCCTAACCCTAGGAGATGAAGCACCAAAACTATGGGCCTCGTTTGGGTAAATTTGTGTTTCAACTTCCCGGGGATGTAACCTTGGCATATGATCTCCGTTTGATGTGAATCATACCTCGTTAGAAAGATCTATCTGAGGAATACAAATTGTGAGACCCATGCTACTCTTTTTTTTTTCCCAAAAAACATTGTTTAGGGCCTCAAAATTGCTCTGGAAGTTCAAGACCCAAAAGACTACTAAAAATAGTAAGTGGTGCTGAAACTTAAAAAATGAAAGAGACAATGGTGGGGCCTGTTGGGGTTCCCATGTTTTGGTAGATTTGGCAATACCAAAAGATGAGACAACATCAAACCACTTTGGGGCCCTAGGATCTAGCCCTCCTGGACCCGGAGAGGGATCTCTCCAGTAAAACAAAGAATGACATATCTTTGAGGCTCAAGATGAGATGTTAGGCTAGTTATTAAGCACAAAGGGGGGGGGTTTAAATAATTTGGTTGGAGGGTTGCTGGGTTGGTTAGGAGATCATGGACTGGGAAAGCAACGGGAGAAAAGGAACAAAGCAGCAGGATGTTTCAGCAAGGAGGATTGGCCAAGAAAGTGCCATCCATTGGGCTATGGAGTCATGAAAGGAAATTACTTGCATCCACTAGCCAAGGTTTCCAAAGGGCAAGTCATCTAATACTAGAGGATCTTTAGATTAGATGATGGGGTGGAAAATTAAGGAGGGAAAGTGGAAGAAGGAAAGACAACCAACTTTCTGTCTATAGATCAGGTCAGAGGTCATTTAACTCCAGACCTGCTTGGACATACTCAGAGGCTGCTCTCAAAGAGACAAAGGGGCAGCTTGTAGATCAGACCAGAGGTCATTTAACTCCAGGTCTGCTTTAGCAACTCCAAGGAAAAAACAGAGATCGATTTGACAAAGAAGCATCTAAGAAGCAAACCCCCAAGTTCATACATCAGCCAGCAGGCAATAACATCCACTGCGCTGGTTAAACCCATGAATTAACTCTTAGATAGCACATGGAGCAGAAAACATAAAGGTGGGGAGAGCAGACAGCATAGGGCACCTAACAAGGGTGAATCCTATACCATTATCCTGATGCCTACCAGAAGAACATGAAACAGTATGAAAATGTAATGAACAGAGTAAAGAAACACATCACCAATAGTAATAGACCAAGATCCTGTGAAATGTGCTCTGATTAATAGATGCAAAACCAGTCATGTACAATAAGCTCAATGGCTGCTACAGTCCAAACTTCTCCTCCCAGCCTATTACATACAACTACTCTGCTACTCCCTCCCACGACTATTCTAACAGTCAAATGAATCCCTCTAACAGCAGACTACCAGCAACTGAACAACAACCTTTACATTATGTTCTCGGGGATCTTTTATAGGAGAAGAGGAAGCAACAGAGGTAGGATATACAATAAATGAATCTCATTAAGACAGTGAGGTGGAAGTGTTCACGCCCATACTTCCTAATGGCAGGATGCAGCGCTGTGTGTACTCTGTAGACCGATGCAGCGCTGTGTGTACTCTGTAGACCGTTTGGAGATCTCTGTCAGGTCGGAAATTGACCTCGGATGTTTCTTTGGAGTCCTTTCGGTGCCTGGAGCTCTGTGCTGCCATTCTGAAATAAATGGACAGGATGGAATGATCTGCAAGGCCCTCCATGCTTCTTTAATGCTGCTTGACAGTCTTAGGAAGCTCTGTCAGGGCAATTAACTGCTTATGGGCTCGAGGAAGCATGGAGATTGCTGTAGGAGGTGGCCTGTCTGGAAGAAAATGTACTCTGCCGATATTAAACATAGATAAGACTCTTTGCGTGCTTAAGTCTTCAACTGTGTTTGAATCCTTTGACCTGTGAGTTCACATTGTTAATCTTTAATTACAAGCGTAAATCCCTTTTAAATCCGGTCTCTGATGCTTTGCATGGTCGCTGAATCGGCCTCTCTACACTATCTGCACACTTTATAATATACCTGTTTAAAGCCCGGGCAGTGGTGGCGGAATGCCGTGGAGGCGGAGAAGTGGTGGCGGAAGAGCGGAGGAACGAATCATAGTGTAAAGGCCAAAGGCTTTTGCCTGGGCGAATTACAAAGAAAAGGAACACAAAACAATGGAGCGGAGCATGGAAGTGGGGCCAACCGTGGCGGGGGGCGATTAAACCTGGACCGTTAGATCTTAACCCAACGAACGGTGGAGATGTAATCGGAGGTGAGACAAGAGGACTTGCGATCGGCGGAGGGCCGTCAGATCGCGGGGAGGTCAACGGCTACGATGCAATCGGGAGGCAAACCGAAAGAATTGCGATTGCGATCGGAGGGGAGAAGCGATTGAGCGCTGACCGTCGATCTGACAAGGAGATTAACGGTGGAGAAAAAAATCGGAGGGGATCAGCGATTGGCGGAGGACCATCGGATCAGCGAGAGGACGGACGGCTGTGATTTAATCGGAGCGTCGGGAGAAGGACTTGCGATTAGCGATCGGGCGGGAGTGCGATTAAGCGCAGACCGTCCGATCAACCGACAGATCAACGGTTGGGACAATAATCGGAGGGGCAGGTGCGATGGAGCGATGACCGTCAGATCACGGGAGAGTGGACGGCGGAGATTTAATCGGAAGACCTCAATCGGGGCGGCACACGACAAACCTCCGATTGCGATTGGAAATGGAGGAGCGATTAAGCGCTGACCGTTGGATCTGCGGTCATATCAACGGCTCACAAACAATCGGTGGGAAAAAGAGGGGCACGATGAGCGATGATGCGATTGTGCGATGGCCGTTGGATCGGTGGGACAGATCAACGGTGGGGAAGTGGATCGGAGGACTGCAATCGGGAGTTGCGATGGCCGTCGGATCGCGGGTTGAATGGACGGCTGAGATTTGATCGGGGGACCTCAATCGGGGCTGCACCACTGGAAGCTGTGATTGCGATCCAACAAGGGTTGCGATTGGCGGATAACCGTCAGATCTAAGCGGATCAATGGTCCAGATCAGAGCGGGGACTTAACGTTAAAATCAAATCGCATCGGGGTTTTTTGCTGTTTACAAAGAGTTTTGCCTCCCGCTGATAGTTCCGATTGCGATTGGCCCCGGGACTTAAGCATTCGGTCTTGGGTGACGGGCATGTGGGGAAGTGGTTTGACAGGAGCTAGGCCTTATAATAAGGTCGGAACATGGGTTTTTGCCCATTCAAATGGATTTTAAGGGGTTTTAAGGGAAACGATAGAGGAAGAAAAGGGAAGAAAGGCTAAACAAAGGGTAAGAAGGGGAATTTAAGGGGGATTTTGGGGAATTTGAGGAGTAAATGGGGAAACAGAAAGTGGGAAAAGGGGGAATAAAAAGAGGTCAAATGAGGGAAAAATAAGGGGAAAGGGAGGCCTTTGGGAATTTCTTCATCAGCAGAGAGGCTTTAAAAGGGGAATCAGCAGAGGGGAAACTATCAAAGGATAAAAGACACATGGAGGCTTCAAGGAGACTATTTTTTCAGGGGAAATGCATTCCTTGAAGACTCAACAAAAATTTAGCTCCCTATTTTCTTGTCAAAAATTTCATAGGGGGGCTAACAGTGGCTCCACATGGGGATGGCTTCTTCTTGAAGGAGTCAAGAATTCAGAAATTGATCTCTTGGTGTAGGCCAGATGCCTGCTGCTTAAACCATCCTTTTCTTTCCTTGATCAGCTGCCACAAACTATGAAGACATCATATCAGCAATAAAATTCTCCCACACAAGTACCTACCCACACTATAGTCCTAACATTTTTTCTTCTTGGGTGCATTTGGACTTGCAGACCCTTTACATCATTAATCTTTCAAACAGGAAAAAATAAACCTACTCTACTTCTACCCTTATTACTCCATGAGACCAGATTAAACTGTTGGCCTCATATGCTTCTCTACCTACACTACTACCTGCTAGGATTAGACTGTCTAGCAGGTTTCTTCTCTATATTCTAAGACAGAAATTTAAACAACTAATCTACCTGCTCATAGGCTGAGCTTTATTGAGCTTTCCTACCAACCCTACTCTAAATGGAAATCTCTGATGTTCTAGGTGATATGATAAAGCCAATACAACCAATCAAGTAGCAGTGAAAAAGGATATGAGCACTGGCTGCCTGTCAGAGATAACCACAAGGTGCTCTGCTTGTGGTTCTTCAAAACTGTGGTCACCATCAGTAGTGACCATTTCTGATGAAACTGGCCCTTGCTAAGGATCAACACTGGAGTATTTGAGTAGATCAGGGCCTCCATGTATTCTGCCATAGGATCAACGAACAGGTGATGTGCATTTTCCTCTTTTAGGCCTCCCAAGCTTGGTAGGCTGTCTCTATCCTGGGCTGCTTTTATTATTACATTTTTCGCTGCATCTTCAGTGCGGCTCTTGGGAGCCGGATCATCTTCTTCTTTCACATCGAACAGCAGCGGAATCTCTGCTCTTTTGGGGGGTGGGAGACTTTTCCAAAAGGCCCTCGGGACTCTGAACTCGTATGATATCTCTTGTGAGTTCAAGAGTTCAAGCTCAGCTTCATATCTGTCAATCACCAAATCAAGAAACATCTTCTTAACCGCAGGTAGATGATTGAGTGCTAAGCCAATAGGGACAACCTTTGGAAGATCCTCCCATTCAATTTCTGCTAGTACACTCCGAAACTCTGCTATGAGGCTCGGATCTATTTCCACACATTGTACAGAGTCCTCTATTAGCAAAATGACTGGCTCTTCGGCATGGATGATGTTGTACTGCGACATGGTCTCCCAGTGGAGTCTTATGTGAAACCAAGATAATCAGTGGCCAGCTGATTACCAGCGGAGTCTTATAATCATTCCGGAATTGTGGAGTCGCCAGGTGGATGATTCACAACTTACTGTCCACCACAGTGGCTTGCCAAATCAAAGCTGACTGATCTGTCCCCAGCGGAGTCGCCATTATGTTGGAGTTCCCATGTTTTGGTAGATTTGGCAATACCAAAAGATGAGACAACATCAAACCACTTTGGGGCCCTAGGATCTAGCCCTCCTGGACCCGGAGAGGGATCTCTCCAGTAAAACAAAGAATGACATATATTTGAGGCTCAAGATGAGATGTTAGGCTAGTTATTAAGCACAAAGGGGGGGGTTTAAAGTGATTTGGTTGAAGGGTTGTTGGGTTGGTTAGGAGATCATAGACTGGGAAAGCAATGGGAGAAAGGGAACGAAGCAGCAAGATGTTTTAGCAGAGAGGATAGGCCAAGACAGTGCCATCCATTGGGCTATGGAGTCATAAAAGGAAATTACTTACAACCACTAGCCAAGGCTTCCAAAGGGAAAGTCATCTAATACTAAAGGATCTTCTAGATTAGATGGTGGGATGGAACATTAGGAAGGAAAGTGAAAGAAGGAGAACAACCAATTTTCTGTCTATAGATCAGGTCAGAGGTCATTTAACTCCAGACCTGCTTGGACATACTCAAAGGTTGCTCTCAAAGAGACAAAGGGGTAGCTTATAGATCAGACCAGAGGTCATTTAACTCCAGGTCTGCTTTAGCAACTCCAAGGAAAAAACAGAGATCGACTTGACAAAGAAGCATCTAAGAAGCAAACCCCCAAGTTCATACATCAGCCAGCAGACAATAACATCCGCTGCGCTGGTTAAACCCATGAATTAACTCTTAGATAGCACATGGAGCAGAAAACATAAAGGTAGGGAGAGCAGACAGCATAGGGCACCTAACAAAGGTGAATCCTATACCATTATCCTGATGCCTACCAGAAGAACATGAAACAGTATGAAAATGTAATGAAAAGAGTAAAGAAACACATCACCAATAGTAATAGACCAGGATCCTGTGAAATGTGCTCTGATTAATAGATGCAAAACCAGTCATGTACAATAAGCTCAATGGCTGCTACAGTCCAAACTTCTCCTCCCAGCCTATTACATACAACTACTCTGCTACTCCCTCCCACGACTATTCTAACAGTCAAATGAATCCCTCTAACAGCAGACTACCAGCAACTGAACAACAACCTTTACATTATGTTCTGGGGGATCTTTTATAGGAGAAGAGGAATCAACAGAGGTAGGATATACAATAAATGAATCTCATTAAGACAGTGAGGTGGAAGTGTTCATGCCCATACTGCCTAATGGCAGGATGCAGCGCTGTGTGTACTCTGTAGACCGTTTGGAGATCTCTGTCAGGTCGGAAATTGACCTCGGATGTTTCTTTGGAGTCCTTTCGGTGCCTGGAGCTCTGTGCTGCCATTCTGAAATAAATGGACTGGATGGAATGATCTGCAAGGCCCTCCATGCTTCTTTAATGTTGCTTGACAGTCTTAGGAAGCTCTGTCAGGGCAATTAACTGCTTATGGGCTCGAGGAAGCATGGAGATTGCTGTAGGAGGTGGCTTGTCTGGAAGAAAATGTACTCTGCCGATATTAAACATAGATAAGACTCTTTGCGTGCTTAAGTCTTCAACTGTGTTTGAATCCTTTGACCTGTGAGTTCACTTTGTTAATCTTTAATTACAAGCGTAAATCCCTTTTAAATCCGGTCTCTGCTGCTTTGCATGGTCGCTGAATCAGCCTCTCTGCACTATCTGCACACTTTATAATATACCTATTTAAAGCCCAGGCAGTGGTGGCGGAATGCCGTGGAGGCGGAGAAGTGGTGGCGGAAGAGCGGAGGAACGAATCATAGTGTAAAGGCCAAAGGCTTTTGCCTGGGCGAATTAAAAAGAAAAGGAACACAAAACAATGGAGCGGAGCATGGAAGTGGGGCCAACCGTGGCGGGGGGCAATTAAACCTGGACCGTTAGATCTTAACCCAACGAACGGTGGGGATGTAATCGGAGGTGAGACAGGAGGACTTGCGATCAGCGGAGGGCCGTCGGATCGCGGGGAGGTAAACGGCTACGATGCAATCGGGAGGCAAACCGAAAGAATTGTGATTGCGATCGGAGGGGAGAAGCGATTGAGCGCTGACCGTCGATCTGACGGGGAGATTAACGGTGGAGAACACAATCGGAGGGGATCAGCGATTGGCGGAGGACCTTCGGATCAGCGGGAGGACGGACGGCTGTGATTTAATCGGAGCGTCGGGAGAAGGACTTGCGATCAGCGATCGGGTGGGAGTGCGATTGAGCGTAGACCGTCCGATCAACCGACAGATCAACGGTTGGGACAATAATCGGAGGGGCAGGTGCGATGGAGCGATGACCATCAGATCACGGGAGAGTGGACGGCGGAGATTTAATCGGAAGACCTCAATCGGGGCGGCACACGACAAACCTCCGATTGCGATTGGAAATGGAGGAGCGATTAAGCGCTGACCGTTGGATCTGCGGTCAGATCAACGACTCACAATCAATCGGCGGGAAAAAGAGGGGCACGATGAGCGATGATGCGATTGTGCGATGGCCGTTGGATCGGTGGGATAGATCAACGGTGGGGAAGTGGATCGGAGGACTGCAATCGGGAGTTGCGATGGCCGTCGGATCGCGGGTTGAATGGACGGCTGAGATTTGATCGGGGGACCTCAATCGGGGCTGCACCACTGGAAGCTGCGATTGCGATCCAACAAGGGTTGTGATTGGCGGATAACCGTCAGATCTAAGCGGATCAACGGTCCAGATCGGAGCGGGGACTTAACGTTAAAATCAAATCGCATCGGGGTTTTTTGCTGTTTACAAAGAGTTTTGCCTCCCGCTGATAGTTCCGATTGCGATTGGCCCCGGGACTTAAGCGTTCGGTCTTGGGTGACGGGCATGTGGGGAAGTGGTTTGACAGGAGCTAGGCCTTATAATAAGGTCGGAACATGGGTTTTTGCCCATTCAAATGGATTTTAAGGGGTTTTAAGGGAAACGATAGAGGAAGAAAAGGGAAGAAAGGCTAAAGAAAGGGTAAGAAGGGGAATTTAAGGGGGATTTTGGGGAATTTGAGGAGTAAATGGGGAAACAGAAAGGGGGAAAAGGGGGAATAAAAAGAGGTCAAATGAGGGAAAAATAAGGGGAAAGGGAGGCCTTTGGGCATTTCTTCATCAGCAGAGAGGCTTTAAAAGGGGAATCAGCAAAGGGGAAACTATCAAAGGATAAAAGACACATGGAGGCTTCAAGGAGACTATGTTTTCAGGGGAAATGCATTCCTTGAAGACTCAACAACAATTTAGCTCCCTATTTGCTTGTCAAAAATTTCATAGGGGGGCTAACAGGGCCCCAAGTGGAATAGGTGGGTGACCACCAATATCCACCTAGATCAACAGCATATAGGATACTAACTTTTATCACTCCTAAATACCATTTAAGTGTTAATACACTCCAACAAACCACCTTAACAAGACTCAAACTGACACCTGACACATATGATATCCAATATATATGATGCCATGTAAAATTTAGGTTGCTGTCCATCTGGCGGATTTTGGGTTAATTTTACATTTCTTGTGATGGAGGCTGTTACAATCTCTAGCAAATTTAATATACTCCCATCCTGAGTAGAGGTGCACATTATTGGTACCCAATTCTTGAACATTTTTGCATCGTTCCTACCATAGAATCTACAACAAATTTTTTCTACCATATCATATGACTTTCTTAATAAATTGAATTGATATATCCTATTGTATCAATATAAAAAATTATTGGGATATTTCCACCAAGTCTCAAGGATATTCTTGATATCTAGAGGAAAATCACAGAATCACTTAGTTATAAGGGACACCTGGTAGCTTGGAAGCTTGTAATATTTGGTGATGCAAGGATATATGTATGCTGATACATAAAAACCATGGATGTATCGAAAAATTATGTATTATATATGTTTCTATGCACTTGATTTTCCATTCAATAGTTTCAACACATGGTAGAAGGACACAATGTTCTACTACTTTGTGGATGCAAGAGTTCTTGAAACTATGATACATTTCAATATCCTCTTCATCTTGAGGAACCTATTTTTGAGTAAATGATTGATAGATACCTTACCAAGTAATTGGAATTAAGTTTTACACATAGCTATATAGGTTGGAACTGAGATTATAGAAATATCCATTGCCCCTTCTTCATTTCCTTCTACAATTTCCTTGCCTAGTCTTTTCTTCATGGGTAGATCCGTATCTCATGTTGATGAGGAGATGTTGAGGCACTCCAAGTCTATGATACCTAACTTCCCAAAAATATTCATGATAACCAACAATGTTAGGAAAAAAATTAATTTAATTTGTTGCACAAAATATATCAGGTCAGTGCGTTGCACAACGGATACACACAGTGTTTAATAAATCAATGTGTTTTTGCTCAAGTTATAAAAGGAGGTTTCGTCGAGGGGGAAATGTGCTAAAATGACATGAAAGGAGATAGTAGTGCAAGGATATATGGTAGCTTATGATAAAGATATTGTGATATTCCACAAAGAAAAGAGGAAGCCATAGACTGAGCTTCGAGTTGTAGCTCATAGACGAGAGGAAGAATGTGTTATAGAAGAAAGGGAAGAGTGACAATGGTAGAAAAAATAACTGTAGAAATTTGATTTGGGAGCATTGTTGTGTAAGGAAATGGAAATTATCTAATGGGAAATATTTCACCATTACAAAAAGGATTCGGAATTGCATATGGTTTCCTTTACTTTGTTTACGATTT
The DNA here is from genome assembly GCA_034641835.2 of Pinus albicaulis. Lineage (NCBI taxonomy): Eukaryota > Viridiplantae > Streptophyta > Pinopsida > Pinales > Pinaceae > Pinus > Pinus albicaulis. The sequence continues at coordinate 967,419,858 of CM076570.1, read as the reverse complement.
TCTTGTAAGCAAGCTGTAAGTATTTCACAACAGAGTCAAATATCAATTTTGATGCTCCATACCCCTCAAATTCTATAGTTGATGCTTCCCCAATAACCGCACTACTGACCATTGGAAAAATATTACACAAGGCTGTTACATGCTCCTTTTCCTAGACAACATCATTTCTTCCTACCAATACCTGTAAAAAAAAATCAATTGCTTATAAAATTTCAGAATTTTTAACTTCTGTCCAAGCACAGTTTTCTTCTAAGATATAAAAAAAAGTATTTGTAAACATAAACATGTTGTAAAACATATAAGTTGCCACCACCAGATGTAAAATTATCCTGTTAAAATGGTGTATACTGTTAGTAGGCACTCCTGGATTTGACTATTGTAAATATGTTGGATATTGAATGCATTACAAACTTTATTTACTCCTTTGAATAAAAGCATGCAAGACATCAAAATAAGTTGATTCTAACCTGCATTATGACCCCAACAATAGCCATTGGGACTACGCATCTTATGCCCAAAGACTACATCTCTTGATTAGTATCACATAAATGAAGAAGCCACATGATATGCAGATCTGTCATGTGTGCATAAGCCTAAGCAAGTCTATGAAAGCTCTCTGGTACTGCATATCTATCTATTGAAATCATAGAAGCCTAAAATAAAAAATTACAAAATCCTTTATTTTCTAATTTCAGTTAATGCATGCATCCAAGATAACCTTGATCAAAGGAGTGAAAGAAATGGATTTCCTACGAGGAGAGTGTGTTCAATTCCCCCATCTAGGGAATGAAGAAGTGTTACAGACAATTGCTCGACTTCTAAACATGACCAATGATTCTATGTAGAACCCTCAGAGATAGCATCCAATGCATTCTTAGAAAGACCTCATCCTTTCCAAAGGTCACCACTCCTCTCTTCCATTCCCATTTCTTCTAGTGACTGCCTGAGATGTCGAGCTTCCCCACTTTCCTCCAAGGAGCCATTAGACTTCATCTGAGTAACTTGTATGTGAGACATCAATTCTGACAAAGTGATTGTCAAAATAACACACAATCATGTAATATTCTGGAAATAGTAGAAAGAATTATGCAAATAGAGAATACACAATCACCAACAACAAAATGAAAATCAGAAATGAAATAAGAAATTGTTTCTTGAAACAAACATTTATTTTCTTAATTCTTTATCCCACTCAGCAAGAATACATATATCCTTAACGAAACATACCCACACAAGAACTTGAAGGCCAAAAACAACCCTCTTTCTAATGGAATCATTACAAAAAACTGCAAGATGAAGTAGATGAAATTCCACCTGCTTCAAGAAGTGATCATTCTCTCTTTCCATCAGTGTTACACCATGAAGATTAAAAATACTGTTAAATGTAGCGAAAAAAGCTTTCCAAAATTCCAATAGTTGGTTGTGGGAAATAAAAGCCATGAATATCGATGTAATACAGTCAAGCTTTCCCTTGTCAGTCCCAATGCTATGATATACAGCTGCTCGTGAGAAATTCTCAGTAATTTCCAATATCTGGAAACTAACACATGCACTTATGTTCTCCTCCTAAAGGTCCTGAAATGTACATTGATGAATATTAATTCTCTGCATTTCCTCCAAAGACATCGAAGCAGGTTATTTCACATGCAACTTACTGTCAATGCTTGATTTAAAGGAAACAAAAATATTGGAGCAAAGCTCCACGTTTATCCTAATGACTGAAACTAACACCTAGCATATATGACATCCAATATATATGTTGCCATGTAAAATTTAGGTTGTTGTCCATCTGGCAGATTTTGGGTTCATTTTACATTTCTTGTGATGGAGGTTGCTAGAATCTGTAGCAAATAAAATATACTCCCATCCTGAGGAAGCCATACATTTAGCTTCGAGTTGTAGCTCATAGACGAGAGGAAGAATGTGTCATAGATGAAAGGGAAGAGTGACAATGGTGGAAAAAATCACAGTAGAAATTTGATTTGGGAGCATTGTTGTGTAAGTTAATGGAAGTTATCTAATGGGAAATATTGCACCATTACAAAAAGGATTGCGAGGGGATTTATCTTAGCCCGAAATTGTTACACAAGAGTTGAGTATAGGGGGCACCATTGCATGGAGATATGCATACAAATATGATATGAGATCAAGGAAAATAACAAAATGGTCGAGTGTATAGAAATATAGGCTTAGAGGATTAGGGTAATTTAATACCAAAAGATGTGAAATGAGTAGCATTGAATTATATAGAAAGTGAAATGGGGGCATTAGAAGGTAAAAGGCTAGAAGGTGCGGGGTTGTACGAAATGTGAAACACCAAAAGACAAAAAATGATAAAGAAAGGTACAAGAAGTTACCTGATTCCTAACACAATGATCTAGCTCTTGGTATCAATGTAATATCCAACACCATAACACACTCTATTATGCTTTCTTTCACCAATGAGATAAAGGCTTCAGATACAAGAGAGCAAGGTAAAAATGACATGGGCCTCATCCTATATATAATATTATTGCACATGCAAGGGTCTTAATGCGAATTAAATGCATCCGTGGGATAATTATTGCAATAAGAATTAAGGGAGTGCACTAATTCGAAGTTCCGTATTGTGTTGGGATAATGAGAAACACTACACTACCCTAAGGAGTAGTGTTGATGGGTTTGATTTGTGGTGCATTGTGCACCATCATAACAACTTCATTACTTCAGTCTAAAAATCTAAGAGACATTTTTTAGCCCATTAAATAACTGCACCAATAATTTGTAAATGAAATATTAGGATAATATATTTCTATCTATTTTTTTTTTCATTCTCAAATTTCAGAGCCTTGACCTTAAAAACCATCAACTCTAAACCATGAACCATGAACTACTAAAGGAATACCCCTACTTGATTTATCACATAGAACTGTACAAGAAGACTTCTGATTTTCTTGGCCTATAATATGAGTTTATAATTTACTAAGACTAATGCAACAATTTCCATGTTGGAAGAGCAATTTCAGAATGTGCAACAGTCCATTGAGAATTTTTTGACTCAGCTTCAGCTTCTTGCTTGCCAGGTAAGACTCCAAATTTTTTTCTCCTTAGTACTTTCAAAAAATAATTCTCTTTTTGATTGGTTAAAACTTAAAAGGTTTGGTTAAAATAAGAACATTGTGCATTTATTTCTCTGTCTTTATTCTATTGCTTGTTTTGATAAAGAGAATTTTTTTATTCCTATAGTCGTAATAACATGCTTCCATAGAGAATTGGTTGAATATGTATATGTGCATTTTAGCATATATGACTAACTTTTGTCTTGGTGCTGAGTCAAGGGTACCAATGACTTGTAAACAGAATGTATATGAAAAAAATAAAGTGATAATGTAAAATGATTCCTAATGAGAGCCCAAGGCCAAGACCCTGATAGTGAATGTGTATCATTTAGACCATGAAATATGATGTTAATAAGGCTTGGGTGGGCTTGTGATAATGATGTGAACATATCAGTGTCCCTGATAAATTAACATACAAAACATATAATAGCCAAGGGGAACATGGGAATTACCATGGGCTGACAGATGGAAAATGGCTAGAGTGAAGATGAGGGGCACATGACTTCCCCCTGCTGACTCAAACATTATACACCCAATTTATAAAGTAATTCAGTATTAGAGAAAGGATACCTAGGAATCTATGCAAATTAGGTTTTTATGTGGTGACAACTAGCCTACCATGCAAGGGGATATAAAATGGAAAATTTGAGCTGGAGATGGAATTGTTTGTCATTGTTCTTCTCCATCACTTGGTACGCATTCCCTCATCGAATTTTCTACACATCATGGGTATCTTATGTTACTGTGAGTGCAATGTCATTATGCTAGAGTGTTGTGTTTTGGAGAGTAGAAATTGAAGAAGACTCTTTGCCTATGTCATTCCATGACCCCAACTTGGGGGGATATCCTAATGGATTTCCTATAGCTAGGAGGAAAATAGTTCCTTGAAATCCATTCAATGTGGTTCACCTCTGGTGACAGACAAGTTTAATTTTTGCAACTGCTATGTTATATCGTTGTTGTAATTAGTATATTTTGTTGTAAATAGTATACTTACACTATGGACTAAGCCATAACATAATTATTTACTGAATTTTGTGAGTTAAGTGACATAGATAGCATGAAAATACAATAGAAGGATGTAGAATTTGGTTGAAATCATGGGCCCATGGTTTGTATGTTCTTAGTCCATACTTCCGTAGGATTGAAAGTAAAAATTTCAATTATTAAGTGCCCCATCCTGTTGATGGAGCTATAGAGGGGGTCAGGTACACCACAAAGTGGTATCGAAGCCTCCAGTTTTAATTCGTTGGGCCTCTGGGATACTGGTAAATGGTTTGAAAAAAAATGTGGAATGAGCATCTAGCACACACAGCTTACCAATTGGTTGTTAAAACAAGTGAACGAAATTGGTGCTTGAACCAGCCAGTTGTGGAGAATCATAAACAATGGTGTTGTATTGAAACCCTTTGCTGCTACATATGGTTACATGCTCCCTAATTATAAAATTATCTATTTGGAATAACTTACAAGGAGATACCATTGAGTAGTGTAATTGTAAATAGACTAAGAAATGTGCCTATTCGTTTTATCATCTTAAGACTCCGTGACCAAAGAACAGAAAGAGGATGATGGGACTGTCCAGCCTACACGCCAAGTCAAATATCAAACAAACAAAAATTTAACAACACAATTGAAAATTGGTAACTATGTGGCTTATCAATGGAACTTTGATTTTTTTACACGTCGGACTGTAATTATTACTCACAACAATAAACCTCGAGTTTTACCACTTTCTGTGGGATTTGATATAATGCCTCTGGTGATACGCAATTAATCACAATGTGATTGCATCGATCCGATTGATCGATCCACTTGCCGTCTATCAATGTCACACGTTCTTCACCCTATTGCTCGGTGTTAGTTCATTCTGGCGGTCATTTTCCCTTTTTTCTCCGTGGCTGTGTGCGACGGTTCCAACCCGGCGATCTTGCTGAGGATTTCTTTTTTTCTATGAGTTTCTCGTTCCATGGTAACTGGCACTAAAATAGTGAAAAGATATATGTAGAGATGGCGTTTAAACTATTCGACCTCCTCGACGGTTCGGCTTCTTTTCACTGTAACTAGTTTGTCCTTCCCGTGATTCAATTAGCACCTACAGGTTTTCAATTTGCCACTTTCACTGGTTGTTTTTTTGTTCTGCGATTTTTTTCATCTTGGTTAACTCATTTATCAACTGTGCACAGACTATCTTGGTCGTGGTTCCTTCTTGGCTAACTCAGCTCCGTTCAGTAATAGACGCGGTAAGCCATCTCTCTGTGATTCAGCTTCTTGATTTTCCTTTTCTCACACTCACCATGGGGATCCTTGCGAGCAGGCTTAGTTGGTTCTCTTATCAGCTATTCGGCTCAACAGAAATCAATGTGTTCTATCTCCATGCAAGTTAATAACTCAAAATTTCTTCTTCGGTCATTAATCACATTGAAAAGGTCACATGGGTTTCGAACTGACTTAATGTTTTTGTTGTGCGGTTGATTTGGACTTTCCTCGATTCCCAATCTTTTGTCCTGGGCTAAATTCAGTCTTCAGTTTCCAATGGGTAGGTTCTTTCCAAGCTTAAATTCTCCTTTATGCTGAATCTATCAAAGGTTGCTTAGGCGAACTCGTGCCAACTTCTTTCAGGTTCTTCCTGTGGCGTGCCGTTTTGTTGTGTCTATCTTTCGTTCCAAAATCTGTCACTTTGACTGAGTTTGATTTTAAGACCTTTCGGGCTTTGAACCTTACCTATAACTTCCTTGTTCTTTCAGGATTAGGTTCCTGTGGTCGTAGGATTTCTGGTTGAAACCCTAACTGTAAATCTCGTTTTTGCTATTATTTCAAAATGTAAATTAACAGTCTCCGGACTCCGAATTTTATTCGATGGTTAACTTTAATACAGAGAGGTTTCTTTTACTATTTCTTATTTTTTCTCATGAAAATAGACACAATTTTATGAATGTACCTGTGGGTCTAACATTTCATGCATTCGACTTTGTTTTTTGATTATCGTTCGCCAGTGCGAGGCCTGTCTCACTATATTTCTTCGAATTTCCTTCAGTTCCCAAATGATTTTGAATCAAAGTCTTCGTGGATGTAATACACCTGCACCTCGGTAATAGTTATTTTGAAAGGAAAATAAAATGTTATTCCTGAATATGCATGTTAGTAACTCGACAGTGAATTTATGCTATCTGGAAACAAATTGCAGTAATGTTAAGACACATATGGTTTTTTTTTGGTAAGAGTCAATACTCTGTTTTATTTCTCTTCATTCTCTTTGTTATAGAACCCCTTCAGAATTCCCCCCCTTTTCCTTTCGTATCTCAGTAGAAGAAAAAGAAAAGAGTAGTTACCTGTTGGCAACTCTCTTCTATCAGTTACAATTAATCACTGTTTTTCCCATTTTTCCTAAAGTAATGAAAGAAAAATAAAATATCCAACTAACCCGACGAACTTAAATAAAAAAACCAACTATTTCTACTTATTTAAAATGCAATTTCCTAACTGTAAACAGTATTTTAAAACAAATTAAACAATGACAGGTTCAAAGACCTGTCAAACTGTCACATATCACCAAGAGACAAAACCTGCTACTGTTTGTCTACCCTGAGTCGGATGCTCCTGCATCAGGCTCCTGGGGTAACAAAAATTCATGGCTCCGTTCCATGAGATCGTCCACCAAATATCCAGCTTTTTGGATCTGTGCTGCGTCAAGCCAGGAACTGTCCTCAATAGGACGGTTCTTCATTCACGAATTTTCTCCTATCAAACTTCGTAGCAGGTTTCCCAAGCTCTTGTTCACCACCTCCGTTTTCCCATCAGTCTGTGGGTGATAAGCGGAGCTGAAGTTTAACTGAGTGTCCAAATTTTTCCACAGAGTATGCCAAAAGTGCCCTGTGAATCGCACGTCCCTGTCAGAAATAATGGACCTCGGCAAGCCATGCAGTCTAACGATCTCCGTCAAAAACAAGTGTGCTACGTGAGTAGCATCACTTGTTTTTCTACAAGGTATAAAATGCGCCATCTTCGAAAACCTATCCACCACCACCATTACTGAATTAAACCCCCGCTGTGTCCTAGGCAGACCTAAGACAGAGTCCAAACTGATTGAGTCCCATGGTCTACTCGGAATGGGTCGTGTCATATAAAGCCCGCCATTTTGACTGTCGCCTTTTTCTAACTGACACATTTTACACCTGCTTACATATCTATGCACATCTCGTTGTAGCTTTGGCCAGTAATAAGAGTGCTCTATCTGAGATAATGTTTTTTCTATGCCGAAATGCCCGGCTAGACCTCCACTGTGCTTCTCTCGAATACTGTTCTCCAGCATTGAACAGTCAGGAATGCACAACTGTCCTACCCTAAATAACAATCCCTCTTGCAGATTATAGTCCAGCCATGGACTATTGTTTCGCAGCAAAGGGTTTTGACACACCTCATGGGCCTTCTTAAAATCTGTATCTGTCTGATATAAATCCTTCAAATGCTCAAAACCCAGCACCTGCACCATACTCTCCTGCAAGAGCAAAGCTCTTATGCTTAATGCATCTGCCACCTTGTTGGACTGCTCGCTAATATGTTTCAACACAAATGTAAAGCTCTACAGATATTCCACCCACTTTGCATGCTTATGATTCAACTTATGCTGTTGCATAACATACTGTAAGGCAGAATTATCAGAAAATAAAACAAACTCATTACCTAACAAATAGTGCCTCCAGTGTTTCAAAGCTTGAACAATTGCATAAAATTCCTTGTCATAAGATGAATACTTTTGCCTACTTTCGTTCAGTTTCTCACTGAAATAGGCGACCGGTCTGTCCTCTTGGCTAAGTACTGCCCCAATGGCTATACCGCTGGCATCACAATGAACTTGAAAATTTTTGTTGAAATCTGGTAATCTCAGAATCGGTCTCTTAGTAATCTTCTTTTTCAAAGTCTGGAAACTGTTTTCTGCTACTTTAGTCCAACAAAAAGGATGTTTCGCCTTCTTAATTGTGTCCAACATGGGCGCACAGATTCTGCTAAAATCCCTGATAAATTTCCTATAAAAGCTTGCTAATCCATGCAAGCTTCGAACCTCGAACAAATTCTTTGGGGATGGCCAGTTTACTATAGCTGCAATTTTCTCTGGGTCTATCTTTAACTCATTTTCTGCAATCACAAAACCCAGATAAACTAATTCCCATTGAAAAAAAAATACACTTTTTCAAATTTATCAGCAGCTTTTTCTGCTGCAATCTTCTCAATACACTTCGAACATGTCGGAAGTGTTCCTCCTTCGTTCTGCTGAAAATCAAAATGTCATCCAAATACACAATTACAAATTTCCCAATGAACTCCTTTAGCACTTCATTCATTAGGCACATAAAAGTACTAGGGGCGTTACTCAAACCAAATGGCATCACCAGCCATTCATACAACCCTTCATTTGTCTTGAAGGTTGTCTTCCATTCATCTCCTTCCTGGATTCGGATCTGGTGGTAGCCACTCTTCAAGTCAATTTTTGAAAAATATGTTGCCCCGCTTAAACAATCCATCATGTCATCCATTCATAGTAATGGAAACTTTTACCTGATCATAATCTTGTTAATAGCTCTCGAGTCTGTACACATTCTCCATTCGCCACCTTTCTTGGGAGCTAACACTATCGAAACTACAGAGGGAATCATACTCTCCCTGATCAGCCCTTTATCAAGTAGTTCCTGCACGTGTTTCCGAATTTCTTCATTATCTTTTGGGATCATACGATAAGCTAACTTATTTGGTAAGTTAGCTCCTGTTATAAAATCAATATAGTGGTTGATGCTTCTCTTAGGTGGCAATTCGTCAGGTAAGTCATCTACTATGATATCGCCAAAATCCTATAACATGGCTTGAATCTCTTCCGGCAGATCTGTGATCTTTGTGTGCAATAACACTGTCTTCGGTCTCCTCACAACAGCAAAATTAACATCATTATCTTCAATCTACTTCAAGAACTCTTTTCCACCCACAAGTAATGCCTTTAATCCACTCGCTTCTGCTGTGCTTTCCTCCTTGATGGGCACAAGTGTGTGTTTTATCCCATCCTTGACAAACTTGTAACAGTTTGTCTTTCCATCATGAAATACTTTTCTGTCATACTACCAGGACCTCCCTAGCAGTATATGACAGACATCCATTGGCATAATGTCGCAGATAATTTTATCATTGTATCTTCCTATTTGAAATTCTACTTCACACTGTTCATCCACCAACAGCTGATGGCCCTTTTGCAACCACGACACCTTGTAAGGAGTGGGATGCTTCAGCCTTTTCAGTCCCAATTTCTCCACGATTTCCATGGACACCAAATTATCGATACTTCCGCTGTCAATTATCAGTTTGCAGCACTTACCCTGTGATTTGAAAACTGTCCGGAACAGGGCCTTTCTTTGATCTGGTTCCACAATTTCTTTGGCTGGTTTTTTCAGTACCTTGTTCAATACCAAGGCTTATCCTATCTCTGGTGCATTTCCCACTCCCTGAGGTGGTGCTTATGCTTCCTCAGTTTGGGAAACATAAGCTCCTCTCCCACCTGCTGGTTCACCTTTAGGACATTCATACGATCTGTGCCCCCACTTGTGGCACCGACAGCACTGGACAACTCCTTTGCCTCGACCATTACCTCTCCCTCGCTGGTATGTCATCCCCCTCTAGTGCTATTGTCCTTTTCTGCTATTCCTGCAGATCTGGAACTGCTGCCTTCCTCATTGGAACCTGTACCTCTGCCTCTGCCGAAAGCCTTCCCCTTTCCTCTGCCAGATCCGCCTCCTCTTCTGGCATTCTGCTTCCTAGTTATTTTCTCTTCCACTTTCAAGGCACACTGATACGCCTCATCTAATGTTCTGTGTGAGAGAATACTAATTTCATCCAGTATCTCCCCTCTCAATCCATTTACGAACCTTGCTGTTTTTTCAAGAGTGTCTTCTATATAACCTACCCTCAAATTCAACTTGTAAAATTCTTCTGTATACTCCTTGACTGTTAACCCCCTTTGCCTCAAATTTTGTACTTATCTGTACAACATAATCTGATAATCCTTAGGCAGAAATTTTTCTTTCAGCTTGGCCTCCATTCTAGCCCACTTCTTTATAGGCTGTTTGTTTATCCTTTTCCTTTCTGCCTGAACGCTGTCCCACCACAAGGACACATGTCCTTTAAAATTGGTGGCAACGAACTTCACCCTCTTGTCTTCAATGATCTCTTCAAAATCAAAATATTTGTTTACTTCACTAAGCCAATCCAGCAACACATCTGCTGACAAACTCCCGTCATAGGTAGAAAGTTCATGTTTTGGCTTATGACTGGATAACAAAACTGACCTCAATAATCTGAGTTCAGGTGCCTCCCCTTCAAAACCATCTGCCTGTTCTGCAACCTCTTTGTCACTGTCATCCCCTCCTGCGGGGTCTCTCCTCCTTCCAGCCTCTACTGCTACTAATTTCTCATTCAAGATTTGAATCTCCTCTCTCAGCCCCTCTTCTGCTACTTTGAGAATTTCTCTCCCTCTTCCTCATCCTCGTCTACCAACCTCCATATTCTCTGTTCAACAAACCCGCTCTGATACCAAAATTAATGGAACCGTCCAGCCCACGTGCCAAGTCAAATATAAAAAAAACAACAATTTAACAATGCAATTGACAATTGGTAACAACGTGGCTTATCAATGGAACTTTGATTGTTTTACATGTCCGGCTGTAATTATTACTCACAACAATAAACCTTGAGTTTTACAACTTTCCGTGGGATTTGATATAATGCCTCTGGTGATATGCAATTAATCACAATGTGATTGCATCGATCTGATCGATCGATCCACTTGCCGTCGATCGATGTCACACATTCTTCGCCCTATTGCTTGGTGTTAGTTCATTCTGGCGGTCATTTTCCCTTTCTGCTCCATGGCTGTGTGCGAGGGTTCCAACCCGGCAATCTTGCTAAGGATTTCTTTTTTTCTGTGATTTTCTCATTCCACGGTAACTCACATTAAAATAGTGAAATGATATCTGTAGAGATGGCGTTTAAACTATTTGACCTCCTTGACAGTTCGGCTTCTTTTCACTGTAACTAGTTTGTCCTTCCTATGATTCAATCAGCACCTACAGGTTTTCAATTTGCCACTTTCACTGCTTGTTTTTTCGTTCTGCGATTTTTTTCATCTCGGTTAACTCATTTATCAACTGTGCATAGACTATCTTGGTCATGGTTCCTTCTTGGCTAACTCAGCTTCGTTCAACAATAGACGCGGTAAGCCATCTCTCTGTGATTCTTCTTGTTGATTTTCCTTTTCTCACACTCACCATGGGGCTCCTTGCGAGCAGGCTCAGTTGGTTCTCTTATCAGCTATTCGGCTCAACAAAAATCGACGTGTTCTGTCTCCGCGCAAGGTAATAACTCAAAATTTCTTCTTCGGTCATTAATCACGTTGAAAAGGTCACATGGGTTTTGAACTGACTTAATGTTTTTGTTGTGTAGGTGGTTCAGACTTTCCTGGCTTCCCAATCTTTCGTCCTGGGCTACGTTCGGTCTTCGGTTTCCAATGGGTAGGTTCTTTCCAAGCTCGACTTCTCCTTTATGCTGAATCTATCAAAGGTTGCTTAGGCAAACTCGTGCCAACTTCTTTCAGGTTCTTCCTGTGGCGTGCCATTCTGCTGTGTCTGTCTTTCATTCCAAAATCTGTCACTCTGACTGATTTTGATTTTAAGACCTTCCGGGTTTTGAACCCTACCTGTAACTTCCTTGTTCTTTCAGGATTAGGTTCCTGTAGCCGTAGGGTTTCTGGTTGAAACCCTAACTGTAAATCTCATTTTTGCTATTATTTAAAAATGTAAATTAACAGTCTCCATACTTATACTTTTATTCGATGGTTAAATTTAATACAGAGAGGTTTCTTTTACTATTTCTCAGTTTTCTCATGAAAATAGACACAATTTTATGAATGTACATTTGGGTCTAATGTTTCATGCATTCGACTTTGTTGTTTGATTATCGTTCTCCAGTGCGAGGCCTGTCTCACTATATTTCTTCGAATTTCCTTTAGTTCCCAAATGATTTTGAATCAAATTCTTCGTGGATGTAATACACCTGCACCTCGGTAACAGTTCTTTTGAGAGGAAAATAAAATGTTATTCTTGAATATGCATGTTAGTAACTTGATAGTGAATTTATGCTATATGGAAACAAATTGCAGTAATCTTAAGACACAGATGGTTTTTTTCTGGTAAGAGTCAATACTCTGTTTTATTTCTCTTCATTCTCTTCATTACAGAACCCCTTCAGAATGCCCCCACTTTTCCTTTTGTATCTCAGTAGAATACAAAGAAAAGAGTAGTTACCCATTGGCAACTCTCTTCGATTAGTTACAATTAATCATTGTTTTTCCTGTTTTTCCTAAAGTAATGAAAGAAAAATAAAATTTCCAACGAACCTGACGAACTTAAATAAAATAGCCAACTATTTCTACTTATTTAAAATTCAATTTCCTAACTGTAAACAGTCTTTTAAAACAAATTAAACAATGACAGGTTCAAAGACCTGTCAAACTGTCACATATCACCAAGAGACAAAACCTGCTGCTGTTTGTCTACCCTGAGTCGGATGCTCCTGCATCAGAGGATCATCTATTATGTCACCATTTTCAATCATGGATAGAAGATTTGATTGACTCCACTTGGCGGTAAATTAGGATATCTCATTAACATGTATGCTTAGTGCCAAACCTGGTTGATACACACACCCTACTTGACAAAATGTGTTAAAGGAGAAATGTTACGTAGTGGGTTTTGAATGCACATAGAACCTAGAACAGTGCACATGAGTGTTCTTGTTGTGTTTCTTCTACTCTTAAAGAGAGCTCAGTAGTGGCATTAATCATGTCTTATCCTATACACACAATGGCTTCATATCCTATTAGCTGGTTTTTATCAAAACTTCTCCTTGTGAGTTTTGGATACTTGTATCTTGAGAAAATAATTTCACTAATAAAACAATGCAAATGAACTAACAATATATAGTTGTGATTTTGGCATATAAAAACACGCTCTCTGAGAATAAATGCAGTGAACATAAACCATTGTAATAAAACTCGTCTCTCCATAAGGTAACGAGATAGATGGCTTGCCAATGAAGGGATTTACGCATATTCTTGGCTATTTTCCAAATCCTCAACCGAGCAGGAGGTAAAACTAGCACTGCGAGTAAGCCCTTTTGTTTTATAGCCAGATTCAGTGACACAAGGCAAGCCTAACAGTCTCTTCTTCAGCTCCATAGTAAAGGAATCCATGAACTAATCATCTCTTTATGAGGGCATGAGAGCTGGAATTGAGTTGGGTATCGTAGGGACTAAAATCTATAAATGATATCTTAGTCTATCCATGTAGATGTCAAGGATAGGATTATTATAAGTCATTGTCAAATTATATGCCTATGGATTGGAGCATGTCCAAGGCTTGAACGAAATTAAACTGCATATGTGACATCGTATATTATTATGATATCATGAATTCCTCCAAGTTTCATGCACCACTATTTTAAGTATGGTGACCTAGTCTTAAGGGGAACTAATGCCTTACTTCAAGTTTGATGTCTTATGGGTAGGTCATCAACCTATGGAGGCACCTTTAATATATATATATATATATATATATATATATATATATATATATATATATATATGTATATGTATATATATGTGTATGTATATGTATATGTATACATATACATATACATACACACACACACACACACACACACACACACACACACACACACATATATATATATATATATATATATATATATATATATATATATATATATATATATATATATATATATATATGGAATCTAGATGTACAACAATGTTGAAGATCACAAGCCCATACCTAAATGTACAACATTTTCGCGACTGCAATTTATGCCACAATGGTGAAATATTCAACATAATCCATGCTTACTTATGGCTTCAATAGGTCCTAAATTTTAGGCAATGATTGCCATTTTGTAAACCTATTTTGCAATTTTTTGTATTGAATAAGTTATGGGTATCATATTTATTGATACACCTCAGGATGGACATAGTGATATGTTTCAAAATTTTCCTCCCAACCAGAGGTATACATCCCCACCCTTACTTGTGTCAGGGGATCCAAATTTTTGTCTCCACACTGATCTTTCTCTGCAACTCCAGCTAATGTTGTTAGACGATGTGAATTTCATACCATATCCATCCTATGTGGATTTGGATCTCCCAGAAGCCATGGGCCTTTGGAACATACCTAGCCACTATGAGTTGGAAGCCTTTGATTGTAGTGCCACAACCTAATGGACTATGAGTGCAGAGGAAGTGGTGCACTACCGTGCATTGTGAAGGCAAATGGGGGCTGAGAGAAAGACGGTTGGAAGATGTTGGAATCAAGTACCTTGGTCTGCTACCATATTGCTGCAGCTATGGACCATAGTTGGCTTAGGTAACCTTTTACCCTGATAGAGTCTGGACCAAAACACGAGGATGACCCACTGCTAAGAGATATGAGTAGCATAGTCTATTGTTGAGTAGAACATCTAATTCTGAAGCCAATTGGTGTCATTTCTCAGAGATAAATGTTATGTTATATTGTGTTTTTTTGTAGATTACATGTTTATGAATTATCTATACTACAAAGGTTAAGAATAGGATGCATTGCATAATATTGTGCATTAAACGTGTAAAATAGAGAGGGATTAAGGTAAATTTTCAAAGGCCATGTTACAAAGATAGTAATATGCCTGACTGGGTGATTGGTGGTGTTTCAGAAACATACAAGTCACAAATGATGGGAAGTGACCTGCTATAACTAATGTTGAATCCACCAATAATGGCTGGAGGCCCACTCCCAAGGACAAAAAAAATATTATGATGCAGGTCTCAACCCAGCAACAGATCCTTCAGGATTTGGAAAATGTGTTTATTTATTTTCTTACTATAAGGCAAGACTTTATCAGCTTTAATGGTTAAGTGCCAGATGGATATTTTGGAATGTTAGTGTTATTGGATATGCCCAGGTGGTAATTTTGTTAACTTCTATGCCCTTAGGTAGTTACGAAAGTTATTAAGGCATCTTTCGCATGGTATACCTAAGCTTGTGGTGAGCGCCACACAACACCCTACTTTTGTAAAACAATGCCCAGTATGTACATTACTGTTATATTAATAATTGAAGAAAACTCTTTATACCAAAAAATGTATATAATATGGAAACTGCACTGGGAAATGGTTTTAAAACCTATTATTTCCCAAACAGAAGAGAATGTATATGTACAGATATTCAATCAAGGCAACAATTTTTAGCATTTCAGCATGGAATATGGTGATTAATAAGAAATACACCTAATATAAAATACAATAAGGTATGTAAGGCTAGAATAAGATGATTTTGTGAATGTTATATAAAAATAAAAATGACTCTTGCAAAAGGTCCTTGATTTAAAAAAAAATGATCAGTACTATCAACTTAATCAAAGTAAAGGCAAAGTTTAGTAGCTCAACTAATTACAAATTCTACAAAATCTCTGCCTATTAATTTCTGCCATAAAATTATCTTCACTTAATATAAGTTGGAGGAGGATTATAAATTTTAATTTTTGCGATGATTTTGGCTTTCCCCAGATGGATATGATAACTCATTTTACCCTTAGAATGAAAAATATTCAAATACTCGTGACTTGAAATGGTGAAATTAGTTTTTCAATCCTCCTGGAAAGCATAAAAAGACATTCTCATATACCAAAAATATGCAGGGAAATTAAAAAATACCTGATTCAATTGATGATGTTAGAGGCTTGGAAAAGAAGCATGCTCAACTCATCAGCAGACTTGGAAAAGAGACCTAAATGAATCATTATAGGCAACTGTTTGACATGTGAGTCCCTAATCAGAATTTCTTGTATATTTAAATTATGGTGGGATTTCTACCATGTGATAAGTGAAAACCACCTAAAATTCTCTCTACACCTAAGTTTTCTTCTCCAAGATACATTAAATTATAGACCTGTATTGAATTTCATTTGAGATTTTCATCCATGAATTAAGAAATAAACGACAAGGGTGTTCTGGAATTTTTTTTGACTAGATAGAGCTACCATGTTTGATCTATTTAAGCCCTTTGAAGAAAAATTGTTTAACAATAGATCGACATTGAAATAAGCTTCAGGGAGATCTACTTTAACTCGACATGCATTAGAAACTCTTCCATATCTTGTACCTTTCTTCACTGGATAGTTAGGACCTCTCGTTTAAGTATATGTGTATGCATGTATCAGCAATGAAAAGCAATGATCAGTCCTATACAATGTACATGAATAAAACAACACAATATTACTGAAGAATATAATCTCAAAGCCTATCTATATGTGTGTGTGCATGTATCAACAAAATCAAATACAATAATCAGCCCTGTACTATGTAATATGTATACAACTAGCTGGTCAAGTTTGCTTCAAATATCATCTCAAATCCAAATGAACTAGTGGTACAATCTCAAAGCCAAGTGAATGAATAACATCGAAAGTATTGTTTCTTTAAGGATACCATCATTCAATATCAAATTCAATTTGAACTTGAAGTAGTTAATCTAGCTATCATAATTTGAAATAGGTTTCAGAGATCAACTTCAAAATTCACTCACCAAAGAAAAAAAATCCCTAGTTGCTATGGCTAAAATGTCAACTTTAGATTTCTGCTCCACCAGTTATAAAGCCTATGCTACATGTGGATAGGTCCCCTCCACTACATGTAAATATGTCTGCTCACATATAAGGTTTCAACCATAGGTTATATTGCATTTGATTCAACCATCGAAATATTGAAATATATAATATTTGATAAGGTTTCGACCATGGGTTATATTGCATTTTATTTAACCATCGAAAATATAAATAAATAAATAAATAAATACAATATACTAATATTAACGATACATATATGAATACATTAATCTTATGACGTAATATTAAAAAGAGAATATGACTATGAAATACATTAATCTTATGAAATAATATTACCAAGAGAATATGACTAAATACATTAATCTTATGACATAATATTAACAAGAGAATATGACTATGAAATACATTAATCTTATGACATAATATTAACAAGAGAATATAACTATGAAAGCCATGAGAAAAGGTCTCAAACAATGAATTAACGTCGTTATTCTGACATTTTTTTCACAAACATCTTAAACATCACAAGACCAATAGTTTATCCCAAAATGTCAGTATTCTGACATTTGTCCTACACGTCACAAGACCAACATTTTTTCTCCTAAACTTCGCAAGAATGACACTCATCTCCAAAACGTCACAAGTCCGATGATTGTCCCAAAACGTCAGTATTCTGAATATTTTCCTAAACATCATTGTTCTGACGATAAAACCAAAATGTTGCTAGAGCGATGCTTGTTGGCGGGATTAAAAAATTGGGAAAAATTGGGGAAATTTCCGGCAATACGTCAAAAGTGTCGGAACTAAAGTGTCGGAATTTTGACCATATGTACTAGTGGTAGCTTCCTTAGGTGAAAAGTGCTTCCACTACACTTTCAACCAAGCTACCATTCCATTATAGAGCATGGTTTCTTCATATTCCAATATACGAAGTGGTTCTGGAAGAAAGTCCCCTTCTGTTTCCACCTGTATCAAAGTCTAGTCAAACACGTGAGAAGGGTCATGTACATATTTTTTCAACAATGAAACATGAAAAACATTATGAACATTAATATGACTAGGTATATCCAATTTGTAAGCTACCGAGCCCACTATCTCCAAAACATCAAAGGGTTCATAGTATCAAGGTGCTAACTTAGCACAATTGCCAGTATGCAAGGTACTTTTGCAAGGTTTAATTCTTAAGTATACAAGATCTATAGCTTTTAATTCTCTGTGAATTCTTTTCTTATCTACATAAATCTTCTGGTGATCTTCAGCTACTTTAATATTTTGTTGGATTTGTTTCACAGTCCACTCCATCTCATGTAGTGTGTTAGGTCTAAGTACCAATTTGTCCTCTGATTGACTCCAACTAAGTGGAGTGTGTAATTTTATACCATACAAAGCTTCAAATGGACTCATTTTAATGAAGATTTGATAACTATTATTGTAAGAAAATTATTCCAAATGTAGAAAATATTCTGACTTGGTGGGTCTGTCCATCACATACATGCGAAGCATGTCCTCCAATATATGATTTTTTCTTTCTGTGTGCCCATTTGTTTGAGGATGGTAAGCTCTACTAAAGTTCAGATTTTTCCCCATTCCTCTAAATGGTGTTTTTGAAAAGGCAGAGGGAAACTTTGAATCCTTATAAGAGATAATCATATTTGGTATTCTATGGAGTTTAAAGATTTATTTCATGAAAACATTGGCCACTTGGGTTGTCCAAGGAGTGGACTGTATAGGAATAAAATATGTTGCTTTTCTTAATGTGTCCACCACCATCATAATTAAATCATGATGGTACTTGGTACATGGAAATCATGTAATAAAGTCCAATGATACTACTTCCCACTTCAATTCTGGAATAGGAAGAGGATTTATTAACTTGGCAATATGTTGATGTTCCACTTTAAATTTTTTCCATTCTAAACACCTTGCCAAGTAATCATCTACCTCCTTCTTCATTCCTCGCCAAAACATGTTTTTCTGCAAGGCTGTCACAATATTTTGATAACCTCGATTACCTGAATAAGGTTTCTTATGGTATTCACACAATATTTGATGTTTTAAGGTGGATACATTTGGAATATACAACCTCTACTTGTAACTAATCAATCCTTTCGGATTGATAGTGTATCCTGAAATTCAGCTTGCTATAATTTTTCCCGCAATTTCACATATTGAAGATCTTGTGATAAAACTTCTTGAATTTATTCTTCCACATAAAATTCTACACTACTCACTGTATATGGAAAAACATGATAAGAATGTCTACTTAAGGCATCAACAATTCAGTTTTCCTTTCCTTTTATGTGTTTTATTTCCAAACCAATTTCACTAAAGAAAGCTGACCA
Organism: Pinus albicaulis; assembly: GCA_034641835.2. Lineage (NCBI taxonomy): Eukaryota > Viridiplantae > Streptophyta > Pinopsida > Pinales > Pinaceae > Pinus > Pinus albicaulis. Next base: position 967,400,708 of record CM076570.1, on the reverse strand, counting down.
TCTTGCTTGCCTTGCATTTAAATATAGTTGAATAAAGAAATAATTTAGGCTTATATTATCTGTCATCAATACAAATTTCTTACCCAATACATAGTTTCGCCACATTTTTATTGTATGTATGAAAACAACCAATTCCAAGTCATACACTGCATAATTTTTCTCATGCTTCTTCAATTTTCGGGACTTGGAAGCCATTACTACATTATCTTGCAACAATAATTCTCCCAGACCTTCTATAATAGCATCAGTATACACATCAAACTCTTTAGTTGGATCAAAAATATTCATAATAGGTGCAGTTGTTAGTTTTTGTTTCAGTTGTTCAAAACTCTCTTGGAACTTGGCTGTCCACTCAAATTTCACTCCCTTTTTCTATAAGGATGTGATGGGGTAAGACAATGTAAAAAATTCTTCCACAAATCGGTGGTAATATCCGTAAATACCAATAAATGCTCATATTTTTGGTACATTGGTGCATACATACCAATTCAAACTTTCTTGTACCTTTTCCATATCTATTGCCAATCCTTCCTTGGAAATGGCATGTCCCAAATATTGAATCTTGGGTTTGGAAAAATCATAGTTGTTGAGTTTTTAATATAGTTGGTGCTCCCTACATGTCCCAGATATTGGAACTTGGGTTTGGAAAAATCACAGTCATTGAGTTTTGCATATAGTTGGTGCTCCCTGAGTGTTTATTGTAATATTCTAAGATGCTCCTAATGTTTCTCTTTGTTTTTTGATTACACTAGAATATAATCTATGAATAATAACACAAGCTTATCATCCAAATGTTTGTGTAGAACATTGTTTGTGAGACACATGAAAGTAGCAGGGGAGTTTGTGAGTCCAAAGGGTAAAACTATGAACTCATAGTGGCCATGCCCAGTTCAGAAGGTTTCCTTATGGATATCTTCATCTTTAATACTCAGTTGATGATAACCAATTCTCAAGTTAATTTTCGAGAATATGATTTCTCCCCTTGATCGAACAAATCATTTATTCATAGAAGAGAGTACCATTTTTGATGGCTAACTTGTTTAACTATTTGTAATTTATGCACATTTGGAAGGTTCCATCCTTATTTTTCACAAACAAAACTAGCGCTCCCCACGAAGACACTCTTAGTCTAATATACAATTTTTTTGAAAATTCTTGTAACTAAAGTTTCAATTCTAATAGTTCAGGAGTACTCATTCTTTAAGGTGCTTGGGAAACTAGGGTGGCCCCTGGTACCATATCAATAGAAAAGTCAATTTCTCTTTGAGGGGGAAGTTGAGGAATTTTTTCAAGATATACATCCTGAAAATCCTTGATCATCGATAACCTTTCTATAGGTTCATTTTTTCTTATTGTTCCAAATATTCAATCTTGACAACATACATTGGGAAACCTTTCATTGTTGTTTTTTTGAGTTGTAATGAAGAAATTTTCCTAACGGACACAAGTTTAGGTTTCCCCTTGACTACCACATATTTTCCTAGAGTATTAGTACAACTCACTATTTTTTCTAAGAAATTTACTATTTCTTTCTATTATTGTAGCTAATCCATTCCACCTATGAGTTCATAATATCCTAAAGGGAGGATTTTTAACTTGAAATTCGTAATGTATCCATCTAAATTTATAAGAATTTTGGGTAGTTTATGTGTGAGCATCCTTTTTGTCCCTTTGGCCAACTGCACAAGCCAAGAGTGCTGAAATTTTTTTGTTTTCAAGTTACATTTTTCCACTATTTGTGGACTGATATAACTTAAACTAGCTCCTGGATCAATTAAAACAGACACATGTTGGTTAGAAATGATACCTTAAATTTCAATCATGGTTGATTGATGTTGAGCATGTGTGTCTTTGAATGTTGTACCGATCAAGAGAATGTTTTAGGCAATGCCATTGACTGTGGTTACTTCCCGTAATGTTTGAATGTTTTGAATTTCATGAGTGTCCTATGGGAAGTCTCGCAACATGTGAGGCTCACCACATCACCAACATTTCAATGGTTCATTGGTATTTAACACAATTTCTCACTTGTTGTTCCCTTCCATGGGCTTGGAACCATTGTGGGAATGTGCAGTCTGATTCTCACCACTCTTATTAAAAAAAAATTTGCTGGTGTTTTAAAAAAAAATTATATAGATAAGTTGGTTTTTATCTTTTTGAACTTTCTTTAGCCTTCCATTTCTCCTTCTTCTGCTAGTTTTTCAGCTAATCAGTCCTTCCTTCAAATTGCTAGTAGCACAGCCATGCTTTTCAAATAGCCTCATCCATAGTTTTAGGATTTTCAAATTCAATTATTTCTTTGTAGATGGTGGAAAAAAAATTCAAAAATCGATGTAATTTATCTTTTTATTCCCTTATGTATGGCACATAATGAAATAAATTGGTGAACTTCATCACAAATTCATCAATAGTGAGCTATCAAAGCCTTAGCTCATGAAATTCCTTTTCCCTATCATCATAATACCTCTTAATGAGGTATCGAGATTTGAATTTCTCCTAACATTCTTCCCATGAAATGGTCTTTTCTTCAAGCAAGTGTATGGTTTTGGTCTCTTCCCACCAAAGTATGGCTTCCCTTGTAATTGGTAAAATTCCAATCTTGCTTTCAAATTATTCACGTATTCATATACCTAGAATTATTTGACCATATTCAAGAGCCAAGATTTCGCATCCTCTTCTCCCCATCAAAGGTTGGAGGCTTGATCTTGCATAATTACCCTTGCAACTCCTTTTTCTTTATAGACCTTTAATCTATTTTACTAGATTGTTCCCTACTCTCAGACCTCTCTGAGTTGGGTTCTGTTTCTTTCCTTTTTCTTTCTAGTTCTCCATCTTGATGACTATATCTCGAATTTAATTCTCTTATCAACCTCTCTTTCTCATTGCTGGCTTGTAGTAAACGTTCATAGCTAGACCTTAGCTGAACAATTTCCTGTTGCAAATTCTTAATAATTTCCACAATTTGATCATTTAGATTTGGTGTGGCATCCTCATCCCTTAGTTCCACATATCTCTATTCTTTGTTATACATGAAAAAAATAAAAAACATAATTAGAATTCATAAAGAATAGATAAAATTACTTCATAATTTATTTTTTCTAACAAAATAGTTTTTTTTTTCTTTTTCTGTGCTAGGACCCATAAGCCCATATTTTTAACTTAGGCTCTGATACCACTTGTAAAAACTCCCACTAATTTTTTCTTTTATTTTTTTTCCTTTTTACTGTATTATCTCCTTGATAAACCTTCTTTGGTTTTCACCACACATTATCTCTCTTACCCTCTGCCATTATCATTGTTTATATGATCATTATCATAATTTTTTTTCTCATACATATGCTATCCTACTAACCCCATGTATATATTTTGTTTTACCAATGGAAATCCTTACTAAAACCGTCATTTGAGGCTCAACTACCTCATTTATTTATTTCACTCTAAACATAACCCTAATCCTTAATTTAATTACTACATCACTATGCCTATACTACTATATATTCATAACCCCTCTTAACTCATTATAATTATAAATGTTTAACCACTTACCATACCTATATTTATTAAACTCTTATCCAAGGGATTTACTCTTATCCATACCCATACGTATGGTACTTACCTTACTTCATATCACAATACTTTGGAACATGTATTACATTGTGGCAAGTATGAATAATGTTTATAACTTCAATTTTTGGTTTAACTCAGCATACCCCACATACTGAGCTGACCCATTACTCAACGTCTATGTGGCCACTCCACGTGGGCTTCATATGGCCCTATTGTCACTTTGAGGTGCCACTTGTACGTGGATGATATGTTGTTGCAATCAATGGTGAAGATCTTGTAGGAAAACGCTAAGGGTTTTGACTACCCAACCTAGGTTTCCTTTTGGAATTTTGTCATTTTGTGTGGTCGCCCTGAGCTATCAGCTCTATGCCATGGCAACCTGCAACACTGTCAATTTCCTTTTTAGTGTATTATATATGTTTATATGTAATCTACACTGTCATAAGACAAGGTGATCATTCTGAATTTCCATTTCTATTACTTCCCACTTTATATGATGTCTCTGCATATTTTATGAGTTTCATATCGTTGTACATCCATTATGATTTTTTATTGGTATACGTTGTCCTAAGACTTTGTGACTATTTTAGAGTTATAGTTGTAATTCCTCATGCTACATATATTCCCTGTTTAATTTATAAAATTATGTGTATAATTTTTATTCTAAGTATTCCTTTAGGGAAATTCTAGATTCATTTGACTTAGGTAGTTTCTCTACTATCCTCTGTCCTACATAGTATCCTTGTCTATGAGACAAAGATATGCGTATTTTCCAAATTTTAGTTTACATGCATGTATGAATTTTTGGTGTCACTATGCGTCAATAAGCCTCTTCATTATTTACTTTAAATATTCAGAATGTTAATTATAAATGAGTTCTACAATTTTTATTTTATTCATATATATAAATTTTAGTATAAATTTGATGTAATCATATACATTATCGTGGTGCTATGTTTTCCTTGTTTGTAAGGATTCTTAACATAATTGTGTTTCATTTGTTCTCCTTCACTAGATTCGAATGAATTTACATTGCACTTAATATTTTTGTTAGATGTATGACTGTGTGATATGTCATGAATTTTTTGTAGTCAGATTTGTAATTTCGCATTAAAATTCCTTCAACACAATGATTTCTATGCATAATATACATATAGGTATTCTCGATACCTTATTTCTTGTTTAGTAATTGGTGAAATATGCATACCCTACCCTTAAGGCAATTCAAAACCTCTTTACCGAGCTTACTCTTATCATGAGGTTGGCATCATACCCTTTATGTTTTTTTATTTTTTTATTACTTTTGATAATCACATTTGACATTGTATTTTTTTCTTTCAGAATTCACTAATTATTTTTCCATTTAATTTTTCAATCTAATATGGGTAACCTCTTACCCAAATTTCCCCCTTCTTATTGAACCTCGAGCCACATGTACTAGTATGTATCTCCTTCAGGTTAGCTCACTTATAATTTATTTCTATTTAGTATTATTTACATTTATTCCATTATAGTTAATTTCCACTTTCCTCACATCTGCCCTACTCTATGTGTAGGTGAATGACAGAGTTATAGAATATCAACCTCAGGCAATGCACTTCTCATTTATTATTTATATATCTGTATTCATATACATATAGTAGAATCTTACTTTAATATTACTTTAATTTATGTTCTAATGTTAACCTGATCTTATGCATGTTTATCATCACCTTAACTGATTTTTTTTCAATTTGATATTAAGACCATACTGGTATGGAAATTATTACTTCTAGTTTTAATGTATAATTCCCAAATTGGTAGAGTCCTGTAACATTTATTTCCTCAGCTCTTTTAAGAAGATTGATATTTCATTTTATGTATATGAATTTTGACCACTATATAATTTTATGTTTGATATACTATGATGGTTTATCATGATATTTATGTATACATATGTTTGGCATACATATATTTAGATATGAGTTATCCATTTGTTTAATATAATTGTTTTATTCATCAAAATGTAAATGTTCTTTGTTTTATATTATTAGTTGTAATGTATATTAGATTTGTTGAATTTGCTGTAATATGATATTTGGTGCCATTACTGCTGTTTATACTGGCATTTCCATGTCTATCTTACTTTTGAAAAAATTTAGTACCCTTTTTTCATTATTACTAGTAATACTTTACAAGTAGTTTATGCAATTATACTTATATATAAACATCATATTTAGACCCCTTCCCGGGTTTATAGATTCTGATTGTTTATTTAATATAATTTCATGAGCATGTGTAATAGGATTGGAGACTTAACTGTATTTAATTACAAATGAGACTTTGTCAAATACAACTAAAAAAATGGACACTGTACCATACACATATAAGCATTTACTTAGTTTCATAGAAAAAAATTCTAAGAGTTCCGTTACTAATAGAATTTGATAGAGGATCATTCCTCATATTTTTTTTATCAGAAATATGTCTATAAATTAAGATTCATTCGAAATCCTTAACAATTTAGCTTAATTATAAATTTATAATAGACACATATTCAGAAAATAACAGGTATCACATACTACGGTGTAAATATTATTTTCCTCCCAACCACGAGATTATTCCATAGCTCTCCCCCGAGCAGAGACCTAGGTTCCCTAGTGTACACAACCCTTTTGTCACTCTAGTAATGGCTTACTTAATCCTTCTTTCCCTCAACTCATTTCCATAACGACATCCCATTATTATGGGATGTTGTTTCCGATATACTAGGTTTTTCTTTTGTTTTTTCCACAAAAGCTTATTTTAAAACTAGATTTTCCTGAACAAAGTTTTATTCCTGCTTCTCAGTAAATTTCCACTTTACTGAGGATTTTATTAGATCTTTTTCTCCCATCTAACAAAATTTATTTATTTAATTTTTCTCCAATGATTTCTGGAGAGTTTTGGGAAAGTCTGGGATTCTAGTCCATCCTTATGGATAATAATTCCTGGTCTCCATTACTTTGTGTTTACACTTTAATATTAAATCCACAATTATTTATTAATTTCAAAAATAACATGTTCATACATAATTATTCCGTAGGTCCACCTGAACCTTAGGCTTATTTACTAAATGTAAAAGTTGTAAATAAGGGTATTACATGGTGACTTAAATTAATGTCAGTTGTCCATGGAAATACTTGAAATTGTTAAAATTTAACGAGGTCGAATATGGCTCGCAAACTCAATAGAATCTAAGAAATTTTCCATAAATTACCATATGGTATTTTGAATATTAGTTCAAGACTTGCTGTAAAGAATATTACCAACATATAACCTTAAGAATTAGGGTTAAAAAAAAAATATTCTTACACACAATTTTGTAATCCATATCTAATATTAGAACGAATATATGTAAATCTAACCATAATAATCTAAAAGGAATATTTGGAAACATGATTTTATGCCATAGTTTCAAAGATACATGACAAAAATCACAAGACTGAACCTGTCAGGGGTAGTGTTTCTATATTAAATACCAAATTATAATCCTAAATTCCAGGGTTATTCTCCTTACAAGCCATGAGGTCATGAAAAAATTCAGATTTATCATAACCAAATAGATAAGAAATACCCAAATAAATTTGTGATAGAAATAGAGAACTTGGGTGAAGCCTGGTTGCAATGTACACTGGCCTGCAAGGTAGAAGGTGGACATATGAAAAATTCAATGCTTTCTAGGATAAAAGGGTTGAGAATCAATTCACAGGGTCACGAGACAAACTTGTAACCGAGGGAGGAATGAGATTAGAAATCAGTTACTCAACAAGTGATGCAAGAAATTAATATAAAAGGGTTATAGGTGATAATACATATTGGCACTAAAATGACCAAGTTACCCTGCATGTCCTGCATCAGACCTGGTGCTAAGGTAGAAGTATCAAATAACTCATAGTTGAGGATTCCAATTCAAAAGAGAGACTTGATTCAACAAGAATTCAAAAAGAAATATAGGTTAACCTTTAGGTTAGAAAGCAACAATAAATAATAGAAAAACATGCTGAAAGGTAGAAAACATATTCCTCAGTGAACTATGTTATAATTTTTTCCTGCAATGAAGAACATGGCCGCAAATCCATGGTGAGAAAATTCTTAGTTGTAGAGAAAGCCTCATTTAGAACTGAAAGTGAAAATAGATAGTGACATTGCGATGGTGGAGGGAGATGGTTACCTTCATAACTCCTACTTTATCTATAATTGTATGATCAAACCCTAGCACCTAAATGGTTGGATCATTCAACGCATGGAACAATGTTCGTACCCTAATCAATTCATAGGAATGAAGGGATAGGCAGGTGTCGAGATATTTCCAATATATTTCACACAAATTTATATATATAAATATCCAAACATAGGAAGTGAATTATTTGATATCAATTTTTGTTTTTTGTAAGTTAGGCTAGATTATATTGATAATACAAAATAATATACAAAACATCTACAAACTTAGGAGAGCTTATGTAAATTACCCTATCCCAATCTAGGTTTCGCTCAAAAATATCAAAAAAAGGAGTGGCCCCTGTCGAGGAAACCAAATTTTGTAGGTTATGAGTATATCATTGTCATCCTATCTAACAAGAACACTAAAATAGGCAAAATAAGTTGTAACAGACATGCATAAGAAAACTAGAAACTAGAACCTAGCTAAGGAGATACCAAGTTCATTTTATGTCATCATATTCTTTAGGAATTTCTTCCAGCACTAAGAAACCATACTCTCAGAGGATGACTTCATATTTAGCAGTTGGGAGAGGCAGAGGGCCTGAGGGAGCTATAGGCACTACTAGGATAGTTTTTGCATTATCTCTGCACCTAGTTCCATTGGGAGAAGGGCTATAGACCTTGACATCCTCTATTGAAGGGAGCTTGACAGGCAAACTGATGAGTTTCTGTGGCTGTGGCAGAAGAGAAACCAGAATGGTTAATTTTCACCTTTGTTTCCTCCCCATGTGATGGTTGTGATGAGAGCTATGAAGGTATGAATTTGGGAGACGACCTAAATCAACCTCAGGAGTTGGAGTGCTATCAAGAGGAGATAGGGTAGAGGAACTGGAGATGCCAGAGGCCTCCATTGTTTCTTCCACTGAGTGGGTGCAAAGGGAGCCATTGTGAGTGTCTCCCGAAAGGGTGCCTCTCCTTCTGCCTTGAGTGGGTTACATAAACTAGCGAGGAGGCATTTCAGAGAAGAACGAGAGAATACTAAGATGAGGATTAAGAGTGAAAATAACAGGATGGCCTCAAGGGAATGCAACAACATGAAAGTCGGCAGGGTTGACGAACCTTGCGAGAAAAGGTGACCAAGTGAAAATGGCAGGTCTAGCAAGAAACAATTCCATCAATAAATAATGACCTTGGGTGAGCAGAGTAGTCATTAATTTTTAGAATAAAGACCATGGGTGATGGAGGAGGGGATATGACTTCCCCAGGAAGACAACCTTGCACAATTTAATGTCCTTCTCCCTTAATCATAGTGTCATTAAGATGAGGGTACAATGATGTGTTCCCTCCGTGTTGATCACCAGTTGCGTTGGCATATGTTGGATCCATGTCAAGAGCACATGATCGGGGGATTTGATATCAATTATTATAACAAGAGGGTGAACATTAAATAAGGGTGCATAGTCCAAAGTCTATCCCATATTCCTGATAGTTAAAAACCCTTAAGGATGCATCCACATAATTCTTGAATAACATAAATAAAGAATCAATCAATGATATCCATAGAAGGTGGCTTGATACCTTCTTAAATGTAAGTATTCAAATATTTTTTATTTTATTTTAAACGAAATGAAAGTAAAATACATCATTAGATCTAATGTAATATGCTTAGTTTCAATTTGTTTAAATTCTAAGGAAACATTGTGATTAGCTCCATGCTGAATTCAAGGTAATTAATATATATAGATATATATACATATTATGCCACTAAGTGGAGATAAGGGAGATGTTACATGTGGTATCTGAGATGAAACTTTCAACACTGTGGCATATGAGTCTGATTACAGTTATGAAAATGTTCCTACTAGATAAGGAAGTAAATAAATGTATATATTATATAGCCAAGTCCAGAAGTTCATGATCCATAAAAATGAGTAACTATATGTTTATACAAACCAATAGACATATATATGCATGAATGAAGTAAGTAACGATTCCTATATTGTTAAAAAATTATAAAAGGTCATATAGGAAGGTATGGTGTGTATAGGATTATATGCTTGATGATTTCTTGTTAATAGTTTCAGGATTTGTTCTGATAATTTGGAGAAAAAAGGGAAAATTTTGAAATGTATAAGATAAATATTAATAAGATCAATATTCATAAAAAGTCTCAAGTTAAACATCAAGTATTTTTCAAAAGGGAGAAAGACACTATTTTTTCTGTAGTAATTAATATTTAATTGTTATAGTAGATAAGTTTGAAAAATAATAATTAGATTGGTATAAGTTAACGAATATTAACAAAACAAAGTACATATATAAGTCTAACTAAAGAAATAAAAATTATTACATTAAGAAGTTAGAAGCAGTAGAAAAGTCAAGGGTTGAGGGTTGGATATTTTATATGTGTATATTAAAAATAAAATGGATAATAAAGTCCTTTCGAACCAAATAAAATTTGGTTAAAATAGGAATCTAAAGTGTTGGTTACATAGTCCATGCATGGAAGGTATCCAAAATTAGGTGTCTCTGGCTAGGATATCGGAAGGAGATAAGGGTGGCCAGTGCCATAGTATGCCATTCCAAAAGGAATAAAAATATGAAAGGAAAAAGGGTGAGAGCATGAAACAATACTCTTTAATAATAGTAAGACTATGCCTTTTTTATAGATCGACATACAGATCAATGGAAATCCCTTGTTGTGGAATGAAATGAAATTGTGACAGCAACATTGGTATAACAGATCAAAAAAATTTCTGATAGGTAAATTCATAGTTAAAATAATCCTAAAGAATTCGAGTTGGAGACCTACATAATTGGAAGGTGTATGCCACTAGAAATCTAAGCACCAATTTATGTGAACTACACAAGGTCTTGTTGAGACATGAAGGGAGAAATATTGTTTTCATTAGTTACACACACACACACACGCACCAATCATTATCCATATAATCTAGGAGAGGAAAACATTTAGCTCTAGGAGTACAAAGGAATGCCTATAGAGAGTTAATGCTAGGGGAGGAATATGGAAAAACATGAAATAGTAATTATGTCAAAAGTTATTACGGAAATAGTAATTAACACAAAAATGTTGGAGATTAAACTTATCTTATAAAAATTTTATGTGCATAATAATTATTGGTTTCACTCTTATGCTTCTGGAAGAACCACAAGATATTGTAATGTGGTTATGGAAGAATTAGGATCCATGATATAAACAATGATATATGTATGGTATTTAAACAATCATGAATCATAATAATTTTTACTTTTATTTTCAAGAGTCCAACAAAAAAACTACGATTTTGTCATGATGTAATGGAGAATTCCTCTATTATCTCTAGACACTTTAGCCACTTATGTGCCAAATAGAAGGAGATGTAGAACAAAATTACAAAGTTTATAGAAGCTCATAAGTGGAATGTGTGGGAGAAGTACTACTGTTGATGTAAATATCTTATTATCTTTTGTTGATTTTAAGTATGCTTTTACTATGCCAGATTATGTCCTTGAATAGTCAGAATGAATTGTTTTAATATTACCTTGTGCCTCTAGTTTTGATGGTCTACTTGGGAAAGTTCAAAAGGAAACAAATAAGATAAAACAAAGTAACCGATCAAATGAGAACTATTAACTTAAAAGGAGAACTCTAACAAAAAAAATGAAAAAACAACCCGAAAACTAAAAGTGTTATTCTGGAATATTTTTTATTTTTTATTTTTTTTCGGGGTAAATTTTCAACATTTTTTTAAAATAGAAGTAAAAACAAATTTTTTTGGTGCAAAAAACACCCAAAAAACAAAAATGGTTGATTCTAGAATAATATCGCCAATGTTTTTGGTGCAAAAAACACCCTAAAGAAAAGCAATGGTATCATAACATCACAAATTGTTTTGTGCAAAAAACACACTGAAAAGAAAACGTTTTGATGTTGTAATAATGTTTTCTTTTTTCAAGGTAAATTGTCAATATATTTTAATAATGAAGTTAAATATAGTATATCATGACTCTGTAAAACCCTAAAATTCCAACAATAAAGATGTCATTAAAGATAAAATTTCAAAAGTCTTAAAATTCTAACGATTTTTAGGCATGCTATTAATGATAAAATATCATGTCTCTGAAAAACCTTAAAATTCCAAGGATGACATTAAAGATAAAATACCACCTCTATGAAAATCCTTAAAATACCAACAATTTTAAACCATGGTGGTAATATTATTTCAAAAAATCATTACCCTTTAATTTATATTAAATTATTTTTATTTTTATTTTATCATATCAATAACAATTTATTAAATAGAATGGTTTTTTTATATAATGTATTGAAATCACTAGATATGAAACACTTGAGTTATGATGAATGAACAACTTAATAAAGAAAATGAATTTATATGTGATTTTGGAGTTCTTGATACTGCCTGCATTAAGACATTTATTTTTTTGGAAATCTGTGTAAATATTTTATTTTTAAATAGTTTTAAGATTTTGGAATTTTGGAATTGTTTTCTAAAACAAATATTTCATTATTGAGAAATATAAATATTTTTATTTTATTTTCATATATAATAATAATAATGATAATAATAATTTAATATTGAAATCATATCTCTTTTTAATTTAATAAATTGAAATTAATAAACATATTAAAGATTATACAAAAAAAAAATTCGTTTCGAAAATGTATCGATCGATAAGTACACCATCAACAAGAAATTGTTCTCTTACACATATTACTTCTACATTATTTTTATTTTGATAGACATATCAAATCACATATATCGAGAATATGAAAACATTGAAAAAATAAAAACTAAAAAAACACAAAAAATAAAAAAGGATATATATATATATATATATATAAAAGACCCCAAACAAACAAAAACATTAAAATAAAACCAAAAAACATTAATTTTTTTAAAAATTAAAATTATTGAAAATATAAGTTAAAAACATTGAAAATCCTAATTAAGAACATTAAAAAAACATTAAAATGTTTTTTCTTAATTAAATAACAAAAAAAGAACATTTGAAAACAATAACTGAAAAAATTAAAAATAAAAACATATTAGAAATACAAATTAAAATCTATTAAAAAAACAACAAAAAAAAAAACAAATAAAAATAATAATTAAAAAATTAAATCATTAAAAATAAAAAAAATTATTAAAAAAATTAACAATAAAAAATTAGTAAAAATAATGAAATTTAAAAAAAAAAATGAAATTAAAAAAAAAATTAAAAAAAATTGTAAAAAATTATAAAAAATTATAAAAAACAAAAGAATTAAATAAAATAAATTAAATTTTTAAAAATATAAATTTAAAGGAGAAAAAAACTAAAAATAATTTGGCCCTTCCCGACGTCACCTAGGTGCGAGGTCAGTTCTCAGAATCGACTACATCACTCAAGCGACCATGAGGCCTACCCGCTGAGTGGGAGGGGAGGGAAGTCATGTGAGTCCCTTCCTGCTCGGAAGTTCATTGAGCGGGGAGGGCCGATTCTGGGAATCGACCCTCCCTTCCGACACAACAACGGGACCTCCCATCTGAGCGGGAGGGGAGTCCCACCCACTTGGACATGGAGGTTGATTCCTAGTATCGACTTCCATGCAGAGGCAAGCTAGAGGAGGGCCAATTTTTTATTTATTTTAAATTTATAGTTTTTATAAAATTCAATTTGTTTATATTTTATAATTTTGTTATATATATAGATATTAATTTTTCTTTTAAATTTATATTTACATTTTTTTAAATTTTTAAATTTTATTTTATTTTATTCTTTAATTATTTTTTTTTTCTTTTTTATAAAATTGGCTTTTTAAATTTTGTTTTAAATTTTCAAACAGTCTTTTTTTTACGTTTTTCTTTTAATTTTTTAATTTTATTTTTTTAAATTTTTTTTTAAAATTTAAAATTACCATTTTAAATTTTAAATTTTATTTTTAAATTTTAAATTTTAAATTCTAATTATTTTAAATTTTTGTATTCTAATTTGTTTTCAATTTTGTTTTTTTTTTCATTATTTTTAAATTTGAATTATTTTTAAATTTTAAATATTTTATTTTATCAAATTTTTTAATTATTTGTTGTTTTTATGTTTTTTTTGGTTGCATTTTTTCTTCTTTAAATCATTTGTTTTTTTTCCTAAAAGTTTCCCTATTTTGAATTTAATTTTTAATATTTTGTATTTTATTTTTTATTTTTTGGGCTATATTTTGTTTGTTTTTTGTAACATTTTTACAAGTTTTTTTTGTTTTTATATAGTTTCTTTTTATTTGATTATTTTTTTTTGTCATTTTTTTTTCTTTTATGTTTTATTGCCAACATGTAAATAACCAACATTTAAAAAAATTTGTCCACATTTAATACATTGGAAAATTAAAAGTGTAAAAAATAAGCCCTCTAAACAAAAATGGTTGATGTTACATCAACACTTTTCAAAATTAGCTTGAAAATCACTAACATTTAAAAAAAAAAAAATTCATACTTAATAAATAAAAAAATATAAAGTGTCAAAAATAAACCTTCTAAAAAATGGGGTTGATTTTACATCACCACTTTTCAAAATCGACATGAAAATCAATGACATTTAAAAAAAAATCAAAGAAAATTTAAAGTACCAAAAATATGCTCCAAAAAAAAGGGTGATTCAGTATCACATCTTTTCAAAACTGACATGAAAATCATGACATTTGAAAAAAAAAATCATAAGAAAATTTAAAGTGCCAAAAACATGTTCCAAACAAAGGGTGATTCTGCATTACCACTTTTCAAAATCGGGTGTTTTTTTGGCTACTTCAAAAAAATGGGTAATTAATAATTTTCTCATTCGATGAGTAAATTTGTTATAAATAAAACCAACTGAATTAAATAGCCATCGCATAATTAGGACAAGGACTAGGTCCACTTGAATAAGGGAGAAAGATCATATCTACTAAGAAGGTGGTGAGTCAAAGTAATTGATAATGTTTGGATGTGGCTTATTGGTATCATGGGATTGTTATGGCACGTAAAAGGTCGATCACTAGTTTCGAACCATCATGGGAAAAAGGTAAGGAAATATTCCTTGAAAATTAAAAAAAAAAGATAAATAAAACAAATGATGATAAAAAATATGATTATTATGTAAATTATATTATAAGAAAATTATTCTCTAGAAGGAAGAGTTATACTAGAGTAACTTAATAAAAGTGACAAATTCAATACAATTACGAGTGTAACAGGGATAAATATTAAACTATGAATCTTTTGATTCATAGTATAAATACATAGTAAAATGTATGCAAATTTGTGATCTTCTTGAATGTGGAATTTAAGCAATTGAGTTATTTATAGCCTAAAAAAATAGTTTAGGATATCAGAATAACTTAAAGAATGATGGCATAAATATAGCTAGTGATATTCCCCAGGAAAAGAAGTGTGTGGAAGTGGGTAGTTATGTGTACAACAGAAGTTCCAACTTATTGAAAGTGGTTAAGGAAAAACTAAAAAATATCAAAATTTTAGAGTGATAATAAGCATGGATACAATATCCTCTATTGAAATAATAAAATAAATTAAACATTGAGTCTATCAAATCAGAAGAGATAGTGATAGTTATAATTTTCTTATAAATTATATTGAAAATGTTTATTAAATGATAAGTTTACGCAACATGGGTAGGGTGATATTTCTTAAGGCCAAGATTGAGAGTGGAAGCAATAATGGAACAACCAAGTAGGCTGGTTGAGTCCTTGGAAATTATGGACAGTAAAATAGAAAGAGGGAATTATCGTAACCCTGACTTAGGATTTGATATGAACTTATATATATATATATATCTATATCTATATATATATATATATATATATATATATATATATATATATATATATATATATATATATATATATATAAGTTCCACTATGTTTAACATGGTTTTCAGGGGGGCATTGGAGTAGAAAGATGACTACTTACACATAGCACGAAACAGAAGGTGATAGGTTGACAAAAAATGGGAACTCATATGAAGAAAGAAAAGGTCATAAAGCCTCGTTCATATAAAAATAAATTACTTGCTTTATGAATTATATGTAGTAATCTATGAATTTTTGTGTAATGTGTTTATATTCATGTGTTGTGCATGTGTTCAGATGTATTGTGTATGATGTTAGGTGTACATGGAAATGTAAACATGTGAGTACATAAAAATAAAAATAAATGCAATAATCATGGGATCTGCATGAGGAAGACATTGGTGGCACTGTTAACTGAGACTGATTGAGTTGATATTTCATCATGAACATAAAACATTGATTATGTTCCTTGGACCAACTGAGGGGTATTGACATATTTTATGACATAGAAAAATCTAGTGGAATGTAAAATATTGTAGCCAAACGGTGTATTTATAAACCTAGTTTCTACAAGCTAAGTCAATGTGCAAATGAGTGCAAAGGAAATAAACCATACATTTTTACACAACAATAAACTACTTATAGCCTTCATCAACAACTTTCAATGCATGATGACAAAGGGCCATAATTGAAGGAATGTTACAATATAGACTCTTGTGCATAAAGAGAATAACATAACAATCCAAGATGGGAATAACTATGTTACTTGGACAAAGTAGACAATAATATATCCATCTTGAATATGGAAAGGAAGGGAAGTCATCCTAAACTCTACCTAGGCATGACTAATATTGGAATTAGCACAACAACATAATAATGCTTCTTTGTACAATAATACACTAGTTACAAATTATCATAAAAGAGAAGAATAGTAAAAAATATTATTACGATGAAAATAGTGCAACTGGAAGGGGTACTTCTAGGATTTGGAATTTACAATAGGACCATATGGTGAGGTTATTTTCAATTGGCATAACCATGGAGTAGGTAAAAAGGGTGTATCATTATTGATGATGAATTTACAATGATGTTGCTAATTTTTATTGAGTGCGAGATTGCTAACTTTTATTGGGTTGAGATACCCGCTCATGTTTTGAGTACATAACAAAAATTAATTACATCTGTGATAAAGTTTGAAATAATATATAGATACTTTCTTAAATAATGATTGACAAAAAATAATGTTAGGCATACTGATTGTTGATGTACGTTTAACCAGATAGGAGTATTCCTCGTTGAACCACTGCATATTCTTAATCATAGATAAATTATGCTAAAGAAGAAAATAATTACTGAGGTTAAGTGCATAAGAAGCACTTGAGCTAGAAGAGGCTACTTAGGAGGCTGAAGATTTTATGTGTGAGGTATATTTAAGTCTATTTTTAAGGCAAGGAAACACTGGAGTGGTGTTTTCTCAAGGGGGAAGATGTAATGCCCCTTGGTAAAAAATTGTAAATATTATTTTACTGCTACTAAGAAAAGAACTACTTAGTTTGTGGGCCATGTCAAGGCATTATAAATAATAATATGCATTTATTTAATGCATTCACAATACATATCCATTATATGCATCTAATCCATAAACTCACATTGGAAGGTTATGCAAAGAGAGCTCACATTCCACATAGTTGGCACAATTATGTGAAAGGAGGTTACCTACCAAAACTCCTTGTTGGGGAAAATTTATAAAAAATAGATAAATATAATACGGTAGAGAGGAGCCGAGGAAACTTGGAGGAGAGAAGACTACATAAATATGACAGAACGTGTTAAGGGAGGATTCTAGAGTTGGTTGTCCAATGGAATCCAACTGGAGCATATGTTCTCAGTTTATTTATCCAATCTAGGTTAAGTATGGTTGGAATCAGATAACCTCTAGCTACAAGCTCTGTAGGTCACTCGTCAAATTTACCCTCGATGTAATGTTGGCTCAGGGGGAGATGCAGTACATGAATTGTCTCATTCGTTGCAAGGATCATTCCTTTCACTATGAATTTATGGCTGGATTGGTTGATTAAAGACATGATGAAAAGAAAAAAAATAAGTATTTAATGAGTTTATGATACTTTGTAATTTGTAATTTAGAAAATTATGATTCACTGTGGTGAGTTGTAAAATGGTCTTTCCTAGGAAGCATGTTTTTTGTATGGAAAAGAAGTATTATTTTAGATTGAGAAAATTAAGAAGAAATAGGAAAAATGGAATTATTATATAGTAAGATAAGTTCAGAACCAAAGAAGAATTTTTGTTTGGTTAGAATATGACAAAACCATTTTAATTATTTCAGTTATTTTTCACGCCAGACTGACGAAATCAACAACCTGAGAACAATCATTATATTTCTAGACAATTATGAAGCATTTCATGTGTAAATAATAAGTATTATCCAACATAAACAAGCGTATTGGAATTGGGAGACAAAAAAACTGAACATAAAAAGAACAAAAAAAATCAACCAGATATGTGCATTACAAATTAAGAGGGATAGTATAATCCTGACATTCACACGCATGCATAGTTAGATGGAATACTACGTGACTATAAAGAGGAGTTTTATCTAACAGCTCCTTGATAATTTCCTTTTGAAAAAAAAGTATGGAAAATAGACTATACTTGTTCGTCCCTTCAAACCCTGATATTAAAAAATTCTCTTGAAGGAAAAAGAAAAGACTTTAATTATCAACTAAGCAAGGAAGAGGTTCATTTCCTCCAAATAAAGGAACCTCATAATCACCGCATAAAATTCAAGAGAGAACAATAGATAAACACCAATCTTGTAACTACCTCACCATTAGAGTAAACATGAATGAAAATAAAGCATTATGTCACATAATCATAATTTCACATATACTTAGTAATAGTGACTGAAACTAAATTCAATTATCCATGGCAATACCTGAAACTGTTAAAATTTTAATATGGTCGAATATGGCTCAAAATCTCAACAGACGTTAGGAACTTCTCTAGAAATTACCATATGGTATTTTGAACATTAATTCAAGACTTAGTATAAATAAAATTACGAGAAAATAAACCCTACGGATTAGGCTTAGAAACATAATCCGATTATGCAAGTGTTTGTAATCCTAATCTAATATTAGAACAAAAATATGTAAATCTAACAAAATTACTATAAAAGTCATATTCGGAAACATTGTTGTATGCCATAGTTTGAAAGACCCAAAATAGTAATCACAAGAATGATCCCGGTAGGTGTAGGGTTTCTTGACTAAATATAACCTTATAATCCTAGCTTCCTAGTTTATTCTCCTTAAAAGCCATGAGGATGTGAGAAAATTCAAATTTCTCATAACCAAATAGAGAAGAAATACCCAAATAAATTTGTGATAGAAATGAAGAACCTAGGTGAAGCTTACACGCAGTGTATGTCAGCTTATAAGGTATAACGTGAGCATATTAGAAATATAGTGCTTCCTAGGAAAAAAAGGGTGAGAATCAACTAACAGGGTCATGACACAAACCTGTAACTCAGGGGATAATGAGACTAGAAACCAGTTACTCAACAAGTGATGGAAGAAAGAAATATAAAAGGGTTATAGGTGTCAATATCTATTGGCACTAAAACGACCATGTTACCGTGAATGTCCTGTGTCAAAACTGAAAATAAAACTTTGAAAATAATCTTCGAATGCTAAGGAGGTAACTCATTAACCTTCCAAACACACAATTATAAGAAGTGAAATAACAAGTTAAAAACATCATATCAGTTTCTCGTGACACCGAATTAGTAACAATGTAAATTTTAAAACGAGAACTGATACGAGTACCCTCTTTTTTGAGGTAGCAAAAAATCATGTGATTTTGAAAAGTGTTGATTTAGAATACACCTTTTTCTCTGAGCTAGCAACAAATCTTCTGATTTTGAAAAGTGTTGATTCATAATATACCTTTTTTTTAAGCATATTTTTGACACTTTAAATTTTCTCATGTATCAAGTATGAACATTTTTTTTAAATGTTAGCGATTTTCATGCTAATTTTGAAATTTTTTTATCAACATCAACCCCTTCTTTTGGAGGACTTATTTTTTACAGCTTAAATTTTATAATGTATGAAGTGTGAATTTTGTTTTTAAATGTTGGTGATTTTCAGCGGACTTTGAAAACCATCAATAATTTTTTTTTAAGGAATATTTTTGACGCTTTAAATTTTCTTATGTCATAAGTATACATAATTTTTTTTAGATGTTGATTATTTAACCATTTTGGAAGTGGTATAATTCCTCTTGATTATTTTTCAAGTGGTGCTTCTCCTTCCTGCCAGACACTCGGGTGCCACCACCATATCACAAAATGCGCATGATTTCAAGAAAGACATTGTATCTCAAAAGTATTAAAACAATGACATTATTGTGTAACCGTACTCACTAGCATGTCCCCTAATGCAATGAAATCAACATTATGTGATGCATTGTTCTTATCATTCTGGTTATTAATTTGGTCTTCTTCAAACTTTATGTTCGAATGTTATACTCAGAAATTAGATATAAATAATGAAAAGGTAAAGAAAAATCACACTGATGCGGTAGTTAATTTTGATTAAATTTGAAGGATTATTTAATCCGCTATCCACATTATGTTTACTTAATTATGTTTGTTTGTCAAGTTGTGAGTGATTTTCCACGCTTCACTTATGGCTTGAGAAGATTCGACACATGGACATCTAATCCGTCAAAGTCACATGGGGATAGCACCCGGCTTAGGCCACAACAACCCTTAGCTAACTGTATTTTTTAGTATGTCTCTTCCCTCTAGCACATGGCACAACCAACCCTATGAGGTTTGATCCTAAGTGGCTTTGTCGAAAAGACCTATCCTCAACCGAGTGTACTAAAATGACTTAACTAAGTTTACATAATTCTTAAAATATTTCGACGAATGAATAAATTCACAATTTAATCATGTCTATATCTATATGGAAAATCATTAACTAGTGTAAAAAGGTTGGCTAAGGCTCCATTGAGTATGACAACTCCATATTATCTGCCATTAAGGGTGGAAAAATCATCACAATGGGAAGATAATTTTAATTCAAATGGTGCACAAATTTTTACCATCAAATTAACATAAAGTATTATTTATGTATAAATTTGCAATATAAACATTGTATATTTTTTCATAAAATAAATAATGAATAAAAATGTATAAAATATTATAGGTGAAAATGAGTAGAAAAGTAATTACCAAAACATATTTTTGATGACTCTCTGATAATGTAAATAATTTATAAAAATAAATATAAAACATTATAAAGGTTAAAATAAAAATCTGTTATATTTATACGTTTCAAGAGAAACCTCACACTAAACTAAAAATATCAATATAGTAATTCTCAAAATTACAAAATTGAGTTATAAAAAAATAAATATTATTCTAAATTTTTATTTATAAAATTTAGAAGAAAATATAAATATAGATATAAATTAAATTTTTCTTTTAAATATAAAATTTAATTTAATTATTAAAGATATATGAGAATTTTTATTTGAAAAAAGAAATTTGTTATAAAATTAAATAAATTCACTATTAACTTTGAAGAGATTTGTGACAGCTTCATTAAAGTTAACTAGTGTTAACTAGTTAAAAGACAATTTGTTTATTTTATCTGGGAGGAAAAAAAAAACTCAGATAATTACTATTGATTAAGAAAGTTATTAAATTTGTTGATTTATTAATCAGAAGAAATTAATTAATGGTAGGAAACATCTGTTAATATGAAAACATACATAAAGTTGTTGCTAAAAATGTTTCCAAGAATAGGAGGTGGTTGGGGAAAGTTGGAAAGACAGTTTCCTACTCCTCTAAGGATAAAGCTAGATCCCAGGGGAGGAGTAGGGGTTCTGTACTATTTTGGTAAAGGGGAGTATTTTCTAGAGTTGGTTATGATCAGTTGAAAATAACTCACAGAAAACCTTGTAAAACCAAACTTTCTATGTTTGACTGGATTGGCCATCCAGAGGTCATAGAAGAAAGAGAAATAATTCCACTGTTAACCCATGGCACCGTCAAGAGCTAGTGGGCAAGTGGAGGATGTCATAGCCTCCCTTGATGGTTGGGAGGACCACAGCTTGAAAGATTAAAACCATATAAGTATAGAGATTGCTTAATTTGGTGTGTTATTGGTATTAATGTAGAAAAGTTGAATGTATTAGATTAATGCATCAATAATATAGTAGAGTTAAAAACTGAAACTCTATAAAACTGTAGATGATATTTTTATGGAAATGAAAAGCATAAGATACTATTGAAAGATGTAGTAATGTTTAAACTGCAAACATATGTATATATATATAACCCTATGAAGAATGCCGTGGTTTTGATTTAAAGAAAGAAAATAATACTTTGCAGTAAGAAAATAAAAACTTATGCATATAGAGTGAAGACCGAAATAGGAAGTTAAAAGGTACCGTGATATTTAACAGCTGGACGCATTATACGTTGTAATATACAGTAGGGAAATTTTAACATAGAACATGTTTAATCAGGACAAAACGAGAATGAGAACTTGTAGTCCTAGGTTGGGTGAAACCCTACCCCGACTACTGTTCTATATAGAAGAAAGATTGCTATACTCGAACATTAGTAAAGATGGTCCGGTCATCATTTCAAATAAGCTAACCAAGAACATTAGAAAACGAGAAGGAAAGCTTCGACACAATTTTAAAAAACTACTGCATGTAAATATGTTTACAGAACGATGAGAAAACTCTACAAATGAAAATTTTGTGGAACCCTTACAAGCTATGCTGAGACATATTATAAGTCTGATAACATATAATACTATTATTTAATGAGAACATACATGCAGAAGAGCACATGAGAATAGATGGGTGATGCGCGAATCTTGAATTCACTCATATGAAAAGTAAATTTTTTTACTGTAGATAACATTGCAAGGAACAACTTATATGTACTTCCAGTTCCAAGTGAATATACAGATGCAAGTAGAAAATAGGAAGTAAAATTAATACTTATCACATTAACCCCGAATTATGGTATTATCATGCTTAAGAATGTATTAAGTATAGTAATCAAAACTCCTCACCCTCTATAGGTTCCGGGCCATAAAACATGGGGTTTAACCCTTAAAATAATGCTCAGATTATAGTATGAGTCACCAGGATAACAAAATGTATTAACCAATATAGAGTTTGTAGACTTGAAGTCTCTTTATCAGAGAAAAATACAAAATGAAACAATCCAGAGTTGAAATTTGGGAAAATCATGAGACCAGAACCAAGGGTTTCGACTGCCTTTGGAAAAAAAAGAACCTGTGCATCATAAGAGAAGAAATCAGTCACGACCATGATGCATGTAAACTAATCTAACAGTAATCTCTTGCGACAAACCTACAAATATTACAAGGAACGAAACGAGGGTAATAACTTGTGAAACAGAATCAAATATCCCTCTTTAAAAAGAAAAGAAAAGTATAGTTAGGGTTCGGAACTGTAGCAGAAGGGCTTCAATCATCCATGCCCTGTTGACACCATAACAAGAATAAAATAAGCCACACAGAATTGTGTTCAATGACTTTTATATACTCTACATTAGGGAGAAACTACTATATATATATAACAATAAACTTGCAGATTTTTTCTTATGCGTATCATACATAGTAGTGATAAATGACGGTATAAACGATAAAGTAAAGATTCGATACGAATGAGCCATACCTGAGAGTGTTGCCCGAAGAAAGTTTCATGCTAGAGAAAATAGACATTCCAACATTGAAAAGACTCTAAAACCCTCAGCATTTGGAGCATGATCTCGACACCAGCTCAAAGGTATAACCAACAGGCATCTTTCCAGTCTTAAGGGGAGATGAATCGAACCTTAAGCAAGTTTGAAACCCATGAGAAATGCCAAGCGACAAGGCAAGAAGTTTTTAAGTGCTCAGGGTGGAGAGAATGAAGAGTTCAGGTGAAAAGAGAGGCAGATCCGGAGTTCCTACCCTACTGAATGCATTCAATACTACAAGCTCAGAGTCGATAGACCGTGATACTCCCAGTAACCAAATCCCAAAGAAATCCGGAGAATTATGGCAGCTGTCCGTGAGGGTTAAATGCACAGTATAGGGGCACCACGCGAAGTTGACATCCAGCTCCGTAGAGATATGGTTCATACGCTAGGTCGTAGTAATATAATGCTATGTTGAAACTATAGCATATGATTTGACATCGTAAATTGCAATCATGTGTAAAGAACTTAGATAAGAGAAATAGCATAACACCATACGTTATATATATAAATTAAACTCGAGCATGTAAATAACATTGCTACCGTGTGAATAATTAAAGCAGGAAATGCAATTAATAGATGTGCCATCAAAGGTTTATTCACAAGTAATATCTTATAAATAATGCTAATATGGTTAAGTTAAGAATGTGAGAATTCACCCATTAACCTTATAAATATATATATGTAGGGTAGAGGAAATTTTTTTATTTTTTTTACTGTGGTAATTGAATTTAGTTTTTTATTGTGACAAGTAGTATCAGAGCCGGTTACTACGCTCGGACCCTAAGGGTCAACTAACGATGAAGCTGTGTATGTGAATAGTGCACAGAGAGAGAGAGCGAGATAATGAGAAGAGCTATAGCATCACAATCGCAACAAGAGGAAACTCAAGCACCAACAGTCATGAACCCAGAAATGTGGGTTCAATTAAGTGTAGAACAACATCAAAAGACCAGTCAGTTGCTTAAAGAATAGCGGCATCAAACTAGTTTCTTGTTCAACACAGTACAACAATTACAAGAGGAAATGCCAAGAGTCCGGAAGGATAATGAGCGACTGTTACAAGATCAAGAGAAAATATTAAAGAGTTTATCAGACAAACAAAATCTGGAGTTGGATCATCCAAGTGCTAAAAGAGGTTTACTAGTAGATGAAGATCAACAAACAAGAATTAATATTACAGGCAGAATTGAAAAGAGTCGCTCTCAGAGAATCAAAAATAGGAATTACAATGAGGCAGAGTTGAGCAATCTGTCCGACCAGTAAGATATTAAGAGACAGAAAATAGAACTGTAGGGAGAATTCTGCAAAATTAAACCACCAACGTTTGATGGTGAGGCAGAGGAGGCAGCCGAAGCCTAGTTAATTAATATAAATAAGTACTTTTAGGTATATGAATATAGCAGCAATCTGAAGGCCAGATTGGCTATATACCAGTTACAAGAAAAGGCCACCCTGTGGTGGGAAGAAGTGAAAAATGTACATAGCATTGATGAACATGACATTACTTGGGAATTATTTCAGCAGTATTTTAAAGACAAGTACTTGATAGAAATATTTTATGATGACAAAGCTAAGGAATTCCATGATCTAAGGCTAGGAAAAATTACCATGGATGATTATGTCACTAAATTCACTTCCCTGTTACATTACGTCCTTTATCTTCGAGAGTAAAAGGCCAAAATGTAGAGGTTCCTGAGTAGTCTACCGACTAATATGAGGGAACGAATAGAATTTGTTAATCCTAAGACCATGGATGAAGCCATTCGTAAAGAGCGAATGTGTTATCAACAGTCCAAGGCCAAGGCTGAAGGAGGAAAAAGCTGGCAGCCAAACAAAAGTCAAAAAAGTAATTCCAATTTCAAAAGCAGTAAAAGTGGCAACTTTAAAAGCACAACACAAAATTCTATTACTAAGCAATTTGGTAGAAATCACCAAAGAACGAAATGGCCAGTGGAAGAAAAGCCCATAGAAGCATATAGTAAGCCAGAGCAGGGATAGATTACTAAACCTCTCCTACAATGCTGGAGCTATGGGGAGGCTCATTATTATAAAAACTATCCACAACGAACCAGAAATGATACTGTGGCAAATCTGCAGGAAGCATCTACAGTGGGGGACATGGCGTGTAACATACCCCATATCAATGCAAATTTAGAAGACCGACAGGTTGATTATCAGCCAACAATGATTGAATTAGAAGGTACTTTACGAACTAAACCTGTTTCAATTTTGGTAGATCCTGGAGCAAGTTTGAGTTATGCAAGTCCCAAATTAGTGGGAATGTGCAAATTAAAAGAACAAAAATTTAAGAATTCCTAGTTAGTACAGTTAGCTACTGGGGAAAAACAAAAGGTAACTGCAAAGATTCCAAATTGTACATTGGAGGTGGCAGAACAACAATTACAAGTGGATTTAAATATTTTACCATTGGGATCTTATGATGTGTTATTAGGCATGGACTGGCGAGAAAAACACTGGACTTTAGTAGATTGTAAAAAAAAAATCATTTATTATAGAATGAATGATGACACGTGAAAATAAATTCAAGGAATTAAAAAGCCAGTATAATTACGTCCAATCACAACATCTCAAATGGGTAAGTGTATTAGAAAAGGATGCCAACTGTATGCAATTCAAGTGGGGTACACAGACTCCAAGGAAAAGTCACCAATAATGGAGGATATCCCTGTAGTACAAGAATTTCTGGATGTTTTTCCAGAAAACATTCTTGGTTTACCACCAAAGAGGGATATTGACTTCACCATAGAGTTGTTGTCGGGAGCCTCCCCGGTGTCAAGGGCTCCATATAGGATGACTGTACCAGAACTAACTGAACTGAAAATGCAGTTACAAGAACTACTGGACAAAGGCTATATCCATCCAAGTGTGTCCCGATGGGGTGCACCAGTCCTATTTGTTAAAAATAAAGACGGAACCTTACGTATGCGCATGGATTACAGGCAGCTTAATAAGATAACTGTCAAGAAAAAATACCCTCTACCAAGAATCGATGACTTATTCGATCAAGTAAGAGGGGCTAAGGTGTTTTCTAAGATAGACTTAAGATCCATATATCATTAGATTTGAATTAAAGACGAGGACATTTGTAAGACAAAATTTCGCACTCGTTATGGGCACTATGAATTCGTGGTGTTACCTTTTGGATTGAAGAATGCACCAACAATCTTGATGAGGTTAATGCATGGCATCTTTCATCCATTCCTGGATAACTTTGTACTTATTTTCATAGATGATATTCTGATTTACTCTAAAAATTTGGAGGAACATAGAGAGCATTTGAGAATAGTCTTGGAGATGCTAAGAAAGCATCATCTATATGTTAAGTTCAGTAAATGTGATTTCTTTAAAATAGAAATCCAATATCTGGGACATGTCATATCAGCTGAAGGAATTTTTGTTGATCTAGAAAATATCCAAACTATTATGGAATGGTGAGTACCCTAGAATGTGGTCGAAATTAGATCATTTATGGGATTAGCTGGATATTACAGAAGACTTATAGAAGGATTTTCTAAAATTTCTTTTCCTATTACATCCTTGTAGAAGAAGGGAAAGCTCTTCAAATGGACAAAAGAATGTCAGGACAACTTTGAAAAGCTGAAACAAATTCTGACTACAGCACCAGTTTTGAAGGTAGCTGACCTTGATAAAGATTATGAAGTTTGTACTGATGGAAGTAAAGAAGGTGTTGGAACAATTTTAACTCAGGAAGGTAAAGTGATAGCATACAAGTCTAGAAAACTGAAGGACCATGAAAAAAAATATTTTGCTTATGATTTGGATCTTACAGCAATGGTACATGCTCTCCGGGTGTGGAGGCATTACCTGCTGGGTAAGAGGTTTGTACTTAAAACAGACCATAGTGGCCTGACTAATTATTTTAAGCAAGCAGATTTAAACTCCAGACAAGCAAGATGGAATGCTTTTCTAAGTGAATTTGATATGGAAATTTACCATGTAGAGGGAAAGGAAAATCGAATAGCAGATGCGTTGAGCAGAAAGTTACATGGTATTTATGTGTTATACTATAATCAGCTAGAAAGCTAATTTTTGAAACAGTTAAAAGAGAAGGCACAGAAAGATCCGGAATACAAATTTCTATGGAAAAAAATGGAATAAAATAGGAAGCAAGGCAAAACATCTGAGTATGGAAAAAATGACGATCAGATGCTGACCTTCCGAGGAAGAATCTATGTGCCTAATCGCATAACTCTAAAGGAGTTAATATTGAATGAATTTCATCGCAGCAATTATGCTGGTCATCTGGGATATCAAAAGATGATCACTACAATAAAAAAGGTATATTATTGGTCGGGAATGCGTATGAATATTGCTTAATATCTAAGCAAATGTTTGGAATGTCAACAGGTAAAGGTGGAGCACCAACATCCTACAGGACTACTACAGCCCATACCCATACCTGAATGTAAGTGGGAGGTTATCTCCTTAGACTTCATCACAGGTCTACCACGAACAAAAAGACAGAATGATTCAATCATGGTACTGGTAGATAGATTGAGCAAATTCGCACATTTTATACCTGTACAGTCTACTTACAAGACAGTACAGATTGCTGATATATTTATGAAGGAAATTTTGAGGTTGTATGGGATTCCAAAAATTGTGATTTCAGACCGGGATGTTAAGTTCACATCCGCTTTAGGGAAGACTTTGTTTTCAGGTTTGGTAACTAAAATAAGTTTTAGCACTGCTTATCATCTCTAGGCTGATGGACAGACGGAGCGGGTAAACCAAATATTGTAAGACATGCTGCGCATGTATGTGATGCAACAACCAACCAAGTGGGAGGATTATTTTCATCTTGTTCAGTTCGCCTATAACAACGGTTAACAGGAGTCTCTGAAAATGAGTCCCTTCAAGGCATTATATGGTAGGCAATGTCGTACACCTATAAATTGGAGCAGTCCTGAGACAAAATTAATGTTAGGACCTGAGATGTTGGTGGAAAAGGAAGCTGAGGTAAAAAAAATAAGGCAAAATCTGAAGGCTGCTCAGGATCAGCAAAAGATTTATGCTGATAAGAAAATGTCTTATCGTGAATTCATAGTGGGAGATCATGTTTACGTGAGAATTAAACCCAAGAGGAGTACAATGAGGTAGACCTCTTGTGCCAAATTATCTCCCAGATACTGTGGACCTTTCAAAGTATTGGAAAGGGTAGGACCAGTAGCTTATCGATTGGCCTTAGCCAGCCACATTGAAGTCCACAATCTGTTCCATGTCTCCTTGTTGAAGCAATATGTTCATGATGAAAACATGTGATTCATTGGAAAAATATTCAAGTAGGATAGGAATACAAATCCTAACTTCAGTTTGAACAAACTTGATGTATATTGACTTGAAAACATTCTTCAGTTTTTTAGGTAGAACTAGATAGAGAGTTTCTGGTCGAGCCGCAATGCATACTTGACTGAAGAGAAATCGAACTCCGCAAACGAGTAGTTATCCAGGTAAAAGTGCAATGGAAGAACTTTAGACCAGATGAAGCTACTTGGGAGGATGAAAAGTTTATGCAAGAAGCTTACCCACAGCTCTTTGCAGAGCTGGGTTGAAACACTGAGGACAGTGTTACTTCCAGGGGGGCAGTTGTGACAACTTCATTAATGTTAACTAGTGTTAACTAGTTAAAAGACAATTCGCTTATTTTATCTAGCAGAAAAAAGAAAAAAAAAAAACATATTACTATTCATTAAGCAAGTTATTAATTTTGCTGATTTATTAATTAGAAGAAATTAATTAATGGTAGGAAACATTTGTTAATATGAAAACATACATAAAGATGTTGGTAAAAATGTTTCCAAGAATAAGAGGTGGTTGGGGACAGTTACCTACTCCTCTGAGGATAAAGCTGGATCTGAGGGGAGGAGTAGGGGTTCTGTACTATTTTGGTAAAGGGGAGTATTTTCTAGAGCTAGTTATGGTCAATTCAAAATAACTCACAACAAACCTTGTAAAACCAGACCTTTTGAGTTTGACTGGATTGGAGAAATAATTCCACTGTTAACTCGTGGCACCATCCAGATTCTGGAGCTAGGGGGCAAGTGGAGGACGTCATAGCCTCCCTTGAAGGTTGAGAGGACCACTTGAAAGATTAAAACCAGATAAGTACAGAGATTGTTTAATTTGTTTTTTTATTGGTATTAATGTAGAAAATTTGACTATATTAGATTAATGTATCAATAATACAGTAGAGTTGAAAACTGAAACTCTGTAAAACTATAGATGATATTTTTATGGAAATGACAAGCATAAGATACTGTTGAAAGATGCGGTAATGTTTAAACTACAAACATATGTATATATATCAAACCCTATGAAGAATGCAATGGTTTTGACTTAAAGAAAACAAATAATACTTTGCAGTAAGAAAATAAAAACTTATGCATATACAGTGAGGGCCGAAATAGGAAGGTAAAAGGTACTGTGATATTTAATAGATGGACACATTATAAATTGTAATAAACAGTAAGGAATTTTTAACATAGAACATGTATAATCTTGAAAAAACGAGAATGAGAACTTGTAGTCCCAGGTTGGGTGAAACCCTACCCAGACTATAGTTCTATATAGAAGAAATATTGCTATAGTTGGACATTAGTAAAGATGGTCTGGTCATCATTTCAAATAAGCTAACCAAGAACATTATAAAACGAGAAGGAAAGCTTTGGTGAAATTTAAAAAAACTACTGCATGTAAATATGTTTACAGAATGATGAGAAAACTTTACAAATGAAAATTCTGTGGAACCCCTACATGCTATGCTGAGACATATTATAAGTCTGATAACATCTAATACTATTCTTTAATGAGAACATATATGCAGAAGAGCGCACGAGAATAAATTGATGATGCGCGAATCTTGAATTCACTCATATGAAAAGTAAAAATTTCTACTGTAGATAACATTGCAAGGAACAACTTATACGTACTTCCAGTTCTGAGTGAATATACAGATGCAAGTAGAAAATAGGAAGTAAAATTAATACGTATCACGTTAACCCTGAATTATGGTATAATCGTGCTTAAGAATGTATTAAGTACAGTAATCAAAACTCCTCGCCCTCTATAGGTTTTGGGCCATAAAACATGGGGTTTAACCCTTAAAATAATGCTTAGATTAGAGTATGAGTCACCAGGATAACAAAATGTATTAATAAATACAGAGTCTGCAGAATTTAAGTCTATTTATTAGAGAAAAATACAAAATGAAACAATCCAGAGTCGAAATTTGGGAAAAGCATGAGACCGGAACCAAGGGTTTCATCTACCTTTGGAAAACAAAGTACCTGTGCATCATAAGAGAAGAAATCAATCATGGCCATGATGCATGTAAACCAATATAACAGTAATCGCTTGCGACAAACCTACAAAGATTACAAGGAGCAAAACGAGGGTAAGAACTTGTGAAATAGAATCAAATATCCCTCTTTAAAAAGAAAAGAAAAGTATAGTTAGGGTTCGGACCTGTAGCAGAAGGGCTTCAATTATCCACGCCCTGTTAACACCATAATAAGAATAAAATAAGCCACACAGAATTTTGTTAAATGACTTTTCTATACTCTGCATTAGGTAGAAACTACTATATATATATAACAATAAACTTGCGGATTTGTTCTTATGCGTATAATACACAGCAGTGATAAACGACAGTAGAAACCATAAAGTAAAGATTTGATATGACTGAGCCATACCTGAGAATCTTGCCCTAAGAAAGTTTCATGGCGGAGAAAACAGACATTCCAACAGGGAAAAGACTCTAAAACCCTGGGCATTTGGAGCATAATCGCGACACCAACTCAGAGGTATAACCAACAGGCATCTTTCCAGTCTTAAGGGGAGATGAATCGAACCTTAAGAAAGTTTGAAACCCATGAGGAAGGCCAAGCGGCAAGGCAATAAGTTTTCAAGTGCTCAAGGCGGAGAGAACGAAGAGTTCAAGCCAAAAGAAAGGCAGATCTGGAGTTCCTACCCCGCTGAATGCATTCAATACTACTAGCTCAGAGTCGAGAGGCTCCGAAATCCAAAGAATTATGGTAGTTGTCTGAGAGACTTAAATGCACAGTACAGGGGCACCGTGCGAAGTTCACAAGATTTTCGAGTGATGGCTCCAGGCATCGGATTTACACTATATGTAGTCATTGTTTAAGGGATTGAACATGAATATTAGTAATTACCTTTTTAGCTCTAGGATGTTCAGGTGCCAAGAACCAGTTGCCATGACTATGTTTTGTACTTTAGAATTTTTTGGCAATCAGCTAGCTCAAAGTCGATTTTCGCAATTTCCAAAACGCATTCTAAAATCGACTTTCAACCAGTGGATGACCTTCTGAGAATTGGCTTTGAACCCCTGAATGAGACGAAGGGTTGCCTACCCTTAGTCGGCTAAGCAGTGCAGCTCGGCTAGCCTAAAACAAGAATCCCCTCAGGCTCTTACTGGCTGCTCTGCCCGCTCAAGGCAAGAAGACTCTGAGACCACCGGCACTCTCAAACCAGATTCTAGCCTGTGGATGGCCCAAAGGGCCAAAATTTCTATTTTTTATATTTTAAAAAAAGTGGTAATTATTGTTTTTCTCAATCTATTTTAATTGGTTTGAGGTTTTATGTTTTTAATATGGTTTTCTTTTATTTATTTTAGATTTTTTTTTTTTTTTTAAATTGTTAAATTTTTTTAAAATAATTTTTTCAATGTGTTTTTTTTTTTTAGTTTTTATTTTTTTATTAGGTTATTTTTTATTTTTTATTTTTTAAATTTAACATTTTATTGATTTTTATTTTTTTTAATGTGTATTTCAATGTACAATTTATTAATTTATTTTAATGTTTTTATTTTGTTTTTTGTTTTTGATTCTTCAATAAAGTATTATTTATTTGTTTTCTTTTTTCTTTCATTGATTTTTCTTTTTTTATGTTTTCTCAAAATATTGTTTTTTATATTATTTTATTTATATTTTATATTTTTAATTTATTTTTTTGTGTTTTTACTTTTATAGTGTACTTTTATAATTTTTTTCCATTTTTATGTTTGATTTTTTGTTTTGTCTTTTTATATATTTTTATATACTTGATTTTTTTTTTGGTTATTTTTTTGTTATTTTATGTTTTTTTTCTAATATATATTTTTATTTACTTTTTATTGTTATTTAAAACTTTTGTTTTGTTTTTTTTTTTTCATTGGTTTATTTTTTTTTTTTTTGGTAAATTTTGTTTTCATTTTTTTTTTTTAAATTTTAAGGTTTTCGAGGGTCATGATATTTTAATTTTTTATGTCATTATTTCAAAAAGTTGAAAATCTATCCTAAAGAAAAAAAGACTTATTGGAGCATCAATACTTTTTGTTTTTAGGGTGTTTTTTGCACCAAAAAAAATTGTTTTCACTGCCATTTTTAAAACATGTTGAAAATTTACCCAAAAAAGAAAATTTGGTATTGCGGCATCAACACTTCTTGTTTTGGGGTAGTTTTTTCATGTTTTTTGAGGTTTTTTGGTGAGAGTTCTCATTTTGTGTTTATATTTCCTTTTCATAGTTTACATTGTTTAGTGCTAAGGTAGAAGTATCAACTAAATTCTAGGTGAAGATTCCAAGTCAAAAGACAGATCCTTTTCAACAAGAATTCAAGCAGTAAGATAGGTTAACCTTTAGGCTAGAAAACAATAAAAAACAACAGAAAAAAAGAGACTAAAAATTAAACAAAATATTCCTTGGATAATTGCATTATAAATTTTACCTCTAATCAAGAACATGGTCACAACTCAATAGTGAGAAAATTCTTAGTTGTAGAGCATGTCTCCCACAGAACTGAAAGTGCAAATTCAAAATGACAATGAGAAAGTGGAGCAAGGTAGTTACCTTTCTAACTCCTCCTTTCTATGCAATTATCCGATCGAAGCCTATCACTTACACCATTGGATCATCCAATGTGTGGAATGAAGACCATACCTTAATCACCTCATATGAATGAAGGGATAGTTATGCGTTAAGAGAGTTCAATATATATATATATATATATATATATATATATATATATATATATATATATATCCAAACTTAGGAAATGAAGTTAACTTTTATATAAGTTATTAGAATAGTAGGGTCAGCATAATAAAAGAAGGAAGCATATTCCCTAGTCTATCCAACATTCCGCATAGCTAAAAACCCTTCAGGATAACATTCCTCCTAAATGTTATTATTTGAATATATTTTTTTATTTGAAAGGGAATACAAGTAAAAAACATCATTAGTGTTGTGCAGGAAATCCTTTCTGCAGAAAAAAATGATCCATCTAGTCATATGGGAGTATCTAGCAAAAAACTAAACAAATATATGCAACCTTTCCTAACATATACTAGAAAACAGGAAGGAGGATAGACTTCCTACCTCTTTCTAATGCTAGTGCCTTTGGTGTCAACCTTGATGCTTTAGATTCCATGCTCATGATCATGATCTCCTCTCCGTTGGTGTAGATGAATTCCTACAAGGAATGACAAGTGGAGACAACAAACATATACAAAGCATAATAGTTTCTAGTACAAGTTATGTAGAAAATCAAGGAACACTACAATAAATAGACAATAATTGACATATTTATGGAAAGGAAAAACATAATGTATTATTAATAGAATGACGAAGGGAGAACTACAACCAGAAGCCTTGATGTTGGATGCCTCCTTTAGGGGAGATTCCAAGTCCTAACCTTCACCTTCAAACAACTTCATCCTTTGCAAATGGGCAATAATTGGGCATGATTCAACCCAAAGGATGGCAAAGAACCTAGAGTGGATGGTGGGTTTTTCATTTATAGGGAAGGTGAGGGAGTTGAGGATCCATTAAAGGAGGGAGGAGTTCCACATCTCATGAGAGCGATCCATGGAAGGAGGATCTAGGGCCAGGAATGGGAGGTCTTGTTCGAATCATCAACTACTTGAAACCACGTTGTTGTTCTCGAGCCTTCCTGATAAAAGTCCCACTGGAAGCACTAGACATGTGTAATGCCAAAGGTTACTAGTGTGACACATCAATTATGGTAAATGTGCTCCACTTTCAAAACAAGGTTTTTGACAAGTTTTTTAGAATATTTTCAAGGAAAGTCTTCTTCATTCCTTCAAGGATGCTCTAAACATGTTTCATAGTGAATTCATTGTTTTCAACCGCTTTTATCACTTTACGATATTTGCGGCATCAACAAAACAAAGGGAAACACTTCAGGATACGAGACTAGGGGCGTGACAAAATACTATATAAAAATTAGATCTAATGTAATATGCTCAATTACAAGTGGTTTGAATTCGTGAATATATATTTATGTTGAATTCAAGAACCTCTCGACGAAACAAAGGGCAACACTTCAAGATACGAGACTGGGAGTGTGACAAAATACTCTATAACAATTAGATCTAATGTAATATGCTCAATTAAAAATTGTTTGAAGTCGACTCAATGAGCCTCTAGGCTAAAAAATGATCTGGTATCCACATGAAATGTCTAGTTGAATAAACTGAATATCGCAGTTGTTATTGTAATCACATGTATAAATAAATAGTCATATATAGTATGTGTGAATTGTTGTATATTTTTTTTCAAATAATAAATCCAATTTTAGTTTGTTTATTTAAAATCAATTGTTCATATATATTGTACAAAATTAATTGGTGTTATACGTATGTAAATTCAAATTTAAATAACTAAATGTATATTTTTACAGGTTTTTTTCCCTTTTTTTTTAAAATTATAAATTGGGTGAAACCTATGTTGACAAATTAGAAGTCAATATTAGTATGAACTTTTAACTTGGAAAGGGTTGACATGTCTCTTATGGACAACTCCATACATTTTACCAGTCAAATGGAGGAGAACCATTGTCTCAGAAATAAAAGGGTTTCATATGTCATTTTTGTATCTTGATTGATAGTGATAATATATATATATATATATATATATATATATATATATATATATATATATATATATATATATATTGTTAGCATAAAATATTTTGGCAAGTGTACCAAAAACACCTTACTTAAGCCATGAGTGATTGATGGCCCTAACAAAAAATATGGTCGTCTAATTCTTCATATTTGCAATATAAAGTTAGAAGAAACCTACAAAATAGTATATATGTGCAGCGAAAGATATTAAACAACAGAAATATGGACTAATGTAAAACCCCATGCCATGGAAAAATAAATATAAAAGAAATAATGACATATATTATCAGTGTGTTACACCTGCTAAAGGAGACTCATATGATGGCTATAGGTCCCCCTCAAATGGGATGGGTCCTTTGGTTTTCCTCTATACTTTAGTATTTTGTATCTTTCTCTCTCTTTGATGTGTGAAAACCAAGAACATGTGTTGAACTGATATGGGAGCTCGATTGCAAAAATAATATAATAACGATGATGATAGTGATCATGGTGAAGAATGGATGGAAAAGCATCTTATTTATAACAAAATATAGAGTTATTCTCGAAAATGGAAAAGAATAAAATATTATTAACCCTAATCCATATCTATCCACTTGGAATATTTTATTATATGTTTTGAAGGGAAAATATAGTTATATTAGTTAAATACATTTATCTAGAAAAAATAAACAAACTAATGATTTATTCATCATTTCAAGGAAGTGGTTAAGGAATAATAAAAAATAATGATATGTTTAATCATTACTGACTGATTTAGTCAAATTTGACAAGGAATATTAACTAAATAATTATTTAATTAATTATTCTTAGAGAAAAGTCAAATAAACTATGATTTATTTAACTATTTCTCATGATTGGGTCAAATGTGTCAAGTAGCATTAATTGAATAATGAGAAAATTAGCTATTCCGGAAGGAAAATGAATTAAATAATGATTTATTTAATTATTCCTCATGGGGTTTGTTGTTTTAGTTAGAAACAACTTAATAAAATATGTTTTATCAAGTTATTTCATGTAGTGAAAGCAATTTTACTATGGTAAAACTTTTATTACATGGTTTACATCGATCCACTTAGTTAGATATGGCTAGGTGATCACTTCTTGGTGATAACACGCACACACACACATATAAAATTCCTATTATCTACGAAAATGCATAACTTGTTACTACTACTTGAAACCCAGGTTTAAAGTGGGAGACTAATGTTATATAACCTTTAGGATAATTCAAAAAAATAACAAGATAGCACCTAATATATATCTTATGAATTAGTAAGGGTTCAGACATCCATTATAGTTGGGGTGCCTACACTTCTACCCTTACCACAAGGATCCAACATATCCCTCTATAAGAATTGAACCTGGTTGAAGGGGAGAACAAATTGTTCTGCTAATCACCGAAGATAGAATTATTATTTTTATTATTTATAATACATTTTTTCTCTGTATTATATATATATATATACATATATATACATATATACATATACATATACATATACATATACATATACACTTATACATATACATATACATATATATATATATATATATATATATATATATATATATATATATATATATATATATATATATATAAAGGAAGAATAAGTTTTATTTAAATATTTCAATAATAATTATATATATGAGTTGGGCTGAAACAAAAATATTCAATTTTTTAAATAATTATATTAAATTTTAGAATCTGCCACACCCCTTCTAAACTTGTAATAGATAAAGTAATAATTTCTATGGGTAACGCAATGATTGTTAAGGAATAGTACAAAAACAACGTGGATCGGTGGAAGCTACATAGTCCCTACCTCTTTTGGTAGTTATTGGATTAGTTGTTCATGTCAATCCAAGATCTAAAATTAACCAATATAGGACTTGAAATGTACATGAAATCACATTATTATGATATTACGTAGTCCATTTATTATGCACATAAAGCAAAATTTTCATGCCCCAAACTTTTATAAGCCAAAACCATCGATTAATTGATTATTATGAAAATAATTATGAAAACAAAATATAATTAAAAAATACAATTTAATTCAAAAATGATAGTGTAAGATGATAAATCAAAATAAAATATGTAAGAAAATAACTCATACATGAACTTTTCCACTGTGGAGTGTTTATTGTGTGCATTTTTTCATGCATCATGTTAAAAGGAGTTCATGCATCTGCATATGAGATATTGTGCAGGATGGATATGTGGTCCATTGTAGCACTCAAGGGAGGGTAGGGCCACTCAAATGGTAGGGATCATGGCTTCTTCCTCATAGAGTGAGGGTGGTCATGATGCATTAGCCACTTATCCCACTTATTCCCTTAATAAATGATGTTATCCTTTTTGTTCTCCCTTCCTTCTGTATGGAGTAGTAACTTGTAGTTGGAAGGAAGCCAATCACACTACACCTATCTCTTTCATGGCTAGAAACCTTCACTAAGTAGTTGAAGGACGAGCATATGTATATTTCTCTTCCTTTAATGTCCCCAAATTTCTTCTCCTTGTAATGTTTCTTCAAAGACATATGTACTTTTCTAATTTTAGTCACCAGCCTTTGGTGTATTTATTGTGGGGGCTAGATCAGTAACTTATAAGTGCACAAAGATAAAATTCCTCATCACTTCAAATAAGCTAGATTTGTATTCGAGCACAAATTTTATAATCCTAAGAACTTTTAGTGGAGGAATCCATTGCGACAGAGAACATGATATGAAATATATATCACCCAACCACAAATTCTCTCTATTTTCATACTACAAAATCCCACAAAACATTGTGGGCATTTAAGGGAGGGATTTTTCTTTGTACCCATAGAGGTAGCATAGGTAGAGCTGAGATTTCACCACCCACCTTTTTAATATCTTGCACCAAAGCATTATAACCTACTAGTAAGGGGCCAAGCCACCAAAAAGGATTTTAAAACTTAGAATAACAATTAAATTAAATAATACGGAAATAAGCACCTTATGTGAAGAAGCGTCACTAGGAAGATAATTTGTAAATGATCCATGTTATCAAAATCATCTTGAATTAGGAAAAGGTTAATGATGGGATTCTCATTATGTTCAAGGCCAAGGTGTTGGAGATGTGCCCATCATGTAAAACTTATTGTTTGGATCTATTATAAAATGGTGTTTTTTAATCCAACAAAATTTTGACTAATGGATTGACAGAATTGACTAGATCAACTACTACAACTTACACACTAACATAGACTCCTAATCATCTAGTGTGAACTCTACCTTTCATTAGTGATCATGCATTCGACATTAAAAAAACCTCATGAAAAGAGATACCTTGAGTGAAATTTAAGGAAATAGTATCTAGAAGAAAGTTCTAAACATCTAAGATAAATGAGAAAGATGGTCAATGTTATGTCTTAAATCCTTAGTATAAGAAGGGCTCAACCAAGGGTATTCGGATTTGGAATTCAAGGGATTCGATAGATTAGGAATTTTTTATCCTTTAGTTATTATTTGGTAAAAGGAACTCATTAGGATTTTATAGAGTGGTTACTTGCCCAAATCTCAACCTATTCGAGCTATAAGAATTCACAGGTCATTATGTGAACATTTTTTTTATGGTTCACAAAGGAAATGTAATATTGTTTGTGTTGATAGCTTTATCTAGATGAAAATCATCTTTTTATACCCTCGTGAAATATCCATGGTGAAAATTAGCAATCCTTGAATGGAGTAAATTGTTCCACATTCCTTATAGCTATTCTTTGGTTTCTCCTTTGATTCCTTGGTTTAATTAATTGAATAACTTACTCTACTTTTCACTACATTTAAAGCTATAATTCCTGTAGTTCCTCTTCACCAACAAAATGTTGGAGGGAAACCTTGGAATTCATAGAGGATTAATTGCATATTTTCTCATCCCTAATTCATTATGCATGTTATCCTAAATTCACCATAATGTTCAGTCTTGGTCTCATCTGCCCCACTAGTAGTAAAAATTTGTATTATAAGTTCAATCTTGGATAGATGGATGGTCAAGAATGGAATTGTAATATTTCTTACCAACTGTGGGTTTGGGCTAAAATTCATAATAAATTACCTAGAAGTTGTATTCACGTGAATATAAATGAAAATATTAAGCTAAATTTGGCTTATGGTGGTGGCTTCATGTAGAGGAGGAAGAACATGTAGATCAAGGCTTCACAATTTTTTTACTTAAAATGATTTAAATGAAAAAAATTAGTGTATGGTTAAATTTTATTATATTCTCTTTCACTAGGTGTAGGATATTCCTTATACAAAAAACTTTATTTTTAGTAATGCTATATTATAAAATTATTCTTATTTCATTGATCAAAGTTTTCACGGCTTGAGAATAGATACAAACCCTACAAATTTTTGTAAAGGGCATGAAACAACACTTTATTTGAATTGTTTTCTTGGATTCCAAAGAGAATTATCTGTGGAAATATCAAAGCGAGAGATTTCACAGCATGAACTTGTTTTGAAAGAAATTAGCTTCTTGAATCATGCTTGTTACTGACCAAAACTTCATTGAACATGTTAAATTTGATAGGTAAGGATCGATGGCCTAGATCGGTCCATAATATATTATTTCAACCCAATCTAAGGTTGCGTGGCACGTGTAAGTCCCTGACTTGGTTATATTTTCAAATTTTATTAAGAGCCCTTATTCCTTGGTATTTTCATGACTAAATGTGATTGATATTATCTAGCTTTAATGGTCTTTTCCTCATTGATATATCACTGGTTATAAGTAAGTTTTATGAAAATTATGATGTATGGATCTCATCATGTTTCTATTAGCATATTAAATGTTAATGAATAAATGACCTAATAGATAAAAATGTAGTTATTGTGATGACATATCGGTTCTCTTTAACAATTATCAGATAATTATGATACCCATATGCTTAGATATGTTCCTGTGACTTGTAGAGTACATGTTTGTGATTCGTTTGACGAAATTCCTGTCATGGATAGTAGGGTTCAGATAAATTCCTTGTCCAATTTTTTTCATTAGTATTATTTTTTGGATATTACTTGTTACTTTTGGACATTTCATGAAGTTTTGGGGAGTGGCCTACGTCTTGGCCCTTAAAAAGTGGCATAAAATTTGTGGTTGTTGGCATAAAACTACCTGAAAAATGCCACATTCACATGGATACCTTGTTTTTTTAGTTACTTGGGGGTCCCAATCGCATGTATGCTTTTTCATGGGGGTGACTAAGGCTCTAGGGCAGTGAAAAAGAAAGTTGTCTCATGGGTTGGACACCTGAAGGGGTTGGTTGGATCTTGAAGGTTTTGTAGCTTATGTGGGAGGTAAGATTGGTTTTATCATGTCAGTTTGACTTCCTTAACTGTACATGAGGATTTGAATCATATCATGGTAACCCTTCTTCACATATTTATCCCAGTGGACTAGTAAGCTTGGGTAAATGTTGGAGGATGGTGTTACAGATGTTTTGATGTAGAGTACAATGGGTCTAGTGTGAAAATTGTGAAAAAATGTCCACAAAAGCTTGAAGGTTGGGGCCTTTAGTGAGGAAAGTGGAGGCTTGGTGATTGAGGTTGTAGTGGCATCCTTTAGGTGGTAGATTAGAGTGAGTAGTTTCTTCATGATTGGAAACTTTTGGCTTGCATGTTTTTGTTTTCTAGTGCACATGTAAAATTGATATTTACATTAATAGGAAGAAGAGTGAGGCATAGAAAAGCAGATGGTGGTTTTTCACTTGCAATGATCTCCACCTTATATCTTGTGTTATTATGTGTGATGTTGTTATGGATGTTTATCTCATGGTTATTTGTCTTTATGGTAGTTTCTTAGATGTTTTACATGCTTGTATTATTTGGTATATTGAACTACTATCAGTTCATGAATCAATTAATGAAAGAAAAGGAAAAACTTGGTAAAAAATATCCACCCAATACAATAATAATTCACAATTTTCCTCTTAGTATTGTTATGGTTCCAACAATTGGGATAAGATCCAAGTTCTTTAACATGTAGTTTTTTCACTAGAAAGTATATTTGGGTAGTTTTTGTAAATTTTGAAAAGAAAAAAATCATAATGGATCATCATGGTGTCTCTGTGTTGAATGCTGTAAATTTCCAGCTATGGGTTGAAAAATTAAAATATGAATTATTAGATTATGGATTTGAGATTTGGAAGCTAGTTTGTGAATTTTATGGTAAATTTCTTGCCCCAATGAAACTGATGCAACAAAATGATAAAAAAAATGTGTGATATACATGACACCTACAAAATGTCAATATCGAAAATATAATATAGATGACATCTACAAAGTAGATCTGGGACATTTTCTAGGTGTTGTATGGAGGATAAAGTGGAAGAAACAATGGAGAGAAGAAAAAGAGTAAGAAAAGGAAGAAAAATAAGGGATATCAAAAGATAAAATCTCATAGAGAAGCAATCATTTCCCCTAGTGCAATTTTTGCAGCTGGTCAGCAAGAGATGAAGTCAGAAAATGGAGGTGCAAGAGAACCAAATGTCATGTAGTAAAATAGATCTAAAGGTATAAGTAAAGATGAGTTTCTTTTTAGTTATTTTTTAGATGGATTTGATGTTATCTTTACTGAGTAAACAATCAAGTTGAGGGATGTGCTATATCGATGCTTTTTCAAGAAGAATATGAATTAATTATGGTTGTAATAGAGAGAATTATTGTTGAAGTGAGTAGGCTATAAACTTCATGCGAAGATGAAGAAAATTTGTTGCAAATCTATGATGATAAGGAGATTCATCTCAAAGGAGAAATCATTAGTTTGAAGACTAAGTTGGAAGAGGAAAAATTATTTGAGGATCTCATTAGTAGCTAGTTGAAAGAGAGTGAGGGCCAAATTGAAAAGCTTGAAGCTAAAGTGATATTTATGAGGAAGTAGCTAAAATATAAATACATTTATTTGAAGTAGGTGAAGAGCACAAAGGGCTTGGAAAACACGTTCAAGAGCCAAATATCTCCAATGGATAAATCCTAACTTCAATTCCATAATGGATAGTCTAGTAGAGAGACACATGTGATGATGCAACACGTAAGGAGATTGTAACAAAAAAGGCCCCAAGATGAAAAATTAAAGGGGTAACAATTAGTAGAGGAAATAGTAATCGAAAAGTGTGCCAACATGAATAACTATGTCTAGAAGACCATTTCCTCCTATAGTTTATGTTAGCATATTTAAAAAGAGTTAAAACCCATTTTATCCTTTGATGGATGAGGTCAAGTGTTATGCCAGCTATAACTTTGGACATGTGGCAGGAAACTATAAAATGAACCAATATAATTAATAATATGGGAAACCTAGGAGATCAAACTCTACGCAGAGTAGTTATTTTAATGATTATTTATTTTCTTGTAACCTTCTTGGCCATAATGTGATTGATTTTAGATCTACCCCATGGAGTAAAGGAACACTTTATGTAATGGATAGATCTAGCATGAGTATTCAAGTGTTGTATCCTATTGCATCACCCCCACTAATTCGTAATTTGTTGATGAATTTTTCAACATCTCTGAATAACCCTTTATTTCCATGGGTATCATTTATGTAATGTATAGATTGATCTTCGAAAATACAAATACTTGATACTTTCATGATATAATTAGCATTTATGATTAACTATTTTTTTTTTTCGGTGCATGTTGACATTATTTGCTCTATTTTCTCGTTTATGCAAACAATTTTCTGTATCCAATTCTTCCCAAGTGTGTGTAAAATAGGCCCTCTTCATCAAAATATTTAATTACTTAAACTTAAATTAAAAGCATTCAAAGTCCTAAGTCTGTACAAGCTATGTAAAATGGGAAAAAAAATTTACTGTGATTTTTTCAACATTAAAATGCTAAAGGAATGAATTATTTTGTCCTTTTTCTTTCAAATATAGCTAGCGAGTCACCTACAAACTTCAACAAAAATATACTTGTCTGTAACAAATTTTGACAATAACAATGGCTTAACTTGAAACACATATATTCAAATTAGCATATTACTTTCTCTTTATTCATGCATAACCTTTCCCCATAGTAAAAATTCTATGTTTCCAGATATATGATGATGTTCTTGTCTAGTTACCATGTAGTTTATTTGCCTCACAAAAACATCTTGAATTAGACAAAAGTTTAAACGAGCGTTATCTTCCACAGTATAGAATACTAGAATTGCATTGGTTATTTATTCACAATGAATTTAGGATTACATGGAAAATTTCTGAATCTATCATTTGAAATCAAAGCTGTTATGAGATAATCATGAAGAACATTTTGGCCTTGGATAAATTGGTTAACTAAAAATATGTTTTATTAGAAATGATATCAACCCAATCGAAAGCACAATTCTTTTCTTATGTCTAATAAAACATATGGACAATGAATTTTTAAACTCTTGTTGTAGTTTCTCGGCCCATGACATGTGCACAAATCCAACAAAATTCTTTAATTGGCTATTTAAATGAAAATATTTCTACAACAGAGAGATTGTAAGGAACAAGGTGAGTTAGAAAAACAAATTTTCAATAACATTATATTCACCTGCTACTGAGATCATAAAAATATTTTCTTCGCAAAATCAAAGCTAACATTAGCCTATGGTAACTTGAATATTCGTTGAAATGTCTTTGCATTGAAATGTATTTTAATAGTTGGCAACATAATTTTTCTTGTTTCTAAATAATAAAAATTCACACACAAATGAATAATTTCCCTTAAATAAAGAACTTTGGAACAAATGCAACATTCACTAATTCAGTAGTCCAAATCTTGTTATTTGTTTTCTCTTCCATTTTCATAATAGCATGACACTTATATGTAATCAACAAGTGGAAGCTCTCATCAACTACACTAAGTAAATTAAAGGTATCCGTGCAAACAATTTTTTATTTTTTATGCTAACCATATATTTTTCAAAGTTGAAAACACCTTCTAATTAAATAATTTTCTCAACACCATTGAATTGCATTTTTTTTTTTTTTCGATTATATATATATATTCACTAGATCTTACTTTTGAAAGCACAAAACCGGGTCCGACTATTACAAGTGTGAAATTTGTTACACAAAAAAATTGTTAATAAACAAAAATAACAGT
Organism: Pinus albicaulis; assembly: GCA_034641835.2. NCBI lineage: Eukaryota > Viridiplantae > Streptophyta > Pinopsida > Pinales > Pinaceae > Pinus > Pinus albicaulis. The sequence continues at coordinate 967,356,231 of CM076570.1, read as the reverse complement.
GAGAAAAATCCATGTCTATAGGACATGCCAAAGTGCAGAGGATGTTCATTATGCAGAAGAAGATTTCAATTTTTCATTGTGTGGATATTAAGATTGTTTATGTTTATATTATTGATGATATTTTAATTGTAAATATTTTTTCCAATATATATTTTTTTATGATATTGTGAGTCATATGATTAATTGATAAATAAGTTGTCATCAAAGGATTTTATTGCTAATAGTGTACTAAGTAATAGTGTTCACATATTATGAAATACAGGATCTCCCAAATTATATGCAAAATTGTTCAAAAGAAATAGATTATAATTTCGTAATATTCCATTTGTACTATTACTTTGTACAATAAAAAATGTATTCTCCATTGATACTTTAGTAATCGCGTTTCAAATATACTTTATAATTAATGCTTTATCAATTAATTTTCAAAAAAAAGAAATAATTAAAATAACAATAATAATTTCTCTATGAACTATTAATCAATGGAAAGCACAATATAAACAAGTTATCGGAAAAAAATTAAAGATACAACTGATTTCACATAAAATTCTTGTCTACGGATGAGATCTAAAGTCACAAAACAAAAGAACGATAACATACCTAATACAAATATCGTAAAATCTGTGTTTTTGTTTGAAAATAAATATTGTGTACATTTTTCATGCTAATAAGTAAAACACCAAATTATCAGAACAAATTTTCAATTCCGACAAGTAGAATAAAACCATTCATAACAAACCTTCCCTCACAAAAAACTATGTAAATATTTATTAGCAACATGCATCCCACGCTAAAGAAAAAAGAGAAAAAAAATGATCAACAACCAATGTAACTACCAACACGTTACATAAGTTACGCCACAAGAGCTTAATAAAACTTAGAGGATTTGGTTTATTATTCTTAATATAATGAGAAAAACACACTAAAATTATTATTATTATTAAAAATATGTCATGGAAGCTATATAAAGCATGAACCCTTTGATTTATTATTTACGCCAAATAACTAGCATGCATTCATTTTCCTCTTTGCGTAATTCTACTACACACTTTTCTTACAAATAATACCAAATTTAAACAATAGAACCCAGTTAACATCACCCGTTCAGTATCATGTATCACACAATTTCATATTTATTTAGCTTCATATGTTTCTGCCTCACACACAAAACCATTATGTGTGGTCATTATACACAGACATGAGAAATATAAGGCTACATGGCTTTAAGAATGAATTCCAATACCGATAGAGAATATTTACAGTAGATACTCGAAAAATAAATTTCATAGAGCTCTAGATATATGCGAAATAGAGGATTTGCATAGAATTAAAAAGAATAGATGAACACACCTTTGAGTTTCAATTATGCTTGAATGGCATCTCTAAATATCATATAATAAGAAAACATAGATTCGAGATGCTATCGAGGCTCAATTGAAAATTGAAAATTGTCTTTTGCAAAACATCATTACTTTAGAAAATAGATAACGTTCAATCAACCACGGTTTTTTGCTCCTCGAAAAAATGAACTTGTGCCCACATGCATTTTATTATATCATTAATTTGGAAAGAAACCAACATTCAATAGACCATGGCCTTGTCTCCTCAAAAAGAGAAACTTGTCTTTATGCTCCTCGTAGAGAGATGACATTTCAATTGAATGAAAGAAACCGATGTTTTTTCCTAATCACAATTTGATCTGCCTCATTATTATTGAGATACACTTTAATGAAATATTGACAAAATACAAGTGGGGGAAGTGACAGTATGAAATTTAATGAAATATATATCTTAATACAAATGAATTACCATAATTAATATAATAAAGTAATTACAACATAATTGAATTAAATCAGTTGATGTGATTTCCTAATCACATTTTAATCACCCTCAATGTTATCTAGATACACTATTATCTAGTTTATATTTGTAACTATCACAATGCTTTAAATGCAATATTGATGACAAACCATTAGAAAAATTGATGGTAAGTAATGTCACTTAATACGAAACAATTAACATAAAGCAATTGGTGTTATTCCCAAATTCATTGCTATAAATTTGAGAAATGCCACGTGTAAGTAATCCTTTTCGAATTGAACTAAAAATATTTCATCTAATTTTTACACATGAGTATATTGATCTCTATCTACAAGTACTAATGATAAAGTGACTGCAATAATCATTTACTAAAAATGGCAATTCCTATGCATTTGTTCCAACTATAATACCATAGCAAGTATAACAAACCCAAAAAAAGAACTAAGTACAACAACAGTTTCACTAAAAATATATAATTCCATCTTAATAATTCGAGGGAGAGTTAAAGCAATATCTAGAAAAAATAAAGGGTTATATTTTTTTTATCGGTATGATATGGTTTAAATTCTCAAAAATGATTCAAATAGAAGCCCTATGATTATGAGGAACCCCTACTCGATCACAATGTTATGTGCTGAGAATATGGGCATATGATGTAGTTCCAATGAGTTAGAAATGATGCAGATGTCATTAATTATAGTATTATATACCCATCTTCTGAGCACATAATATTATAATTGACAAAATGAATTTTTTTATCAATGATCCGTCATAATTATTGAAAGCAATTAAGTTTTAGGAAGTGAAATCTTATTAATAATTCCACTCAATATATCTTGCGCTGAAAATATGGACAAATTATCCGCCACCAATGTACCATAAATAAATATTGTTGAAAGAAAAAATGAACACATTGATTAACTTGTTACTAATGATCATATCATATTCCATATACTCAATAAATAACATTACAATCAATAAAATGAAAACTTTTCTCAATGATCTAGTAAGACAATGAACAAGTTTGGCCAATGATCCAACACATTGATTGAATATAAGTAATCTTCATAAAATCAAACGTTGTAAGTTTGTGCTCTCTGCTTAGTGAAATATATGTTTATGGAAATCATTATGTAAATATATGTTTATGGAAATCATTATGTATATAATAATACCTGTGAAAATTTATAGGAAATCCATTCTCGGTAAGAAACTTTCAATCTTTAAATCCACACAATTATAGACATTGCGCATAATTCATAGACACTTGCACTCAAAAAAATTTACCAAAAAAAATAATTTTGTTTTTTTTCATGACGAAACTGAAATTTTTTACTGTATTTAAAAATTAAAGTCATATATCAAATGATGAAAGCTTCAATCGCTACTCCTCCCCCACCCAACAAAGTGGACTTAATTTGGAAATCCTCACATATGCCTATTTACACAAAGATAACTATTTACTGATTAAAGATTATGTTATGATAATGGAAGCTATCCAATTCCATAAGTTGCTTCTTTTCACACAGCTCTTCAAAATTATTATTATTATTATATATTATTGGTAATATTTTAATTATAAATATTTTCAAATAATTTAATAAATAATCTCCCGAAATGAAATATGCCGAAATCTTTAATCACATAAAATGAAAATTCTAAAAGGCTCACCTTCAGAAATTTATATGAATGTAATAAGAAAATTGTAAATATCTTTAAATTTATGAAGTTCCCTTTGCACATGCGTTCCCTCGCATATATTTCCCTCTCTGGAATTCCTTGATTCAACATGGTTAAATATGTAAAAGTTTCAAATGAAAAATAGTTTGAAATTAGTTTTATATCTCCGCCTCTATTATCGCGTACGTTATCCATCCTTTGCACAATAAATTCTTCACATAAGAAAGTATCCACAAAAGGAAACAAAATAATACTAATTCTAAATGATTAGTAAAATTAGTTATGTATCGACAACATAAATTTCCTTCTGCACCTTTGTTTTCTCGCTCATATGTCATTCTCCGCACATACTTGGCATAATGAACATTTACATTGCGTGGTATGAAATTCAACATTAACTGAAGAGAGAGAAACTAAAAATCAAGAAAATCTACCTCGATGTTATATTTGCGTTCCTAGAAAGACTCTGGAAACATAGAATCAATGACTGGAACCGTAATTTAAAATGTTTATTGGAAATTGTAATACATATTGAAATTTATGGAACGTGATTATAGAGTTATGCAACAAACTCTCATTTCATTTTTAGGTAGAATAGTTCATGATCTATAATTTCTCATCAATTTGTTCCAAAATATTATTGAAATAATTAAATTTCAAGCACAGATCCATTTCAACCTTCTAAATAAAAAAATGGTATTACTAGAATTGAAGATGGATCAACTGCAATTGAAAAATGAAAAATTGAATTTTAGTTTGGATAACTTGGCGTAGGTAGATAATGTAAATGCTAAATAGATTTTCAATGAAAAATATGATGATATCATTTCCATTGACAAATGTTTCCCCTTTCTTAGCTTGAGGAAGAAGTTAATTAAACCGAAGTCACTTTGGATATTGAAAATATACACATACAATTGCTAGTTTTTTTCCCTGATTAATAAATAAATCCATTTAAAATATCTTCGGCAACCCAATAGTGAAAAATTCCAATCTTTCTTCAAATTTTTGAGTTGAAAATTAAAATTAATTTCCATCCATCACATTTATTTGCATTGCTATAAATCAACATACATATCCCATCTTATCAACAATTAATGCTCCATAATAATAAGAATAAGAATAAAAATAAGAATATATTAGCATTAATTTCTTTATGCACCCCTATTCTTTTGGAGAAACCATGTCCTAATTTCATCGGTAATAGATAAATTTTACAATATGAAGCTCATCACAGTAAAAACTTTGCACAATTATATGTTATATTCATAAAACAACACACTATCAGAGCACTCACTTAATTCGAAACACTATGAAAAAACTCCATATCTCATTTTGCAGTGTTCAAGTGTAAATAGGTTTTCATAAGTAATCTTAGTCTTATGAAAATATAAAAAAATTTTACTTAAAGAAAATAAGTAATTAAATAAGTCCTATAGAATATAGAAACTTGTTTTATTATACGAAAAGTTTCCTTGTGGGAAGAACATATCAAAGATTATATTACAAGTTATGGAAGTTACATTAGTCAATTGTAAATGAGTATTTCTAAACGATTGAAAAGAGATAAAGTTAAAAAATGGTGTTATTCACCACCCATTCACCCACACAAATTATCTAAAATCAAATCTCTATGCAATTCCTCTCCACACATACTTCGTACTACACACAAAAAATTCTACGTATAATGAAACATAACAATATTCCCTTCTCTCCTACACATACCTCGCCCTTTGTAAAGATTCGTATGATATACAATCAATAAATGTGTAAAAGGATTAGATTTGTTTGGAAAATTGATAGACATACACCATCTTCCCTACAGTCAAAGACACACACGATGAAACATAATAATAATAACATATTAATATTAGTACCTCAACATTCATTTTCACATGTACCTCACGTTTTCTCGAAAATAACTCGGTCTAAGAAATTCTCTGCACAATGAAATATACCACAAAGACACTAACCTACACTAAAATCAAAGCTCTATGCAATTTCTCTCCCATACATACTTCTTACTCCACCGCACAAACCCCAACCTACTATAAAATCAAAGCTCTGTGAAATTACTCTCCCACACATACTTCGTAGTCCGCACAATAATCCTCCATATTTCATTTTCAAATGCTCAAGTGTAAACCAAATTTTGTAAGAAACTTACGTATTGAAATATACACTTTTTTTTACATTAAGAAAATAAGTATTTAAATAAGTCCTACTAAAGATAGAAACATGTTTTATTATACTATTTTTTTTCTTCTGCAAAACCCATATTATAGATTATATTGTAATTCATACAAGATACCATAATAAATTGTAAATGATTATTTGCAAAGCATTATTGAGTAAGAAACTAGTTAAGCGCAAGTGATTGTGCATTACTACATATGGAAAAGAGGCAAATGTACAAAATTGAATTATGCACCACCAGTTATCCTGCACATGCCCATGGTAAAAACACTACACAATGAAAATTAAGAGCTTTAATTATTATGTTCACCTGAAAACACCTCGTCCTCTACAAATATACATAGTTATGAAAGAAAACATCTACATAATTGCTCCCCTACACATACTTTGTACTCCACGCAGTGAAATACTTGCACAATGAAACATAATAATATTCTACATGCATAGCTCTAAAATAAAATATATATGCAATATCTCACCCGCACATACTTCGTACAACAAAATATTCATATAATGAAACATTGGAATATTCCCCGCTCTCCTCCGCATAGCCTGTCCTCCATAAAGTTTTGTACAATATACTACCAAGAAATTTGTAAAAGTATTAGATTTGTTTGGAAAATCAACAAATGAACCCCATCTTCATTGACTTCCACAAGCACCCCCAATTTTCCTGAAAACACCCCGTGCTAATAAAAGCTCTGGACGATTAAATCTCTTGCACAAACTTCATATCATGTCCTAATCAAATCTCTACACAATTTTTTTTTGTAATACCCCAAATTTTACAACTATTATGTTTTATGTTAGATAGGACATACTATGTGGACAAATTAAAAAATTATGCTGTTGGAGGAATTGAAAATTTTATATATTAATATTTGTTGAAGAAAATTCATACCAAAATTGAAAATATAGAGTATAGAGAGATATGAAATTCTAATCCATGAGGATAGGACAAAATTTCATACTTTCCCAAATTCTCAAAAAAAAATATTTTGGAGAGAAATAAAATTTGAAAAAATTAGATAGAAGAAAATATTTAAGGATTGCTCAGTAAAGAGGAAAATTACTGGGAAGAGGTCAGAAAAACAACACTGAGGAAAAGCAAGTTTAAAAAAAATATTTGTGAACAAAAACATAAGTAAACGCTTAGGCCATGGGAAACAATTGCCCGGAATAACAGGACATCGTTATGGAAACTTGTTGGGAAAGATGGCTTAAAAGTGCCTTCACTTGTCTAACAAGTGGTTGCCAACACTGGGAGAAAAATTTAGATCTCTGCTTGGAGGAGAGCTCTGAGAAGAAGCTCGTGGATGGGAGGAAAATAGTCTTTACAATTGGTATTCGATATCTATACAATTGGTATGCCTTCGCTATAAGTTTTAATATTCCATTCTATTTGATGTTACTGAGGAATGAATGTTCTCAAGACTTTATAGGTGGAAGTTAGTATTAGTTCCACCTTTAATAAGCTGTAGCTAGTACAACATAGTGTAGTCCTGTAGTGAGAACCTAATACTGTAAATGTAATTGAAACCTTTATTTAAATCAGTAAGGTATGTATGATACTTTTAGTATATTGTGATACTGTAATCTCACATAGAATGTCTACAACATTTTGGTGATTCTATGAGATAGATGCGTGGATATATAAGGAGTAATAGAAGTATAATTTACTAAAAGAAATCTTCCAATAGGAGGCTAAATCTAAACTGACGCAAATTTTAGATTTGAACGAAAACATTTCTACTATCATAATTATATAGATAGATAGACATAAATATCTATAAAAAACAAAATCTCTTTCATAATTTCTAAGCTAAAAATAAAATTCTAACAAAGTGTTTAAATATACAACCCACGATGACACTAGGAAGGAAAATATATTCATAATTTTACAAATTTTCCTATGATACTTTGTCTACTGATATCGTGAACGTAAGTAAGAAAAACAATGTCAAAGTGTATAAAATTCTGATAAGGATGAGGAGTATCTGTCTTTTCTCAAATTAAACATCTCAATTGGTCTACCAATGTCTCACGCAGATCATTATTTATTCCTATTTAACACATGCCCAGAAATTTAAATTAGGAATAAAAGTAGTAGACATAATAGAAAGAGAAATCTGGAACAATAACTCACCTAGAGCACATTAACAAATAACGTCATAGTATTTAGAGTACTTATGTACAATGAAATGTATAACCATTCTAGTAGTATAAAATGTATGAACCACTATGTGATACAACACATTATGTGTGTAAACATAACGGTTGAAGAAAAATGACACATTATATAAAATAAAGATATATTAAGGAATGAACCAGAGTATGTCATTCAAAAAAAATTTTAAGGACTAAATTTTTCTTGTACAACGTACAGTCAAGTTTAAAAAGTCCATTAAATTACACATAAAATTTCCCTTTAAATCCATCAATTAGGCTTAATGCAAAGAATCCAAGCTAGGAGCCAATAGAAGAAATTCTAGGAGTAAAAGCACATAAGTATGAACCTTGATGTAGGAAAAAATAATTAGTGGAAAACACATGCAAATTTGAGCGACAACAACAAAAGGGAGAATTTTTATTTAACCTGCCTAAATGCAAACACAGTCTGGTTAAAAATTCGGTATTCACTTAAGCGAAGGAAAACTCTAATCTCAATAAATTCTGAAGAAAATATTACCTGAAAAAAATAGAACAAGCTAAGCTCGGGGTTGAACTCTGCACATGAATGTGAAAGATATAAATATATGGTAAATGGTTATTTCATTAAACTAGAAATTAGATCAAATCAAACTAAGTACGTGACAAGAAAAATTGATAATATTTTTACCTGAAGAGGAGACGTAGAACTCCAATGAAGCTAGCACACTATTGGACCTATTCCAAATCTGAAACCCATTAATGCCAACTAGTGAACCAGTGTCCTAAGAAACACATGAAAAAGAGGGAAAACGATTTCATGATTTACCTATGCAGAAGAAGGGGAAAGATGATCGTTATAAAAAATTGAAACCCTCATATAGAAATGGAGCAGTGAAAGGTAGACTAAACCTGTTAATGAATGAGGTGTACAAATTAAACCTAGTAATTAAGGAAAACTCAAATTACCAAAGTGAGAAGGTAGAACGACATACCTAGTTGGTGCAACGTGAGCCCCTCTTGTCAATTTTTGTAGTGTTGAAAGCCATAAAATGATACTGCATTGGAAACCCACCTTTGAAGACCTTTGAAGGGAAACTAAATTATAGGATTTATCTCAAACCTAGATTCCAAACCTCTGGAGGCAAGAGTTCAATTTTAGGGCTTTCATCAAAAGGATCTACAAGTTATAATGAACCCTCATCCAAACACTTGGATTGTGGAGAAATAATAATTTAACCCACAAAATAAAATTGGAAAGAACAAAGTACCTTGCGCAGTGAAGTCTTTTAAAAAAAGAATGAAGAGGCATGAAACAAATGTCGCAAATCCAACCTAGAAAATTTAAGGTTTTTGTGTGCTTTGAAAGATTAGAAATGAAAAAAATGGAATTAATAGAATTTATATGGAAGAAGGGAAGGCATAATAACAACACTGAACCTGTAACTAGTTGAATATGTAGTTATAGGAGACCAAAAACCAAGTGACAGATTACCTGTTTGCAGAAACCTCCCGGAAGAATTGTTCTGGAAAGTGTAGTGTTCTATTTCAGGTAAGATTAAGGTAACACCTAATGAATTCATAGCTAGGGAGGAAACACATGGTTTAAGACGATAGTATGACCTCTGCATAAATCATTATCACAAATTTCACAAGTAAAGCGAGCATCAGAATAAGGTAGTAACTATGGAGTGTTTACCTAGAGAAAAAAAAATACCCTGCCTCCCAAATTAACTATTCAACAACACGATGGATAAATGAAGGTCACCTTAATAGCCTGTAAATGACATTCAAGCTCGGGCAAGCGACAGGACAACCTCCTTAGTCATGGTGGCCATACCCTGTGAGAAAAAGTCAAACATGATGAAGGAAAAGAAAAATATAGCCTTAGGGTTTTCTTAATCCATTATGAACCATTGATCTACATCAATCAATCTCCGCCGGCCCTTCTAAGCCTCGAAAATGGTGGAGACCACGTGCACAGAGCAGGGTGTGACATGGCCTCCAACAAATGGAATTGATAGGGTGGAACACAAAATCAAGGAAGGACAATTTCAAAAATAAATATTGATCTTTGGAATAAGTTAACAATTGAGAAAAATACTCCAAATAGGTTAGGATCAATGTAATTCATGACCATACATGTTGTAAGAGGTAGAAAGGTTAATACACGGATGTATCTAAAGGTATGGATAGATGTATAAGTAATATTTAATGGTCGGGAAACTTTTATAGCCAGATATATTTGTAGATAAGACTACCTTGAGGGGATAAGGGTACATTTAAAAGGGTAAGTAGGAAATAAGTATGGTGTGATGAGTGAAGATAAAAAAAAGTTCCTAGTTCTTCAAGAGAAGGGTTACTCAGACATCATTGAAATATTCTTCCAAATTTATTTAAAAAAAATACCATGGTAACATAGGAACTTCATAAGAAGCATAGAAGTAAGTGGATAGCCAAATCATTGAACCAAATGAGTGATAAGAAAAAAAAAATTGGGGACATGACAAGTGGTATCAGAGCCCAAGTTAAAACATTGGGCTTCTGGACCTCAACACTTGAAAATTTTGTTGTCTAAAAATTTTAATTTTATAGTTAATTTTTTTTTCAAAAATATGGTTAGTGGAATATTATGGTTTATTAATGTTAATGATTGAATTTGCATAAAATATACAATGAAAATAGATTTAAAACCATTTTCATGTCATACAGAGAAGATATTTATGTGGAGCCAGGGTAGGAGGATACTCCTCCATATTTGAACATCCAGATATTGAAAATTATCAGGAATTTGCAACAAGAATTGCTTCAGCTAAGGACTAGAAATGAATGTATGTTGCAAGCTAGAAATTCACAAGAGAGGTTGATGATAGAATTAACCTACAAATCTAGTCATCAAAAGGGAGAACAAGTAAGACTGAAAAAACAATAGATAGAAACAAACTCAAAAAATTATAAGAGTGGGGAAGAGTCAGGGAAATAAAACTCTAAATCCGAGAATAGGAGGGATTTATAGGGATAATTCCACAAGATAAAGCCTCAAAACTGTGATGGATAAAATGAATAAGATGTGGAAGCTAGAGTCCTAAATATGGTTAAATATTTTCAAGTATATGAGTGTGGAAGCAATTTGAAGGCAAGCCTAGAAGTTTACCAATGGCAAGGTAATCCACACTCTTTTGGGAGGAGAAAAAAAGTATACACTTTCTAGATGAGAAGGAAATCTTGTGGGAATAATTCCATAAGAAGTTTAAATCCCAAAACCTTAGTGAAATGTATTACGATGATAGGGCTAAAAAATTTCATGAGCTAAGGCTGGGGAAGCTCACCATAGATGAATTTGTGATGAAAATGACAGGCCTACTTCACTGCATACCATGTATAAGAGAGGAAAAAGAAAAGGTACAAAGGTTCTTAAATTTCCTACCTACAATATATAAAGAATGAATTGATTTTGATAACCCAAAGTCTATGGATGAAGCTATTAGAAAATCCCAATTGTGCAACCAAAAATTTCAGGTTTGATTTGATAATTTTAAAAATTGGTAGAATAAAGAAAAAGGGATGTCAGAAACAAGCTCAAAAAGACCCAAACCATCATATTTGAAGAATTATCGCAGAAATCACCAGCAGAAAAAATTCAACAAAGGTGGGGAAAATCAGCTAGCCAATTCCCATACAGGATCCAATCCCATGGAAGGGAATAAAAAGGATGCAATAGTAAAATCAAAGGAACCACAAAAATTTTGGGGACATGGAGAACCTCACTTGTTGCATTACTGTGAACACAATCCCCATGCTATTCAAAAAATTCAGGTACACGAGGCAACCACGGTGAACGATGTAGAAAGAAGCATTCCACAAATCAATGCCGCATTAGAAGACCAATAGGCTAAACATCAGTCAACGATGATTGAAACCAAAGGTATCATTTTCAACCAATGTGTATCTGTTTTAATCGATACTGGAGCTAGTCTAAACTATATTAGTCCAGAAATAGTGCAAAAGTATAAATTGCAGAAATAACTATTTCAACACTCTTGGCTAGTGCAGTTGGTTACATGCACCAAACAGAAGGTAACCCTTAAATTTCATTAGTACCCTATCATTCTAAATGGGTATATCACAAATCTGAATCTGAATATCCTTCCTTTAGGATCTTATGACCTACTGGTCAGTATGTACTGGTTGGAACAACAGAAAGTAGTAGTAAAATTCTTAGAAAAAGTAGTAAACTACAGAAATGAACTAGGACAGTTAGTTGTCATAAGAGGGAAACCCAAACTTGTTTATGTTAGAAATATTTATGCATTGAAAATGGTTGTCCAGTTTACATGGTACAAGTTGAAGAATTAATAAAACAAACAGAAAATGATTCTATAGAAAACTTTCTGGTAATTAAAGACTTTCAAGATGTATTTCCCGAAGAAATACCTTAGCTTCCCCCTCATAGAGATATAGATTTCTCTATTGAACTAATACCATGAGCCACCTCGGTTTCCTAAGCCCCATATAAAATGAGCACACCATAACTGTTATAATTAAAATTACAGTTACAAGAACTGCTAGACAAAGGCTATATCAAACCAAGTGTATCTCCATGGAGAGCTCCAATTTTACTTGTCAAGAAAAAAGACGGTACCCTCATAATGTGTATAGACTATAGAAAGTTAAATAAGTTGACCATAAAACACCGATACCCCCTACCGTGAATATATGATTTGTTTAACCACGTAAGGGGAACAAAAATATTTTCAAAAATTGATTTGTGAAATGGGTATCACCAACTTCACATAAAAGATGAAGACATCCACCAGGAAACTTTCAGAACTATGTATGGACATTACGAGTTCGTATTCCTACCATTCAGACTCACTAACATGCCTTTTTCCTTCATGTGTCTCATGAATAGTGTCCTACACAAATATCTAGATAAGTTTGTGCTAGTTTTCATATATGACATTTTAGTGTATGCTAAGAACAAAGAGGAACACTAGGAACACCTACGAATAGTGCTAAAAACACTAAGAGAACACAAGTTGTATGAAAAACTCAGCAAGTGTGAGTTTTATAAACCAAAGATTCAGTATTTAGGGCATGTTATTTCCAAGGAGGGGTTTGCGCTAGACCCAGAAAAGGTACAACAAATTTGAAATTGGCAAGTATCCATGCATGTTTCAACCATCCATTGATTGATAGGTATTGGAGGGTGTTATTGCAGATTTGTGGAAGTATTTTCCATGTTATCGTATCCCATTACCACCTTATAGAGAAAAGGGGGTGAATTTTGAGTGGACAACCAAATGTCAAGAAAGCTTTGAGAGGTTGAAATGAAAAATTAACTATCGCCCCGACCCTAAAAATCACAGATGCAACAAAAGAATTTACTGTATGTACTGATGCTTTCATAGAGTGGTTGGGAGGAGTGTTACTATAAGACAATGTTGTGATGACATATGAATCTAGGGATATGAAAAGAAATGAGCAAAATTATGCATTTTATGACTTAGAGTTAGTTTCCATCATATATGCATTAAAAGTGTGGTGGCACTATCTATTGGGTAAGAAGTTTGTGTTAATTACTGACCATATTAGCTTGAAATATTTCTTTAGCCAGCCAGTTTTGAATGCAAGACAAGCTAGATGGTTGGATTTCCTGAGCGAGTTTGACATGGAAATCAAACATATTAAGGGAAAAGAAAATAGAATTGCATATGCCTTAAGTAGACACTCTCATGAAATTGTGTCTTTCACAGGTAGTAGTGAAAAGATAATTTTTGAAGAATAGGTTCAGGAAGTTTTTTCACAAGATCCTGCATATTTGGAATTACAGAAAAAAGTATAGCAATGAGGAATTTCTAAGTATACCATAAATTGGAAAACATTAATAATTTATAAATAAATATTGTACATTCCTAACATACCTACCTTGAAATAGATGATAATGGATGAATACCATAAGAGACCTTATTTAGGTCATCATGGTTACCAAAATATGGTAACAACATTGAAGAAATATTGTTTTTGGTCCGGAATGAAGAAGGACACAACTGATTATCTGTGAGATGGTTAGAGTGCCAAAAAGTCAAGGTGGAGCATCAACACCCAGTATGGTTTCTAAACGCCCTTCCGATTATAGAATGGAAGTGGGAAGTAATATCCATGGATTTCATAACAAGAATACATCGGCCTAAGTATCAACATCACTCCATTATGGTAGTAGTGCACACGCTGACCAAGGCTGCACATTTTATTTCTGTGAAATCTACTTTTGGGACAGGCCAAGTGGAAAATGTTTTTATGAAGGAAATTTTTAGGCTTCATGGGATACTAAAGGTGGCCATCTCTGATATCGATGCAAAGTTCACATAAACCTTCTAAAAAACCTTGTTTGGAGGGATCAAAAAAGAACTAAATTTTAGCATAGCTTATCATCCCTAAACTGAAAGACAGACTGCAATAACAAATCAAATATTAGACGCACGTATGTACTAGATAGACCAAGGATTTCTTGCATTGAGAAAAATTTACAAATAACAACAGCGACGAAACCTCTATTAAGATGAGTCTGTTCAAAGATTTATATGGTAGAAAATTCCATACTCAAGTTAGTTGGAGCTAGCCAGAGGAAAAAATGGTCCTTGGACCCAAGAAATTACATGAAATGGAACAAACGATATGGAAAATTCAACAAAACATCCAGGAAGCACAAGACTTCCAGAAGGGTTATAAAGATAAAAAAATAACCCACAAAGAATTTAAGATTGGGGATCATGTGTACTTGAGGATAAAACCTCACAAGAGTACCCTTAACACCGACAGTTATGCTACTTATCACCCTAGTATTATGGGCCCTTTGATCAGGTTTTGGAATGAGTGGTTCTAGTAGATTATCGATTAGCTCTGCCTAGTCATGTTAAAGTACATAATGTTTTTCATGTTTTGTCATTGAAAATATATGTTCATGAAAATTCTCACATGGTTGTCTGAAATTTGATACAAGTGGAAACCGAAGGGGAATTTCTTCCAGAATTGCTTCCTATATTGGGGTGGGAAGAAACCGTGCTCCGAAATAGAACAGTTTCTTCGATGAAAGTGCAGTGGAAGCAATTTACACTTGAGAAGGCTACATAGGAGTGAAGAGAAATCATGAAATAATCTTACCCTATTTTTTTCCAAGAATAAATAGTTATCTGCTAACACCGAGGATGGTTTTTTTGTTTTAGTGGGGGACTATGTAATACCCCATATTTCATAGCTCTATTATGTTTTATGTTAGATAGGACATACTCTATGGACCTATGTTGGAGGAATTATAATTTATATATATTAATATTTATTGAATAAAATTTATACCAAAATTGAAAAGACAAAGTATAGAGAGATATGAAATTTTAATCCATGAGGATAGGATTTAATTTAATACTTTCTGAATTCTCTGAAATATTCCTTTGGAGAGAAATAAAATTTGAAAAAATAGATACAAGAAAATATCTAAGGATTCCTCAGCCAAGATGAAATTTACTGGGAAGAGGTAAGAAAAAAAACATGAGGAAAATTGAGTTTTAAAAGAAAGATTTTGTGAAAAAAAAAACAAGGTAAAAGCCTAGGCTATGGGAAACAAAAATCCAGAATAACGGGACCTGTTATGGAAACTTGTTGGGGAAAGCTCACTTAAAAGTGTCTTCACTAGTCTGACAAGGGGCTATCAACACTGGTAGAAAAATTTAGATCTCTTCTTGGGGGAGAGATTTGATGAGAAGCTCGTGGATGGGAGGAAAATAGTCTTTACAATTGGTATGTGATATCTATACAATTGGTACACCTCCACTATAAGTTTTAATATTCCATTTTATTTTATGTTAGTGAGGAATGAAGGTTCTCGGGACTTTACAAGTGGAAGTTAGTATTGGTTCCAACTTTAAAAAGATTGATCTAGTACAACATACTATAGTCCTATAGTGAGAACCTAATACCATAAATGTAATTGAAACTTTTATTTAAATATATAAGTTATGGATGATACTTTTAGTATATAATGATATTGTAATCTCACATAGAATGTGTACAACATTTCGGTAATTCTATGAGATATATGCGTGGATATATAAGGAGTAATAGAAGCATAAATTTCCAAAATAAATCTCCCCATATGAGGCTAAATACAAACTGACACAAATTTTAGATTTGAATGAAAACATTTATGCTATCATGGTTATATAATACATAGAAATAAATCTCTATAAATAAAAAAACATATTTTAGAATTTCTAAGCTGAATATAACATTCTAACGGAGTGTTTAAATATACAACCAATGATGATGTTGGGAAGGAAGCTGTAGTCATAATTTTACAAATTTCCCTATGGTACTTTTTGATGCAGGGGAATTAGGTTCCGAAAAATAATTTGTATTTTGTAGACATAAGGAGGGTCTCATGTTTTTAATTTCCTATGTAATTATTCATATTTGAGTGATTTAGTTAAATGTAGAGAGAAATTGTAAATGTTACCAAGTCATTGGAGAACATGAGGGGAAGTCGGTTAGTTAGGAATGTTAAGAGTCAGTTTCAGTTTGTTTAGGGATTTAGGCTAAAATTAGAATTTGAGGATTCCAAGAGTTTTTGTTGAGTCATCGATGGAGTTGCATCAATTGATTATCAATCTATATAAAAATAAGACTTAAAGGCATTAATGAATAGACCTAGAGAGATCTGGAGAGACAGAGTAGGAGATAGAAGGGCCATTTGAAATTGAAGATCTGGCCGAGGACCAGAAGTTTGTAAGTGAATTCATTTTTCTATATGAATGAAGGAAATTTATCCTAAATGTAGGTGTATTAGTTGATTTAATTTTTGTGTGAGAATGCTTTTAACCTCCACAAAATCGTATGAATAAGACACTGTGATAGGGTTTTAGATGGTGCTCTGTTTAAATGGAAGATTCGATGTCAATCTCTATAGCTGGACCACAATACATAAATTTGTTAAATTGAGTTGAATGCGTATTAACCCTGTGAAAAGGATTCAACTGAATCGTTGAGTTTCGACCCTCTGATGGAGGACACAAGTGATATTAGCCTCTGATCATTGCACGGGTGTAATCTTGAATCGAAGCTCTATTAGGTTGAAATGTTATTGCAGGTCGAAATTTCACTTGCAAGTGGCCTAAACTTGTATGGAGAGTCATGGAATGCATAGGGTATGGAACAACCAGTGGCATAGAAGCCTAGTTCATGAAATCCTGGTTTGAAGGTAGAATCGAAGAAAATGGCGTAGTGGAAGGGTACACGCCGAGAGTTAAATCTCTGTTTGAAATACAGACACTAAAGATTGAAGTAGAATCCAGATTAATGAAAGCAGAGATCCTACATTAAAGCACAGTTAAAAGCAACTGGAGTCAACAACGACCAGAATAGTAGAAGCAGTTTCGGAGGTAGATACTAGCAGTATCACACGATCACATAAGTGGTAAGTGGATTTGATAAAAATAATGCGATATCATAAAATGAAGGACGCGTGGCATAAGTGGTAAGTCTAAAACCACTTTTATCGTGTTTTTTTTTTAACATTAAAGTTTGGAGGTTAAAAAAATGTGATATTTGTTATAATCGTTGGATCATCGAAAGGAAATGAAATAAGTCTCTAGTCGTTAGATGAAGAGTTGGAATTAAGCGCGACAAATGGTCAGCTAGGTATGTTAATAGGAACCTGGTTTTGCTCACTAATATAGGTTGAGGTATGATGAATTTAAATTAAACTAAACGCGATTATACCTCAAAGTTCCATAAGGTGTGTAATAAGGCAGAGATTGATCCTCTTGAAGATTAAAGATATTGTTGGGTGTGGAGCTTGATTATCTTGTTTACTTTGTATCACAACATTGGACCCCTGTACCTTAAAAGGGGCGGCAACGCCGCCCGAAATTTAATCGCTGCCGTGGGGGGTCTAGGGGGGGGGCGGCAGCGATTTTCGGAGCCCCCCCTAGCGGGGGTTCGGGGGCAGCGCCCCCGAAGCTAAAAATAGATGTAAAATTGCCTTGTAAAAGTATAGTAATTTCTAGTCAATCTGGGCCGTTCATTAGGCAAATGATCTGACGGTAGAAGTTATGTTTAGATTAGGGTTTATTTCCCTAGAAGGCAACCCCTTGTATATATGAGGGCATTGTATTGCGGCTGTGTATTATGAGTGTATTCTCTGAGCGAGAAACAGAGAGGGAGACTGTGAGAGAGAACAGAGGATATTACAGCGGATCTGCTGTAGGTTTTGTCTCTTCATTATTGTTGGATAATATAAAGGAAGGACTGGCTGTTCGGGGTGGACATAGCCCAAACTGGGTGAACCACGTATATCGGCGTATCTCTGGTTTTATGTGTTTTGTGTGCTTGTATTTTCTGCATATTTTATGTGTTTCATTGCTTTGTAATATTTAATTTTCTAACAACTGGTATCAGAGCCGAAGGTATATTTGGCTGATAAACTCGCAGGAAAAAAAGGGTTCCTGGTTCGAGTGGGAGCAATGGCGGACGATGGTAAGTTTAGGGTCGAGAAAATTAATGGACAAAACTTTGCACTGTGGAAGATGCAGATGGAAGATTATCTGTATCAGAAAGATCTGTACCTACCATTGAGCGGAAAAACAAAGAAGCCGGCGACCATGACAGACGCAGAATGGAACATTCTCGATAGAAAGGCACTCAGAACAGTATGGTTGTGTCTTGCGGCGTCAGCTGCCTTCAATATTTCGAAGGAAACAACAACAGAGGGTTTGATGCAGACATTGGCGAAACTATATGAAAATCCATCTACCTCAAACAAGGTATTTCTTATGAAACGACTATTTAATATGAAGATGTGGGAAGGTGGATCTGTTGCAGACCATTTAAATGAATTTAATATAGTTACCAGTCAGCTAAGTTCTGTAGGGGTAAACTTTTATGATGAAGTTAGAGCTCTGTTGTTCTTGTGCTCATTGCCAGAGAGTTGGAATGGTTTAGTAATGGCCATTAGTAATTCTGTCTCTGGATCTAGTACTTTAAAGTTTGATGATGTTGTTGGTGCTATCCTTAGCGAGGAAATGCGACGAAAAAGCTCCGGTGAGACATCAGGTAATGCTTTGAGTGCAGACTCTAGGGGAAGAAGAATGGAAAGAGGAAAGAGCTCGGGATATCGCAGTAAATCAAGGAAAGGCAGATCAAAGTCCAGATCGGGGATAGTGTGCTGGAATTGCAGAAAGAAAGTTCACCTAAAGAAACACTGTAGATCTCTGAAGGGAAAAGAAGGAGACACACAGCAAGAAAAAAATCATGAAGAAATGTGACAGGTGATGTGTTACAATATTATTTGATTCTTTCTTTCAAAAATGTTACTGATTCTTGTTGTAGATTTGGGGGCTTCATTCCATGCCACACCTAATAAGAAATATTTTCATGACTATGTTCAAGGGTGGACAAGTTCATTTGGGTGATGATAAACCACCAGCAAATTGTTGAATGGATAAGAAGTTCTTGTAAAACAACATAATGGAAACCAATGGCTACTAAAGGAGGCCAGGCATGTTCCGGATACGAAGAAAAATCTGATTTCAACGGGGCGGTTAGGCAGTGAAGGTTGTGTGACAACTTTCACGGATAAAACTTGGAAGGTCACCAAAGGAGCGTTGGTAATAGCAAAAGGTGAAAAGGTTGGTACATTGTATTTATGCAATGGTATTTCTAACTCTGTAAATGCTTTAACTTCCAAAGGAGCAGATGCAACATTATGGCATCATAGGCTCGGACACATGAGTGAGAAGGGAATGAAGATTCTTCACTCAAGAAATTTGTTGCCAGGTTTGAAGAATGTTGATTTGGATTTCTGTGAGAATTGCATTTATGGAAAACAGAAGAGAGTCAGATTTCTCAGAGTTGGAAAAGAAAAGAAGAGTGAAAAATTGGAGCTTGTGCATACAGATGTATGGGGACCTGCTCAGGTATCATCTCTCGGTGGCTCTCGTTATTATGTTACTTTTATTGATGATGCAACTAGAAAAAAATGGATTTATTGTATTCAGAATAAATCTGATGTATTTGATACTTTCAAGAAATGGAAAGCTTTGGTTGAGATTGAGACAGGAAGAAGTTGAAGTGTCTCAGATCAGACAATGGAGGTGAATATTGCAGCAAAGAGTTTGATAGGTACTGTTCAGAGCATGGAATTCGCAGAGAGAAGACAGTTCCAAGAACACCACAAGAAAATGGTGTGTCAGAAAGGATGAACAGAACAATCATGGAGCGTGCAAGGTGCATGAGATTGCATGCGAGATTGCCTTTACAATTTTGGGCAGATGTTGTAGATACTTTTGTTTATCTAATAAATAGAGGGCCTTCAAGTTCCTTGGATGGTGGTATTCCAGAGGAAGCATGGACAGGTAAAAAGGTAAACTACTCTTTTTTAAAGCCTTTTGGTTGTGAGGCCTTTGTCCATATTAATAAAGAAAATAGAACAAAGATTGAGGCAAAATCAAAGAAATGTACCTTTATTGGATATGGTGCTAATGATTTTGGTTATCGCTTATATGATTATGAAAATCACAAAATAATTAGGAGAAGAGATGTAATATTCAATGAAAAGGTCTTGTATATGAATCAGCTGCAGGAAAAGAAACAGGAAAAAGAAAGCAAGGAATACACAGTTCTTGATGAGATAACTGAAAAAGTAAAGGTGCCTGAAAATAATAATAATCAACAACCACAGCAATAGCAACTACCACAACACCAACAGGCACCTCAAACACCTGAAAGTGGTGTTAGAAGATCTACCAGGATAAGTAGACCCCCTGAATGATACTCTCCTTCATTATATTATTTATTTTTCACTGATTCTGGTGAACCTGAATGTTATGAAGAAGCAATGCAGGTTGAAAGCAAGAAGAAGTGGGAGCTAGCCATGGAAGAAGAGATGGACTCCTTAATACATAACCAGACTTGGGACTTAGTCAAGTTTCCTGCAGGTAAAACTGCATTGCAGAATAAATGGGTTTACAGGCTGAAGGAAGAAGATGGAGGAAAACAGAGGTACAAAGCTAGACTTGTGGTGAAGGGGTTTGCACAGAAGAAAGGTATTGATTTTGATGAAATATTTTCTCCTGTTATTAAAATGAATTCAATCAGAACTGTTTTAAGTCTTGTGGCAGCGGAAGATCTACATCTTGAACAGTTAGATGTAAAGACAACATTTCTCCATGGCGATTTGGAGGAAGAGATATATATGCAGCAACCAGAAGAATATGAGGTAAAAGGGAAAGAAAAATTGGTGTGCAGGTTAAAGAAGAGCTTGTATGGCTTAAAACAGGCCCCAAGGCAGTGGTATCTAAAATTTGACAAGTTTATGTCTGAACAAGGTTATACTAGATGTCACTCTGATCATTGTGTTTATCTGAAAAGGCAAAATGATGGGAGCTATATTATACTGTTATTGTATGTAGATGACATGCTTGTTGCAGGGTCTAACATGCAGGAAATAAATGTGCTCAAAAGAAAATTGGCATATTCATTTGCAATGAAGGATTTGGGAGCTGCAAAACAAATCCTTGGTATGAGGATAACTAGAGACAGGAAAAATCGCAAATTAACAGTGTCTCAAAATGAGTACATAGAAAAGGTGTTGAAAAGATTTAATATGCAGAATGCAAAACCAGTTAGTACACCTTTTGCTAGCCATTTCAAACTTAGTAAGGATATGTGCCCAAAGACCCAAGAAGACATGGATTATATGTCTAAAGTTCCATATGCATCGGCAGTTGGAAGCTTAATGTATGCAATGGTCTGCACAAGGCCTGATATTGCACATGCAGTGGGAGTTGTAAGCAGGTACATGAATAATCCAGGAAAAGAACATTGGATGGCAGTAAAATGGATTCTCAGATAGTTGAGAGGTACCACAAATCAAGCATTATGCTTTGGTGGTTCAAACATTGCTCTACAGGGATATGTTGATGCAGATATGGCAGGTGACAGAGATAACAGGAGGATCACTACAGGATATGTATTTACTGTACGTGGAACAGCTGTCGGTTGGGTTTCAAAAATCCAAAGTGTTGTTGCAATTTCAACAAAAGAAGTAGAGTATGTTGCTGCTACAGAGGCGAGTAAAGAAATGATTTTGTTACAAAGGTTTATGGGTGAATTGGGTAAGAAGCATGATATGGGCATGCTATACAGTGATAGCCAAAGTACTATTCATCTTGCAAAGAACTTAGCATTTCATTCTAGGACTAAACACATACATCTCAAGTACCATTTCATACGGTCAGTATTGGAAGATGGAGAGTTGAAGTTGGAAAAGATACACATTAGCCAGAATCTTGCAGATATGCTAATAAAAGTTGTAACCAGGGAGAAATAGAGAATGTGCTCAGTTTCAATTGGTCTTCAAGGATGATGATGAAGATGAGAAACGGCCAGGTCCAAAGAGGATTCATTGTCCAGCAAATGAAGCAGCGGTGGAGTTGCTATAATCACTCTCCAAGTGGGAGATTGTTGGGTGTGGAGCTTCGATTATCTTGTTTACTTTGTATCGAGCATTGGACCCCTGTTGCAGAAGGCGGCAACGCCGCCGAAATTTAATCGCTGGGCTGCCGTGGGGGTGGCGGGCGTGATTTGAAACCCACGGCGGGGGTTCGGGGGAAACGGTACCCCGACTAAAAATAGATGTAAAATTGCCTTGCTTTAGTATAGTAATTTCTAGTCAATGAGAGTTGTTGCTTTAGTCGAATGATCCTATGATAGAAGTTTTTTTTAGATTAGGGTTTTTGCCCTAGAAGGCAACCCCTTGTATATATGAGGGCATTGTATTGCGGCTGTGTATTATGAGTGTATTCTCGGAGCGAGAAACAGAGAGGGAGACTATGAGAGAGAACAGAGGATATTACAGCAGATCTGCTGTAGGTTTTGTCTCTTCATTTTTGTTGAATAATATAAAGGAAGGACTGGCTGTTCGGGGTGAACCACATATATCGGTGTCTCTCTGGTTTTATGTGTTTTGTGTGCTTGTATTTTCCGCATATTTTATGTGTTTCATTGCTTTGTAATATTTAATTTTCTAACAGATATGGTGCGGGCCTAATTTTATATGGGTTTATTTAAAACCAAATCGACCTTTGAATGGAAAGAGAAGTTGAGTCCGTAAGTAAATTTATATGGTTAAAATCTTAACATAGCCCAACCATGTTCAATGAGAATGAAATATTGTGGCATGTTATTAAGCTGTGAGATTAGAATTAAAGGTATGGTATATAGAGGAACTCCACATATGAAGAGCGAAGGTTAAAGTTAATATGGTTGGATTTGTAATGTTTGAATATTGATTCGACAAGGGAGTTTTAAACATGGGTTTAGAGCTTCCAAATACAGATGAAATCTGGTTTGAGTGATTTATAACCATAAGAAAACTTTGAATTAATATCTCAAATCTCAGATTTGAGATATTAAAACTTCCAAAATTTATTTGTTTAAATTTACAGTTGAGATTATTTGGGGCCTTAAAATTGGAATGCATTTTATATGCATTGTCAGAGGAATAAGGGGGATAGCAGGGTGCCCCGACGTCATGTGGTATTAGAGCTGGAATAGCTATTTTTAAAATTTCAAGTTTTGTTGAATGCATGTGTAATGAAGTAAGATCATATTTTAAAGTTGATAAAGATTGCAACATACAGATGTGAAGTGCAGGTGAAAGAAGAAGCAAGATTATACAGAATCTTGAGGGTGAGTTGATGAGCATTATTTAACTTTGGTTTGAATTACTGTTTATAGAAATCAGATTGCAGAAAATTAAAGGAATCTCAACAAAATCAGATCACAAATTTGAGAGCAGTGATGAAATATTCCAGCAAGGGATTCTAAAGTGAAGAAGAAAGTGTGGCAGAACCTAGAGAATTCCCAACAGAGGTTGGATGAAATAAAAACAGATGTGTTCTTGAGAAGTTGCAGAGTGAAGCCTAGAGAGAGTAGAAGAGAGTTCTCAGAAGGTTCTAGGAGATAGGGGACCAGTACTTGCCAAAAGCCAGATTCAGAGGAAAGGATTGGTGAGGTAAGTGGCAGCAGGAGAGCTTGCTATTGCAGAGGCTTGGTGTAGCTTATGAGTGAGGAACTCATGGAGGATAATATGACTTCCAAAAGTGATAGAAGAGATAGCAGAGGTTTTGAGAGAGGCCACAACAGAAAAGAGGAATAAGATGCCAGGACAAATGGCACGAGGAAGAAATTAACTAATGCAGAATATTGGAAAGAGGTAGCTAAGATCATAGAATAGTTTAACAAACTGAAGATGATGATAGAGGAAAGCTAGAGAGTTGGTTGGCTCATGAAGAGGAAAGTAAAGTGGCATGGTCTGCAGATGAAGATAGAGTAGATGATACATGCTTAGTAGAAAGAGAGATTACTCAAGATAATTGAGTATTTGGAGAAGGAATTGAAGACTGAAACTTCAAGTGAGACCAAGGGGTCAAATGACCTTACTTCTGATGATTCTTGTATGTTTGCAGAAAATCTGAGGAAGCTTGAACAGAGGAGGAATGTATAGTTGGAATGTGCAAAACTCAGAGCAGCTGAGTTGAGAAGAGAAGTTTATGTTTGTGAAGAAGAACAAAGTACAGATGAAGAAGGGAGATCTGCAAGAGATATTATGAACAGTGGTGGAGGTTTAAGACAACAAGAAGTTTGTCTTGTTGAAGAGGAAATTACTGATGATTTCCTGGGTTAAGTCCAGACCAGCTGGATGATGTAGAACCTTGTATTTTTGTGACTGACAATTGTGAGGTGATTACAGTTTTTACAGAGGAGGATGATCAATATTGTGAAGCTCTCACAAGTATGGAGAATTATCTCTCAGAATATGAATACTATGGAGAAGAATGCAATGTTGGATAATGTCCCTTGACTGAAGGAAGCAGTGATACATTTATGATGGAAACTGTTGTAGCACAGGAAAAATTCTTGTTAGTGAAGAAGGAGAGGATCAGTTTGAAGAACTGATATGTGAAACACCAGTTGAGGCTGTTGAAGCTCCTGGTTTACAAACTAAAATTTTGTGTATGAATGCAGGGACTGTAAGTGATTATGATGTTCTTAAATAATGCCAGACATAATTTGCATTGTTGAAATATTTGCTGGAGAATCCAGAGTATGAAATGGAGATTGCAGAAGGCAGAGTTCATTGCAATGAGCAGGAACCCATCATGGAGGTAGATGGTGTGAATGAAAGACTTGTTCATAGTCTAGGGAATTCTTCAGAGAATTCCCTGAGAAAAGTGAATCAACATACTGATGTGCTGATTGAGAAGGAAGGAAACTCAGGACAGCATACTGAAATGCTGTCAGAGGGAAGAAAAGCACTGAGGCCTTATGATTTTTGTTTCAACAATTATTTTATGAATACAGATTCTGTTGATGCTAAAGAAAGGTTGACACCATTGGGCAGTCAATTAAAAGAGGAGGAAAATTTTGTGGAATACTTTAATCCATGGAATGAGGAAATTGGATTGTTGGAGACTATGCTGAACAACTAGGATTCAAAGCAGGAAGGAGAACCTCAATTTCAAAATTGGGGATTGCATAATGTTAAGATGCAAGGGGATGAAGACAATGAAGACTTTCTGGGTCTTGGAAAGAACTTGGAACGATAGAAAGAAGATTTGATGATTGAATCATCAAATGAGACCGTGCGGTCTTATGATTTTAAAATTGACAAGTTGTGTGTGAATGTAGGTATTAAAGAAGACATTTCATGGGATGAAACTGCATTCAGTGAAGCTGACTGTTTCCAAGTAAAGTATGATGATGATTATATTTCAGAGGAAGATCAGATTGAATTACTGCAGCAAAAGGAATTCATAAATTCCTTGTTTGGTGAAAAGGGTTGTTTCAATGGAAATATGATAGCTATGTTTGAAGATGAATTTGTTCCTGATAATGAAAAGAAGGAGCTGATTTTTCTGATGGACAAAGAGAAGACCGGAGGATAGACTTTTGGGACTGCTACAGTGGTGGAGAATCAGAATTTTATTCTGACAGAAGACGAAGACACAGTGCTTGAAGAAATTGAATTGATTGCTAGAATCAATCAAGGTGATGAAGGACAATTACTGAAGATTGTCAAGGAAGAGGAAGAAGATTATGCTAAAACAAGTTTACAACATATTGATGAAATGCTTGAAAATAGACGGCTGAATTTTTTGCTGAAAACATTTAGAGAAGAGAATGAAATGACAGAGCAGCAGATTGAAGGGTTGCCATAGGAAATGTTAGAGAAAAAATTTGAAATGTTGCCATAGGAGGAAGAGACACAAGGATTATATGAAATTAGTGTTTGTTTTATGATTGTAGGTGCTGATGGAAAGACTGAAGGATGTTTGGTCCAGGAGAAGAAAAGAGATGATGACAGTGACTAGCAATTTAAATACCAGTCCAGAGAATTGTTGAAGTAAGAGAATGAAGAAATTGTCATGGATGACAATCATAAAGATGTTTACTATTGCAGAGAACAAGAGGGTATGGATGATTGGGTGGCAGTTAGGGCTTAGCAATTACGGGCAAGAGCCGGAGTAAGAGCAACAGTAAGAACTGAGAAAGTAAGGGCCCAACAAATAAGAACTCAGCAAGAAAAAGCAGAGGTAAGAATTCAGCAATCAAGAGGAAACAGTATCCAACAATCAGTAGACATATTAGATAGGGAAATTGAATTTATGAGAAAGCTTATGGTGAAAGTATCTCAGAGGAAGACAACAGCAAGAGAACAAAGAAGCAGAAGCAGTAGCAGAAGAAAGACAAAAAGAGATTGTAAAAGTGCAGCCAGTGGAGGAAGAGAGAATAAGATATGGAAGCCTGGAGGAGTGCAGAAGAAGAATATTGCAACAGATAATTAGTTTCAGAAAAAAGTGTGGGATCTAGGAAGATAAGGACTGAACGCACATGATCAGGAGATCATGATCAATTTTAACCTTGGGAGTCTGATGCAGGGGCATTAGGTTCCAAAAAATACTTTGTATTTTGTAGACATAAGGGGGGTCTCATGTTTTTAATTTCCTATGTAATTATTCATATTTGAGTGATTTAGTTAAATGTAGAGAGGAATTGTAAATGTTCCCAAGTCATTGGAGAACATGAGGGGAAGTCGATCAGTTAGGAATGTGAAGAGTTAGTTTCAGTTTGCTTATGGATTTAGGATAAAATTAGAATTTGAGGATTCTAAGAGTTTTTGTTGAGTCATCGATGGAGATGAATCAATTGATTATCAATCTGTATAAAAATAAGCCTTAAAGGCATTAATGAAGAGACTTGGAGAGATCTGGAGAGACAGAGTAGGAGGTAGAATGGCCATTTGAAATTGAAGATCTAGTCGAGGACTAGAAGTTTGTAAGTGAATTCATTTGTCTATATGAATGAAGGAAATTGTTCCTTAATGTATGTGTATTGGTTAATTTAATTTTTGTGTGAGAATGCTTTGAACCTCCATGAACTGGTATGAATAAGACACTGTGATAGGTTTTTAAATGGTGCTTTGTTTAAATGGAAGATTCGATGTCAATCTCTATAACTGCACCACAGTACAGAAATTTGTTAAATTGAGTTGAATGCGTATTAACCCTATGAAAAGGATTCGACTGAATCGTTGAGTTTCAACCCTCTGATGGAGGACACAACTGATATTAGCGTCTGATCATTGCTCAGGTCTAATCTTGAATCGAAACTCTGTTAGGTTGAAATTTTATTGCAGGTCGAAATTTCACTTGCAGGTGGCCTAAACTTGTATGGAGAGTCGTGGAATGTGCAGGGTATGGAACAAGCAGTGGCATAGAAGCCCATTTCATGAAATCCTGGTTTGAAGGTAGAATCAAAGAAAATGGCGTAGTGGAAGGGTACACACAGAGAGTTAAATATCTGTTTGAAATACAGACAGTAAAGGTTGAAGTAGAATCCGGATTAATGAAAGCATAGATCCTACATTAAAGGCACAGTTAAAAGCAACTGGAGTCAACGGCGACCAGAACAGTAGAAGAATTTTTAGAGGTAGATACCAGCAGTATCGCACGATCACATAAGTGGTAAGTGGATTTGATAAAAAAAAATGCAATATCATAAAATGAAGGATGCGTGGCATAAGTGGTAAGTCTAAAACCACTTTTATCATGTTTTTTTTTAACGTTAAAGTTTGGAGGTTAAAAAAATGCGATATTCGTTATAATTGTTGGATCATCGAAAGGAAATGAGATAAGTCTCTATCCGTTAGATGAAGAGTTGGAATTAAGCGCAACAAATGGTCAGCCAGGTATGTTAATAAAAACTTGGTTTTGGTCATTAATATAGGTTGAGGTCTAATGACTTTAAGTTAAACCTAGCACGATATAACTCAAAGTTCCATACGGTGGGTAATAAGGTGGAGAGTAATCCTCTTGAAGATTAAAGATAAGGTGTGGGCCTAATTTTATATGGGTTTATTTAAAACCAAATCGACCTTTGAATGGAAAGAGAAGTTGAAGCCATAAGTAAATTTACATGGTTAAAATGTTAACATAGCCCAACCATGTTCAATGAGAATGAAATATAGTGGCATGTTATTAAGCTGTGAGATTAGAATTAAAGGTATGGTATATAGAGGAACTCAGCATATGAAGAGCGAAGGTTAAAGTTACTATGGTTTGAGTTTTAATGTTTGAATATTGATTCAACAAGGGAGTTTTAAATATGGGTTTTAGCCATAGGTTTGAAGCAGAAAAATAGAGCTTCCGAATACAGAAGAAATCTGGTTTGAGTGGTTTATAACCATAAGAAAACTTTGAATTAATATCTCAAATCTTAGAATTGAGATATTAAAAGTTCCAAAATTTATTTATTTAAGCTGCTAGTTGAGATTCTTTGGGGCCTTAAAATTGGGATGCATTCTATATGCATTGTCATAGGAATAAGGGGGATAGCAGGGTGCCCTGGCATCACCTTTTCTAGTGATATTAGTGGTCTGGTCGCAGGTGTGAGTGACAAGATTTCAATTCTCGTGACAATTTCTTCTAATTCTGGTGGAATTTCCTCAATTTCCCTCTGAGTTTTAGTCATCAACCTTTAACTTTATCACCCAAAACAAAAAAAGCATCTAAAATTTGTTAAAAAAAAATTTAATTGCATTAAAATTCACTTTATTGCTTTTTTATAATTAAGTAAACCACAATTTCATAATATATGTATATAATGCAATAAAACCTTATATATGCATATTTTTTCATTTATTTGAATCAAAAACAGATTCAACCTGACATTAAACTATATTTAAAAAAAACTATCTCATCCGTTTTCATTATTAAACCCCACACATCTACATATGTGAAATCCATTTGCTTAAAGACCTTAAAGTGAAAACTGTTGGATCAGTTTGAGTGTTGGCAGACAACTTCAAGCATAAACTCGAATTTAAGAATTTATTGGGTCCATCTGACCTCTTAAATTCCTTGCAGCTAGAAATGTGATTTTAGTCGTATTTGAATCTCTGATGCGATGGTCGGTGGATCAATTAGACACTAGACATTCAACTCAATTGATTTAAATCCAATTTATAAATCATCGGGTCCAACAGAACTCTTAATCTCCTTGCAACTAAATTTGTGATATCCATTGATTTGGTTGACACTTTGATCAGACAGCTCTGATCTCGATCCTTCTGCTCTGGCTACCTTGACATTACTGGGAAGTTTCCCTTAATATTTCCAAAGCCAAACAGATAAACCACGCAATTAATAGAATTTGATTTTGTTTGCTGTGGTAACCAAGATTGCTACAATGAATTCTGGAAATTCGGTTCCACGGAAGTTTTCTCAATTTTCAATAAAAGGAAGTATTACAAACTTATTTTATAATACACTAAAATATAAATTATACGCATAGAGAAATTTGTCAAACCAAAGCTCAAACTGGAACCAAGATTAGTAATATTTCAAAAAGAAAATAAACCCTAGGATTTGGAAATTACACACACAAATATACAGGTACAGAGGAATTAGAATAATTTTCAATTTGATTAATTTTCCATCTAATCTTCCTCTCCCCGAATACATTTTGAACTTACACCTTAAAATACATTGTTCAAAAAAACAAATTGATCAAATTTTGTAGATCAATTTGCCCAATTTTAGATAAAATCATATTACGCGATATTTGCCTAAAAATCCTCAACTAAAAACTAAATTCAATGAATCCAATACAAAGCTATCCAAATCCCTAAATACTAGTAAAATATGATTTATCAAAACATTAAATCGCAGGCTAAAGGATCCCACTCCTTTGCTTGTAATTTTTTTTTTTGATTTTTGGAATAAAATGAAGTCTTTATCCTTCGAGCCTCATGCTCTTGCATTTGACTCCTAAGGATAAAATTCTTCATGGGCTCTTGTCCATGAGTTCCTCCATAGAACTGCCCAATTTCTGTAGCATGATATCTGTCATCCAAGTAGCTTCTACAACTGTTTGATCTTTCCACTTGATCAAATACGGAAAGTATTCTCGTCCTCTTGTCTTCTTAGAAAATATTTTGTCTAAAATCTTCTCTGGCTGCAATATTTTTATCGTTTCAACTAGTCAATCTCTTCTTCTCCTTCATATGTATCACCTGTGTCTCCGTCCTCATACCTGTACAAGTCAGCAACATTTAAAATTGGAGATATTCCAATGTCAGGGGGTTATTCAATTTCATAGGAATTTGTAGAAAATTTTCTCAATACTTTGCATGGCCCAATTTTCTTAAATTTCAAATTGTTGTATGCCCTTTTTGGAAATATTTCCTTCCTCAGGTGTGCTAGAACCAAATATCCAACCTAAAAATTAACTTCCCTTTTCTTCAATTTTTCTTTGCTTTTGTATTTGATGTTGTTGTCATGTAACTGTTGTTTTACCTATTCATATATTGATCAAATTTTTGAAGCAAACTCTTCTCCATCAACACTTCTCATCTCCGCTTTTCCCAAATTCCTTAATTCATACACTCCTCTTGGGTGCATTCCATAAACTCTATGGAATGGAATCTGTCCTACACTCTTGCTAGGAGAGTAATTATAAGCATATTCATCTTGTGCCAAAGTCTAATGCCACTATTTAGGATGTTCACCTACAAGACTTCTAAAAAGATTACCCAAGCTTCTATTCTCCACCTCAGTCTGTCCATCAATCTAAGGGAGATAATCTGAGCTGAAACTCAGTTTAGTACCAAGCTTTTTCCACAATGTCCTCCAGAAGTGGCCAACAAATCTTTTGTCCCTATCTGATACAATGCTTTTAGGTAACCCATGGAATCTTACAATCTCTTTCAAAAAAAAATTAGCAACATGAATAGCATCACTAGTTTTATAACAAGGAATAAAATGTGCCATTTTAGAAAGTTTGTCAACTACAATATAGATTGCATCATTCCCTCTCTATTTTTTCGGTAAACCAGAAACAAAATCCATACTTACCATATCTCAAGGTCTGTTTGGAATAGGTAATGGAACATACAAACCTGTGTTCTCACTTCTTCCTTTTTCATACTGACAAACTTTACAATTTCACATGTAATTCTCCACTTCAGTTCTCATCTTTGGCCAAAAATAAAAATGACTCAGCTATTCATAAGTCTTGTCTGCACCAAAATGTCCACCAAGTCCACCACTATGCTTCTCCTTAATTAATTTTTCTCTCATAGAAAAATTTAGTATGCACAGTTGATTTCTTTTAAATAACAAGCCTTCTTGCAAGAAAAAATCCAACCACATAATTATGTCCAACAAAATAAGATTACTACATTCTTCAAATGCCTGTTTAAAATCCAAATCTGTTTTATACAATTCTTTAAGATAATCGAAACGCGACACTTGAATTTGACTTTCTTGAACTAAAATGCTTTTTCTACTTAAGGCATCTGCTACTTTGTTTGCTTGGACAGTTATATGTTTCAATACAAAATTGAAACTCTAAAGATACTCTACCCATTTTGCATGTTTGTGATTTAATTTTAGCTGCTGCGTAATGTACTGCAATGCATGATTATCTGAATAAAGAACAAACTCTTTAGACAACAAGTAATGTCTCCACTTCTTTAATACCTGTACAACTGCATAAAATTCTTTGTCATAAGAAGAATATTTTTTTCTTGTCTCATTCAATTTTTCACTGAAATAAGCTATAGGTATTTCTTCTTGACTTAGCATAGCTCCAATAGATTCTCCACTGGTATCACATTTCACTTGAAAAGGTTTGTTAAAATCAGGAAAAACTAAAATGGGTTTTTCTGTTATATTTATTTTCAACAACTGAAAATTGTTTTATGCTTCATCAATCCATTTAAATCATTGTTTTTCCTTCTTTATAGTTTCAATAATAGGAGCATTGATCTTATTAAAATTCCTTATGAATTTTCTATAAAAACTAGCAAGAGCATGGAAGCTTCTTACCTCAAAAGCATTCTTCGATGAAGGCCATTCTATTATTGCCTTTATATTCTCTGAGTCCATATTAAATCCATCAGCATAAACAACAAAGCCTAAGTATACCAATTCTTCCTTCATGAATGAACATTTTTTTCAATTTACCAGCAACTTTTCCCGATGCAACTTCTTTAAGACATAATTCATATGTCTCAAGTGTTCTTTTTTAGACTTGTTGTAATTCAATATATCATCTAGATATACTATTACAAATTTACTAACAAATTCCTTCAAAAATTCATTCATAAGCCTCATAAATGTACTAGGAGCATTTGATAATCCAAACAACATTACCATCCATTCATAAAATCCTTCATTTTTTTTAAAGGTTGTTTTCCATTCATCTCCTTCCCTTATCCTAATTTGATGATAGCCACTCTTTAAATCCAGTTTTTTAAAATAACTTGCCCCGCTTAAACAGTCCATCAAATCTTGAATTATGGGTAAACGAAATCTATACCTGATTGTTATTTTATTGATTTCTCTTGAATCAGTACACATTCTCTATCCTCCATCTTTTTTAGGACTTAACATTTTTGGCACAACACAGGGACTCAAACTTTCTCTGATTAGTTCTTTATCTAACATATCCTATACTTGCGTCCTAATTTCTTCATTTTTTGTGGGATTCATCCTATATGTTGCTTTATTTAGAAACTGTGCTCTTGGAATCAAATCTATATGATGGCTGATTTTTCTAATAGGTGGTAACTCATCTGGCAAATCATCTACGATGATATCATAGTAATTTTCCAGCATCTCTTTAATTTCAATTGGTAAAACACAATTTTTAGTGAAAGTGATTACTACCTTGGGTTTTCAAATTAATGCAAAGGTTACCTCATCATATTCAATCTGCTGCAAATATTCTTTTCCACTGAGTAACAAGGCTTTCATATCAGATCTTATTTTTTATGTATCTTCTTCTATCGACAACAATGTATGATTGACACCATCTTTACAAAACTTGTATGTGTTCCTCTTCCCATCATGCATAGCTCCTCTATCATACTTCCAAGGCCTACCCAGCAATATGTGACATACGTCCATAGGCATCACATCATACATAATTCTGTCTTTGTAGCTGCCCAACGGGAATTCCACTTCACACTGTTCATTCACTAATAGTTGATGTCCTTTCTGAAGCCATGACACCTTGTAGGGTGTTGGATGTTTCTTTGTCTTCAATTTCAATTTCTCCACTACTTCTGTAGATACCAGATTATCAGTGCTACCACTATTAATTACCATTTGACAGCATTTTCCTTGAACTTTGCACACACTTCTAAACAAGGCTTTTCTCTATGCTGGTTCAACAAATACCTTTGCTGGATTTAACAAAACTTTGTTAAATATCGAAAATTCTCCTTTCTCTGGTATATTCTCTGCTTCTGGAATTTTTGCTGATTCCTCTTCATTTTGAGAAATAATTACATTTCTCTGATTTGTCCCCACATTCTCTAGACATTCATAAGCTCTGTGTCCAAGCTTATTACATCTATAAAATGTTATTTATCTTCCTATGCCTCTACCTCCTCTTCCTCTGGAAAAAATCCTTCTGCCACTTGCATCACTTTCTGTGTGTGTATGCTAACTTGAGTTGTTGCTAGCTCCTTCTCTCAATGCTGTAGATCTTCCTCTACCACCTTGACTTCCTTTTCCTTGGAAAGTACCTCTATTTCTGGGAGACAATAGACTTATCTCATCTTGGAACTCCATCTTGAGACCATTAATATATCTTGCAATCTTCTCTGTTGTATCTGGAATTTGTCTTGCTCTTTTGCTCACTTCGTAAAATTCCTCTGTGTATTCTTTCACTGTCATTGACCTTTGTCTAAGATTATGCATTTGTCTAAATATTGAAATATGATAATCACTTGGAAAAAATTTACCTCTCAACTTTGCCACCATCCTATTACCATTCTTTGTTAGTTTCTACCAAGTCTCCTTCTTGCTTCCTGCACTCCATCCCACCAAAGCGCTACCTGACCTTTCAATTTTGTGACAACAGAGTTCACACTTTTTCCTTCATCCATTTTTTCATAATCGAGGAAATTATCCATGTCATTTACCTAATCTATCATGTCTTTTGGGTTTAAGCTTCCTGTAAAAACTGAAACTTCAAGTTTGGGTTTATATGTGCATCGCAACACTGATTTAAAAAATATCATTTCAAGAGTAACTTCTGCAGGCTCTCTCTCCTCTATAGATTCAACTTCATGTTCGACATCTCTGGCATCTAAATCTCTTTGATTTCCCATTTCCATTACTTCTAATCTGGCTTGCATTTGTTTCATAACCTCCAACACTTTAGCATTTGCAACTGGTCTTCCTCTTTTTCGACTAGCAACACCTCCTCGTCCAAATCTATAAGCCATGTTGGATTTCTTTTCTTGATCTTTGAGATCTCGCTCAGTGTCTAAATGCTGCTCTGATACCACTAATGGTGGTATAGTTGCAGGTGTGAGTGATAAGCTTTCAAATCTCATGAAAATTTCTTCTAATTATGGTGGAATTTCCTCTATTTCCCTTTGAGTTTCAGTCATCAACCTTTAACTTTATAACCCAAAACAAAAAATGCATTTAAAATTTTTTAACCAAAATTTTAAATTGCATTAAAATTCATTTTTTTTTTTTAAATTAACGGAACCAAAATTGCATCGTATATGTATATAATGAAATAAAACCATATATATGGATATTTTTTTGTTTAGTTGGATAAAAAACGGATTCAACCTGGTATTACACCCTATTTAAAAAAAAACTATTGCATCCATTCTCATTATTAAACCCCACACATCTACATATGCCAAATCCGTTGGGTTAAAGACCTTAAAGCAAAACCTGTTGGATCTATTTGAGTGGTAGCAGACAAATTCAATCATAAACTCAAATTTATGAATTTATCGGGTCCATTTGACCTCTTAAATTCGTTGCAACTAGAAATGCGATTTTCATGGGATTTGAATCTCTCATGCAATGGCTGTCGGATCAATTAGACGGTAGACAATGAACTCAATTGATTTAAATCCAGTTTATAAATAATCAGGTCTGACAGAACTCTTAATCTCCTTGCAACTAAATTTACGATATCCATTGACTTGGTTGACACATTGATCAGATAGTTCCGATCTTGATCCTTCTGCTCCAGTTGTCTTGACATTCATGGGAACTTTCCCTAAATATTTCGAAAGCCAAACAGATAAACCACACAATTAACAGAATTTGTTTTTTTTTGCTGTGGTAACCAAGATTTCTATGATGAATTCTGGAAATTCGATTCCACATAAATTTTATCAAATTTCAATAAAAGTAAGTATTACAAAATTATTTTATAATACAATCAAATATAAATTATACACATAGAGAAATTTGTCAAACTAGAGATCAAACTGGAACCAAACTTAGTAATGTTTTGAAAAGAAAATAAACCCCAGGATTTGGCAATTACGCACACAAATATACAGGTACAGAGGAATTACAATAATTTTCAAGTTGATTAATTTTCCATCCAATATTCGTCTCCCTGAAAACATTTTAAGCTTACACTTTAAAATATATTGTTTAAACAAACAAATTGATCAAATTCTATGGATCAATCTGCCCAATTTTAGATAAAATCATATTAAATGATATTTGCCTAAAAATACTCAACTAAAAACTAAATTCAATGAATCCAATACAAATCTATCCAAATCCCTGAATACTAGTAAAATCTGATGTATCAAAACAGTAAATCACAGGCCAAGGGATCCCACTCCTTTCCTTGTAAATTTTTTATTTTATTTTTGGAATAAAATGAAGTCTTTATCCTTCGAGCCTCATGCTCCTGCATCAGATAACATGAATGTAAGAAAAAAAATGATATTAAAGTGTATAAAATTCTCATAAGGATGAAGGGTATCTGTCTTTTCTCAAATTAAACATCTCAACTGGTCTACCAATGTCTCATGTAGATCATTATTTATTCCTATTTAAAACATGGCCAGAAATTTAAATTAGCTATAAAAGTAGTAGACATAACAAAAAGAAAAATCTAGAACAGTAACTTGGTTAGAGCACCTTAACAAATAACATCATAGTATTTAGGGTACTTCTCTACATTGAAATGTATAACAAATCCAGGAGTATAAAACGTATGAGCCACTATGTCATACAACACATTCTATACGTAAACATAAGGGCTGAAGAGCAATTGAAAATTATATAAAAGAAAAATATATTAAGAAATGAACCACAGTATGACATTTAGAAAAAATATTAATGACTAAAATATGATTGCACAATGTACAATCAAGTTTATAAAGTCCATTAAATTACACATAACATTTCCCTTTACCTCCATTGGCCAATTAGGCTTAACGTTGAGATTCCAAGCTATGAGCCAGCATAAGAAATGCCAAGAGTAAAAGCACATAAACACCAACCTGAATGCAGGAAAGTATAAGATTAATAAAATCCATGCAAAGATTTGAGTGAGATCACTGAAAGGGAGAAGTTCCAAGTCTGGTTAAAAGTTGGTATTCACTTAAGCAAAGGAAAACTCTCATCTCAACAAATTTTGAAGAAAATATTTCCTGACAAAAACTAGAACAAGCTGAGCTCGGGGTTGAAGTTTGCACACGAAGGTGAAAGGTGTAAATATATGGTAACCTACTATTCCATTAAACTAGAAATTATACCAAATAAGAATAAGTTTTAAACAAGACAAATTGATAAGATTTGTACTTGAAGAGGAGATGAAGAACTCCCAGGAAACTGGAACATTGTTGGACATGTTTCAAATCTAAATCTCATTAATGCCGAAGAGTAAACTAGTGTCCTAAAAACCACACGAAAAAAGATGGAAAATTATTTTATGGATTAGCTGTGAACGATAAGCATATGTGAGGTCGTCCTATAACAAATTGAAACCCTCATATCAAAATGGAGCAGTGAAAGTTAGACTAGACATGTTAATGAACAAAGTGTAGAAATTAAATCTAGTAATTAAGGAAAACTCAAATTCGAGAAGTAAGAAGGGAGAAGGGCATACCTAGTCAGTGCGATGTGAGCCCCTCTTTCCACCATTTTCAGGGTTGAAAGCCATAAAATAATATTTCATTCGGAACCCAACTTTGAAGACCTTGGAAGGGAAACCAAATTCTAGGGTTTCTTCGAAACCTACATTCCAAACCTGTGGAGGCAAGTGTTAAATTTTAGGTCTTTCATCAAATGGATCTATAAATTATAAAAAACCCTTATCTATACACTTTTATCTTAGATACATTATCATTTAACCAACAAAATAAAAGCAGAAAGAACATAGTACCTTGCGTAGTTAAGTCCTTTGAAGAGAAGATGAAGAGGTGTGGAACAAATGTCACACCTGCAACCTAGAAAATTTAGGATTTTTGTGCACTCTAAAAGATTAAAAATGAAACTAGTGGAATTAATAGAATGAATCTAGAACAAGTCAAGGCATAATAACAACAATGAACCTGTAACTAGCGTAATATGTAGTTATAGGAGATCAACAACCAAGTGAGAGATTACTTGTTCGCATAAAGCTCCTGGAAGAACTGTTCTGGAAAGTATAGCATTCGATTTCAGGTAAGAGAAAGGCAACACCTAATTAATTCATAGCCAGGGAGGAAACATAGGGTTTAGTACCATAGTATGACCTTAGCATAAATTATTACCACAAATTTTTCAAGTAAAGGGAGAATCAGAACATGGTAGTAACCACGGAGTGTTTACTGAGAGAAAAAAAAATACTCTTCGTCCCAAAATAACTATTCTATAGCACGGTGCATAAATGGAGCTTACCTTAATATCTTGTAAATGATATTCAAGCCTAGGCAAGCAACATAATAGCATCCTTAGCCACGGCGGCCATACCATGTGAGAAAAAGTTGAAAATGATGAAGGGAAAGGTAGGTATAGCCTTAGGGTTTGTGTGCTCCATTATGGATCGTTGATCTACATCGAGCAATCTTCGTCATCCCTCCTAAGCCTCGAAAATGGTGGAGACCACGTGAAGAGAGAAGGGTGTCACATGACCTCCCATAGATGGCAGCCATAGGGTGGAACAATAAATCAAGGAAGGATAGTTTCATAAATACATATTGAACTTTGGAATAAGTTAAAAATTGAAAAAAATATTCCAAACAGGTTAGGACCGATGTAATTCACAACCATCCATGTTATAAGAGATAGAAAGGTTAAGAAACCAATGTATCTAAAGGTATGGATAGATGTATAAGTAGTATTTAATGGCTGGGAAAATTTTATAGCCAAATCTATTTATACATAAGTCTACCTTGAGGGGCTAAGGGTACATTAGGAAGGGTATGTAGGAAATAGGTATGGGATGATGAGTGAAGATATCCTAGTTCTTGGAGTGAAGGGTTAACTCATATATCATTGAAATATTCCCCAGAAGTTATTTCAAAAACATACTATGGTATCATAGGAACATCATAAGGAGCATAGAGGTAAGTGGATAACCAAATGAATGAGCCAAATGAGTGATAAGAATAGAAAAATATGGGGACATGAAACTTTCTCACACATACTTCGTACTCCACATAGAAAAATATTTGCATAAAGAAACGTACTAATATTCCATGTTCTCTCGCACAAACTATGTCTTCCATAAACATTCATATGATATACAATCTAAAAATTAAAAGTGATAGATTTGTTCGGGATATCGACAAGCATATGCCATCTCCACATAGTATAATATCCACACAACAAAACATAATAATATCTTCTAACCCCCTGTATATTCCTTCATATGATAAATAATCATGGTTCTCCCAAAAATTCCACAAATTAATTTCGTATTTTCCATAAAACCTCAACAGAGTAAAAGCTCCATATAATGAAATCTCCCTCGCATACCCTATCCTCTGCAAAGATTCAATTCTAGTGCTAATTATCAAAACAATATTGAATTAATTTATTAACACTAGCCTACATGTAGATTCCTCCACATATGCTTCTTCTGCTGCACATACCTTCATACGATACATAATCATAGTTCTTTAAATACCCCATCACAATTTTATATTTTCCATAAAATCTCAACACAGTAAAAGCTCTGCACAATGAAATATTTGACACATACCATGTCCTCTGCAAATATTAAATTCTAGTAGTAATGCTCAAAATAATATTGGATGAATTGATTAATGTCAGTCTCTGCATAGCTTCCTCCTGACACACTTCTCCCATACACGCTTCCTTTGCACAACCACCTTCAAACAACCACATGCCTCCTCTACATAACCACCTATGTAAAATCTTCACCTTTTAAATTTTAGCTAGGTTGAACTAGAAAGATATCAATAAGCACTTCCTGATGTTGATCTGATAATGCAGATAAAGGATAAATGGCCTAGAAACGTCAGAACATTGAAATTAACAATATTAACCATTATGTAATGATACATAGATCTAAAATAAAAATCTCTACCTAAATTCTCTCCCGCACAAACTTCATAATACACATAATGAAACATTATACTCTTCCCCATTCTCATGCATATACCATGTCCTCTATAAAAACATTCATATTATATACAAACTAGAAATTTGTAAAATTATCTCTGCACAACGAATTGTGTAGCCTCCAACTTCCACCCCTTGCCTACACAAAGGACCTGCAACCACATCAGTTTTGTAATCATGTGGAAGATAAGTATCATAACAATGTCAATGTCATTTCTAATGTTGGAGCACTCACCAACCAAATAGCCACTCAGAAAAAATATTTTTTCTATTATTTTTAAATCAATTATCACAAACTGAAAATTACCAATAATTCTCTCAAAGAGGAGAATTATGTCCCATCATAAAGTGTTAGGTCAATCATAAATTATAAATAAGATTTCTAAAAAATTATAAAATTATTTTTGAATTCATGTAAAATAGAAAAAATCTGCATTTTCTATAATCATTTTCTAAAATGACTAGAAAACAACAAATAATAGATTTCCAATGCAATTGGACAATGAGGTGAATGCTATAGTCCCTAATGATGGAGGGACTAATAATCTCATGCGCTTTTTATTTTTGGAATGAAAAAATTTATTGACGTAATATTACTAATGGTTGTAAGGGTATTGAGTATTACTAATGGTTGTAAGGTTGTTTCCAGCCTTAAAATAGTTAATATTGATTCATATGCACACATTAAGTTGGTATATTTAATCCCTGGTGATGGAACGTGTTTGATATCTTCTGGTAGACACTAATAAATTCATCCTTTTGACCGATGGTGGTGGAAAGTAGGTTAACTTAAAATGATCTTAGTAAATTTATAAAATTATTGGGTTATAAAATTATTATATTAATTGATATCAAAGTGATCAATATTTTAATAAATCCATAAAAAAGATTACACTAATTCATCCAAAAATATATTTTTAATTTTATGTAAAAGGGTTTAGATCATATTAATAAGACACAATGATTTTACGAAGTAGTAATTTATTTTTATAAAATTATTGTTTAATTTTATCACTCTGTTTTGGAATAGTAATGCCATTGTTTGCAATCTCCTATCTATATGTTTTGAAATAGTGATGACATTCCGCAATCTCCTATCTATCTGTTTTTGAATAGTGATGTCATTCTCTACAATCTCCTATCTATATTTAATGAATTGGGTTTCTTTCCTTCTCTACCTTTCACTATGTATTAGATTAGAAAAAAATGTGGCCAAAATAATTACAAATTCCTTTTGATAACCTAAGGTGGTAATTTTATAAATACATTACGCAAAGGGAAAATCGTTGTTTGATATTAGAAAATGTAAAATAACTAGTAATACAAAGAATCATTTGAAAATAACACAATACTTTGATAACCTTATAATGTAAATTTGAAACAATAAACCAGGTAATGATAAAATCATGCAGTCATAAAATAATTTTGAAATACCCTCCATTGATGTTGACGAGATAAATATAAATCCTTCTACAAAATCAATTTTCTGACGATAAAAACTCTTTCTCTTCAACACGAGGATGTCTAATTATGGAACAAAATTTCAATTCACAATTTGTTGTTGATAGTTAACTTATTTAACTGTCTATAATCGGTACACATTTTAAAAGTTTACTTTTTTCCTCTTACAGCTAACTCAGGTACTCCCCAAGGGAAAACACTTGGCCAAACGTACCCCTTTTTCTAGTTTGCATTTTGATTTACATTAGTTCATGTACGTTCATTTTGTAGGGTGCTTTGGACATTTGTGTGGTCATAGGTAGTAGTTCAATCATGAAATAAGTAGCCCTTTTAGGTGGAAACCATTTCATTCAAAAACACATATTTGACCTCGCACAACACTTTTAAATAATATAAATTTCTGGTCATAATTTTATGTGTGAAATATTGTATTTGCACATTAAATAAAAAAAAACCATTTCTGACACATATTTTAAGTTGTAGAGTTGATATTTGTCTAATGGATCTTGGACTTTCTATTCATTAAACAATTTCTATGTGTCCCTCTTATGTGTTATAGGTGTTGGTTTTATGTAAACAATTAATTACTAAATTGTTTCTCGTTTCTTTTTAGCTGTCCATTCCTACAAGTAAATGATAATATATCTAATTTGGTTTTATCTAAACAATTTAATTATCTAATTGTTTCTCGTTTCTTTATAGCCTGTTCATTTTTAATTTCTTTTTTATTCAGCTTACATTTGTTCACAATTTGTGGACTGACATAACTTAGGCTAGCCCCCAAATCTACTAAAATAAGCACAAGTTATTCTAGAATCATATTTTCAATTTCAATCATTCTATAATGGTGTTCTACTTGACAAACTTCTAATGATGCATTAATTTTAGGTATGTTCCTGGCCACATCATTCACTATAGAGGCTTCTTGCACAACCTATAAGGCTTGAACTGATTTTTTATTAGACATAATTTTTTTGAGCAAATGGGACCCTTTGTAACCCAACATCTTAATGATCCCCTCCCTTTAGAATTATTTCCATTGTTGTTCAAATAAGTTGTTTTAGACCTTGTCTGAGATTGATTATTCTATTCCTTTGATTATTCTATTCCTAATTATTTTTGGAAAAATAAAAAGTGTTTTGATGATTTTCTCATAATTTGGAAATCTAGATAATTTTCACTTTTTATTTCCCAGCCAAAATAAGTACTTTATATTACATGACCATGATTTTGATTTTTCACTTTTCTATTTATATTGTTGATAGCAAATCTTGGCTTTCCTAACAACCTTGTCCATGTTTTTTGGGTTTGATACTCAATTATTTCTTTATAAAAATGGGGATGATAATTAATAAAACTTTGAGTTATGGCCCTTTTGTAAAGAATATAGCGCATATATCTCAGAAGGTGGGTGAACTTGGATACAAATTCATCCATATACATCTAACTAACTTTAAATCATGAAACTCCTTTACTTTTTCATCATAATACCTTTGTATCACGTAATTTTTCTTGAAATGATTTTCAAAACATTCCCATATTATAATCTTCTCCTCTATGTTATGTAATATTATCACCTCTTCCAAACATAGAAAGGATTCTCCTTGCAATTGGTAAGTGGCTAGTGTAGCCTTCAAATTACTAAGATAATCATATACCTCGAAGTATGTATTAATATTTAGCATCCATGCATCTACTTATTGTTTTATTTTTCCATCAAAGGTGAGAGGTGTAATATTTTTCAACCTCCTTTGTAGTTTTATT
The DNA here is from genome assembly GCA_034641835.2 of Pinus albicaulis. Classification (NCBI taxonomy): domain Eukaryota; kingdom Viridiplantae; phylum Streptophyta; class Pinopsida; order Pinales; family Pinaceae; genus Pinus; species Pinus albicaulis. The sequence goes on along the minus strand of CM076570.1, from coordinate 967,313,185 downwards.
TTCTATTTTTCCCTAGAATGAGTGCAATGGCACTTTTTTTGTCTAAATTTTTCTCATTTTCCTTGTCCCTCTTAGGTTTTTAATCCTCATTCTCAGTACTACTATCTAAATTATTCTATTATAAGACTCCTCCTTTCCCCCCACTTCCATTAGTTCTATAGTTTTTACATTTAATTTTTTAGTCAAATTGTTAATGAGCCTCTTTTGCTCATCACTTAGTATAAGAAAGTGTTCATTATTTTCCCTGCTATTGGCTAGTTCTAATTTGAGGTCCATAGCCATTTAAAATAGTTGTGTTATATGAGGTCATGATTCATCCCCTAATTGCACCAAGATAGTATCTCCCCCCTCATGAGGTCTTGCAAATGCTTATGCAATCAATTTCTTCTTTTATTTTTACTTTTATGGAAAAAAATAATTCATTTGTTAAATTATAGCAAAGGATTGGATCACCGTCTCATTATTGAATCTATAACTATGATACCATATGTAATGTACCTCAATTTAATTTTAAAAAAAAAAGTTAAAGTTATCTTGGGATAAAGAAAAAAATGCTAGTTCTATATATAATGAACATTGAGTGTTAAATATTTTCTTTGACTTTACCAATGAGTGAATCTTGTTCGTAAACATTCTTCCTTTAACAAGATTGTACTCTTCAATTTACGCATCTTCCGTAACCCAAAGGGAAGTGTCTTGCATAGGGATTATTTTTAAGTTAACCATACGTGATATTTATTTGTTAGGTTTTAACACCATACGTGATACTTTTACCAACTTTCTTCTATCATTCAAACATTGGAGCTTAGGATTCTATATGGCTTATATCCATGGATTAAAACTCAACTTGTTTCAAAGGTTGAAATACACCTTGGGATTTATACTTTATATATGGGTTGGTCTAATGTAATGGTTGAGGGTCACTTACCCTATCATCCATGTGATATATGACACCTAGAATCCTTACAATTCACCATATCACCGCCCTCACGTAATTATCAAGTTAAACGACTAAGATCCTTTACTAGGATCCAACGGAGGTTTATGTTGTTTAAATGTTTGGAATAAGGTTTTAGTTCATCATTTTCCTTTCTATAGAATATTTTGGTCACCCATGGCTATGCCTCTCTGGGGAGGGTAAGAATTCAAATTTTCCCTTCTAGCTTGTCAACTTCATCAAGGTGTTTCTCTAGTTCCTTTATATGAAGGTGGTATCTTATGTTTGAGGAAATTGGATTCCATACAAGTATTCTCCTTTTTTTGAGGAAATTGGAAACCACTTAAGAAATATATGATGAGTACGAAAGATTTATAATGAGGTATTTTTTCCTTGTATTGAAGGTTATGATTTTTCTAGTTTTTTGTTTATGGTCATTGTTGTGTTTAACCAAACCTTGTGATAAGTTGTGCAAGCCATGGAATCATTCTAATGGGTCATTTTTGAGACCATTCGAAATTATCTTCTCCTTCTAACTATTCCTCTACTCATGGAAAATTAGTATTAGTTTTAGCTCCATATTTCTTCATCAAAGTAACATTTAACACCTGGTAAAATTCCTATGCCTCATTAATTGTGAGCTATTATTCTTATATCGCCTTGGAAAGATTTATTAGTCTTATATAAGATTTGTGTTGATTATATTTTCTTCAATCGAGTCTTGCATGAAGGAATGGGTTGTTGTGAGGTAAACTTCCACTCGGCTAGATACCCAAAAAAAAAAATTCTAAGACATAATACATTGTAAACTTAGCTAACCATATTTATCTATCCATCTAACTAAATAATAAGATTATTGGCTCATTTTCCTTCTTAGTTTCTATAGAAATTAGCAAACTGACTTCCCCTCAATTTCAGTGATTTTATTTTTTATGCTATGGTCTCTCCTCAATTTGATTTACTATATATTTTTATCCTATGCTCTCGAGTTTCAAAACAAATCATATGATGATTGAAATTTAAGAAGGGAATGAAATGAAATATATATTTAAAATAAAACATAAATATATAGTTGAACTAGACTTCATTTAATAAATAGAAAGGTTGAAATTGTTTATGTGAAAAATTAAAGAAAACTAGCTCAAAAAGGGGTAGCTTATCTGTGAGAAGAGATATGACAACTACATGCCTTCTTGAGTTTTGTTATAATGAGGCTCGAAGGGTTTTTTTATCATGAATAAACAATGATAAAACTTAAATATCCAAAACTATAACCCTAAGATAGAAATTTCCAAAGGCTTATGGGCCCTAATGAGATAACTTGGAATGTCAGCTTCTTGGGGTCTTAACTTTGGCATACAGTCTTTGTTTAGTACACACCGTAGCTTATTAGAAAATTATATTCGAGGAGAACAAATTTTGACTTTACAAATAGTAAAAGAATATTGTTTTCATATTTCCCCCAAAAAACATCGTTTAGGGACTGTAAATGGCTCTAGAAGTTCAAGACCTAAAACCTATAAATAAAAAAGAAAATTGTCAATAAAGGAAACTATGAAAATAGGAAATTGATAGGAAACAATGTTGTTAAGTAGATGGAATAGGTGTATAACTACCTATATCCACTTATGTTAGTCCTCCCCTCTTATGAAGCAATGGTCACCATTTGATTGGGTGCCTCCATGAGATGGGGGAACTTATATTGGACTTGTTCCCTAGTGACCCACTTTCCTTGGTGCATGAGTTGGGTCACTTTAATGGAAAGTGTTCTTAATTTGTTCGTCAATGATCTAATTTTTTGTGTCCTATTCAATGCAATCTAGTTTGATCTTTATTGGTTCTGGCTTCTCTACAATGTCTAATGTGCCCAATAATGGTGTAAAGTATGGTTGAAGGTGGTCCACATTGAACACTAGGTGCAGGCCAATAAATGGGGGGATACTTAGTTCTAGCATTAAAACCCATAAACTTAGTGATTGTGTAAGGTCCTTATTAGACTGTTTGAAGCCTCTAATGGGATCCTTGTCTCCCAATTTAAATTTATGTCGAACTTGGTGCTACTCTTGATCTTGTTTGTGCTTAGTATTGGCCTTATGCAAGATATGAAAAACCTGTTATACGATGTGTTTAATTCATTCAGTAAAATTGGTGGCTTTGTGGGAATTAGATAGAGGATATCTAGACTCTTCCTTGGTAGTTGCATGGGGAAATGCCAGATCAATGGGACACAATGATTGAAATCCTAGGTCCACCTCAAAGGTGATCTGTACAGTTGAGCTATGGAGAGACCTATTGTATCTGTGTTGGTCATAGGGGAGACTCTGATCCCATGTTCGATGACTCTTGGATTTTTACATCCATAATATATGCACAATCATCTTGTTGGCGACCTCTTTCTAGCCATTAGTCTAGGGGTGTAAGGCAATCGAACTAGTGAGCTTGGTCTCTAATAGTGACCAGAGGATGGACTAGAATCCAATTAAGAATCTTCTATTTCGATCTAATATGATGTTCTCTGGGCTCTAAAATGTACCCACACCTATTCAAGGAAGATATTGACAGTAGAATGGACATCTTAGAAACTCTATCAATTACCATGTTTTGTAGAAAGAAGGGTAGAAATATAGTGCAACAAGATGGACTCCCAAGGTTGGTTAGGAGTATGAATAGGGATGTACAGGCCTTACTACTTAATGGTTGCTTTAGTAATGGAATAGGTAGTGCAAAATATTATATACTTGCTAACATGCTTAATTATAGTTTTGGTGAATGAAAATACTTTTCAGTACTACCATTGTCTTCTCAACACCAAATTTTCCTTCAACCCTACTATACCACGCCTCCCAAATTAGCTTGGCATGCTCAAGAACAAAACAATTTCCAAATTGACACAACAATCCATTATATTATTTTCCTCTTCCATGGGAGGTTTTCTATATTGACAAGGATGATATTGCAAGGGCTCAAGTGATTCAAATTCCAACTCCTTATACCCCAACCTCGCTGGGAACATGAACATAAAAAGAGAGAAAAAGGATACGACTATGATATCACTAATCTAAATTTAAGAAGGGAACATATTGAAATATAAATTTAAAATTAAAAATAAAAATACAATGAAAGTAAACTTCATTTAATAAATAGAAGTGTTGAAATTGTTTACATATAGAATGAAAGAAAACTAGCTCGAATTGTGGTATGTTATTTCTCAGAAGAAATGTAACAACTATGTGCATTCATTAACTATGTTACAATGGGGATCATACGCCACTTTTATCATAAAAAATAATTAATAATTATATACATACAAAATCCTAACCCTAGGAGATGAAGTGACAAAGGGTTATGTGTCCCAATGGGGTATGTTGAAACATGAACTTCCCCAGGTCATAACTTTGGCATACAATTTGTTTTTGGTGCTCACGGTAACCCATTAGAACTGTTTATCCCAAGAGAAAAATTTTTGACTATAAATGTTTATCAAAGAGTCACATTTAATGGTTTCCAAAAAAAAAATGTTGATTAGGGCTCAAAATGGTCCACAATTTTAGGACCCCAAGATTGACATCAATATAAAACTATCAAAATAGGAACTATTCTGGAAAATAGAAAATCCATAGGAAACTATGTTGTGATCTAAGTGGAACAAGTGGGTGGCCACCAATATCCACTTGGATCATATAGATAATAGCTACTTACTACTCTAACACATATTAACTTAAATGCAAAAAATATACAAAATTACAAAGTTTGACTGACTAGAAAATTTTCATGCCATTACCTTCTCCATTTGAGCTCCCTTTCATATCAATACATCATATTAATACTCATCCGTCCTTCTTTTAAAACTATGCAACTGAAATGGATATCATAGTGACAACGATTTTCTCCTAAATTATCTGGACTTAAAAGATAAAAAACCTGCAAAATCTCATATTTATCTATTTTAAAAGAATCTAACCCTGTATATATATAACATCACTAATGTTAGCATGTTATTGAATGATAAATTATAGGGTGGAGGATGGTTTCTTTGATAAGCTATGTAATAAAATATTGCATATATATAACAACTAAAAAAATAACTCAGGAAATTAAGAATATAATTTTGAATCATAGAGAGTAAAGTGACCAAGTGGAATCATTGGCTTCTTCTTCTGGGTTGAATATTCTTCATGCAAAGTTTTAATATAATTCCCAGCATAATTTAGGGTTTACTATTGGATATCAAATTGATGCATAGAACATTATTTGCATGTGCGGAAAACACGTGTGTTAGACAAATACAATAGGAAGCTAGTAGGTATGAATGTATTTGGAAGCTAGTAGGTATGAAAGCGTTGGATATCATCACATGCTAACGGGGTTCAATAAACATGTCAATCATCTAGCCAACATGGCCCCTTAATTAGATTATAGAATTTCAAGAACTAAAAGTGGGGCGTTAACTTCACCTATTTATTTATTTATGAAGTCATAATTATATATTTTGTTTCTCTGCAACGCAGATGGAAATGATAGGATACATAATGTTGGAACTCAGTGTTCAACGTGTATAACCTCCATTGTACCATCACATAGTCAATGCTTAATGTAAGAGCATGTTCATCAATTGATCTAAAATTGGTATTTTCTGTAAGAATTTAAGTTGCGACATATTTATGGATATATTTTGTTCGGTGTCTTGCTTTATTCCATCATGGTTCAAGTTGGGACTTTTCGACCAATATTAAGGTGAGTTCAAGTTCATTCCTAAAGAATGTTGGTTTGATCAAAGGTTGTATTTAGAGGCTTAATATTTTTTTGTTGGTCGCCTCATGGTGTGTTCTTGAAAGCTTACAATTATAGGTCAACTTTGATTTCTCATAAATCATCATATGTGTTTCCATTTCTAGCTCAATAATCATAAGACTAATAGAACACATTCTAAAATAGAAATTTCGTTGTACTATTATAAACTAAGGAAATGTTGGAAAAGGGTCTAATTAATGGTAGTTTGTTATCTATTGGCAGTATTAGGGGATTTTGTAGGTGCTATATAGAGCCATCAAAATCATTAGTAAAGATGTATTTTAAGCTTTAAGTGAAACTAATAATATTTATTATTATATATTTCTAACGAGGAAAATTTTAAATATAGAAGTTTATCTTAAATTTTAGAAATTTTGGTGGATCTTACTAGTTTCTATTATGCAAATTGTCAAAATGTTTGGCAATATTTTTGTATAAATATTTAAATTTCTAATGATTTTATATTAGTCAATATAAAAATATGGCCATTTTTAAGGTAAAATTATTTGATACTATAAAATATGGGCAAATCATTTTAGAAAAAATAGAAATTAAAAAACATGGAAAATTAGCCCACCTGCCTATATTAGAAATTTTCCCTAATTTCTAAAAAGTGACAAAAATTTGATTATAAATAATAAAAATTCAATCTTTTTATTGCTGCACTCTCATAAAAAAAACTAGAAACAATTAGTATACCTTCATCTTGGAAACCTTACAGGCTCAAATAAAAGCCCTTCAAGATGATTGTGTTACTCCTAGGTTTTTTTTTTTTTATGAATCTAGTCAAAATCCCTTATTTGGTTTGCAATTGAAGAGGACACAGAAAATTAAACTATATAGTAACATCAAGAAGATGTTGAAATGTTTAATGTATATGAAAACTTTCATGTCAATATACACAACTAGGAGGAAGCATGGGGCTTCACCTGATTTACCAATACCATTCATCAAAGTGGTTTTAAGATTAAATCAATACCGTATCATTCACATTCATAAAAGTGGTTTTAAAATGTTCAAGTGGTTTTAGGGTGTTTGGTGTATATAAAACCCTACATGTCAACCAACAAAACTCCGAGGAAGCATGGAGGCTTCACGTCATTGACCAATGCCATGTCATGCACATTCATGAAGGGGCTTTAAAATTTTGAAAAATAGAGCCGACATATATTGAAGGTGTTCTCTGAGGTATATATATGTTCAATTAGAATAATATGTGAAGTATTTATTAATATTTAATGAAATGAGAGATTTTCTTAAAATTGTGTACTATGTAATGAGTTCATTGGACTGAAACCTGCAAGGAAAAAATAACAAGAAATATATATTTTTTTGTTGTAAAATATAACAAAATTAAATTTTTAAAATAATATTTTATAGTCGGCTACTATTTATAATTATATTATTTAAATATATTTCATAACACTATTATTGAGTATAAATAGTTATACACTATCTCGCATAAGAAATCAAATTCATATATTTTCAAGTGAGCAAGAGAACGAAGTAAGCTCTTGAGCAAGAGCAATAAGGAATAAGCTTGCTCGATAAATTTGGAATCACATTCATTTATTTTAGAGTAAAGAGGACAAGTATTCGTTGCAAGATGTTTGGAGCAAAGACGATTCATATTATTTTTGGTTGTTTTCCAAATTCATTTACAGGTATAAGATTTTCGTATTTTCATAACCTATGTTTTGGTTGTTTACCGAAATTTATTCATTCGCGATTAGACTTTGCTTAATGTTGTTCTAACATCTCGCTTAATACGGCTGCAGCAAAATGCATTGCTCTACTTGTTTTGGCAATGGCCGTGGCAGGGAGCCACGCTGTGGATTTCGTGGTCACAATTTCAGGCAATGCTAGCGACGGCGGGAAGAGATTCGACAGCGACATAGGGAGGAGCTATGCAGTGCAGACAATGGACGCCGCCTCCAAGTTCATGTGGCAGATATTCGCCCAGCAGACGCCCACAGACAGGAAGGATGTGCGTAGGGTAACTCTCTTTGTTGAAAAGCTGAACGAGATTGCATACGAGTTCAACAACGAAGTCCACTTGAATTCTGAGTACGTTGCCAAATACGAGGGCGACGTAAAAAATGAGATCACGGGCCTTCTGTACCACGAGGTGGCGCACGTGTGGCAGTGGAACGGCAACGGTGCTGCACCGGTGGGGCTGATCGAAGGCATTGCAGATTATGTTCGCCTCAGTGCGGGCCTCGCGCCCCCTACATGGGTTAAGCCCGGCAGCGGTAAGCAGTGGGACGAGGGCTACGATACCACTGCCAGGTTTCTCCAGTATTGTGACACCGTTACCACTGGTTTCGTGGGGCAGTTGAATTGGAAAATACGAGACGGATGGGACCTGGGATTCTTCCACGATATAACTTGTAAATCTGTTAATGAGCTTTGGAGTGATTACGAGGGAAAGTATGCGAATATTCCTAGGTGGTAGGTTTAAAATTTAAATAGCATTTTAGCTGATTTAGCATAATAGCCGGTGTGTTTAAAATTTAAATAGCATCTTAGTTGATTTAGGCTGAGAATAAAAGAAATGCTTGTTTGCAGTTGCATTTGCATTATTATGGAATTACTTTGATTTGTGGTTAATGATAAAATATGGTTTCAGAGTTTCCAGTGATTAACTTTGTCTGGTTAATGGATGAATGAAACAAAAAAACTTTCTCACAGATATTGATAACTTTGTCTTGTTAATGGATTAATGAAAAAAAGACATTCTCACCGATGTTTTATGTTCAACTGCCATTGCGATGGTAATATATTGGAAGATAGGCAGGTTTTTCATTGAAATTGTTTTCTTTTTTCCAATTGTAACTTTCAATTAATTATAATAAAAAGTTGTACATATGTAGATGCAAATGGTTCAATCTTTTACTGTCACAATAGACATTACTTAAAAAACTAGTGCTCATATAAACCTAAACAAATACAAAAAACTTAGTTATTATTTTCTGTTCTTCTTATTTTCTACTTTTCAATATCCTCCTTTACTAAGAATGGTTGTTACACTATCTAGTTGGTTCTCTTTTGTCTTCAAATGCTCTTTATCCTTTTATATTTGAATTTGTTACCATTAATAAAATAATTTTAAAATTATATTAGTTTAAATATTGGATGGATGTCATTTTTTATTTTTATACATTTCTTTATTTTAGATATTAAAGAATCAATTTTTTAAATAATCATATTATTATTGTTAAGATAGTCAAAAAAGTCTTATAAAGAACTAACCATTTTGTAAAAAAGTAGTAGGAACTAAGTGCAAGGAAAAATATAAATCAATAATAGGGAAACAAACGCAAGATAGCAATGTCTGTTGGCTATCTAAGTGCATTGTACGCCATGCAAAACATAAACTTCCTTAATATCCTAAACTGAGTCTTAAGATAACTAATATCAAAGTTTGCTAATATTATCATTTATAGAAAATAAAGCTATCCACTAAAAAAGTAGAACTATTATCTCTATTCATCATGTGACTCCACCAGGGGCACGATCTTTCACACTGGATCCTGGTGTTTCATCGTACTGCATGGATTTTATATCTTTCTCCATTCTGCCAAGTCTAGCATACTGATGCACTTGACTAAGGTTAATTTCCTGAATATTTCTATTTATATCTTCCAAAGTGGAGCCTAACTTTGGTTCTTATGTTTCCTGAATTGACATTATAGCTTTTGCTAGCAAGCATTTTATCAACCAATATGTTCTAATTGAGTGCTAGAACAATGAGATTCTCCCACGAGTATGCCTTGGATCTTCAATCATATTTTGCAATTCTTCCGATGCCAAGTCATCCTCTTCATCCATTTTGTTGATAACTTTTGTTTCCCATCCATAAATACAAGATTTTGCAAAACAATGAACGTCTTTGACCAAGGTTTGAATTAGGGGCTCCATGAGCTCTTTGGTTGACTTCTGACCTCTCTTTGCTGGAGGGGGTGAGATAGGTTCTTTTCCTTTCTCCGCTTTAGGCTTTCTTCCTATGGTTTTCTTAACAGCCAAACTATACAAAATTCCAAGACAATTACATATCAGGAAACTCGAAATGCACTAGATGGGTAAATCATCAGAGGGAGAGTAGATGGGAGCACCTTGCCCCTTCATTAATATACTACCCATCCAGCTTTGCCTCTTAACCATTCTACTTGCAACACCAACAATCCCTGAGCAGAAGCATAAAATCAAAACAAAGAAACCCAAGTCTGCAGACCCACAAAACTGGTAATTCCCATGAATAAAAATTGTTGATGACCTTATTCATCATCCCATGAACATGCTCAGAGCCCTCATCAACCCAGAGCGGAAGCATAAAATAAAAATAGACAAACCCAGGCCCATACCAAAACAAATGAAAGCCAACCCTGCCAAAACCCAAATTCTGCAAACCTATGAAACTTGTAAATCCCAAACTACCTAATGAATTGTATCTATGGAGCCTCCTTGTTCTATACTTATTAAATATCTTCCTAATGAATTGTAGCTATGGAGCCTCCTTGTTCTATGCTTATTAAATATCTACCGACTAAACTACCTAATGAATTGTAGTTATGGAGCATCCGTGTTGTATGCTTATTAAATATCTACAAACATTTCTCTTTTGTTATTATATAAAGCATATTTCATGACAATGCCCGGAAAATTAATTTCTTAGAGGTTTTTATCTATGCAAAACAGAGGATTTGCATAAAACGACAAAGCATATATGAACACACCTTCGAATTTCAATTGTGCCTAAATGGAATCTGTAAATATCATATAAAACAAAAAAATATACTAGAGATTACATTGAGGCTGAATTGAAAATAAAAAATTAACTTTTGCAATATATCATTAGTCCAGAAAATAATTAGTGTTCAATCAACCACAACCATTTTTCTCCTTGCAAAGAGAATCTTGTGCCCACATACATTTTATCATATCATTAATCTAAAAAAGAACCAATGTTCAAGAAACCATGTCTTTCTCTCTTCAAAAAGCGAAACTTCTCTTTATACTCCTTACAGAAGAGGACAATTTAATTGAAAGAAAACAATCTATATTTTTTCCTAATCACAGTTTAATATACCTCATCGTTATCAATATACATTTTCATCAGTGAAATATTGAAAACATATAGTCAGGGGGAGTGACAGTAAGAAATTTAATGCAATATGTATCCGAATACAAATGAATTATCACAATTGCTATAATAATAGTAATAAAAATTTAATTATATGGTATATATTTTTAACCTTTGAAATACCTACAATGCAATATTGACAATAGAAATATCGATGGTAAGAAATGTCAAGGAATACAAAACAAGTAACATAATTTCTATAATTATCACAATTAAATTGAAATAAAATAATTGGCGCTATTCCAAAATCGATTGCTATAAATTTGAAAAATGTCACATGTAAGTTATCCTTTTCGAACTGAAGTTAAAATATTTAATGTATTTTTTACCTATAAGTGTATCAATCTCGATCTACAAGTACTAATGGTAAATGCCTATGAATTGGTTGCAACTATAAAAATATAGAAAATAGAACAAACCCAACAGAAGAATTGAGTACAACAACAATTGCACTAGCAAGAGAGAGTTAAAGAAATGTGTATAAAAAACTAAAGCTTATATTGTTTGTTGGTCTAATATGGTCTAAATTGTCCAAAATGCTCTGAAGAGAAGCACTAATATTATCAGGAGCCCGTACTTGATCACAATGTTCTATGTTGAAAATATCAGAATATGGTGCAATGCAAATGAAGTAGAAATGATGCACCTATAACTAATTCTAGTATCATATCCCCATCTTCTCAGCATATAACATTATAATCAGAAAAATTAAAAATTTGATCAATGATCCATCATAATGACTGAATGCAAGTAATTTTTATGAAGTGTAATATTATTAATGATTCTGCTCATAATATCTTGTGCTGAGAATATGGACAAATGATGCACTTCCAATGTACCAGAAATATTGTTGAAAGAAAAAATGATCACATTGGTCAACTTGTTACTAATGATCATATAATATGCCCATTGTTAGCAATATGTCTCTTAAGTTCTATCATATTGAATTGATTGTCCTTAATGGCAACTATCGCATCAGTCAAGGAACAGAGGAAGCAATGTATTGTCATAGAGGCACAAAGGTAGTAAAGAAAGGTAGTAAGGTAGCATAGAAGGAATTGCATCAAGTAGTAGAGGCTGAGGCTGAGGCGTTATTCTGAGGTTTACTACCCGAGCTGGTTGATACACTAAATAAGTACATTCCGGGAATCGTAACCCAGGCCAGAGACCCTTATCGCATCGGAGCATATAAGGCCATCAGAACAAGTTAACAAGACGTTGTGAGTGTGATTGAAGCTCGGACTTGATGGGCATATAAACCAGGATTAATAAGTGTTTGAGTTCCAGTTTTAATCGCATCAGAGAAAAACTGTGCAGCGGAGTGTTTATTAAAAGACTTGCGATTGCGAGGAAAATCCGGACCCGATGGATCAATGAACTGTATTTGAAATATGGTTGAATTCTGATAGAACACTGTTCTAAAACCGCGAGCGGGTTTACGAAGCCGAATTACTGATATCAGACCGCCTTTCGAAGATAAGTGGTTTTTTCGAGTTGGGGAGCGATTCCATAGAACGGGCGACACGCGTCCCTGTTTGACTCCACAAAACTGCTTGTCACTGCTCACCATCGCGCGTTATTGTTCGACCCAGGATGCCCAGCGAAATTGTTGAGCATCGTTGATCTAGGAAGGAGTCATCCGACGGTGATCGCTTGATGAAGATGTGCGAAGGTTAACCAAAGTACGGAGTGGGAATTTGATTGGATCACTGATCATATATGTGGGCCCAGTTTGAATTATATTAATTGGCCCTTTTCAAATTGATATTTGTGGGTTTAACCAAGGTTGTTTAAATTAAATATTAATTATGACGAAAAGCAATTGGGCCATCTCTTTTTTTATTCCAAAGTTGGTGGAACGTATAAACCTCAGGGTCGACATATGAAGGTCTACGAAGTATGCTGAGGGTTTTTCATTACTAAAGGAGAAATTTGGATTAATATCTCAATCTCAGATTGAGATATTAAAAAGCCTTAGATTAATTATCTAATTGCCAAAACCAAGGAAATAAAACAATGAGAAATTGTTTGGGGGCTTGGGTAGACCCTGTTGGATTATCTAATTGATCCTATCCAGGAATACCATTAGTGGTTGGGTGGTTTTGACTCATGGTATTAATAAAGGCAAAACTATATAAGGAGAAAGGAATTATGGTTCAGGGTGTGCATGCGGAGGGATTGTTAATAAATAAATATCTTTATGAGATATCTGCATGATCGAACTATGTTGTCTGATAACGCTGAATCTATGATGCACTTATGGAGTTGATCGAGGAAGTGATAAAGTTCTAGGAAGATCAGCAAAGAAATAATGAAGACCTGATACAAGTTTGATGAAGAAATTGAAGAAATTCGGTGGATATGAGGGTTGAAGTCTTCTGCATGGAAGTGGAAGATTTCTGCCAGTTCAAGCTGGTGTTAAAATCAGGGGGTTAGAGCTCCCTTCTAGTAGTGACTGGAGAACGAGAGAAGGTTGTAGCCTTCTGCAGGTGGGTGCCTGCGTGCTGGTATAAGTCTGCACCAGCACAAAAATTGTAAGAAGTTTTTCTTTATAATAAATATTGAAGACAGAGACTACTGCACTGCTTACTAAACTTCTGATGAATGAATAATGCAATAATCTAAGTAAAGAATTAAATAAAAAAATTTAGTCAGATCAAAATACTGATTCACCCCCCTCTCTCAGTATTTTTCTCAACAATTGGAATCAGAGCAGGTCCTTCTGAAAAAGCTTAGCCGCTAGAAGGACGATCAATCAAGATGAGCAATCAAGATGGAACAACATCTCTCAGGCCTCTGGTTTTCAACAGAAACAATTTAATCTTCTGGAAAACAAGGATGAGATCCTATCTTTAGTCTCTAGGAGCAGATGTATGGGCTATTGTTGAAGGAGGATATCAATATCCAATTGCAGTACCAACAGATCCAACAGAAAGAAAGAATTACGAAACAAATGCAAAAGCGGTCAATGCTTTATTGGGAAATCTAACTGAATCAGAATTTGTTAAATTCATGCAGCTGAATACAGCAAAGGCCATACAGTACAAAATCATTCTAAGTTATGAAGGTGATGCAAAGGTAAAAAGTGCTAAACTCCAAACTCTCAAAATTCAATATGAGAATCTAAAAATGCATAATGAGGAGAGCATTGCCAATTTCTTTTTATGTCTTGATGATATTGTAAATTGTATGAGAAATCTAGGAGAAAAAATAACCGAATCTACTTTGTTTGAGAAAGTTTTAAGATCACTAACGACAAAATTTGAGTCAAAAGTTTCTGCTCTTGAAGAAAAACAGGATCTTCAAAATCTTACTGTGGTGCAACTTCATGGCATACTAACTGCATATGAAATGAGAAAAGGAGGACCATCTAAAGTCAAAGAAGTCGTCTTTAGAGCTTCTACAAAAAGGAAATAAGTACAAGAAACAGAAGGATCAGGGTATATCTCAAAAGAAGATGAGGTAAATTTTGTAAAGAAACTCCAACTTGGTACAGGACGGTTTAGAGGTAAGCTTCCTTTCAAATGTTTTTCTTGTGGAAGAGCTGGTCATTATGCTGCTAAGTGCCCTCACAAAGAAACACATGAAAAAGGAAAGGAAGTAGCAAGAAGGAATAAGAACCGGTTTAGCACTAGAAAAAGTTACTATACTCATGAAGACACTGATGGGTTATTTGACAGTGAGGAAGAATGTGAACAAGATCTTAGACTTCTCATGGCATTTGAAAAGGAATCTAGAGAAGAAAAAGATACTTTTATGGTTTCTTTAGAGGACAATGATTTTCTTGATGAATTCAATCAACTCAAAATATGCTTAGAAGAAAGTAAAAGATGTTTCGAAGAAAGTAAAATATCCATAGAAACTCTAAAAAATCAGCTTGAAGAAAAGGAGAAACATAATGGGAAATTAGAATGTGAAATAGTAAGTCTAAGAAAAGAAATTGAGAAAGTAAAGACTTTGAATCTTAGATTTGCTAAAGGATCTGAAACCTTAGATGATATTATCAAGGTACAACGTTCTCCTTTTATAAAGACAGGTCTTGGATATATAGGAGAATGTTCTCAGAGTTCAGCACCAAACTATCTAAAAGCAACTACAGCCAGTATACAACATTCTACCACTCAGCAAGGGAATAAAGAATCTTCACAGGTAAAGCATGACCAACTCAATTCAAAGAACACTAACAAGAATACCTTTCAAAGAAACACCAACCAATAGGTAAATTCTAGTAGAAGATTTCATGATCGCGGAAATTTCTTCTTCAATGGACAATGTTTCTCATGTCACAATTTTGGTCATAAAGCTGTTCAATGTGTTGCATACAAAAACATTATGACAAGAGAAGCAAGAAAGAAAAGGATGGATATTGGAACAAAGAAGAATACCTATAACAACTTTTCTCCTCTTCAAAATGAAGTTGAATGTGCTTATTTCAATAACTTTGGCCATGAAGAATCTGAATGCAGGAGAAAAATCCAGCCAAAAGAGCAATTTCCTTCAAGCTCCAAAGTGTGTAAAAAGAAGGAATTACAGGTTGAAAATTGTGGCATAGCTTTATTTGCAGAAGGTGAAGAAAATCAATGGTACATTGATAGTGGATGCTCTAAACACATAACAGGTGACAAAAACAAACTTCTTGCATATAGTGCTCTAGAAAAAGAGAAGAATGTTACATTTGGAAATGATACTCCTGTTGTTATTAAGGGAAAAGGGTTTTTTTTTCTAAAAGAAAAGGTGAAAGCTAATAATGTCATGTATGTAGATGGATTAAATCATAACCTGTTAAGTGTAAGTCTAATGTGTGATGAAGGAACTGAAGTTGTCTTTAGTTCAAAAGAATGTGTGGTATGTGATCTTGATACAAGTAAAACAATTATAAAAGGAAACAAAACTCCAAGAAATCTGTATGTATTGAAGACCCGCAAAGAACAATGTTACTTGAGTAAATCTTCAGAAAACTAGCTATGGCATAGAAGGTTGGGGAATCTGAGCTTCTCTCAAATCAACAAATCAAGCAGACTTAAAGTTGTTCGTGATCTTCCCAATATTACTCTACCTGAAAGTATCATATGCAAATCTTGCCAATTCGGTAAGCAGACCAGAGTGCAATTTAATTCCAAGGAAGGATCATCAAGTAAGCCTCTTGAACTTATTCATACTGACATATGTGGACCTGTGAAGAAAAAGTCACCATGTGGAGAACAATATTATATCTTATTTATTGATGATTTCACTAGAATGTGTTGGATTGGGTTGCTTAAAAACAAAGATGAAGCATTTGAGAAATTTCAGATCTTCAAAGCACTGGTTGAAAATGAATTAGATCTAAAAATATAGTCTCTTAGATCTGATCGAGGACGAGAATATACATCAGATGAATTCCTTGAATTTTGTGAACAACATGGTATAAAAAGATAGTTTTCGGTAGCAAGTACTCCACAAAAAAATGGAGTAGCAGAAAGAATGAATAGAACAATTCAACAAATGGCTAGAGCTATGCTAGATGATTCTGGAACACCTAACACATTTTGGGGAGAAGCAGCACATACAGAGGTAAATATTCTTAACAAGGCACATGTTTGTGTAAATAGTGATAAAACTTCATATGAACTATGCTATGGTAATCCTCCCACTTTGAAGCATTTTAGAGTTTTTGGAAGCAAATGCTTTATCAAAAATAATGATGAAAAACTTGGCAAGTTTGAACCCAGAGCAGATGAAGGAATACTTCTTGGTTACTCCACTAGAATTATAGCATATAAATGTTACAATAAAAGACTTCGAAAGATTGTTGAATGTATTGATGTTGTTATTGATGAGACTCCTGTAGCTCCAAAAGAAGAAAAATAAACAACAGATGAAGACGATGATGAAATATATCCTTCTACATCAAATGGGAATGATGTAGATAGTGAACCCAATGAAGAACCTGAAGATGATTTATCTGAAAAGGCTCCATCCAGATATGTTCAAAAGAATCAACTAGAATCTCAAATTTTGGGAGAAAAGGGATCAGGTGCACAAACAAGGACTCTTGTAGGATCTTCTAGCTATCTGGCATTTCTATCCACTATTGAACCATACAATGTCAATCAAGCTAGCAAAGATGAATGTTGGATTCAAGCCATGAATGAAGAGCTTGATCAAATTGAAAAGAATCACACTTGGGAATTAGTACCAAGACCTTATGACAAAAATGTCATTGGAACTAAATGGATATTCAAAAACAAGTTAAATGAGAATGGGGATGTTATAACAAATAAAGCTAGACTTGTTTGCAAGGGATATGCTCAACAAGAAGGTATAAACTTTGAAGAAACTTTTTCTCCTATAGCTAGACTTGAAGCCATAAAAATGTTTCTTGCTTTTTCAAGCTTTCAACAAATCAAAGTTTATCAAATGGATGTTAAATATGCTTTTCTCAATGGAGATCTAGAAGAAGAAGTTTATATAGAACAACCAGAAGGATTCATTTTTGGAAATGATGAAAATCTTGTTTGTAGACTTAAAAAGGATTTATATGGTCTCAAACAAGCTCCAAGGGCATGGTATTATCGCCTTGACAAATATCTTCATCAACAAGGATTTTCAAAGGGGTTTGCTGATAGTAACTTATACACAAAAACTGAAAATGATAAACTATTGATTGTGGTTGTATATGTTGATGATATCATTTTTGGAAGTAATGAAGATTCTATGAGTTAGAAATTTGCTTCTGATATGGAGCAAGAATTTGAAATGTCTTTACTTGGGGAACTAACGTTCTTTCTTGGCTTGCAAGTGCAACAAGCAACATATGGCATATTCTTATCAAAAACAAAATATCTTAAGAAAATTCTGAAGAAGTATGGCATGGAAGAGTGCAAACCTGTAAGTACACCAATGGTAAGTGGATGTAATCTCAGTTCCCATGATGATTCTCCCACAGTGAATCAACCAGAATATAGATCTATGATAGGAAGTCTACTTTATCTCACTGGGACTAGACCAGACATTATGCATGCAGTTGGGATTGTTGGACAATTTCTAGCTAATCCAAAAGAGTCTCACCTTCAGGTTGTCAAAAGAATATTCAAATATCTACAAGGAACTCAAGACTTTGGACTATGGTATCCAAAGAATGTTGATCTGACTCTTCAGGCTTACACTGATGCAGATTGGGCTAGAAATGTTGATGATCGGAAAAGCACTAGTGGTGGTGCACTTTACATGGGGCCCTGGTTAGTACCTTGGTTCAGCAAGAAGCAAAGCTCTATTGCCTTATCTACAACAGAAGCAGAATATGTGGCTGTCGCGTCATGTTGCACTCAACTTCTCTGGATGATGCAAACCTTACAAGACTTTCAAATCAAATGTTCACCTCCTATCTCCATTATGTGTGACAATACAAGTGCCATAAGTATCTCAAAAAATCCTATTATGCATTCCAAGACCAAGCACATTCCCATCAAATATCACTTCTTACATGAATAAGTGCTTGAACAAAAGGTGAAATTGGAGTATGTTTTCTCCAAACAACAAGTTGTTGATATATTTACCAAAACCTCTACCCAGGAAAGCGTTCAAATATCTCAGACAGAAACTCGGAGTAGTCTCTGCCATGCAGAAGATCAGATCTACTTAAATACAGAAGATTAAATTGGTTGTGAAGTGCTGTTGGGTATCTCTAGATGCACAGGCTAAGGGGGAGCATTGGTCATATGACAAGGATGCATTGTTGGCATTGATAAGTCATATTTGTTATATTATGTTCGAAGATGTAGCATGATCTCAGGGGGAGCATGGTTTTAGTCGGTATAAAGGTTTTTGATCTACCTTTTGTCCTTGATGTCAAAGGGGGAGAATTTCGTTGTCTAAATGTATTTCTGGTCATGGTTGCCATTAAGTCCAAAGGGGGAGATTGTTAGCAATATGTCTCTTAAATTCTATCATATTTAATTGATTGTCCTTGATGGCAACTATCGCATCAGTCAAGGAACAGAGGAAGCAATGTATTGTCGCAGAGGCACAGAGGCAGTAAAGAAAGGTAGGAAGGCAACATAGAAGGAATTGCATCAAGCAGCAGAGGCAGAGGCTGAGGCGTTATTCCAAGGTTTACTACCCCAGCTGGTTGATACACTAAATAAGTACATTATGGGAATCCTAACCCAGGCCAAAGACCCTTATCGCATCGGAGCATATAAGGCCAGCAGAACAAGTTAACAAGAGGTTGCGAGTGCGATTGAAGCCCAGACCCGATGGGCATATAAACTAGGATTAATAAGTGTTTGAGTTCCAGTTTTAATCGCATCAGAGAAAAAATGTGCAGCAGAGTGTTTATTAAAAGACTTGTGATTGCGAGGAAAATCTGGATGTGATGGATCAATAAAATATATTTGAAATATGGTTGAATTGCGATGGAACACTGTTCTGAAACCACGAGCGGGTTCACGAAACCGGATTTCCCATATTGCGTTGCCTTTCAGAGATAAGTGGTTTTTTCAAGTTGGGGAGCGATTCCATGGAATGGGCGACACACGTCCCTGTATGACTCCACAAAACTGCTTGTCACTACGCGCCATCGTGTGTTAATGTTCGACCCAGGATGCCCAACAAAATTTTTGAGCGTCGTTGATCTGGGAAGGAGTCATCAGATGGTGATCGCTTGATGAAGATGTGCAAAGATTAACCAAAGTACGGAGCGGGAATTTGATTGGGTCGCTGATCATATATGTGGGCCCATTTTGAATTATATTAATTGGCTCTTTTCAAATTTATATTTGCGGGTTTAACCAAGGTTGTTTAAATTAAATATTAATTATGACGAAAAGCGATTGGGCCATCTTTTTTTTTATTCCAAATTTGGTGGAACGTATAAACCTCAAGGTCGACATATGAAGGTCTACGAAGTATGCTGAGGGTTTTTCATTACTAAAGGATAAATTTGGATTAATATCTCAATCTCAGATTGAGATATTAAAAAGCCTTAGATTAATTATCTAATTGCCAAAACCAAGGAAATAAAACAATGAGAAATTTTTTGGGGGCTTGGGTAGACCCCGTTGGATTATCTAATTGATCACGTACAAGAATACCATCAGTAGTTGGGTGGTTTTGACTCGTGGTATTAATAAAGGAAAAACTATATAAGGAGAAGGGAATTATGGCTCAGGGTGTGCATTCGGAGGGATTATCAATAAATAAATCTCTTTATGAGATATCTGCATGATCAAACTCTGTTGTCTAATAATGTTGAATCTATGATGCACCTATGGAGTTGATCGAGGAAGTGATAAAGCTCTAGGAAGATCAACAAAGAAATAATGAAGACCTGATACAAGTCTGATGAAGAAATTGAAGAAATTCGATGGATCTGAGGGTTGAAGTCTTCTGCATGGAAGTGGAAGCTTTCTACCATTTCAAGATGGTGTTAAAATCAGGGGGTTGGAGCTCCCTTTCAGTAGTGACTGGAGAACGAGAGAAGGTTGTAGCCTTCTGTAGGTGGGTGCTTGCGTGTTGGTATAAGTTTGCACCAGCACAAAAATTGTAAGAAGTTTTTCTTTATAATAAATATTGAAGACAGAGACTACAACAATAGTGGTTTTCTCCCAAATTGGGTTTCCACCTTAATTACTAGTGTTCATGTGTGTTGCTTATGTGTGATGACTTATTCTGTTACTACTGCACTGCTTACTAAACTTCTGATGAATGAATAATGCAATAATCTAAGTAAAGAATTAAATAAAAATTTCCAGTCATATAAAAATAATGATTCACCCTCCCCTCTCAGTATTTTTCTCAACAGTCCATATCCTTAGCATATGCATTATAATCGATAAAATCAAAAAATTTCTCAATAATACAGCAACAAAATCAAATTTTTTTCTAATGATCTATCACATTGATTTAATGCATGTAAGATTTTTCTAATTATCTATCACATTGATTTAATGCAAGTAAGATTCAAAAAATCAAACATTGTAAGGTCATGCTCTCTAGATAGTTAAAGCTTTGTTTATGGAAATCGTTGTGTACATAGGAATAACTGTGAAACTATAGAGGAAATGCAATCTAGGGAAGAAATATTCAAGATTCAAATCCACACAATCACAGACCTTGTGCATAATTCATAAACACTTTCCCTCATGAGATTTACAAAAAAATAATTGTGTTTTTGTTCATGTCGGCACTTGATTTTTTTTTTCTATATTTCAAAATGAAAGTAATATATCATAAGATGAAAGCTTCAAACCTTCCCTAGATAGTGGGCTTAATTCACATATCGATGCATATGCCTATTTACACAAAGATAACTATTAACTCATTAAAGGTTATGTCATGATAATGGAAGCTCTCCACTTTTGTAAGCGGTCTCTTTCCACATATTTATTCGACATTATTATTATTATATATTATTGTTAAGATATTAATGATAAACATTTCAAAATAAATGACTAAAATAAACTCCGCAAAATGAAATTTCTTAAAATATTTAATTGCTTAAAACAAAAACTGAAAAAGCCTTACCTTAAGAAAAATTATATTACCGTAATAAGAAAATGTGAAATATCCTTACCCTATGAGTTAAATTAATAAATTTACCTCTTCACCTGCATTATCTCACACATATTTCCATGAGTTCACTTCCTTAATTCATCACAACTAAATTTGTAAAAGTTTTTAATAAAAAATAGTTTGAAATTAATTTTCTCTTAGTGCTCCTCTTCTCATGTACATTATCCATCCTTTGCATAGTAAATTATTTGCATAAGAAAATCTCCACAAAAGGAAATAAAATAATACTAATTCTAAATTATTGGTAAAACCAATTATGTACCGATGACATAAATTCCCTTCTACGCCTATGTTTTCTTTCTCATCTGTGATTCTACGCACATCTTTGGGATCATGAACAATTACATTATGCGGTCTCAAATTCATTACTAAGGGAAGAGAGAGAAGCTAAAAATCGAAAAATGTTACATCGATGTTAAATTTACATTTCTAGAAAGGTTATGCAAACATAGAATCAATGACAATAACCAAAATTCACCATGTATATTGCGAACTGTAACACAAATTTAAGTCTATGGAACACATGACTCTAGAGGTATACAACAAGAGCTCATTTCATTTTTAGCTAGAATATGTTATGCTCTATAATATATCATCTATTTATCCTTAAACCATACTGAAATGATTAAATTTTAAGCATAGACCATTTCGACCTTCTAAATACAAAAATAGAATTGAAGATTGAGCGAGTTAAATTGAAAAAAAAAACATGGAGTTTTCGTTTGGCTAACTTTGTGAGGTAGAGATTGACATGTTGAAAAGGATGTCAATGAAAAAAATGATGATATCATGGATATTAACCAATTTTCTCCCCCTTCTAAGCTCGAGGTAGAAATGAATGAAAATAAAGTCACTTTGGATATCGAAAATATGAACTAATTTACATAGTTGTTATTTTTTTTCCTTGATATTAAAGAAAATTAGTTTAGAATAGATTCTACAACCCAATAGTGAAAAATGTCAATATTTATTCGAATTTTTGAGCTGTGACTAAATTTGAAAATACCAATAAATTCCATGCATCACATTTATCTCTATTGCTATAAATTAACATACATATTCCATATTTTGCACAGCTAAATCTCCACAAAATAATAATAATAATAATAATAATAATAATAATAATAATAGATTAGCATCAATTTATATATGCACAAACGTTATCCTTGAAAAACCATGTCATCATTTCATCCCTAGAGAATATAATTTCCAATATGAAGCACATCACAGTAAAAGCTTCGCACAATTAAATTTTATGTTTGCAAAAATAACACACTATTAGAGAACTTGCGTACTTCAAAACATTATGAAACAAATCCATATTTCATTTTTCAATGGTCAAGTGTAAACCAATTTTTGTAAGTAATTTGCTTATAGACATATAAAATTTGTTTACATAAATCAAATAAGTATTTAAATAAGTCCTACATAAGATAGAAACCTTTTTTATTCTACGGTTTTTTTCCTTGCCCGAAACCAATATTAAATATTATATTGCTAGCTATAAGAAGTACAATAGTAAATTGTAAAGTAGTATTTGTAAACCATTTAAAATAAACAAAATTAAAAAATTGCATTATGGAGGTCTCCCATTTTCCCACACAAATTCTCTAAAATCAAATATCTACACAATTTCCCCCTGCGCAAACTTCATACTCCACACCGTAAAATCTCCATACAAAGAAACATAATAATATTTCATTCTCTCCTACAAATACCTCATCATCCGTAAATATTCATATGATATACAATCAAGAAATGTGTAAAAGTATTATATTTGTTCAAAAAATTGATATACATACCCAATATTACGTACATTAAAAGCTACCCACAATGAAACATAATAATAATATCATATTAACATTACTACTTCAACATTGGTTTTGACATGCACATCACGTTTCCTTGGTCTAATAACACTTTACACAATGAGTTATACTACACAAAACCCAACCTACTCTACAATCAAAGCTCTATGTAATTTTGCTCCTGAACATTCTTCATAATCCAAACAATAATCCTCCATATTTCATTTTCCAATGCTCAAGTGTAAGCCAATTTTTGTAAGTAACCAATGTATCGATATATACAGTATGTTTACTTTCAAAAAATGAGTATTTAAATAAGTCCTATTGAACATTGAAAATTTTTTTATTATACAATGTTTTTTCTTGTACGAAACCCATATTATATATTATATTGTAAGTCATAAAATGTACAATAGTGAATTTTAAATTATTATTTGCAAATCATTATTGTGTACAAATATGGCTAACCGAAAATGATTGTGAATTACTACATAATGCATATGGAAACGAGGAAAAATTAAAAAATTACATTATGCATCATCTATTCTCCTATAGAAACACACAGTAAAAGCATTATACAATGAAAATTAACAACTTTAATCATTATGTTCACTCGTAAACACCTTGTCCTATACAAAGATTCATAGCTCTGAAAGTAAAGATCTACACAAATACTACCCCGCACTTTCTTTATACTCTGAATAGTGAAATATTCGCACAATGAAACATAACAATGTTCTTTGTTCATAGCTTGAAAATCAAATCTCTATGCAATTTATTCACAAAACATACTTCATACTCTGCAGAGGAAAATATTTTTAAAACAAAACATTGAAATAATCGCCACTCTGCTGGACATAGCCTATCGTTCATAAAAAATTATATGATATACCATCAAGAAATGTGTAAAAGTATTAGATTTGTTTGGAAAATTGATAAATGTAGCCCATCTTCATTAATTTCCACATGCACTAGCCATTTGCCATGAAATTACGTATGTTGTGGGAAAATATATCCTAAGGTCTAGGTTGAGAGGCCTAACATAGCAGAAGGCATACAATCACAAGAAGCATTCAAATTACAAGTCCTAATGCGTAAACTAGAAAAGTAGGAATAGGTGACTTTAGCTATATGTCCTATGTTTGAGGTTGATCTTGCAGGCTGCAAACCCTCTACTACTCTTCGCGCTTCAAAACCTGAAACTCACTCAATATAAATCACAGAGACTAGTTGTACAACATATATATCCTAAATTTTAGTATATTAGATCATATAAACTCATAAAATATTCATGAAATAACGATTACAAGATCATTAACATGTATATTAAACATATAAAGACATGACATCAAAAATGGGACAAAGCTTCGTTTATTGATGTATGTAAAAATAAAGTGGAGATATCACCTAAAATCAGCCACAACTCCAAGCAAAATTGTCCTCTAGATCTATTTAGCCCAAGCCTCAATAAACATCTTCCATAAGAGGTGCTCCAAGGATGTCACATAAGGAGGGTGATCATCACAAGGAAACAAGGGTTTTCTGAGCTTGAGAAGTGCAGGAGGCACAAGGATAATGATACTTGATCTTTTCTATAATAGGCTATTGTATCAATAGCATTATCTCTCCTCAATTAGTCCTTCTCAATGAGGTGTATTTATACTTCCTCAAATTAGTTTTTCAGTTGGGAGACAGTTTGGCCACAGGCTGGTGTAGGTGGTTCTCAAGTAAAACCTATAAACCCCGTACAATTAATAAGGATTTTAATATTTTTTATTATTTTAAATTATATGCGAGGGTCGAATATGAGTGGACCCACGTCTGCACGTATAAATTTTGGGCAGATTCACATATGGATTCAGAATAATGTTTTTTTAAGAAGTTGACCAAGTCTGAAAGGAAAAGGTTGCCCAAGGCTAATGCATAAGTCATCAAGTATGTAGAGGTGATAAACGATGTTATAACAGATGCCCCCTAATATATGAGGTTAGAAGGGTTACATGATTGCTGGAATGTATTATGTTCATAAGAAAGAATCTTGCGAAGACTTGAGAAGACTTCACCAGATTTCAGCCTGCCTAAAACCAGTGAAAGAAATTAGAAATAAAGCTCATGTTTGAGGTGGGCATACCCATGCTCAGTGAAAGAAAATCATGTCCGCATATGAAGTATGGAGTGAATCCAACATGTATACAAGTATAGCAAGAACTGTGAAGTACATAGTGAATCATCTTTTCACTCCCCAGAAAGTACATATAAAAATCATGTCCAAGTATTACATATAGAAGACTTATCAATGATGTTGTAAAGATATCTAATCACTGAAGTCACAACTGAATCTCCAAGTACCAAATCATAAGTGGTGGAAAAACAATATTGCACGTAACTCAGGTGCCAACATATAGGATGTTATTGTGATGAACTACAACATATAAGGGTGGATGGTGTCACTGGTAGAAAACTGAAGGAGATGTCAAAGTGAATCCAAAAATGATGATGTAAACCCGAAGCCTTCCCCGATCACTATGGTACAATTCTACACAATGGGAATAAATGAGCTAAAGTCGACCATGTGATAAATCGTTTTATTACCGGTCATTGATGTATACTATTAGAAAATTTGAGACAACTCACCGATAATTATGATGAGATTCAAGGTACCCAAGTACAATATAACAAGTGAAAATGAATGAGTTGAAGTCAAACAATTGAAAGAATCTACCAATCAAGTTACATTGATGTACTCTCGTTGTCGATAGCGAAGGAATATGCCACTAATGACTGCAAACGCTAAGGTACTGATGAAAGGAATCTAGACCTTATTCCTAGAAAAATGAGTCGGATTCAATGGGAAAAGATATACTAGAAGGAAGGCATTAATTCATCCGACATCAGTGCAACATGAGCATAACCCACGGGCCAAAATTTGGAAGGAATCAGACAAAGAAAAGTGAAGTAGCCAACCCAAAGTACATTTTCAGCATGCACAAAATGTAGCTAGCACACAACATAAACCCTCTGAACCAACCAATAATGAACGCTAACAAAGAGGCGAGGAATACATCAATAGGGCGAAATGGAAACCAATGCACTGCACGAATCCCAAGTGCGATAATGAAAGTTGAAGTCGAATACAAGGAAACCACTCAATCAAGGACCCATGGTGTTGATCAAATTTGAGCACAATTTTACCTATAAATGATGTAAATAGGTCCATGGTGCGACTTTAGGTTTACTCTTACAGAAATTTATCGAAGTTGATAAGAAAAAAACATGCCTACAAGAAGTCAATGGAGACCTTCTCAAACCAGCATGAAAAAAAGACCAAATAGCTTATGTGATAGAACAAGACTCTAAAAGACTGGGGATGGACGAATGAGAAATGAGTCAAGGGACACCACAGAAAGGTCGACTCAGGTCTAGTTCCCTCGAAGAAAATCATGACTTATTTTGACTATGGCAGCATATGATAATTTTGTATAAGTTTTTCATGTAGGAGACATGAAAAACCCTCCATATGATTGGAAGAGATAACCAGTCAAGGGAGTATTGACTCGATAACAAGGTTGTGGATTATCGTAAGTCAAACAAAACCCATCCCATAATGGAGAAAAGACTTAGATTTTTGTGTTTTTTTCAAGGGTGAGACAATTGAACCTTTAGCTGTCATCAACTTTGGAAGTAATGTCTCGATCCCGATATTTTTTGAGATATTTTTTTTTTTTGTATTTTTCATATTGAAAGCCTGAAAACGAATAAAAGAAAGCCTATAGTACAATGGATGGAATGAGTGTTGATAAACATATGCAATAGTTTCTGGGATAGTAACAATCCTATGCTTAATGCAATGTGGTGAAACAGAGCAATTATCAACCGAATCCCTCCAATATTTCAGGTAAGCCTCTTAATCAGCTTATTCATTAATTTGTTTATCAATTCAAGTTATTTTTTAGGAAATTTACATAAAATTTATGTTTTTATTGAAACCTTATATATTTACATGGGTTAAAAATTATGAACTCGCGTATAGACAAGACTGTGTCTAAAGCAACTCACGTATGCGCAAAGAGAAATTTTAAAATTAAATTCTAATGGATATTGAATGAAATGATGCATGATGACCATTAGATGGAGGGAAAGGTAGCACCGCACTATTGGTAATGAGTTCATGGAAAACCAATTATCCTTGGATATAATCCGGGGATGTAGATTTCTGAAGTTATTTAAAATGGAAAACATGAAAACGAACACAATATTGCTGAAAATGCTTGAAAGCTATTGTGACCCAGATGAGGATTGTTTCATGATTGATCATATACCACTAAGGATCAAAATTGAGGACATTTATTTCATAACCAGACTCTCTTAAAGACGGGAACTAGTAAATTTGCAAGGCAAGCCTAGAGGAGGGCTAAATGTCGAAGATTATATTTTATTTTATTGTGCTGAGGGTACTCAAAAGGTGGTGACACATATCCCAATTAGAGATGTT
Organism: Pinus albicaulis; assembly: GCA_034641835.2. Lineage (NCBI taxonomy): Eukaryota > Viridiplantae > Streptophyta > Pinopsida > Pinales > Pinaceae > Pinus > Pinus albicaulis. The sequence continues at coordinate 967,285,460 of CM076570.1, read as the reverse complement.
CAAGGGTTGCACATGAAAATACTTCATTTCACCATTGTGAGAGTGGCAGGATCGAGATCCTTGCACCAGGCCTCATGAGTAAACATGAGTTTGGCAGTGGATTTGCTGACCACACTATATGATTGGTGCAAAGCCTTATTCACAAACTTGAAGAAACAAATGACCTCAATCCAAAAGAATAAGAAATAACATTTTGGTTATGGGACCATCCTATGCACATTCTTATTCAAGAGGATTTGAGGGCTTCACCGTTAGATTATCTCTACTATCAATAGTCCTCGTGTTCCACGAATAGCTGGATGAGCAAATCTGATGAAGAGGCTTGGGGGTGGCTAAGTCCCGAGGACTACTTGTGATGATGATTTCTCCCTCTGGTGGGGAGAATAAGTCATCACAGTAGATGATTATCCCTATGCGGGCATGGATTTCTGGAGAGATCCAGATTTTCCCCTACCACCTGGTGCAGTATGGGGGATGATTGGTAAGGTCGTACAATGATTTTTTACTATACAATATTTTTTATTTTCAAATTATATGAAAATGAAAAATATTTTTTCTAGGACCATTTGACTTACAATTTTATGGATCATGTTTCAAATATTGGACCAGTGAGACTTTAGGTCTTCTTGAGGCATAGGCACCACAGAAGAGAAGTTGCTGATGTGGGAGAAGACCCAGGCAGGGTACTCCATGCTATACAGAAAAACTTAGAGAGCTTGACTCGCCAAGTCCCTATGGCTGCTATAGAGGACCTCCCGAAGGCTATATAGAGACATGTAGTTGGATTATCATGCGATTGGATGTAGCTATTCGACCGTGTGGAGATAGCTATAGTGTTGTTCTATAACACTTACCCATGGAAGGGCCCACAGGGATATATTTTTATTGATCAGATGACTGTAATATTTTTTTATGATGAACATGATCTGGCATAAGCCCCAATTTTGTAGGACAAGATTGTCCATTTTTTGTATATTTTGAACACAAATCTGACACACACACATAGATATATATATATATATATATATATATATATATATATATATATATATATATATATATATATATATATATATATATATATATATATATATAGTGATTTATATGATGTGATTTTCTCATATGTACAATGATGATTGATTTTTTTAATATTTAATGTATTCAATGATTAATATGCCAATAAATTTCTCAATTAGCTAATGAATTTGCAAACAAATTTTCCGAATGAAGAATCTGAATGAATGTGACATAGTGAAATGAACATTGCAACAAACGCACTCTTAGAAATAATCGATGTAAAAATGGGTCTCTAACATGATAGGTGTTGTTTAATTATGAAGCCACCAGTTTTGAATCCAATTACAGTACTAATGAATCAATACCAAGAGACATTTCCTCCGAAAGTAGATTGACCACAGTTGTATACTCTTCCACATTATTTGAATCAGGACCAATGCATATGTCCCTTGAGACTAGCAACTGACCAGATGGATAGTAAATTACCCAAGTTGTGGAAGCATAATTATGGGTATGTTGACTAACACCATCAACAAAGCCAAAATGACTCATCTTATCCACAAACTCCTGCCAAAGTAGAACAAAATCATCATAATTGCAACAAAAATCGATAGACAGATATACAAAAAAATACAATATATACAGAAAAAGAAAATGGTAGGAAATAAGCTAGGCATAATAATTCTTCAGATAGAGCCCATTTTTCAGCTCCACCAACCCATTTCCGACAAAATCAATGAAGGCATAAGCTCCCTTCTTCATGACCTTTTTTAAAAATGAAAGGGTCATACCACATGGATTTGAATTTTCGTACCCCCAAGGTATCCTTGTCATGATCATAAAACAAACAAGCTCACCTTTAGAGAAAACCCTAGGCTTGAACGCCTTATCATACTGAACATTCACTCGTTTCTTCTGAGCCTCGTTCACCGTAGCTTCATCTCGGCATTGATCATTGTGATGTTCTAGATAAACAAGGCATTCTTTGAGACTTGAAGTTTTAGGAAGATGTTGGACAACCAGCTGAAGGGAAGGAATATTGCACTTAATAGGAAAGATTGATTCCAAACCATAAACCAGTTGGAAAGGAGTGAAACTGGTTTTTGTCTTAACAAGCATCTGTATGACCAAAGTGCAATATATAGCATGACATGCCAATTTCACCTAGATTTATCGATTTTCCATTGATGTATAACCTTTGAGGACTTGTTTATGGCTTCAAATTTCCCATTGGCCTAAGGATAAAATGGAGACAAATTCTCTTGCGGAAAACCAAACTTAAGAGCCATTTCAACCATCATGGTGTTCTGAAAATTACTACAATGGTCAGTGACAATATCTTTTGCAATACTAAAGCAGGAAATGACTTGGTTTAATGGAAACAAGGCTACTATCCCACCATCATTCATAAAAATAGGGATAGACTTAGCCCACTTTGTAAAGTCGTCTATTGCTATGATAATGTACTTTTTTAGTCAATTTAGTGTCCTAAATTTCTTACATAAATTATTGACCAGGGCTTGTAAACTGATGAAGTGTGGTGCACTATATGTGCCTAAGTGACCTTTCCCTTACTTCGTTGTTTATGTTTTTCTTATTGTTTTTTGGGGTTTTGTATTTTTAATCATTAGTGTGCTACCTTAGGATATTGGAAAAGTTAAAATGGATCTAAATTAGAAAGGAAGAGAAGGAAGTAATATCAAACTAAGTTAATTTTCTATAAAAGAAACCAAAGTTTATGGGCTAGTTCTAAGACCTAGTTTTGATATAAAAAGGTGAACCATGTACCTCAATTAGTGATTAAACCTAATCCATGGATCTCTGAATAAACTAAGATTGAAGACAAAATGAAAGCAGGGTGTCAACTGTTGTACTTTAGGTTGTTTCAACATTTAATCATTAGGTCAAAACCCTATGAGATGAGCTCAACTATTTGTACCTTAGTTGTTAAAGTCCTAAGAATGAAAACAGAGAATGCTATTAAAAATCACCTAAGATGTTTAAGTTAATTCATTTACCCAATATGTAGAGAGTGACCCCTTTGTGGTAATGTTTCTAAGCAACCATTACATCTCTAAACTAAAGAACTACAATAACTCTGTAAATGAAATAACTCAAAAAATGCATTACATCTAATCATTTAACCATCCTTGCTTAATATCCAAGTTAGTTACTTTCAGAATTAACTTTAAGAAGATTGTTTTGTTGCAATTAAATGAGGATCTTCTAACTAGTAACAACTAAGTGAATATTGACTTATCAGTCTCATCCAAATGTGAAGCTTGTAGCCTCTTGAAATGGCTTAGGAGAAATCAATTACAGATTTAGTTCTTAGCAAAAAAAATGACAAGAAATGAAATGTATTCTAAAAGTAACTAAATGAATAATTGACTTATCAGTCTCATCCAATTGTGAAGCTTGTGGCCTCTTCAAATGGCTTCAGAAAAATCAATTACACCTCTAGTTCTTAGCAAGAAAATGACAAGAAATGAAATGTATTCAACCACTGTAGTTATAATACATTTAACCATTCAATGCATGATTTAAAATATGGGAAAAATGGTTTTCATGAATGTTTAATTAGACACAACAATTGACAGCTAGTTTCTAATGAATTTGAAAAGGCAAAACAATAAACTAAACAACCATGTTTCTCAGCACTTCAATATTTATTCCAATCCTGAAGACAGAAAACATATCTCCTTGAAACGTTTCGAAAGGAAAATATCCACAGTTGCATTTAAACTATTAAAAACTAGAAATTAAGCATGACCATAAATTACTAAACAGAATTGAAGAAATCTAACTAGAAAGAATTAAAAACCTCCTTTAGCAGCAGGGCCCCTCTACTACCAAGTTGGTTAAATCCTTAGCTTTTCAGAAACGTAACCAAACCAGCATATGGGAACTGGAATTCTTTATTGAAAAATATTTTTAGAAAATAGAGTATTTCACTATAATTCTAAACTTGTGCTACAAAAAATTAACTTGTTCTTGGTTCCATAGAACCTCTATTTAAAGGTAATTTGCATAACTAACTATGAAGAAAAATAGCTACAGGTGTATCTTTGAATCATAATCAAACTGGGAATTTTAGGACTCATGATTTTCTACGAAGCAAATCAGCAGTCCTAATTGCTGTAGGAAACGGTCTTTGACCCATAGCTTTGACCATAGGGTTAGGCACCTCCATATGTCAATTTGGTCCATATGAATAGGATGAAATCCATGTAGCAGGAATTTTGAGAATGCCCATGTGGCCTGATTCTTCAACTGATACCTGTAACATGTTTGAACCACAAGAGTAGCTATGGAACACACAGTCAGTTGTAGAATAGGCTGCATTCTGTAGCTAATCGACAAGAACTTATCAAAATAGAAAAAATCGTGAAAATACAATATGTCAACCATTTGTATGTATCCTTGAGACAAACCTTAGCATTCTTCACTGATTAGGGTTTATGAAATGATGGAGAAGAGGCGACATGAGATGAGAAAACTATAAAGGAGAGGGTAATCCTGGGGTTCAACATATCCTGACTGAAAAATCATTGCATGTCCTCATGCAATTTTCCAAAAAATTAAGTTATTCTCCCTTACTACATGTGTTTTGAAACTTCAGCTAAGTCATTCAACCTTATTCTTCTGTTTCTTTTGGAAGTCAACGCTATTCTTGGCCTTTTTATGAGAAGTTTGAATCTGAGGTTTATGAGTGCTCTATTTAACCTCTTCTTCTTCTTCTTCTTCCATTTCCTATTTTTATTGTGTGATAGCCTTACCTGCAAAGTAGAGTTATCATTCAGTGCATTTTTCAACTTGACTTGCTCTTTCAAAATCTCATTTTCATTCTTGATGTGCATGTTCAATATCTCTAATTCATATTTATCTTGCTTAAGAGTTTCAACCAGAGGTTCTTGTGGATTAACATGTATTTCTTATCTCATTGAGGAACTTCTTTCCAATGATTCCACATAATCATATATTTGTTGTTGAACTGGGTGTACACCAGGAGATCTTCTACTGAAGCCTTCTTCAAAATGATACACAGGAGAGTTTTGAGGATTGTACTCAGGATATTTGTCAATAGGTGATGGAAATGGGGTTTCTTCATCTATATTTATGAGTTCTGTCTCCTTGGTCAATGTCTTCTTTATGATTCCTTGTAGTCTAGAGCTTCTTCTTAGCTTTGGAGGATTCTCATCCTCTTCATTAATACCTTCACTTGCTTTATTTTTCTTTCCTCTAGCCTTAATTTGCTTCCTAACTTCTGTTAACTTCTCAAAAATTAGTTCTTCATCTTCTTCTTGTGGTGGAGTGTCAAGTCTATTTTCAACAACCATGTCAGTTTTCTTTCTTCTACTTCTCCTAGCATTTTCTTGCTTAGGTGGTGACTCTGGTTGTTCCTGAAAATGATTCCTTATAAGGAAATCTTCCCAATTGTCTCCTATGCTCTTTAAGTAAAACTCAACCAATATTTTCACTAAGCCATGATGATGCAGAGTGGTTTCTAAAATTTGGATTCTCTTTTGGACATTGGAGGCCATTCTACTTAGACTATTGAGTAGAAATTAAGGTAGGTTTATCTCTTCGTTTTCTATAAAATTCATTAACAATCTGATATGATAAACATACATGGTTCCATACCTTCCCTCACAAGTTATAAATTTTTGAAAAATCATCAACATGTTTCTCCACATACTTTTTAGATCAGTACTTGGAATCCCCTTTCTAAAGACTAAAACATCCATACCTGGATTTTCAAGTATCCCCTTCCATGACTCATTATGAAATTCTTTGTTCTTGAACCTCCATTCTCCTTTCCTCAGAATTTTTATTGCTTCAGCCAAGAATGATTCCTTTATTGTGAATTTGATGTCTCCAATCTCCACCTCAGTCCCATCAAAAGATCTGGAAAATGATTCGATAATTTCCTTATGGAAGCCATCAAACATTTCTATAAACATCAACCATCTAGCTTGTTGTAGTAGCTGTCTGACTTGTGGCTATCCTTCCACATATTTGACTCCCACTGGTTTTGTTTTGACAATTAGACCCATTCTTCTTCTGTGCAGGGTATATTTTCCCTTAGAATTACCCCTCTATATTTGAAAATGGATTGGCTGCAGAGTTTGATGGAGGTGAATGAGCAATGGAAATGAACTAGCTATGGGAAAAAGATGAAATAGGTTATGGATATGATGGAGGGTTTATAGTAAACTTTACGGAATGAGTGAATGATACGGTCTTAGAGAGACGCGGCCTAATAGGTTACGTTATGACTATGACCATTAGTCATTAATCAATGGTTTTAATGATGGACCATTGTGAAATGTTAGATGAGGGATATGGCTGAGATTCATCATGATGAGGATTAACCAATTCGAATGATAGATTGCCAAGGAAGATATAAATTTACACATTATACATATTTCATGTTTTAATTTTCCCTATTTAAATAAATTTTTCCATTTTACCTCATAATTCAACCTTATTGTTTGTTGTTCGTTGTTGTTTTTTCTTAGGTACTCCTTTTGTAGCATGGTGATCTTTAGAACATAGTCCTATAATCCCTTTTTTCTTTTGAAATTATCATCTCTATATTTGTTGGAGTTGTTTGCAGAATCAGATTCACTGCAAAATAGAACCAGCTACAGAATGTGAGTAGTTGTAGAATGTGCCTGGCTGAAGAATATGATCTGTCAAAAGAATATGAAATATGGATATGGAACATGAAATGAAATGGAATATGAATGTGGAGTGTAATAAAATGTTATGATCAAATGGAAGTGGAGTGACAATGGAGTGTAATGAATTTGCAGTTTATGATTTGCAAATATGAACATTTATTCACAGAAAAGAGAAATCAAAGTATAGGATGTCAGAGAGTGTTGATTTTCACCATGTACTTTCTGCATAAGTATGCCAATCATTGATTTGTTTTCATACTTATATATATATATATATATATATATATATATATATATATATATATATATATATATATATATATATATATATGTTTTTTTTTTATATATATAGAAAAATAAAAGCTAAGTTTGTGAAGAAGAATAATTCTTCTTCACTAACTCCATATCAATGTTATCCTGAAATTTTCTGACAAACTCTTCTTTTGAAAGTGGTTTATGATATACTTTTAGCCTATGGAAATTTACAAGAAGAGATACCTTTTCTTCACCTATTATTCTAATCTTTACTGCTCCATTTTCAAAGACTTTATCAATCTCATACAGTCCAAGCCAATGAGTCTGAAATTTCCCTTGAAAATCCTTAAATTTTGAGTTAAATAAAAGTGCCCAGTCCCCTTCTTGAAACTTTTTTTTCTTTGATATACTTGTCATGCCATTTAGTCCTTTGATGCTGGACTATATTGGTTCTTTGGACTGCATCTTCTCTGATTTCATCTAGTTCCTTAATTTTCTCCATTCTATGCTTCTGTGCTTCTGTCAAACCAAGTCCTAGTTAGACTTCCATCTTGAAGGTTTTAATCCGAAATTCTATAGGAAACGAGACTTTATTCCCATAAACAAGTTCATAAGGAGTATGTCATGTTGTGTTTCTCCATGTAGTTCTATAGGCCCATAAGGCTTTAGGAAGCCTTTCTTCCCAATCTCTTCTATGTAGATGAACAGACTTAGTGAGAATTCCTTCAATCACCTTGTTGGTAGATTCACCTGACCATTTGTTTGTGGATGGTAAGGGGTGGACTTCTTGTGCCTAATTTTGTAATTTTCTACCATTTTTTCACCACCTTTGATGTAAATTTAGCGCCTTGATCTCTTACAATTTCTCTTGGAACACCAACACAAGTAAAGATATCCACAAAAAGAAAATTAACTAAAAATGTTTCATTAGCAAAAGATAATGCTTTAGCTTCTACCCATTTAGTGACATAGTCAGTGCATACCAAGATATACTTATTTTTTTTAGATGGAGAATTGATAGTTCCGACAAAATCCAAGGCCAATTTTTCAAAATATTCAATAAGTACCTGAGGTTGTAATGGCATTTCATTTGAAGGAGTAGGTTTCCCTACCCTTTGACAACTGTCACACCTTTTGACATATTATTTGGCATCTCTGAAGATGGATGGCCAATAATATCCTAAATGAAGGATTTTATAGGCTATCCTCTTGTCAACAAAATTTCCACCACTGGGTTCATCATGACATGCCTTAAGAATTTCAGGCATTTCATCCTCTCGAACACATCTTCTGATAATAAGATATGAATTTCTCTTATACAATTCATTAGTAATCCATGAATATTTTTCACTAATTTGAATGATTCTTCTTTTCTCTATAGCATGCATATTTAAAGGTAATTTCCCTGTAACTAAATAATTGGAAATATCTGCAAACCAAGGAGTTTGAGTAGTTATTGCAAAGAGATATTCATCAGGAAATGTATCGTCAACTGCAGTGTTGTTTTGATATTTTGAATTCTAGACAGAAAATCAGCAACTATATTTTGTTTTCCAGGTCTGTCTAGAATAGTAATGTTAAATTCTTGTAAGAGAAATAACCATCTTGTAACTCTGCTATTAGTAACATATTTATTAATTAAATACCTAATTGTAAACTGATTTGTGTTAAAAAAGGTTTCATAGCCTGTTATTTAATGTTTGAATTTATTGATAACCTGAACAACAACTAAGAATTATTTTTCAGTTACAGTATAATTCAACTCTGGAGGAGTCAAATTTTTACTTTTGTAATAGATGGCATAAGGGATCAGGTCTTTTTGTCCTAACACAACTACTGGAGTTATGTTTGAAGCATTTTTTGATATATGAAAAGGTAGTTTTCAGTTAGGTCCTCTTAAGATAGGTGCTTCAAAATTTTTTTCTTTTAGAATTTCAAATGCTAATTGGCAATCAGAATTCCATTTGAATTCACAATCCTTGGTAAGTAATTTGAATAGTGGGGATGCTATTTTGGTAAAATTTTCTACAAATCTTCTATAACACCCTGTGAACCCTAGAAAAATTCTAGCACCCTTTTGGCAACTAGGGACTAATAGTCTGGAGATAACCTCAAATTTTGATTTATCCACTTTGATTCCATCTCCTGAAATATGATGTCCTAAAACAATCCCTTCAGTAAAAATCATGAAACATTTTTCACGACTCATTGAAAGGTTTGCTTCTTTACATATTTTCAAAACTTTCTCCAAGTTTTCTAAAGCTTCAAATGAATTCCCATAAACTATAAAGTCATCCATGTAAACTCCTACACAATCATATATTAGATCAGAAAACATTCCTAGTATTTCCTTTTAAATGTTGCAGGTGCATTGCAGAATCGAAAAGGAAGTACTTAGTAGGCATAAATTCCCCAGGGACAGATGAATGTGGTTTTATCCTGATCTTTAGGTGCAACTTGAATTTGATTGTAACCACTGAAACCATCCAGAAATGAGAAATACTTTTTTCCTGATAATGTATCTAACACTTGATCTATAAAAGGTAAAGGAAAATGATATTTAAGAGTGGCTTTATTCAATTCTCGTTAATCAATGCATACCCTCCATTTACCATTTTTCTTAGGTACAATCACCAAAGGAGAAACCCACTTACTGACTGAAATTGGATAGATAAAGTTGACATTTAGTAATTTTTGTAACTCTTCTTTCACAATTTCCCTAAGGTTTGGATTCATTCTTCTCTAAAGTTGTCTGATAGGTTTACAATTTTCCTCTATATATATGTGATGAGTGCAAGTCTTAGGGATAATCCGTTTCATGTCAGTGTATTCCCATGCATATGAAGATGAATGTTTTTGTAATGTTTTGATTATCTCTTGTTGTTGTAATTTTTCCAGGTTTTTGTTTATGTTCAAGGTTTTTCCCATAAATATTTCAATTGTAGAGCTACCAAATTCTTCCATGGAGTAGAGAGACATCTACCTAGATGACAAATATTCAATATTAGATCTTTCTTGGAAGTGATCATGTCCATATTTTGGTGATGATTCATAATTCTCTAAAGTATTCAAGATTTGACTATCTTCACTAATGTTTGAAATAGTAAAGAGAGGTTGTATATATTCTTCATCATCAATCCATTGTTTGTCATCCATCTCTATGATTGTTCTTGTTGGAGGGTATAAAGCCAATTTATTATTTGAATTTCCATTAGAGATGTACATATCACCAGATCTACAGCTGATGAAAGCATCAGTTGTATCCAACCAAGGTCTTCCTAGTATAAGAGGATGTCCTCCTAGATTATTTTTAGGAGTTAGAATCATAAAATCAACAAGATACTCCCAAGAATTTAAGGACACTGAAATATCTTATTGTTGAAGATTGCGACAAGAAACAGTGAAGGAGGCATCCTGAAACATCATTCCTGATCCTAGTTGGAAAGTGATCACCTAAACTAGGTGGGGCCCACATAGGTGACTTTTGTCACAAGGTCTATTTTTAGACATGTCGATCATATTCTATGAGTTGCGAGATGCTATTTGTGGATGGTTGGTCAAGTTGGAAAAAATAGATGGACTTATATTTTTAGACATATTAGGTGGAATCTATTTTTAGATTGCCAGTCTAAAAATAGATATGTCGAATATTATTAACTCTTAATAATATTTGGACTCTAAACATTGTCTTATTCTCTTGGAGCACTTCAGTTAAATGCACATATGTGGCATAGGAGTTGACAGAAGGAATTACACTATTCCTGAGGGTTAAGAAAAGCTATTGCATGGATACTTCAGTTAGAACTCATGTGACAAAGTTTGGTGGAGTTGTGTTCAGTTTAACTGAGTTAAACATAGTTGAGCTAGTTGTATCTAGTCTAACTGATTGATACACTAGTGAGAGTGGTGTGAATTAATTATTAATTAATTCATTAATTATTAAATCATTAATCAACTAAATAATACATCAGTTAACTACAGTGCATGGACAGTTTCAGTGGAGACCAGTGAAGAGGTAGGTGAAAGAGCAGTGTGACTATCAGTTGTCACTATACTGTTGCATGATTTGCAACACACAGTGGTTGGATATGTCTATGAGGATTGCATGAGAAATGTTGGAGCAATTGAAAACTCATCTAGAGCCATTCTTTATCAGGGATTGCACAGTAGAGGCAGGCTAAAGGCTGGCAAAGATTGGTGCATGTATTTGCAAGATCGGGCCTGATTAGTGTGTAGAAATTGGAGATTGTACTGAGAGCTTGTGAGGATCTTTGTATGAAGATTGTTACATGATATATATGACACATATTATATACAAATATTTGGGGTTTTTAGCTTCAGGATTTCCTGTTAAAATACTGTGTTCATATGTGTGAATTTTTATGCTTTTAATGTGTGCATGCAATTGATTTTATTTCTGCAATTAATGATCAATGGTAGAAGAGATTCTGTATTATGCATGAAGTCAAATAGTGTGTGATCAGGAGAATATTAGATGTATAACATATCAGTTATATAAATTTCTACATGGTATCAGAGTGATATTGATCATTGGAGAAATTGCAAAGCATTGAAGCGGTTGAGATTTGTGCTGGTGGAATTCGAAATTGTTGCAGTGTTTTCTTGGTGTCGAAGTTGAGCATTCATTGAAATGTATTTCAGCGGATTGCAATTGGAGTATGCCCCTGAGGGCAGCTCAAATTATATTGCATGGAAGGACATGATGGAGGTGGTTCTGGAGGATAATGGGTTGAAGGAGTTCATAGATGTTGATATTCCTAAACCGGGTTCTAGCGATGCAGTCGCACTTGATGCATGGAAAAAGAAGGTAGCAAGGTGTCGAAGGATTCTATTGGAAGCTGTGAAGGATCACATAGTGTCCAACATTCATGGTAAGGATTCTCCATTCTTGATGTGGAAAGCATTGACAGACTTGTTCCAAAGCAAGAGCGACTAGACGAAATTGGCGCTCAAGGATAAACTTAGGAAAATAAAAATGGAGAAGAATGAAACTATTCCGGTATACTTGAAAAAGTTTATCGACTGTAGGGATGAGCTTTGGAGTGTAGGAGTTAGTGTGGATGATTAGGACTTGGTGAGCTTGGCTCTCCTTGGGCTTCTGAAGAGTTGGCATTCCTATCAGGACTCTGTCAGTGGTCAGGAGAAACTGCCAGGATGGGAGCGAATTTGGTTGGATATTGTGCAAGAGGAGATAAGGCGGGATACCAGGAATGGCTCTTCATCAAAGAATGACGATGAAGAGGATTGCACTTTGGCTGCCAAAGCAAGGAGAGGGAAGGGGAAGAAAAATTCTTCTCAATCTGGTGCGGATGGCAATGAGCGTGACATGTCCAAAGTGAAGTGTTTTCACTGTCACGAACATGGGAATTTCGCCACGCATTTTCCACAGAAGAAGAAGAACAAGAAGGCTTCTGGAGCTACAGTTGGTGTGGCTCTTACCTCGCAATTTGAGCTGGACTTCTCATTGATCACATGCATGGTGTCCAGTGCATTGGGATTGGTGTGGTATTTTGATAGTGGCGCTTCCTTTCACATGACAGGAGATGTGAATCTTTTCAGTGACTTGGTGGAGAAAGATCTCCAGTTGCATGTTCAGTTGGGTGGAAATGATTGATACAATGCGATCGGCATTGGTACCATAACCTTTCAGAGGGAGTCAGGTAAACTCATTATTTTACAAGATGTAGTGCATGTTCTAGGTTTAAAGAAGAATTTAATCTCAGTTGCAATGTTAGAGGATAAAGGCTATGATGTTGTCTTTAGTGAGGGAAAAGTTTTCCTTCAGCACAAAGCAATAGGACAAGTCAAGAAGGTTTGGATTTGAGCAAAGAATCTCTATAGACTTGAAGTAGATGGGATGTCTACGGAGCTTCCTAATGTTGGTAAGTGCAAGAAAGACATGCAATTGATGCTTGAGAGGGAGCAAGTTTTGCATGCAGGTAAGAGTGAACCTCGGGATGTGGTTCAGCCACAAGATGAATATCATGGAGTGGTAGCAACCACTCATGCAAAGAAATTTCGTGCCAGATGGGCAGAGGGAGTGCATGCAGCTATACCACCAGGTGAGAGGTGGGGCGACATGCATGAGTAATCCTAAGAGGATATTTCTAGGCAGGATTCATTGAGATGGTGCGGATCTCATGAATTGAACCTGGCTACAAGGTTCCCACAGCGCAGCAGTAGCATGATCATTTGTATTGATGCAGGCATATCAAAGTGACAATGTCAGATATTGGAACGCGGTTTAGAGTTGATAGCGAGTGGAGAGTGCATGGGTGCAGAGTTCACTAGCGCAGTGGTTCCTGAAGACATGTGCAGTTGGTACCAACAAAGGTCGAAGAATTTGATAGATGCATTAGACTGATTGAGTTGTTTGGAGCCTATTCAGTTTCGGAAGAGTTGCAGAGCAAATGCATGGAGTTGCATGGCGCTGGTAAAGGTTGCAGGGCGAATGCATGGAGTTGCATGTCGCATGCAAACACAGTCCTTTCTTGTTGAGAGGGAGTGTTGAAGATTGCAACAATAAATAGTGTAGGAGGCATCCTAAAACATCATTCTTTATCCTAGTTGGAAAGTGATCACCTAAACTAGGTGGGGCCCACACAGGTGATTTTTGTCGCAAAGTCTATTTTTAGAATATGTCTATTTTTAGACATGTCGATCATATTCTATGAGTTGCAGGATGCTATTTGTGGATGGTTGGTCAAGTTGGAAAAAATATATGGACTTCTATTTTTAGACCTATTGGGCTGAATCTATTTTTAGATTGCTAGTCTGAAAATAGATATGTCAAATATTATTAGCTCTTAATAATATTTGGACTCTAAATATTATCTTATTCTCTTGGAGCACTTCATTTAAGTGCACAGGTGTGGCACAGGAGCTGACAGAAGGAATTACACTATTTCTAAGGGTTAAGTGGAGCTATTGCATGGATACTTCAGTTAGAACTCATGTGACAGAGTTTGGTGGAGTTATTGAGGTAGTTGGTGGAGTTGTGTTCAGTTTAACTGAGTTAAACATAGTTGAGCTAGTTGTATCTAATCTAACTGATTGATACACTAGTGAGAGTGGTGTGAATTAATTATTAATCAATTGACTAATTATTAACTCATTAATCAAATAAAGAATACATCTTTTAACTACAGTGCATGGAAAGTTTCAATGGAGGCTAGTGAAGAGGTAGGTGAAAGAGCAGTGTGACTATCAGTTGTGACTATACTGTTGCATGATTTGCAACACACAGTGGTTGGAGATGCCTATGAAGATTTCATGAGCAAGGCTAGAGCATTTAAAAACTCATCCAGAGCCATTCTTCAGCAGGGATTGCGCAGTAGAGGCAGGCTAAATGCTGGCAAAGATTGGTGTATGGATTTGCAATATCGGGCATGATTAGTGTGTAGAAATTAGAGACTGTACTGAGAGATTGTGAGGAGCTTTGTATGATGATTGTTACATGATTTCTATGACATATATTATATACAAATAGTTGGGGTTTTTAGCTTCAGGCTTTCCCGTTAAAACACTGTGTTCATATGTGTGAATTTTTATGTCTTTATTGTGTGCATGCAATTGATTTTATTTCCGCAATTAATGATCAATGGTAGAAGATATTTTGTATTATGCATGAAGTCAAATAGTGTGTGATTAGAAGAATCTCGGATGTATAACATATCAGTTATATAAATTTCTACACTTATAACACACCATCTGGTTTGATTACAGACCTATCTGATAATTGTAGTAATGTGGGTGTCTAAAGAAGATTGGGAAGCTTAAGTTGTTCCATGGTTTGCTTGCTCATGATATTTATTTCTACTACTAAATCAATTAATGTGTTTGGATTTCAATTCCATTGATGTGTGTTTTGACAACTGGACTTCCGGGATCTAAATATTTTTTAATGGCAATCTTTCCCATCATTATGTCTACTATTTTTCCTACCAGTTGAATTTTTTTTAGTTTCCTTTATTTTTCTTCCTAGTTTCTTCATACTTAACTCCTTTATGGTTTTAGTTAAGATTGGAATTTCCTTGATGGCTTGTAATAGTGGAATTTTAATGCAAACATTTCTCAATTCATCTAGGAAATCATAATTAGGCAACATAATATGTTTTTCTATACCTCTATCAATTTGTAATATTTTAGGAAAAGGAGGTGTGGAAGTAGATGTTGATGGTGGCTCTAATATAGGAGTTTATTTTATTGGTTCTTTTTGTTTTTATTTTTCAATGTTTTGGTTTTGATGAGATGTTTTCTCTTCAAAAATTTTATTAACTTGTAGAGAATCTTCCTTAGAATTTTCTTGTTCTTGAATTACCACAGAAGGTTTCATTTTTTCAAATATCTTTCCAGATATAAGTTGAACATCATTAATATCTAGAGGAGTGATTATATAAGTTGGAAATTTTTGACCTTCTATCATATAGGTATTCTGAGGATTTTTATTATTTGGGTTTGGTACTGGCTAGGTAGGTAATTGATTTGGTGTTTGGGGGACTGGAAGTGAGAGTTGTGGATTTTTATTTTGAGGTTGAAGTTGGGGTTGTGGATTTTGTTGAGGATTGTGTTAGGAAGGATAATTTGGATAAGATGGATAAGATGAGTAGGATGGAAGATACTAATAGTACTGGGAGAATCTTCCAAAAGGATTTTTCATCCCTTGAGTCCAAGGTTGGGATTGATTTTGGGACTAAGGCCAAGGTTGCTGCCAAGAATTCCAATTTGGTGGGGGTTGATTATATACTTGGTTGTTAAACCTTTGAGTTTGAGGCCCCTGTTAAGGTCTTCTAGAGACAAAACAAAGAGATTTTGTAGTATTTGTAGTTTTTTGTTCTTGAAAGACATCCTTATGACCAGGAATTGAAGGAAAAATCTTGGTCTCATGGTTCTCGAAAAAAATCACATAGGTTTCTATTACTTTTGCATCAAGAGGAAATTCTCTCAAAGAATGCTTCTTTCTCCATTTGGGACAAAATATTGTTGAGGAATCTGTCGCATATTTTTGCTTGTTTTGTAGCTTAAGGGTGTCTATTTTCTCACTAAGACTCCCTAGAATGTCATTTTTGAATTCATCAAGCATGTTTCCAATTTCTGCCCTACTTACTATTCAAGTTGCAGACTTGTTTACCCTAGCTAGAGCAGGATCTGTTGGTCCTTTCAAAAATTTTTATTTTCCTCTTGAGAGATTAATACATGGTTCCCCAATATAAGCTAATGGAAGTTAAGATATGTCTCCCTTCCCCATCATGTTAAGCATATCTATCCATTCATCCCTAATTGTTTTCAATAAATGAGCCTTTAGAGTATCTTGGTCTAGATTCTCCATCTTTGCTCTCTTAATGTTATAGTTGAATCTTTCAAGTAGATCCTCAAAATTTTAATCCTCCTTTTGCATCATCTTAAACACTTCCTATTTATGTTCAATAGGTATAAAATAATCCAAATACCTTTCTAGAAATGCGTTCTTCATATCATCCCATGACCTGATAGACCTAGTGATTAGACTCATGAACTATTTTAAAGCTAATCCTTTCAATGTTGAAGGAAACAAATTGAGTTTTTGAGCATATTGTAGATAGTCATAAGTTCTACACAAGACCTCAAATTCAAATGAAAATGTCTCAAGGTCTTCACTTTTCAACCCATCGAAAGTTTGGAAGAATAGACGGTGAGATATTTTTCATGGTAGTATTTGTCTCTTCATCTATTATAGGGAATCCAAAGGAACCTTCAATTACCCTTATACCTCTACCTCCTTCTGCATTTCCTCTACCTCTTCCTCTATCTCATCCTCTTGCTCCTCCTCTACCTCTACCTCCTCCAAATATTATTTTTTCTCCATTTAATATTTGATTTTCTCCTTCCCCTCCTTCTTCTCCTCTTCTTTCCATGATAGATTCTTCATAGCTGATATAAGGTTCATCTTGGAGGGCTATTTTCTCTTCTGGTTCTTCTATCAATGGTATTTTTAAGAAGGGTTCATATTCTTCCTATTCACAAGGGATTTCTAGCTTTTCAGATGGAATATATTCCCCTGTAGAAGTGAAAAAAGTTATTCCCCCTGTTGGAGTTCTAGGATCTTCTTCCTCAAAGATTGCATCAGTGGATGAAGCAGGAGACCCTCCTAATTGGATATCTAACATTAAAAATTCAGGAAGCCTATGACCAGTATAGTATGGGATATGAGTTTGAGAGGGAGGTGTACTACTTCTTGGCCTAGGTGGAGTGAGTGGTGTTGTAGAAATTAAGATTCTTCGTCTTACAAATCTGCACCTAGAGTCTCTTTCTCTATGCATATCATTGTTTTTGGGATGTAAGAAATAAAGCTACCAAGTTACACTTTCCTGGCAATGAAACCAAAATTTTTAGTCAATTTAGTTTCCTAAAATGCTTACATAAATTAGCGACCAGGCCTTGTAAACTAATGAAGTGTGGTGCATTATATGTGCCTAAGTGACCTTTCCCTTACTTCGTTGTTTGTGTTTTTCTTATTGTTTTTTGGGTTTTTGTATTTTTAATCCTTAGTGTGATACCTTAGGCTATTGGAAAAGTTAAAATGAATCTAAATTAAAAAGGAAGAAAACGAAGTATTATGAAACTTAGTTAATTTTCTATAAAAGAAACCAAAGTTTATGTGCTAGTTCTAAGACCTAGTTTTGATTAAAAAGGTAAGGAATGCACTTCAATTAGTGATTAAGCCTAATCCAGGGATCTATGACTAAACTAAGATTGAAGACAAAATGAAAGTAGGGTGTCAACTGTTGTACTTCAAGTTGTTTCAACATTCAATGATTAGGTCAAAATCCTATGAGATGAAATCAATTGTTTGTACCTTAGTTGCTAAAGTCCTAAGAAAGCAAACAGAGAATGCTATTAAAAATCACCTAAGGTGTTTTATTTACTCCATTTACCAATTATGTAGAGAGTGACCCCTCTGTGGTAATGTTTCTAAGCAACCATTACATCTATCTAAACTAAAGAACTACAATAACTTTGTAAAATGAAATAACTCAAACATTGTATTACATCTAATCATTTAACCATCCTTGCTTAATATGTCCAGGTTAGTTACTTTCAGAATGTTCTTTAAGAAGATTTTCTTGTTGCAATGAAACACAGATCTTGTAGCTAAAACCAACTAAGTGAATAATTGATTTATCTGTCTCATCCAACTGTGAAGCTTGTGGCCTCTTGAAATGGCTTTGGAAAGATAAATTACACCTTTAGTTCTTAGCAAGAAAATGACAAGAAACGAAATGTATTCTAAAACTAACTAAATGAATAATTGACTTATCAGTCTCATCCAACTGTGAAGCTTGTGGCCTTTTGAAATGGCTTCAGAAAAATCAATTACACGTTTAGTTCTTAGCAAGCAAATGACAAGAAATGAAATGTATTCAACAAATGCACTTATAAGACATTTAACCATTCAATGTAAGATTTAAAATATGGGAAAAATGGTTTTCATGAATGTTTAATTAGACATAAAAATTGACAGCTAGTTTCTAATGAATTTGAAAAGGAAAAAAAGTAAACTAAACAACCATGTTTCTCAGCACTTGAAACTTTATTCCAATCCCGAAGACAGAAGTCCTATCTCCTTGAAACGTTTTAGAAGGCAAATCTACACAGTTGCATTTAAACTATTATAAATTGAAAATTAAACATGAACATAAATTACTAAACAGAATTGAAGAAATTTGACTAGAAAACATTAAAAAACTCCTTTAGAAGCAGGGTCCCTCTGATACTAGGTTGGTTAACTCCTTAGATTTTCAGAAACATAATCAAACCAACATCTGGGAAATAAACTTCTTTATTGAAACACAGTTTTATAAAAACAGAGTATTTCACTGTAATTCTGAAGCTGTGCTACAAAAACTTAAATTGTTCTCGGTTCTACTAAACCTCTATTTAAAGGTAATTTGTGTAACTAACTATGAAGAAAATAGCTACATGTATCTTTGAATCATAATCAAACTAGAAATTTTAGGACTCAGGATTTGCTACGAAGCAAATAAGGAGTCCTAAATGTTGTAGGAAATGGTCTTTGACTTATATCTTTGACCATAGGGTTAGGGACCTCTATATGTCGATATGGTCCATATGAATAGGATGAAATCCATGTAGGAGGATTTTGAGAACATCCATGTGGCCCGCTTCTTCAACTAATACCTGTAACATGTTCAACCAGAATAGTAGCTATGGAACACGCAATGAGCTGCAGAAGAGGCTGCATTCTGTAGCTGATCTGCGAAAACTTATCAAAATAGCAAAAATCATGAAAATACAATATGTTAACCATTTTTATGTATCCTTGAGACAAACCTTAGCATTCTTCACTGATTATGGTTTATGAACTGATGTAAAAGAGGTGAAATGAGATGAGAAAATTGTAATGGACAGGGTAATCCTGGGGTTCAACAGTAGTTGTGACCCTTCGCCGAAGGAGGGTTACATGTAGTAAAAATAAATACCCCACTTTTTGAATGGGCCGAAAGTGACAACAGGAAAGAGCGGAGTTGGATGAGTGCACATCTTCCAAGTATAAAATTGATAGGGATGACGTTTTTTGAACATCTCAACACAATCTCTGAAAATTGAGGGTAAAAAATATCCTGCATGCAAAATATTTTGGGTTCTAGCAAGCCCATATAAATGACCACCACAAGCTCCATTGTGGCAATAATTCAGCACAACCTCAGCTTCTTTGATAGTCAAGAAACGTATAAGGATCGAATCGACCACATGACTATATAGAGTTTCACTGATAATAAGATAACTTTTTTCTAGGTGACGCAACTTTCAACGCTCATATTTTGAAAAAACCAAGGGAAACTTTGAAGTTTGGGGATAGAAAATGAGATATCCATACCAAGGATGTTATGAAGAAATGAGGAAAATATGTTCTTCAGGGAACGACTCCTCACAAATAACCTCATCTCCACAAGGAAACTCAGAGATCAACTATGAAAATACCAAATATTTATGGGATTTGGCAGACAGAAATTTGAGATAAATCTCTTGCAAAATGAAAATCCATTGATTGTATTTGACCCCAATCACTCACCTACTAAGAATAAATTGAAATAAATTAACTACTGCCAAAAAATAATTCTTTCAAGGAGGAATGTAATGTCTGAGTTGTTGGACAGCATGCATAGCTGCCAAAGCTAATTTCCCAACTAGAGAATACCGTAACTTAGTACCTACCAAGCCTCTAGTTTGGTAATAAATGACATTATCATAAAGAGAATCATCCTTTTGAAACAAAACAACACCTATAGTAGATTTTACTACAGAGAGATACAAAAGGAAGTCTCTACTATTATCAGGAGGACTCAATAATGGAGCAGAGGTCAATGCCTTTTGCAAAGTATCAAATGAGAATTTATCAAAGTCATCCCAGAAGAATGAAAGTCCTTTCTTCAACAATATCATAAATCCTTTCGTCAGCTCGGCATAATTAACGATAAATCTCCTTAAGAAATTAGATTTTCTTTTTATTGAGATAAAACGTTTTCCGCCCCCGATTCTCACAAAATTGTTACCCAACTTTGCATTTTTACCCATAAAGAAAAAGAAAATTTCCTAAAAAAAGGAAACTATGCTAAAACATAGGAAACTGATAAGAAACAATGTTGTGAAGTAAGTGGAATAGGTGGTTGACCACTAATATCCACCTATGTTGTCCTCCCCTCTTATGAAGCAATGGTCCACTTTTAATTGAGTGCCTCCATGAGATGTGAGAACTTATATTAGACTTGTTCCTTAGTGACCCACTTTCCTTGGTGCATGAGTTGGGTCACTTTAATGTAAAGTGTTCTTAATTTGTGTGTCAATGATCTAATTTTTTTTGTCCTATTCAATGCAATCTAGGTTGATCTATATTGGTTTTGGATTCTCCACAATGTCTAATGTGTCTGATAATGGTGGAAAGAATGGTTGAAAGTGGTCCACATAGAATACTAGGTGTAGGCAAAGGAATGGGGGGATACTTAGTTCTAAAGAATTTAAACACATAACCTTACTAATTCTGTAAGGACCTTATCAAAGTGGCTGAAGCCTTTGATGGGATCTTGTAAGGCATTCATTTTTCAAATGAAACAAAACCTTGTCTCCCAATTTAAACTTATGTGGAACCTGGTGAAACTCATGATGTTGTTTGTGATTTTTTTGCCCTTATGAAATATATCAAAAAATTGCTATATGATGTGTTGAATTCATTCAATAAAATTTGTGGCTTTGTGGGAATTATATTAAACATGTTTAGATTCTTCCTTGGTAGTTGCATGGGAAAGTGCGAGATCAATGGGACACAATGATTGAAATCCTAGGTCCACCTAAAAGTTGATGTGTATAATTGAAATATGGAGAGTGCTATTGTATCTATGTTGGTCATAGGGGAGACTCTAATCCCATGTCTGAGGATTCTTGGATTTGTACATGCATAATATATGCATGATCATATTTTTGGCGACCTCTTTCTAGCCATTAGTCTAGGGGTGTAAAGCGATCGAACTAGTGATTTTGGTGTCTAATAGTGATAAGAGGCTGGACCAGAATCCACTTATGAATCTTCTATTTTGATCTAATATGATGTTCTATGGGATATAAAATGTACCCGCACCTATTTAAAGAAGATATTGACAGTGGATTCTTCTGGGATGCTCTTTTTTTAGCTAGAAAGAATGGCCATCTTATAAAAACTATCAATTACCACAAATAAAAAATCATTACCATGTTTGGTAGAAGGAAGGGTAGAAATATAGTGCAACAACATGGATTCCCAAGGTTTGTTAGGAGAATGAATAGGGATGTATAGGCCTTACTACTTAATGGTTGGTTTGGAAGTGAAATAGGTAGTGCAAGATATGATATACTTGCTAAAATCCTATTAGAGTTTTGGTGAATAAAAATACTTTTCAATATTGCCATTGTCTTCTCCACACCAAAGTTTCCTTAAACCCCACTGTACTGTGGCTCCCAAATTAGCTTGGCATGGTCGAGAACAAAACAATTTCCAAATTAACACAACAATCCCTTATCTTTATTTTCCTCTACCATGGGAGGTTTTATGGATTGACAAGGATGATATTGCAAGGGATCAAGTGATTCAAATTCCAAATCCTTATACCCTGACTTGGTTGGGAACATGAACATAAAAAGATAGAAAGAGGATACCACTTTGATATCATTGATCCAAATTTAAGAAGGGAACAAATTTAAATACAAATTTAAACTGAAACATAAAAATACAATCAAGCTAAATTTCATTTAATAAATAGAAATGTTGAAATTGTTTACATATAGAATGAAATAAAAATATCTCGAATGGTTGTATGTTATTTCTCAGAAGAAATGCAACATATATGTTCCTTCCGTAACTATGTTACAATGAAGATCATACGCCACTTTTATCATAAAAAATAAAGAAGAATCCTATACATCCAAAATCCTAACCCTAGGAGATGAAGTAGCAAATGGTTATGGGCCCCAATGGGGTAAGTAGGAACATGAACTTCCCCAAGTCTAAAATTTGGCATACATTTTATGCTTGCTGCTCACAGTAACCCATTAGAATTTTTTATCGGAGGAGAACAACTTTCAACTATAAATGTTTATCAAAGAGTCACATTTTTTGGTTTCTTAAACAAAAATGTTGGTTAGGGCTCGAAATGGCTCCACAATTTTATGACCTAAATATTGACATCATTATAAAACTACCAAAATAGGGACTATTTCGGAAAATAGGAAATTGATAGGAAACTATGTTGTGATCCAAGTGGAAAAAGTGAGTGGCCATGAATATCCACTTGTGTCATATGGGTAATGACTACTAACTACTCTAACACATATCAACTTAAGTGGAAAAGATATGAAAAATTACAAAGTTTGACCAACTAGAAAATTTTGATGCCATTACCTTCTCCATTTGAGCCCCCCCTTCATATCAATACATCATATTAATACTCAACCTTCCTTCTTTTAAAAGCATGTAACTGGAATGGCTATCATAGTGACAACGATTTTCTCCTAAACTATCTAGACTCAAAGATAAAAAACCTGCAAGATCTCATACTTATCTATTTTAAAATAATCTATCTCTACATATATATAACATGATTAATGTTAACATGTTATTGAAGGATAAATCATAGGGTAGAGGATGGTTTCTTTGATAAGGTATGTTTATATATATATATATATATATATATATATATATATATATATATATATATATATATATATATATAACAATTAAAAAAATAACTGCTTTTGATTAAGAATAAAATTAAGAATAAAATTTTGAATCGAGTCTAAATAGAGAGTAAAATGACCAAATGGAATCATTGGGTTTTTTTTTTATGGGTTGGATATTCTTCATAAAATTTTTAATTCTAATCACACTTCAGGATTTACTATTAGATATCAAATTGATACACAGAACATTCTTTGCATGTGGGGAAAACACATAAGTGTTAGAAAAATACAATGGGAAGCTAGTAGGTATGAATGTACTTGGAAGCTAGTGGCTATGAAAGTGTTGAATATCATCACATGCAAACGAGGTTTAATAAACATGCCAATAATATAGCCAACATGGCCCCTTAATTAGATTATAGAATGTCAAGAACTAAAAGTGGGTGTTAACTACACCTATTTATTTATTTATGAAGTCATAATTATCTATTTTGTTTATGTGCAAGAAAAATGGAAATGATAGGATACATAATGTTGGAACATAGTGTTCAACGTATATAACCTCCATGGTACCATCACGTAGTCAATTATTTACGTAAGAGCATGTTCATGAATTGATCTAAAGTTCGTTTTTTATGTAAAAATTATGTTGTGACATCTTTATGGATTTATTTTGTTTTGTGTCTTGGTTTATTCCATCATGGTCGAAGTTGGGGATTTTCGACTAATATTAAGGTGAGTTCAAATTCATTCCAAGGTTGTATTTAGAGGCTTAATTTTTTTTTGTTGGTTACCTCATGGTGTGTCCTTGAATGCTTACATGGTGTGTCAACTTTTATTTCTCATAAATCATCATATGTGTTTCCATTTCTACTTCAATAATCTTAAGACTAATAGAACAATTTCTGAAATAGAAATTTGGTTGTACTATTATGAACTATCTGAGGAAATGTTCAAAAAGGGTCTAGTTAATGGTAATGGTAGTTTGTTAGCTATGGGCAGTATTAGGGACTCTACAGGTGTTACATAGGGCCATCAAAATTCTCTGCAGACCTTTTAGGAGATGCACTTTAAGTGAAACCCAAAATATTTATAGATTTCTAACAAGGGAAATTTTAAAGATAGAAATGTATCTTAAATTTTAGAAGTTTTGGGGGATCTTACTAGTCCCTAATATGAAAATTGTCAAAATGTTTGGCGATATTTTTGTATAAATATATAGATTTCTAATGATTTTATATTAGTCTATATAAAGGTATGGTAATTTTTAAGGTAAAATCATTTTATACTATAAAATGCGAGAAAATCATTTTTAGAAAAAATGGAAATTGGTGAATATTTTTCCTCAGAAAAAAATAGAAAATTAGCCCACCTGTGAATATTAGAATTTTTCCCTAATTTTGAGAAGCTAGGAATATTTTATTATAAATAATAAGACTTCAATCCTTTTATTGCCCTTTGGATGCACTCTAGGAAGAAACTAAAAACAATGAATATGCCTTCATCTTGGAAACCTTACATGGTGAAATAGAAGCCCTTCAAGATGTTTGAGGAGGACAAGGAAGATTAAACTATATAATAGCCTCAAGAAGACGTTGAAATGTTTGGTGTATATGAAAACATTCATGTCAACATAGACAACTAGAAAGTGTTGGAAATGTTGTCATTGATGGCAAAGGAATTGGCAGCGCTGCAGAGAACAAAGGTCAGTAGAGAAGAATAGAGGAACAATGTAGTTACAGAGAGCAGTATCAATCAAGGAACAGAGACAAGCAGTGAATGGAAATAGAGTTTTCTAGAGACAGAGGCCATCGAATAGAATTTAGTAGGAAGGACATTTGAGTCCCTGAGGACAATGGTGAAACCCTGTGTTACTAACAGATGGGATTATGCTCGTATTGACAGCTTGAATTGTGAAAGCATACTCATAACATCTAAATTTTGTGGAAGGAGTAGACTCGTGAATTTGTATAAGATATCGGGTTGCTAAGGCCATGGTACAGTGAGCCACGAATGGTTTCTGTGTGTACAGGACACATTATATATATATATAACCTGAGTTACATTAACATAATCATGGAGGAAGAACAATTAAAACAAATTTATGCATTAAACATGGACGAAACCTTAAGCGAAGGAAAGGAATCACGTGCAGAATAAACAGTGTAAGTGGTTTCTGGTTTTCATCGCACCACTCTCGACGGGCAAGCGGTATTCAAGAGGTTGGCTCTGATTCCATAGAACGAGCAACACGCATCCCTGCAAAACCACCTTCGTTGTGCGCCATCACATGTTAACGTTCGACCAAAGATGTTGCGCAATATTATTGAGCACCGTTGATCTGGAAGGAAGCCATCAGACGGTGGTTGGATGACGAAGATGTGCGAAGGTTAACCAAAGTATGGCAGCCATTTCACATTATTATTCGCACATCTTCGCCGAGCGATATCCGTCTGATCAAATGAGGTGGCGCGATGTGATAAAAATCGTTGATTGGAGACGACCATTGGCATTGGGGCCCATATGCATGTGTTGAGATTTGTGGGTTTAACCCAAAGTTTTATGTCGTATATTAAGGATGTGGGACCCGATTTCCCTTTGTATTATTGGTCCAATATACGTTGTTGTGTTATGCGGAAATATTAACCCGAAGTCTAAGATTAAATATTATTGAAAGGCCGATATAGATATATTTTACTACTGGGTCTTTATATAAATCAGCGGCACAATAATGTTTGTAACATCTAAAGGGAAATTGGATTAATATCTCAATATCAGATTGAGATATTAAAAAGTCTTAGTTTAATTATTTTGCCAAGACCAAGAAAATAGAAAAATATAAAGTTGATTGGGGCTTGGGTAGAGCCCGCTAAATTATCTATTTTATCCCGCCCAGGAATACCATTAGCGGTTGAGAGGTTTTGACTCATGGTATTAAGAAAGGAAAAACTATATAAGGAGAAGCGTATTATGGTTCTAGTTGTGCATATGGAGGGACTGTCAATAAATAAATCTCTTTATGAGATATCTGTATAACCGAACTTTGTTTCCTGATAACGCTAAATCTATGATGCACCTATGGAGTTGAGAAAGTTCTAGGAAGATATACAAAAGAGATGGTGAAGACCTGACGGATGTCTGATGAAGAAACTGAAGAAATATGGTGATCTGAGGGTTAAAGCCTTCTGTAAGAAAGTAGAAGTATCCTGCTAATAGAAGGTGATGTAAAAATCAGGGGGTTGGATCTCCCTTCCAGTAGTGGCTGGAGAACGAGAGAAGGTGGTAGCCTTCTGCAGGTGGGTGCCTGCGTACTGGTATGAGTCTACGCCAATTCAAAATTGTAAGATCTTTTCTTTATAATAAATAATTAATACTGAGACGATTGCAGCGGTGGTTTTCTCCCAAATTGTGTTTCCACCTTAAATACTAGTGTTCATGTGTATCGTTTATGTGTGATGGTTTATTCTGTTATTACTGCACATGCTTACTGATCACTAAAATCTGATGAATGGATGATGCAATAATATAAGTAAAGAATTAAATGTATAATAAGATCTCTGTACATATGCAAGCTTTCATAAGGATGTCCTCATTTCCATGCGAGTTGGGTTCAATAAAGTAACGTATGGGTTTAAGAGAAAAAAAAAGTGAAAATTTTTTCAGTCAGTTCAAAATACTGATTCACCCACCCTTTCATTATTTTTCCAACAATTAGTATCAGAGCAGGTCCTTCTGAAAAAGCTTAGCTGCTAGAAGGAAGATAAAAAAAAAATGAACAATCAAGAAGGAACAACATCGATCAGGCATCTGCTCTTCAATGGAAACAATTTAATCTTCTGGAAAACAAGGATGAGATCATATCTTCAGTCTCTGGGAGCAGATGTATGGGCTATAGTTGAACAAGGATATCAATATCTAGTCGCAGTACCAACAGATCCAACGGAAAGAAAGAATTACGAAAAAAATGGAAAAGCGGTTAATGCTCTATTTGGAAGTCTAACTGAATCATAATTTGTCAAAGTCATGCAGCTGAACACAGCTAAAGAAATATGGGACAAAACCATTCTAAGTTATGAAGGTGATGCAAAGGTAAAAAGTGGTAAGCTCCAAACTCTCAGAATTCAATATGAGAATCTAAAAATGCATAACGAAGAAAGCATTGCCAATTTATTTTTATGTCTTGATGATATTTTAAATCATATGAGAAATATAGGAGAAACAATAACCGAATCTACTTTGGTTGAGAAAGTTTTAAGGTCAGTAACGACAAAATTTGAGTCAAAAGTTTTTGCTCTTGAAAAAAAACAAGATCTTCAAAATCTTACTGTGGTGCAACTTCATGGCATACTAACTGCATATGAAATGAGAAGAGGAGGAACATCTAAAATCAAAGAAGCCATCTTTAGAGCTTCTACAAAAGGGAAATATGTACAAGAGACAGAAGGATCAGGGTATATCTAAGAAGAAGAAGAAGTAAATTTTGTAAAGAAACTCCAACTTGGTACAGGACGATTTAGAGGTAAGATTCCTTTCAAATGTTTTTATTGTGGAAGAGTTGGTCATTATGCTGCAAAGTGTCCTCACAAAGATACACATGAAAAAGGAAAGGAAGTAGCAAGAAGGAATAAAAATC
The DNA here is from genome assembly GCA_034641835.2 of Pinus albicaulis. Lineage (NCBI taxonomy): Eukaryota > Viridiplantae > Streptophyta > Pinopsida > Pinales > Pinaceae > Pinus > Pinus albicaulis. Next base: position 967,257,641 of record CM076570.1, on the reverse strand, counting down.
GGTTTAGCACTATAAAAATTTATTATACTCATGAAGACAGTGATGGGTTATCTGACAGTGAGGAAGAATGTGAACAAGATCTTAGACTCCTCATGGCATTTGAAAAAGAATCTAAAGAAGAAAAAGATACTTTTATGGATACATTAGAGGATAATGATTTTCTTGATGAATTCAATCAACTCAAGATATGCTTAGAAGAAAGTAAAATATGCTCAGAAGAAAGTAAAATATCCATAGAAACTCTGAAATATTAGCTTGAAGAAAAAGAGAAACACAATGAGAAATTAGAATGTGAAATAGTAAGTCTAAGAAAAGAAATTGAGAAAATTAAGTCTTTGAATCTTAGATTTTCTAAAGGATCTAAAAACTTAGATGAGATCATCAAGGTACAATGTTCTCCTCTTATAAAGACAGGTCTTGGATATATCGGAGAATCTTCTCAGGCTTCAACACCAAATTATCTAAAAGCAGCTACAGCTAGTATACAACATTCTGCCACTCAGCAAGGGAATAAAGAATCTTTACAGGTAAAGCATGACCATCTCAATTCAAAGAACACTAACAGGAATACCTTTCAAAGAAACATCAATCAACAGGTAAATTCAAGTAGAAGACTTCATGATCGCAGAAATTTCTTCTTCAATGGACAATGTTTCTCATGTCACAATTTTGGTCATAAAGTTGTTCAATGTGTTGCATATAAAACCATCATGACAAGAGAAGTAAGAAAGAAAAGGATTGATATTGGAACAAAGAAGAATACATATAAAAACTTTTCTCCTCTTCAAAATGAAGTTGAATGTGCTTATTGCAATAACTTTGGCCATGAAGAATCTGAATGCAGGAGCAAAGTCCAGCCAAAAGAGCATTTTCCTTCAAGCTCCAAAATGTGGAAAAAGAAGGAATTACAGGTTGAAAATTGTGGCATAGATTTATTTGCAGAAGGTGAAGAAAATAAATGGTACATTGATAGTGGATGCTCAAAACACATGACAGGTGACAAAAACAAACTTCTTGCATATAGTGCTCTAGAAAAGGAAAAGAATGTTACATTTGGAAATGATACTCCTGTTGTCATTAAGGGAAAAGGATCTGTTTTTCTAAAAGAAAAGGTGAAAGCTAATAATGTCATGTATGTGGATGGATTAAAGCATAACCTGTTAAGTGTAAGTCAAATGTGTGATCAAGGAGCTGAAGTTGTCTTTAGTTCAAAAGAATGTGTGGTACGTGATCTTGATACAGGTAAAGCAATTATAAAAGGAAAAAGAACTCCAAGCAACCTGTATGTATTGAAGAACTGCAAAGAACAATGTTACTTGAGTAAATCTTCAGAAAACTGGCTATGGCATAGAAGGTTGGGGCATCTGAGCTTCTCTCAAATCAACAAATCAAGAAGACTTAAAGCTGTTCGTGATCTTCCCAATATTACTCTACCTGAAAATATCATATGCAAATCTTGCCAATTCAGTAAGCAAACCAGAGTACAATTTAATGCCAAGGAAGGATCATCAAGTAAGCCTCTTGAACTCATTCATATTGACATATGTGGACCTATGAGGAAAAAGTCACCACGTGGTGAAGAATACTATATCTTATTTATTGATGATTTCTCTAGAATGTGTTGGATTGGGTTGATTAAACACAAAGATGAAGCATTTGAGAAATTTCAGATCTTCAAAGCACTGGGTGAAAATGAATTAGATCTAAAAATCAAGTGTCTTAGATCTGATCGAGGAGGAGAATATACATCAGATGAATTCCTTGAATTTTGTGAACAACATGGCATAAAAAGACAATTTTATGTAGCTGGCACTCCACAACAAAATGGCGTAGCAGAAAGAATGAATAGAACAGTTCAAAAAATGGCTAGAGCTATGCTTGATGATTCCGGAACACCTGACACATTTTGGGGAGAAGCAACACATACAGCGGTAAATATTCTTAACAAGGCACATGTTCGAGTAAATAGTGATAAAACTCCATATGAACTATGGTATGGTAATCCTCCCACTGTGAAGCATTTTAGTGTTTTTGGAAGCAAATGCTTTATTAAAAATAATGATGAAAAACTTGGCAAGTTTGAACCTAGAGAAGATGAAGGAATACTTCTTGGTTACTCCTCTAGGAGTAAAGCATATAAATGTTACAATAAAATACTTCAGAAGATTGTTGAATGTATTGATGTTGTCATTGATGAGTCTCCTGCAGCTCCAAAAGAAGAAAAACAAACAACAGATGAAGAATATGATGACATATATCCTTCTCCATCAAATAGGAATGATATAGATAGTGAACCCAATGAAGAACCCGAAGATGATTTATGTGAAAAGGCTCCATCCAGATATGTTCAAAAGAATAATCCAGAATCTCAAATTTTGGGAGATAAGGCATCAGGTGTACAAACAAGAAGGACTATTGTAGGATATTCTAGCTATCCGGCATTTCTATCCACTATTGAACCACACAATGTCAATCAAGCTAGAAAAGATGAATGTTGGATTCAAGCCATGAATGAAGAACTTGATCAAATTGAAAAGAATCACACTTGGGAATTGGTACCAAGACCCCATGACAAAAATGTCATTGGAACTAAATGGATATTCAAAAACAAGTTAAATGAGAATGGGGATGTTATAAGAAATAAAGCTAGACTTGTTTGCAACGGGCATGCTCAACAAGAAGGTATAGACTTTGAAGAAACTTTTGCTCCTGTAGCTAGACATGAAGCCATAAGAATGTTCCTTGCTTTTTCAAGCTTCCAACAAATCAAAGTTTATCAAATGGATGTTAAATCTTCTTTTCTTAATGGGGATCTAGAAGAAGAAGTTTATATTGAACAACCAGAAGGATTCATTTTGGGAAATGATGAAAATCTTGTTTGTAGACTTAAAAAGGCTCTATATGGTTTCAAACAAGCTCCAAGGGCATGGTATTATCGACTTCACAAATATCTTCGTCAACAAGGATTTTCAAAGGGATCTGCTGATAACAACTTATACACAAAAACTGAAAATGATAAACTATTGATTGTGGTTGTATATGTTGATGATATCATTTTTGGAAGTAATGAAGAGTCTATGAGTCAGAAATTTGCTTCTGATATGCAGCAAGAATTTGAAATGTCTTTACTTTGGCAACTAACATTGTTTCTTGGCTTGCAAGTGCAACAAGCAACATATGGCATATTCTTATCACAAACAAAATATCTTAAGCAAATTCTGAAGAAGTATGGCATGGAAGAGTGCAAACCTGTAAATACACCAATGGTAACCGGATGTAATCTCAGTTCTCATGATGATTCTCCCACAATAAATCAACTAGAATACAGATCTATGATAGGAAGTCTACTTTATCTCACTGGGACTAGACCAGACATTATGCATGCAGTTGGGATTGTTGGAAGATTCCAAGCTAATCCAAAAGAGTCTCATCTTCAAGCTGTCAAAAGAATATTCAAATATCTACAAGGAACTCAAGACTTTGGACTATGGTATCCAAAGAATGTTGATCTTACTCTTCATTCTTACACTGATGTAGATTGGGCTGGAAATGTTGATGATCAGAAAAGCACTAGTGGTGGTGCATTCTACATGGGGCCTCGGTTAGTATTTTGGTTCAGCAAGAATCAAAGCTCTATTGCCTTATCTACAACAGAAGTAGAATATGTGGCTGCTGCATCATGTTGCACTCAACTTATTTGGATGATGCAAACCTTACAAGACTTTCAAATCAAATGGTCACCTCCTATATCTATTATGTGTGATAACACAAGTTCCATTAGTATCTCAAAGAATCCTGTTATGCATTCCAAGACCAAGCACATTCCCATAAAATATCACTTCTTACATGAACAAGTGCTTGAACAAAAGGTGAAGTTGGAGTATGTGCCCTCCAAAGAACAAGTTGCTGATATACATACCAAACCTTGACCCAGGGAAGCGTTCGAATATCTTAGACAAAATATGAGAGTAGTCTCTACCATGCAGAAGATCAACTCTACTTAAATACAAAATATTAAATTGGATACGCTCCTGTTGAAGGTGTTCAGGATGTACAGGCTAAGGGGGAGCATTGGTCATGTGTCAAGGATGCATTACTTGATTGAAATCTGATCTCATGCGTGAGAATCTTTGATCTTGGTTGTATCAATCATTTATGTTATTCCAAGCATGATCACAGGGGGAGCATCGTATTGTCGGTACAAAGGATCTGAATCAACCATTTTCCATTGATGTCAAAGGGGGAGGACAAGAAAAGAAGGGTTTCGATAAGACAAATAGAGGAAGAATATTACAGAGGAAGAGTGTTGCCATCAATGCCAAAGGGGGAGATTGTTGGAAATGTTTTCATTGATGGCAAAGGAATTGGCAACACTGCAGAGAACAAAGGTCAGTAGAGAAGAACAGAGGAAGAATGCAGTTACAGAGAGCAGTATCGGTCAAGAAGCATAGACAAGCAGTGAATGGAAGCAGAGTTGTCTAGAGACAGAGGCCATTGAATAGAATTTAGTAGGAAGGACATCTGAGTCCCTGAGGACAATGGTGAAACCCTATATTACTAACAAATTGGATTATGCCCGTATTGACAGTTTGAATTGTGAAAGAATACTCATAACATCTAAATTCCGTGGAAGGAGTAGACTCATGAATTTGTATTAGATATCAGGTTGCTAAGGCCATGGTACAGTGACCCATGGACGGTTTCTGTGTGTACAGGGCACATTATATATATATATATATATAACCTAAGTTACATTAGCATAATTACGGAGGAAGAAAAATTAAAACAAAGTTATGCATTAAAGATGGATGGAACCTTAAGCGAAGGAAAGGAATCACGTGCGGAATAAACAGTGTAAGTGGTTTCCGGTTTTCATCGCACCTCTCTCGACGGGCAAGCAATATTCAAGAGGTTGGCTCTGATTCCATAGAACGAGCGACACGCATCCCTGCAAAACTGCCTTCGCTGTGCGCCATCGCATGTTAACGTTCGACCAAGGATGCCGCGTGATATTATTTAGCACCGTCGATCTAGAAGGAAGCCATCGGACGGTGGTCAGATGAGGAAGATGCGTGAAGGTTAACCAAAGTAAGACGGCCATCACACGTTATTATTCGCACATCTTCGCCGAGCGATATCTGTTCGATCAAATGAGGTGGCGCAACGTGATAACAACCGTTGATTGGAGACGACCATTAGCGTTGGGGCCCATATGCATGTGTTGAGATTTGTGGGTTTAACCCAAAGTTTTATGTCATATATTAAGGATGTGGGACCTGATTTCCCTTTGTATTATTGGTCAAATATATGTTGTTGTGTTATGCCGAAATATTAACCCCAAGTCTAAGATTAAATATTATTGAAAGGGCCATATAAATATATTTTACTGCTGGGTCTTTATATAAATCAGCAACACAATAATGTTTGTAACATCTAAAGGGAAAATGGATTAATATCTCAATATCAAATTGAGATATTAAAAAGTCTTAGTTTAATTATTTTTCCAAGACCAAGAAAATAGAAAAATAGAAAGTTGATTGGGGCTTGGGTAGACCCTGCTAAATTATCTATTTTATCCTGCCCAGGAATACCATTAGCGGTTGAGCGGTTCTCACTCATGGTATTAAGAAAGGAAAAAATATATAAGGAGAAGCGTATTATGGTTTTGGGTGTGCATACGGAGGGACTGTCAATAAATAAATCTCTTTATGAGATATCTGTATAATCGAACTCTGTTGCCTAATAACGCTAAATCTATGATGCACCTATGGAGTTGAGAAAGTTCTGGGAAGATCTGCAAAAGAGATGATGAAGACCTGACAGATGTCTGATGAAGAAACTGAAGAAATCTGGTGATATGAGGGTTAAAGCCTTCTGTAAGAAAATAGAAGTATCCTGCTAATAGAAGCTGATGTAAAAATCAGGGGGTTGGAGCTCCCTTCCAGTAGTGGCTGGAGAACGAGAAAAGGTGGTAGACTTCTACAGGTGGGTGCCTGCGTACTGGTATGAGTCTGCGCCAGTTCAAAATTGTAATATTTTTTCTTTATAATAAATATTGAAGACTGAGACGATTGCAGCGGTGGTTTTCTCCCGAATTAGGTGTCCACCTTAAATACTTGTGTTCATGTGTATTGTTTATGTGTGATGGTTTATTCTGTTATTACTACACATGCTTACTGATCACTAAAATCTGATGAATGGATGATGCAATGATATAACTAAAGAATTAAACATATAATAATGTCTTTGTACATATGCAAGCTTTCATAAGGATATCCTCATTTCCATGCGAGTTGGGTTCAATAAAGTAACGTATGGGTTTAAGTGAAACAAAAAGTGAAAAGTTTTTCAGTTAGCTCAAAATACTGATTCACCCCCCCTCTTAGTATTTTTCCAACAGAAAGAAGCATGGGGGCTTTTCCTAGTTTACCAATACCTATCATGTAGATTTTTTTTTTTGGAAATTTCGTAGTACCTTTCTATTTTCTATTTTGTAAAGAGAAAGCTGCTATACATATTCTACTGAAGTTGGTAGCCTCAACCTGCCTCAAGGAAATTGGGTCTATTGGCCACCTCATAGAGTTATAAGCCAACCAAAACTGGTATTATGTTTTCCTTCTACTCACAGCGAATATCCCTTTACTATGTCCATAAAAATTACATATAAAATAGAAACTATACATACTATCCTCAAAAAACATAGAAAAATAGAAACTAAAATGTGTCAACCATTTGAAAAATCCACAGGTGGTGGGTCTTTTGCAGTAGACCCTGGGATCTCTGCTTGCTGCATGCTCAAAAGCTGCTATTCAATGCTTCCTATACGCTCATTTCCTTGTATTTGAGCCTTGGCCATTTCACGCATATCCTGTTTCATCTGCTGAAGTTCAAAGAGAAATGAGGAATTGGCTTCCTTTTCTTTCATACTCAACATTGGCTTCGCTAATACACATTTCAATTTCTAGTATGTCTTAACTGATTGTTGAAATAGAGAAACTCAACCTCGTGTATTTCCTGGGTTTGAGATAAAATCCATTCTAGCCTCTTATTATTTAAGATCATCATCCTCATCATCAATTTGCCTCTCCCAACCCTGAATAGTTTACGAATGTGCATTGGAGTACCAAAATCATAAATATTTTCTATGTTTTCAAGAGTTTTATTATTACTCTTTCTACCTCTTTTACTTGGACCAGCTACCTGAGTTTGTTGTAGCTTATTCCCTTTACCTGTGTCTTTGCGATTACCATTTTTTCCTTTTATCATTCTGCCCTCACAGAGATTGTTTATTATTGCGAATGACAGAAACCCTGTATATTGGAAGGGGAAAATTATATGAAAATTAGGTTCAATATTAAACTTCAAATGATCTCTAGTATATGAGCATTCAAATATTTCTTGTGCAGTTCAATCCTTCAAAAATTAACAAACTGTGCTCTCTCAATTCCGACATTCATCCACCATTTAATTAACAATAAGAAGGTTTTTCCTAGACAAAAAAAATTATACTTAGTGCCTTAGAAATTGGGATTGACGCAATGAAATTGTGACACAAGATAAGAGTAAACCCATGTTTGTATTGACCTCCCATTCCAGAAGCATGAATAGTATTTAAGACAAAAATACTTCCTATTGCAGACCGAAACACTTAGATAATTTATGGAAAGATTGGTAAGGCAACGGACATAGAAATGCCGACAATAAACCCTACCCCTAATATTATGATACCCATTAGCTTTCTCTTTTGGATACTTTTGAATAAGAAGAAAAAACTTTACCAGACCATTCAAGACCATAATAAATGAATTCCATAACATACATTCATATTCATTAGAAAAACATAGACTTAACCAATGTAGATTGACATAACTAAGGTAGTGGTAATGAGGACCAGGAGGGCTATGGAAGAAGGGTTCTATTTCCAGCTCAACCCCCTCTACCATAACATGAAAACCATAGAAAATAAAAATTATAAGGCTGCATGGAAAATTCTCTGTAACCCCTGTAAAACTGGTTATGTCATTATCGAAATGCTAACACAAAAACCACATTGTAAAAATAGAGTGACGAAGACCAGTACATACCAAATAATCCTCCACCCACAAAGTTGTGACTTTTCTTCCTGAAAATCCTCTGCAACAGCTTCCGTCTGAATTGCATCTACTGTTTGAAATATTTCTTTGCAACAAAGAGAACTTCCCTTATTCATTCTCCTACCCTGCAGCCAGTGTACCTTCCCACTCTCTGCAATGCATTGATGAGTTGGGGAATCTCGTATCCTGATCATTTAGTGAGGTTCATGTGGGAATGATTACCACCACCCTTCATAAGTCCAATGCATGATGGTCAACTGACAAGCCCCACCATGTGGCATTGTCCTGCTACCATCCTCCCTTTGTTGGCACCCTGATCAGGGATCTTCACTTTCATTTAAATCTTTGTGAAGAATGATCTAGAGAAAGTGTAGTTCAACATCCCAGATTCTGGCCCTTGGTGTGACATCCAATTGTCTTTCACTATTACTGCAGCCCCAATTTTCTAAGTAATTTTCCGCCTCATTTTCTATTCTGCGAACATGTAGAGGTATCATATAATATATTCCTTTAATCAACAAGCCTATTTCTTGAATTACGTTCGTTGTCCTCCAGCTTTTACTTATCTTTTCCCATGTTGATCCTTGCTATAATTTGCGTAAAACTCCAATGACTATTGTCGAATCACCTTCTATAATAAGTCGATGGTAATTTTCTCTTTTTTCTATCATTAGACCCTATTTAACTATTATCAATTCTACTTCATTGTTAGTTGCATGGCCCAAGTCCATAGCATAGACTCTACAAGCTTCCCCTCGAGAATTTCTAAATATCCCTCCTGCTCCTGCTTGTCCTGGATTTCCTTTTGATGCACCATCATAGTTGATTTTAAGGAATCCATTTTGAAGTACCTTCAATCTATCCTCTAGGTTTTGACGAGGAGGTCTATATTTCCAAAGGGTAATTTACAGAATTTCAGGTTTCAAATTTAATCTTGCCAGCATTTGAGTTTCTATTCCGTCTGTCTTCGAGTCTTCTTTTGTCCATTTTTCCACCATAATTGTTTGTCGTATATTCTCTACCATATTCTTCCATATTTGATTAATTGTTTTTTCTTCTCCTCTGAATATTCGGTCATTCCTTTCTTTCCATATACCCCATAATATAAACCCGATAGATACCCTCCAGGCTCTATTCAACACTTCACATTTAAACCTCCTTTTTTGCAATTGATAATTTTTTCATTTATATTTGTATTATCTCTATCAGTTTGCATGATTGTCCTTGCAATACTACTCCACATGGTCTCTGAAATTTCACAAGTGTTTAAAAGATGTTCTATTGGTTCATTTTCTTTCCTACACATATAACAAATGGACGGTCCATATATTCCTCACTTATGTAATTGGTCCCAAGTGAGAATTTTCTGATGACTTAAAAGCCAGAGGAAATATTATACTTTTGGCCAATGATTCATTGAACATATTTTTCTCCATATTGACCTTACATTATTATTAATATTCTGAGACTGAATATTATAGCCCTCTTTTATGGTAAACATTCCTTTACTCTGGTAACCCCATCTAAGAATATCACTTCCAGTTGCAGTAACTATTTTCTTTGTTCTTAATTCTTTCTCAAGGTTGATCCATTGTTACGTTTCTGGTGCTCCTAGCCAATGTACTTTTTCCTTCGATTTTCTCCACTAGCTAGTGTGTTATTGGCACCAATACTTGTTTATTAATCTACTATTTGGGGTGTTTGTGGAGAGGAAAAGTTCTCCTAAGTCAAGTTGACTGAATAATTTTTCTCTTTGCTGCCATGAATCTTCCCAAAAAAAGTGTTGTTCTTCCTTCCCTCACTTCCCACAAACTATGTTGCTAAATTAAATTCCTGTTAATTGCTACAAGATTCCAAATTGAAGACCCTTTTGGTACAATATCCACTTTTAGTTTTCTAGTTACAGGTTGAGGCATACCATATTTCCTTTCCCAGATAATCTTCCATAGATCATGACCTCCTTGGATCCATCTCCACCATAGTTTGGCCTGCATCACCTGATTTAAAACATATGGATCATGAAGGCCCAATCCTCTAGCTAACTTAGCTTTAATTAGTTTATCCCATGAAAGTAATGCCTATTTCCTGCCACACTGTGCACCTTGTCAAAGAAATTTCTTAAACATATTCACTAATTGGTTGCAAATGCCTTTTGGGGCCGCTCGCCCTTATAATTGATAAAGAGGAAGAGATTGAAGAACTGATTTTAACATGATAATTCTTCCTAGAGCATTCAAAACTCTAAATTCCCAATTCTGCATTTATTTCACCAATCTGGTAATGGGATCTTTCTAGTCTGTGATTCTTAAAGGGGAAGTATTTAAAGGAACACCCAAGTACTTCATGGGATAAGTACCTATATTGAATCCAAGTGTTCTAGCTAGAAATGATTGAGTGGCATTATTAGAATTAAAAAAATAAACATTTGGCTTTTCAGTATTAACAAGAGTACCTGATGCCTCCGTGAAGGTTTCCAGAATATTTAAAATGGATTTTTCCTCTCTCACCGAAGCTTTGCAGAATAAAAGGATATCATCAATAAGTTGTTGATGTGTCAAGGAAGGAGCTGGCCCCCCTAATTTTAAACCCTTTATCTGACCTTCCACTAAATGAGCATTAGTTAATCTTCCTAGTCCTTCTGCTGCTAATATGAATAAGAATGGTGATAGGGGATCTCCCTTCCAGAGACCTCTTGTTATATTAAAAAGCTAGGACGGAATTCCATTAAGTAGAATGGAGAAATTAGGAGATGATATGAATGATTGAAGCCACTATAACCATCTATTATCAAAACCAAACGCTTTCAAAACAACTATCAAATAAGGCCAACTGATCCAGTCATATTCTTTGGAGAGATCCAATTTTATGAGCATACCCTTCATTTTAAGCGTCTTTAAAGAGTGGATTGCTTCCTGGGCAGTAACAATTCCATCTAATATTTGTCTTACTCTGACAAAACCAGTCTGTTGCAGAGAAATCACCCTAGGCAGGAGAGGTTTGAGTCTATTTACCATGATAGTAGATAGAACTTTGTAAATTACATTACAAAGAGCTATAGGTCTGAAACCTACGAGAGTGTCTGAATTTTCCTGTTTTGGGATGAGAGTTAGGAATGTTGCATTTAGAGCAGGGTAGACATTACTATTCCTCCTGGATTCCTTAACCAAATCCCAAATGTCTCGACCCATGAAATTCCAGGATGCTTTAAAGAACTCTGTCGTGAAACCATCTGGTAATGGGGCCTTATTCCTAGGCATATTCATTACAACTTAAGGGCTTTAAGATTAAATCAATACCATATCATTCACATTCATGGAAGGGGCATTAATATGTTTGGTGTATATGAAACCCAGCATGTCAACATACATAACTTTGATGATGAAGCATGGATGTTTCACTTTATTGACCAATACCACATCATGGGCATTCATCAAAGGGGCTTTAAAATTTTGAAAAATAGAGCCAACATATTGTAGGTGTTTAGTGGGATATATTTGTGTATAAGGGATATGGTTATATATATATATATATAGGTTTAACTAAAATAATGTGTAAAGTGGTTATTAATATCTAATGAAATTGGAGATATTCTTAAAATCATTGGAGATAATCTTAAAATCATGTGCTATGCAATGAGTTCATTTGACTGAAACGTGCAAGGAAAAAATAAAAAGAAATATATTTTTTTGATGTCAAATATAACAAAAATAGTTTTTTAAAATAATATTCTATTGTCGGCTACTATTTATAAATAGGAGTCGTCTAACGAGCCGGAGGAATTGCCCGGACGGTCAAAATTGGCCGGAATCCGGGCCAAGAAAATTTAAAAAATCTTACAGAAACAGTGTTTGAATTCTGATTTTGACATTGGAAATGGAGTCAGCACCATCAAAAACCTGTAGGCCACCCAAAATATTAAACTTCGATAGTTATAACATGGATTTAGAAAAATTCCTGCTAGATTTTCTGAAAATCTTATCGGAATTTTCATGATTTTCAGGGCGATTCCTCTGGCTAGTTAGACTACGGCTTAGCTTAATGTCGTTCTCGCTTAATATGGCAGCAGCAAAATGCATTGCTTTACTTGTTTTGGCAATGGCTCTGGCAGGGAGCCACGTTGTGGATTTCGTGGTCACAATTTCAGGCAATGCTAGCGACGGCGGGAAGAGATTCGACAACGACATAGGGAGGAGCTATGCAGTGCAGACCATAGTTACCAAATTCGGCCGTACCGGCCAAAAAAATATGGAAATTCGGTGATTCGGTTCGGTACAGCGAATAGTTCGTCTGAATTCGGTACGCTATTACAGTCTTGCCTTCGGCCTTCAACCATGAGTGCATGCATCTCTCAAGAATGAACCTTTCAGCGTCCTTCCATGTCGTTGGGTTCCTTCCCATTGCCCAAAGATTCACTTAGGAATTTCATTGCACAACCTGAAACAAATAAAAGAAAAAGGACATGAGTGTGCCTTCACTGTTACAGTGTTCGCTCGGCCCTCAACCTGAACACATAAAAGATACATGGCTTTACAAATTACTAATTCACCACATTTAATTTTATGTTTTTATGATAACAATTAAAATGATCATATCTAATTTGATAGGTAATTAATTAAGGAGACCTGGAAGAAAAAATGCTTTGAACATGGGGCAGCCTGCCTGGCTAAAAAAAGTTATGGCCAACTAGTCACAGAATTGCTTACTTGTTTTAACTGGTCGAATTAATTCAATACAACCAGCGGGTGTGTAAAACTTGGATGGACTTCTCGTAGCTTCCTTTGCTTTCCAGATTATGGATGGGATGTGGCACAACATTGACATGGCTGGATGATTGTTAATGAGAGAGCAGCCTTGTTGAATTGGCTTCGCACATTGCATTCTTCACACTTTCTTTACTTAGTTTTAGGAATAATTAGTTTTTATAAAAAAATTTAGGGTTATTTTCTATATGAGGATTTATTAGTAAATTGGGGAAACAATTAAAAAAATTTTAATTTTTATGAAAAATAGTAATTTCTATAATATTTTTTTATAAAATAACAAATTACCATAAAAAAAATAATTTTTACTTTAATAAAAATTCTAAAATGATAAATTAGTAACTTCTATATAAAAAAAATAAAAAACTATAATTTCTATAAGCATTTGTAAGATGTATAATGTCGAATTTTTTTCGTATTGAATTTTATATCATCGAATTTTTTCCGTATCGAATCGAATTCGAATTCGAATTCGAATTCGAATTTGGTAACTATGGTGCAGACAATGGACGCCGCCTCCAAATTCATGTGGCAGACCTTCGCCCAGCGGTCGCCCACAGACAGGAAGGATGTGCGTAGGATAACTCTGTTTGTTGAAAAGCTGAACGAGATTGCCTACGAGTTCAACAACGAAGTCCAATTGAATTCTGAGTACCTTGCCAAATACGAGGGCGACGTAAAAAATGAGATCACGGGCATTCTGTACCACGAGGTTACTTACATGTGGCAGTGGAATGGCAACGGAGCTGCGCCGGTGGGGTTGATCGAAGGCATTGCAGATTATGTTCGTCTCAGTGCGCTCCTCGCGCCCCCTACGTGGGTTAAGCCCGGTAGCGGTAAGCAGTGGGACGAGGGCTACGATACCACTGCCAGGTTTCTCCAATATTGTGACACCGTTACCACTGGTTTCGTGGGGCAGTTGAATTGGAAAATAGGAGACGGATGGGACCTGGGATTCTTCCACGATATAACTGGTAAATATAACTGGTAAATCTGTGAATGAGCTCTGGAGTGATTACAAGGCAAAGTATGCGAATTAGTGGGCGAATTCTTGAACTCGAATTAGTTGGTTCTCTTTTGTCTTCAAATTTTTTAAATAATCATATTATTATTATTAAAATGGTAAAAAAAAAAGTCTTATAAGAAAATAACCATTTTGTAAAAAAGTAGTAGAAACTAAGTGTAAGGAAAAATATAAATCAATAATAGGGAAACAAATGCAAAATAATAATAATTGAACAAATAATTATTGGTTGTTTTTAGCCGTAAATTTATAAACAGCTTATTGGTTTGTTATACTAATATTTGGAGTGTTAGGTTTGGAGGAACTAAGTGCTCAGTATTGTAAGGAAAAATATAAATCAATAACAGGGAAATAAACGCAAGATAACAATAATTGAACAAATCATTATTGCTTGTTTTTAGCAGTAAATTTATAAATATCTTATTGGTTTGTTATACTTATATTTGAAGTGGTAAGTTTGGAGGAACTAAGTGCTCAGTATTGTAAGGAAAAATATAAATCAATAACAAGGAAACAAATGCAAGATAACAATAATTGAGCAAATCATTATTGGTTGTTTCTAGCAGTAAATTTATAAATATCTTATTGGTTTGTTATACTTATATTTGTTGTGGTAGGTTTTGAGGAAAAGCATATGTGATCTTTATTTTCTTGTTAATTTATTGAAATTTTTCTCAATGCAAGATAACGATAATTGAACAAATAACTAGCAATTGCACCATCACCAGATGTTGCAAAGGAAATGCCGTAAGATTCTTAAAGAGATCTAATAGTTGCTAAAAAAGATATCTTTAGTGATTTTGGTCAATTTTAGTAAAGGTAGGAAAAAAGATTGTGCCCTGTACCAATTTCTATTTGTAATTAAAAGCAAAGTTATAAAAAAAGCATGTTCAATCAAACTCCTAGAGAAAGAGAAAAAGGGTTACTTCCCCTTAATCCCTCTCTTCTTTAGGTTCCTATGAGACTTTCCTAGCTTCTTTAATCCTTCTCCTCTTTAGGTTCCCATGAGACTTTCCTAGCTTCTTGAGATGAGGTTCCCATAAGACCACCATTAGACAACGGCTACTAGATGTAGCACATGAGAGAGCCAAAAAGTTAAATTCAAATTAATAACAAACTACTTCAAAAGTTCTCAATGTTGTTGCTATAAAAATGAAAGATAAATAACAACCTACTTCAAAAAAGTTGCTATCAAAATGAAAGATTCGTTACTCACTTATTTACAGTTACTTTGTTTGGCCTCTAAATAGTGTTATACACCTAAGTTTGTACAACTTGTTCTTACAATTTCATTAGAAATATAAGTTAAATATACAATAATTTAATGTGACATATTATCTAGACCATTGTTTAAATTATAATATAATAAAAATAGCACTTGCAATTCATTCCAGAAATGATAAGAAATATGTACTTGGCAAATTCGGTTAAACCAAGAACCTCTGTCTTTTATTATACTCTTAATCTTAATCTTAATCTTTTATTTTTTAAATTTTTATATTTTTTTTCTCAATCTTAAATTTCATAGTTATCAAATTACATTCGAGATCGGTAACACAGTTGGTGGCAAATTCACAGAAATCAAAATCCTGCTCCTGGTTGAAGAGTCTTATTCTTGGTTAAAGATGCAGAACACGGTGTCAAATTCAGAGAAATCAAGCGTTGTTCAACTTAGCAACCGCTTTGGTGCCCTCAAAGACATCGTGCTTGGCGAGCTCCCTAGGAAGAACAAGCCTTACAATAGTCTGGATTTTCCGCGAGGTAATGGTCGGCTTCTTGTTGTAGATCGCGAGCTTCGATGCCTAACCGGCCACCTTTACAAAGATGCCATTGACAAAGCTGTTCATTATCCCCATGGCCTTGCTGGAAATACCAACCTTAGGATGATCCTGCTTCAGAACCTTGAAGATATATAGTTTGTAGTTCCGTCGTCAATTTCCAATTTGACCTGTATATAGTCAAACCAATTCCATCATTGACACAAACAACTTAATGGACAACCAATTCCGTCATTGACACAAGCGCATTATTCTGGGAACCCATGGGAAATTGACACAAGCGCATAATTTTAGAAATTAAAGAAAACCATGGGAACCCATCTGGGTATTTTTCTCAATTCCATCATTGAGACAAGCACATAATGAAAGGAGGAGAAATTAAAGGAACCCATCTGAGTATTTTTCTTGTAATTGTTTCACAAAGTAATTTAGTTCAAATTACTCAATTAGGAAGCTTGTCTTGTTCCTGATCTTTCAAAAATGATTTCATACTGCACGCTCCAAGATTAAAAAATGAAATATGGTTTCATACCGCTTAGGTATTTTTCTTATAGACTAAACCAGTGAAAGCAACAGTAGAAGCTTTGTTGGGCTTCATGTCGCCTTGATCAGAGAAGTTGATGCTGATGTTCACAGCGTTTCTGTATGGGATTCCAATATATAACATAACAGAGCGCAAATACAGTTTCATAAATTAGGGAAGTAACATAGTTTCTTTCTGTTGCTTTAGTTATTGAAACATCTCTCACATAGAGAACACACAGACATTACACCAGTCCAACATCAAGAGAATTTTTTTGCAAAAAAATACATTGAAGCCCACTCAGATATTTTTCAGAGTAAAGGGTGACTAAACCTATTTTCAAAACTTTGAGTGGCATCATATTGCCTCAATTGGTGAAGCTGGTGCATCATCTCTTCCTTGAAACCAAAACTCCTTCCATGCTTCTCCAGGTAACCTTGATCTTTATTTCAACTCCATTTCCTCCCATCTTTCCACCCCACCAGTGATTTTTCTCATTTGCTCACCTCTCAATGGGGAATCCCACTCTGTGCAACCCAAAACATCATCTGCCTTGTCCTTCTCTTCTTTTCCATCAGAATGCAAAAACCGCGAAGGGAGGGCTTGGTAGCCAAAAATCCCATTTGGGTGGGCAGAAAAGGAAACACTTCTTGTTCCTTTATCCACTATGAAATTATTTACAGTATGCACCATTGATGTCAGAGAAGGAGATGCATAAGAAGAAGAAGTAGCAGAAACCCCATCTATATGGCCTTCGACAAATGAAATAGACTGTTGCATAGATTTTCGTTGACTCTTTAGCTTGGTCTCTTCTTCAGCATCTCTCCATGCTTTCAATGCTTCCTTTAGACTATTAATGGATTATGTTTTCTTTTTCTGATCTTCGGCCTTTTTCCACTCACTCAGAAGCATATCCAAGGCTAAAGATTTCTCTAAACAAAAGAATTGATTTCGAATCAATTCCATGTTATTTGAAGTTACTATTTTTTGGCATCCAATTTTTGGCTCTGCAACACTACCCAGATGAACAGATTCAATCCTAAGGACTTCAAACCCATCTGGGCAACCCCATTTCAGAGCCAAATCCCATGGTCTCAATCCATTACAATCCTCCACATCCTTATTTGCACCATTCTTTAAAAGCAGCTCCACCATATCCAGCTTGACATTCTGTGCTGCATAGTGCAGTGGAGTTCTCCCCTTGGAATCCTTGGAACTCACAGAGGCTTCCCTCTTTATGAAAATTATTGCGAACTAAGTACTACCCCTTGCACAAGCATAGTGAAATGAAGTTCTCCCATTCTTATCCTTGAAATCTATGAGCTTCCTGGATGTGTGCAGCAGCAGAGACTTCAAGGCCTCCTCATGTCCTAAAACAACGGCCCAATGAAGGGGAGTTCGACCTATTGAATCAGAACACTGTATTGGGTTTCCTTATGCCAGGAGCTTTTTTACCTTACCCACATCATTTGATCTGCCCAATGCAATTATGTTATTGAAAACTCCATATCTCTGCACAAAACCAACACCAGAACTACAGAACTCAAAATCTCCAAGACTAGACTGTTGAATTCAACAAATAAAAATGTTAATCCCTTATAATAGCCAAGCAGGTGCAGTTGCACAATCGGCAGACCATCCTTAAAATAGGCACATTTGTAGAAGGATTAGGTACATCATGCATTATGCATATAGAAAATAGACCAAGCAAAAAAACACTCTGTAGTCAAAGAAGTGTTTTCACCTAATAATGATGGGTGAGGTTTCCGGAGAGGGACATGAAGGGTAGAATAAGATTTCAAAGTGTATGATCGATTATATATAAAATGTAGTGGTGACTGGCAGCCCTCCAAATAATATCTGCAACCAGGATAATCGTTAATTTATAATATAATTAGAGGCTCGGTAGCTGGTATAGCACTCTCAGGAAAGAATATGAAACAAAATAGAGTTCCCTCATCAAAGTCAATGGTCTATCAATATTCATTAAAGAGACAGTAAAACAGTGGAACAGATACATCTAAGCGACACAGGCTACCTGCGGTCAAGAAATTTAACAAATCTCATCAAATATTTTTGTGTCTCTGGTGAAACCAAATGTAGTTGAAATAATAAGAAAAACATACCCAATTCTTGCCGATACTGATTTGCTGCTGCTACACTTCTTGAGGCGGACACATCAATCATTTGATCCACAACATCATCGACGTTGAAACCCTTATTCTTTGTCACAATGCATAATGTCTACTGCTAGTATTTGCCAATTTTTCAAGACTCTTTGCAAATTGCTGTGGCTGTGTCTGAAACTCGGTGGGTATAGCAGGTTGGATGGGCCATTCTAGCTTCATGGATGAAGAGTAGGCGGGGATGATGAACACTGCAAAATTCGCAACTATCCCAACGGCCTCACAACTGTCAACCGTTAGAATTCGAATCAATGGCCGATTATGATCTAATTGTCTAAAACAGAATAAAATGGTACAAATTATGATAGAAAGGCACTCAGCAAAGTTGTTTTCAAATAAATACGCCTTATGGCGTAATTATTGGTTGTTTTCAAAAATAAAATTATAAATAGCTTATTAGTTTGTTATATTTATATTTACAGTAGTAGGTTTGGAGGAACAGAACATGTGACTTTTATTTTCTTTATTGAAATTTCTCTCAAATCCTTATGCTACTAAAATTGAACACTATATTCGAGAGTAACCAGACAACCTAATAAATTGTAGTTATGGAGTCGTCCTAGTTCTATGCTTATTAAATATCTACGGACTAGACTACCTAGTGAATTGTAGCTATGAAGCCTCCTTGTTCAATGATATTGATAATTTCAAATAACTCTAGCTATTAGCTATGGAAGTTTAAGATAGGATATTCACATAAATTGAGATATCTAGAACCAAATGTGCTATTAGGAAACATGAAGAGTGAACAATGTTGGAGAAAAATGCAATGCCTTATTAGGATTGATTTGGATGATTTAGTATTATTAAACATTTTTATGGAAATGATATAAACATTGAAGTCATTGAGCATGGTTTACAATGTAGTTTTTTCTCTTAAAAATGTTATTTTCTCTATTTATTTTATGCTTATTAAAGTTTTATGAACAATTTCTCATTAGTTATAGTATGTAACATATTTTATAACTACACTTCTTTTCATTTGGTAGTGTAGCTTGAACACCTCAAATCAAATGTGTTAGGGAAAAAATTTTATTATTTAAAATTGCTTTGAGTGGAAGCATGAGACCATGTTGTTAGGAATTGCAAGATGGAGTATGTTATTAAAGATTTTATTAAAAATATTTATGCAATCGCATAAACGGTTTGATGAAAAAATCATTTTCAATGAAAAGGGAAAAACTTCATCAAGAGATAGACTCAATTCATAATTAAATAAATAAAAATATTAATTGTAATTCACAATTCGAAAAAATTAATAAATACATATTTCTCAATTTTTGTGACCTCGTGTTGTAATTTCCCATCCAAAACATAGTTTTGTTCATTAACATTAACAATTCCACTTGGCCGTTAGACCATGCATTTTTTAGTTTCTTTATTCCATTAGCATTTGCTATTTCTTTCTCTCTTTTGTCTCCATAATAAAGTAAATCAAGTCTCTAGCTGAAAGAGAATAAGTTGTTATTTATGAAATAATTTTCTTCTTTTCTAGATCACATTCAGTTCACTCGACAAATGACTTAGATTTTTTTCACAAGTGCTTTATATCAAAAGTTGTTTTTCATGCATGTTCAATGATTTATAATCATTTGCCATATAAGATAAAAATCACACTGTCTAAACTCTATATAAATTCTATATTCTGAATCAAAGAAATTATACACATATTTATACATAAAATAGTCTCAAGATAAGAACTCTATCTTGGATGTATAGTAATGTGGTTGAGAGATTCTCTCAACCACACACTAAACTAGGAAAGAATATAGTTCTAACTACATCCTATTAAGTAGGAACAAACTCCTCAAATTGAGAATTACAACCATAGACAAGTAGTAATTAGATATTTCTAACTCCCCCCCTTAATGACTACTTCTCGTGATAGTGATTCACAAAGTCCGGTTGTGGTCAAACATAACAAAGAATATGTCGATGTCCATATAAAAGAGCAACCATCCACCAGAATGCATGGGTACCAGCCGCTAGTCTTGTAGGATATCCTTCGCATACATGATTTTGTCGACCATTATCACTGCATATATGTACCTACAAATCCACCACCACCGGGTGAATTACATGTGCAGAACCTCCAAAACAAAGAGAGATTAGCGCCTATCTATGCCAAATATTCATGTCCAAATAACAATTGCTAACATTTGAGCTGATTGCACCTTTCGACGCAACTCTCAGATAGAAAAGTGCACCGCCCCTCTTATGCTCAGACACACCAATCTCTGAGACCATGAGCCAGGCGTTACTGTAGTCCACCTGCTCGACCGAGCACAAAGCTCCTGCGAGCACAAAGCTCTCATGTACACACGGCCACAAAAGAAATTTTAGCCAAAAAGGTGATCCAGCCACAAAGGCTCTATATGTGGTTTCTGGCTCACCACCAACTAGCCACAAAGGTGATATATGTGGTTTCTAGCTCACCACAAACCATCACTTTACAGTGACAAAGGATGGTTTCAAGCTGACCATAAACCATTACAAAGTGGTTTTAAGATCACCATGAACTTTCAAATGCCTTTACAAGGCTTACATTCCATACTTCAACATTTGGAGTTTCTGGGTGCATATAAAGACCATTACAACAGCCAACTAAACTTGCTTATTACATGCAAGGGAGTCTATTCCACAAATCCACACTAAACAAACAAACATCTACTTTGTTGTCCACCATATATGTTGTTTCTGCTTCATTACCTCATCTTCTCGTACATTCTGGACATCCTTGTCTTTTTCAAATAACTTCTTGGAATTCCATGCTTAACCTGTCATTCATTAGAGTTGCAAATTCTTACAAAATAACTTTACCTACATTGAGTTAGCTAGGCTCAATAAGGCTCAATAATTTTTAAACATGATTCCAAGAAACTAAATAAACACTTTTCACATTAATTTCCCTCTCTTCCCAAAGATGATTATCTCCCAAACATATGAGCAACCATTCCAATGATACCTGTGAGGGGTCCACTGATAAAGAAATCAGATTGATGAATTTTCAACAGGACTCAATGCAGTGCATTCAAACACTGATGATCCGGCCATAGGCACTCACAGCCACACAAAGAGAACACAATTTTCCCTTCAAGAACAATAATCCAGGACTCCACGGTCAAATCCTCTGTCGCATTTCAGTATCCAATTCTCCCGGAATCGCAACGTAGTACCACTTCCCCTATTCATAGTATCAAGGCTAGTCACTGCTTTCAAGCATGCCTATTCATGCTCGCTAACAATCTGCAACACAAACTCGATCATCCTACAATCTTTGATGTAGCTCCAATCTGTTAGAGTCGGTCCTTACAGCCCTCCGTCAGAGATCATTTGGATTTTTGCATATCATTCTTAGGTGTCTCGCTTGTTCCACTTCATTCCATTTCGCTAGGAGCATGCCATTGACTGACGAGGGGGTCTGGTTGTCTTGTGTTTCCTCATGCTTGTACCTGCAGGGCTATTTAGAATTCCTCAAAAATCACTGAAGTTCATAGTCATTTCATTCATGGTCATTAATGATTGTTTTCGTTAAAAAAGAGTCTTTAGTCCTAGAGTCTAGGGTTTTCAAGTCCTTTGCATACATGTCATAAAATCCTGCAGGCCATGAGGTTGGTTCCAAAAAGTTCTCGTTTCATATTTTTATTATCAAAAGCATTTGAAGACATTTCTAGTCCAAAACTCTATTTTGGAACTAGAAATTGTCTAATTTCATTTTTTATAATAATTGTATTTATTTCACCATAAGAAACTTCAGAGCAAGCCTCTGATCTTTTCCAAAGACAAATGCCGGATCCCTGCAAAAACAGCCAAGTATTATCAGTCCAAAACTCAGAAAAAGCAAGAGAAAGTCAAAGAGCAGCATTGTATTAAATGACCAATTGACAAAGTGCCGAAACATTACAAAAGTGGGTTAGCAAACAAATTTAAAATCAAATCTGATTTTATGGGATATTTTCTTCATATATAAGCCATGAAAAAGCATTCATTCGCACAAATATTCAAGGCAGAAGTCGAATTTCTGAAGTGGAGGGCCGAAGACGTGTTTGCAGAGTTGTTGACAAGCTTTGAGGGTGCGCGCTACCCATACAGGAGGCGCGCTACCCATATAAGGGGCGCTACGCATATAACGCCCACAGCCCGTGTTAAATCTCAAGTGCGCTACGCGTATGCTACGCGCTACGCGTTGGGCAGGGGCGCTACCCATATAGTGACAAAGCCAAAAAAATTTGTCTTTGCGTCCGATTTCAAGCTCAAACGCCTCCATCAACTTGCAAGTAGGTTTTTAAACATTGCTCAGTGATTTTTGAACAGGGTTTTGGTATTTTTAAAGTGGGAAATTAGTGAGTTTGATGTGGAAAGAGGAGAAATCTATAAACCCTATGATCATAGCAAATTCAATTCTCAGGGTTTTAAAAGATATATGACAGTCTTGTGAAGGGTTTGTAAACTTTTGTGATTGGTATATATATGCTCATGCATGTATTGCTTGTGGCGCCCTGACACATTATGTACATCGTCCTCACGCCTATTCTTTGCCATTCTACCACTGCTTCCATGTCCTTTCATGTTTTCACATAGTCTCATGTTGACTTATCCATATCCTCCATCGCCATAATATTACCACTGTTGTCATTGCTATTGTTTCATTGCCACTGTCTCCTATTGACAAACACAGTCCTTTGACAAATCCTTGGCCAGTATTGCAAAGGCTGTACCATACATTACACTATCTACTCATTTGTCAAATTTTCTTGTGATCAAAACAGAGACTATTTTTATGCCACTAAAACAGAGTTATTACCACTGTCACTTGTTTTCTTATGATGATTTGGTACATATGCAGCATATTTGGGTTTTGAGCATACATTGAAACTTTGATTTCACTACACCTATATCAGCGTTCATATTGCAGTCATCTTGTTTTCAAAGCCATGTCAGAGACAGATTCAGTTTATGAGCAGGAGTCTGACAGTGATTCCACAGCAGAGGGTAATGTGCCACGGAGGCCTCACAAAGGTGGCAAAGCTGGTAAGCATCTCAGGGAGGAGCCAACTTCTTTGGGTCAATTGCAGGCATGTCCGCTTGCAATGGATTTTTTTCAGTATCAATCATGTTTTCGATACTGTGAGATGATTTCACAAACCCAGCTTCATCGTGAACTAGCTCGTCTATTTGTTATACATTTACATGATGGCCGTGTAAACCTCGCCGGAGTAGATTTCATTCTATCACCAATGACTATTGCTCAGGCCACTGGCATACCAAATATAGGAGAGGAATGGAATAAACGTCAGCAGTTAGAGAAATTCCACAATGAGCCATACATCAAACCTGGGTATATGAGGCACCTGAGCAGGGTTTTTCCTTTCAGATTCCTGAAGGATGAGTTTGCACCACTGATGAAGCTCATCATTCGGTATTTCAGTTGCGAGGGCAGATTCTCGCATCTCTATGTGTACCATGTCCATTTGTTGATGCATTTCACGAGGGTACGTATGATGAACATTCTGTACTTCATGTATCGCAACATAGAGAGGATGATGATTTTTGTACAGAAGAAGACCCCAGCACAGCAGCATAGAAGTATATATCATTATGCTCTGATCAAGATCGTAGTCGTACATCAGTTGACACAGCAGGGCATCACTTGGGAGGATTTCATCTCCCGTGACTTCTTCACAGCGCCACAGCTGCCTCTTGAGATAGTTCATGATGAGGGAGAGCCTTCACACCAGCCTGACATCCCTGATATCGAGCATATCAGTGCTCCATTGTATGTGACATACCAGCGAGGCCACAGGGCCTTATTTGCAGCTACACGACGAGTACTATCTCCACCCGGGGTGGAAGGGGTCTCGTTGACTCCATCGGCAGAGCGAGTATTATCTCCACATGATGTGGAAGGGGTCTCGCCTTCTTCTTCAGCACAGGTACAGATCCAGGACAGGGGCAAGAAGCCCATGCATGATGAGGGCCCTTCAGGAGGCCGGGTCACTGATTTCACGATCATTGATGTTGATGCGAGCTCTCCTAGCTCGAGACTGAAAGAGATCATCCAGGAGAAAAAGGTCGAGAATGACACGCTGAAAGAAAAATTGTAGAGGGGTCAGTGGGTGATAGACTACTTGGAGCAGCGCAAAAAATAGCTAGAGGATGAGCACACACTTTATTAGCTGCGTCGGATCCGTGAGGATTGACAGTTGACCCGGAAGAGACCTGGTGATATGACACCAGCTGATCGAGATTCTTGCCTCATGCATGTTAACATTCATCTAGAGAAGTTGTTGGAAAAGGCCAATAGAGACAAAGACATGCTTCGTCACATGAAAGGTCATTATTGGGCTCGCATGCATGTTTGCAAAGCAAAGATGAAGATTCTGAAGAGGAGGTTGAGCAGAGCACTAAAACAGCGGAAAGGGCCTGATCGACTTCAGATTTTGGCCGAGGCTTCATTGGCTGGACATGATACATGATGGAGGGTCTTCACTCCAAATTTGAGCAAATTTGGAGAAATTTTTGTCATTTTGAAATATTTTGGTCCAAAAACAGATTTTTCAGCTATACGAGTAGCGCGTCGACGTGCTCACTTTTGTTTGGGACACTTTCTGAAGGAAAAATTTATATTTTTTGGTTTTTCATGATAATTTATGCATGCTCAGGTATTTCCAAAGCATTTGATCAGGTTCTGGATGATCAAAAGGCCCAAAAACACCATGAAAACCACCTTGCTGCCACCTTTTGCACCAGCAGGAAGTACTTCTGGGAGAATGAAGTTTTGGAGGGTCAAATGAGCTCCACATTGGAAAATTCCACTTGGGTTGGCTATCCAACATCCAGGGATTTCCAACGCGCTATCATGAGCTCAATTTGGATGCAGAGAAGTGCCTCAAAATCAGGCTGAAAGGCGCGCTACGCGTATGGCTCAGGGGCGCTACGCACATGGATTTTTGGTCAATTTTTCACCTTCCAGCTCAGGATTTCGGCCAGTTGGACCAGTTTTGCTTGTGGATGTAATTTTTGAGTTTTCATGATGTAAATTGAGGGTTGGCATGTAACTTTGGTTCACTTTTACCTATTCTAGAAGATTCACTCTCAAAAAAGTGAAAATCAAGTAAATGAATCAGTTTCCACTCTTTTAGAGGCAAGTTGTTAGCTGCCTAGATTTTAGCTCCTTCATTAGAATTTGGTTGAAACTGATCCCTGAAGAAGGAATTCGACCCCTAGAGGCATGGGAGGGGGTTAGAGTGATCTATATATTGTAATTTCTGAGACACTTTCATGGTTGGACTCTTGGGAGAACTTTGGCACACCATTGTACATATTTTTCATATTTTGGCTAAGGAAAGATCAGAGGTTTTGCAGCACCTGTTGGGATTCTTGTGGCTTTCAGTTCTTGATGGTGTTTTCTCTCATTTTATTGTAATTTCTTTCATGTTTTATGTATGCCATTATCTTCTTATGCTTCTGAAACTAAATGAATGAGTAAATGAGGTTGAATCCATTGTTTACAGTGCTCTGCCTTTAAATTTGTTTATTTTTACATGTTTTCGCCTGTTTGGAGAGGATCCAAGTTCTTCTTTGCCCTCTTCAGCTCCTTGTCGTTCTGATCTATCCATATACCCAATCAAAAGAATCAAGACTATTGCCTACCTCGCCCCAACTCGAATTCTGCAAAGATCTGGCCTTATCCCCGGACCCAAAATTGTTTTTCCCATTTCTCCAACAAAAACCCAAAAAATCAAAATCAAACTTTCCTGTCTCTTTACTAGCCTAAAATTAGTATTCATTGCTCATTATAAGTCATCTTAGCCCCTTTGAAAATCCTTTTCCGAGATAGACTGGAGAGAGCCCTCTCTTGTCCTCGTAGGGATAGCTACGAGGTTGAGCGTGGTTTGATGTAGCCTTGAGTTTTACCTTATTTCAGCCTAAGGTAGATTTGAGCGCTAACATAGTGGTGACCAAACTGGGGAAATCTCAATGGTTTTCTTGTTGATGTGTTTGTTTCATGAGTCTTAGACGGAGTCTGAAGTCACGCCAGGTAGCTTTCGAAATGCTTTTGCCATACATAAGCAGAAGTAGATAAACGCTACTTCAGTCAATCTCCGGTTAGCTTGTGAATGCAGCACTTGATTTGCAAAATTACCCCAGTATACTTGTTCGTTCTAGACCTTTGGATGATTGAGTCTAGAGGTCGATAGGCTGAAGATAATTGATTGTGTTCCTTGACATTTTCCTAAGTAGATCAATACACTGGCTTCAAGAAGGCATACCAGATCAAATCCTGATCCAAATCTACCTCCAGTATATGAAAACCCCAATCTAATCCCAAGAATTTTCCGTCGAGAAGCTCCTATTGTTCCTTTGGTGAAATCTCACTCAGATCCCACTGTTTTTTAGTACATTGATGATATTGAGTTTGACGATCAGTTTGAGTTATCATTGTTTGAAACCAAGTCCAAAAGTGCCACTGGTTCTACCGTTATCAATCCTGAGTTCATCAAATATTTAGAAGTTGAGCAAGCAAATAGATCTATCGATTATATTCTGAATTTGCAAAATTCCATTGTGGCGACCAACATTCCTGAACTCATTGAGTCTGCTTCAAAAAATCTTGGACCATCTGAAGTTGCATCTAGTTCACGGATCTCCACTGAACCTCCCTTTATCCCTACCATCCCCGTTCAGCCTGAGATTTCTGATCAGCAATCAGCAGTAGTTTCTCCTCCGTCTCCACTGCATACACCTCATTCACCTACTGCTCCTATTCCCCATGTTTCTCCAAGACAACAGATTATAAATCCGCCAAGAGTCATGGCTGCCAGATTTGCACCTCTTGCTTTGCCGGCCAATTTGGATCCTATGCCTGCTGATTACCAGAGCAAGATTCCCATATTTGATGGCACACCACAGAGTATATCCGCTCAGCAGCATATTGTCCGAATGATAGACTTTTTGGACCTGCATGAAATTGATGCAGAAAATGTTTCTATGAGATTGTTTGCCCAGAATTTTGGAGGAGAGGTTCGTAAATGGTTCAAAGCTTTACAGGCCAGAAGTATCAACACATTACAGGAACTTCAGAATCAGTTTCTAGATTGGTGGGAGATGAAAAAAGATCCGTTGCAAATTACTTCCGAGTATACTAGCATCAAGCGTAATCCTGGTGAGTCCGTTCAGGATTATATTATTAGATTCAATACAGTTTATAATGCAATCCCAGATGACTTAAGACCGTCTAAAAAGTCAGCTCTCCTTAAATTCCCAGATGGTTTTGATCCGGAGATGGCTTATTCACTACGAGACAGAGATCCGCCTACCTTAGAAGATATGTAGAAGATTGCTGTTAGTGTTGAGGCAAACCTGAATGATAAGAGAGCCCGGTTGAAAGCAGAAAAAAGAGTGACCATAAAAGAAGAAGCTTCCAAATCTACATCCGAACAACACTTGCTTCGTGAGATGGAAAAAATGCTCAAAAGGATGACGCTTAACAAACCAGAAACGCAGATTCAGAATCCAAACTATCGTGGCTAGCAGTAGCCACAGTTTAGAATTAAGCAGCGTGAACAAAGACCACAAGAGCCGGTAGCCCAGCAGTAGATTAAAACTCCTCTTTTGCAGAATTTTGTGAGTCAAGATTCAGACAATGATGATGATGTAGTAGGTGAGCAAAATCATTTCTTTACTCCCGATGATCTGCTTATTTACATTACTAAGGATGAAGAGTATGGAGAAAGTTCAGTTGCACAGAAAGATGAGGATTTCATTTTAGCAAATGATGCAGATTTAGAGGAAGAATCAGATGAATATCAAAGAGGATATCTGAATGCTTTGTCTGCTCAATAGAAGCAATACTCATTGAGAAACTGAGATGTGCCCATAAATATAATTCAGAAACGAAAAGAAGCTTCAGCACCAAAGGTAGATTCACCGATACCACAGAAGAAAGGAAAAGAGACAATTGATCTCGCAGCTAGTAAAGTATCATCAGCAGAAAAGGTAAATTAGCCAAACATAGTGAAGGATAAGGCTGAAAAGAAAGAGGTTCCAGTTAAAGAGGTTGAAAAAGTTTCAGCATTTAGTTTGGAAAATGAAATTTCCAAACTGAAAG
Organism: Pinus albicaulis; assembly: GCA_034641835.2. NCBI lineage: Eukaryota > Viridiplantae > Streptophyta > Pinopsida > Pinales > Pinaceae > Pinus > Pinus albicaulis. The sequence continues at coordinate 967,229,166 of CM076570.1, read as the reverse complement.
TATCTATTCCTTTGACAGAAATCATGAAGAACAACAGCTACCGAGGTCAAGTCTCCAAAATTCTAAATTTTGATCCAATGTTTGATACGGTAAATGTTGAAGATGATCAACCAGAATTGATATTTGGGCCTGCATTAGATGGTGAGTCCCCTGACAGTGACATTCCTCCCTTTTATATCAGTTTGAGGTTGCATGAATATGTTTTGCACAATGCCATGTTCGATTCGGGTGCTTCACACAATTTGATGCCAAAGGCGATCATGGAAATGTTGGGACTAGACATTACAAGAAAATATCATGATTTGTATTCATTTGATTCCAGCCGTGTGAGGTGTATAGGACTTATCAAAGATTTGGTTGTAAGCTTAGATCAAATTCCAGCGAAGAATGTCTTAATGGATGTGGTTGTGGCGGACATTCCTCCGCGATTTGGAATGCTCCTTTCAAGATCTTGGGGAGAAAAGTTGAAAGGTACACTTCAGTTAGATTTTTCCTATGCTACAATTCCAGTCTTTGGTCAAATGAGAAAGTTATATCGAGAGCAGAAGATGAAATACATGATAACCAGCAAGGAGAAGCCAATCAATCATCCTGTAAATTATGTACATACCGACTTAGAATCGTTTGTTTTATTTGCTGATAGTTTTAATGATATAGATAGTCAATTGGTTCAGGCGAAAGATATACCAGAAATCATTGAGAATTTTAGAGAAGTTCTGCAAAAAGAAAGAAGAGAAAAGCAAGCTACTGTGGAGCAATTAGCTAAAGAAAATGGGCAGCAAACAGGAAAAACAGAGCTAGCGCAATTTCAGCATCTAGAGGACGATGAAGATGTTCTTTGGACCATGGATTTTGATGGCACAGTGGGTAGTGATGGTGCTGGAATTGGTGTTTGGATTCGTAGTCTGTTTTCTGCTCCGGATAAGGTTCCAAGCAATGTGAGAGTGTGTTCCTACAAGCTAGCATTTGACTGTTCCAACAATGACGCGGAATATGAGGCTATGATTGCTGGCCTTAAGATTCTTAGAAAGCTGAAAGAGAAAAGGATTGTAGTGTATGGTGATTCAGAGTTGGTGATAAAGCAAGTTAAAGGTGAGTTTCAGGCCAAGCATCCTCGCACGAGGGCCTACCGAAATGCAGTTTTAGACATTCTGAAATTATTTTCTGATTATACCTTGACATGTGTGCCTCGCATACAAAATGGTGTTGCTGATGGACTTGCTAAGGCAGCAAGCAATTTAAAAATTCCAATGAATTCCAGCAACAAGTTCGAGATTCATGTGAAACACCGCCCCACCGTTCCAGACAATCAGCGATGTTGGAAAGTCTTTCAGGATGACGAGGAGATTAGTGATTTCCTGCAGAATAAGGGTAAGTTTAAAGACACCTCCATAGATACAGAACATGATGATGGTAATGATGACATACAAATAAACCAAATGGAAGTGCTGCAACTTAAAGATAACATCATTCCTAAAGGATTGATTCCTTTGGAGGAACTTTTTGATCAAGACGATGTAGCCCGCAAACCGACATTGAGGCCGACTGAAAGAGGTATTGAGGAGGTAAATATTGGGACAGCTGAGAATCCCAAGATGGTAAAGTTATCAAAATCATTGTCACCAAAGGTAAAGGCAGAGTATGTGAAATTGTTGTTTTCATTTTCTGATGCTTTTGCGTGGGATTACTCAGATCTAAAAGCATATGACACTAACATCATTCAGCATACTATCCCCATTAAACCAAATCAGAAGCCTTTCCGTCAAAAGTTGAGGAGAATCAATCCAAAGCTGCTACCATCGATTGAAAAAGAGGTAAACAGGTTGTATAAGTCAGGAATCATTGTGCCTATCCGATTTTCAGATTGGATATCAAATTTGGTGCCCGTTAGAAAGAAAACAGGTGAGATCCGTTTGTGTATCGATTTCAGAAATTTGAGTAAGGTATCATTAAAAGACAATTATCCGCTGCCAAAAATGGACCATATATTGCAGCAATTAGTTGGAGCATCAAGGATGTCACTACTCGACGGCTACTCAGGATACAATCAAATCTTAGTGCATGAAGATGATCGTGACAAGACTGCGTTCACCACTCCATGGGGAACATTTCATTATGCAAAAATGCCATTTGGTTTGAAGACTGAAGGTGCCACCTTTCAGCATGCAATGGACATGGCTTTCACCAACGAGAAAGATGTATTTTTGGTTGTTTACCTTGATGATTTAACTGTGTTTTCAAATTCTGATGACGAACATTTATATCATTTGAAAATTGTTTTCCAGAAGTGCAGAAAATATGGCATTTCGTTGAATCCGAAAAAGAGTCTTTTTGCCATGGATGAAGGCAAGCTCCTTGGCCACATCATATCGAAAGATGGCATCCGTGTTGACCCTGCACGTGTTGAAGCCATACAGCAGATTGAACAACCTCGGAACAAGAAATAAATACAGTCATTTAATGGCAAAATGAATTTTCTGCGTCGTTTCATTCCAAATCTTACAGAGCATCTTAGAGAAATCACGAACATGTTGAAAAAGGACAGCCAGGTAAAGTGGACATAAGAGGCGGTGAAATCATTCAATTTGGTAAAGTTAGCTCTTTCTTCAGCCCCTATCTTAATCAGCCCGGACTACACACAAGACTTCATTTTATTTTTGTTTTCTTCTGAACACACTTTAGCGGCTGTTTTAATGCAAAAAAGGGATGGAGTTGAGAAGCCTATTTCTTTTTTCAGTTGGATTATAAGGGACGGAGCATTGAAATACAATATTATTGAGAAACAAGCACTTGCGCTTGTAAAGGCCTTGAAAGACTTCCATGTGTATGTACTGCATTCCCACATTATAGCATACGTTCCCAACGCAGCAGTTAAAGATGTTTTGGTACAGGCAGATCCAGAAGGAAGACGGGGTAAGTGGATCGCTGCGTTGTTAGAATACGATGTGGAGATTAAACCGACCAAGCTGATCAAAGGACAAGGACTCGCCAAGCTTATGGCTGAAACAAATCTACATGCTCTAGATATAAATTTGATCGTTGCCATGTCTGATGAAGATGAGGAGAGTACGTCTTTTCAGGTATCTGATATTTTTGTTTCTTCCCCTTGGTATGCTGATATTTTATACGTGCTTCAGAATTTGTCTCCACCTCCCGGGATGCCTAGAAATAAGAGTAGAACATTGAAGTTGAGAGCTGCAAAATTTTGTATACTGAATTCTGCATTGTATTGGAAAGACCCTGGGGGAGTGTTGTTGAATTGTTTGGTAGAGGAGGAAGCCAAAAGCGTTTTCGAGGACTTTCACAGAGGTGACTGCGAAGGCCATTTGTTTTGGAAGACCACAGCGAATAATATTCTAAGGGCAGGTTAATATTGGCCTTCTTTGTTTTCAGATGTATATAAGGCTGTTAAGAATTGTCACGAATGCCAAATTTTCGAAGGGAAGCAGAAACTACAACCTTTGCCTCTTAAACCAATTGAAGTTAGTGCACCATTTCAGCAGTGGGGATTGGATTTCATCGGGGAAATCCACCCAGCATCTTCCGGACAACATAGATGGATATTGACAGCTACGGACTACTTCACAAAGTGGATTGAGGCGATTCCCACTCGACAGGCCACGAATGCGGTAATTATCTCTTTTCTTGAAAACAATATTCTATCACGTTTTGGGTGTCCTAGTAAAATAATCACCGATAATGCAGTGGCCTTCAAGTCTAAGAGGATGGTTGAATTTTGCTATAAGTACAATATCAGCTTGGGACATTCGACTGCCTACCATCCGCAAGGAAATGGCTTGGCAGAATCTTCAAATAAATCCTTGGTGAATATCATCAAGAAATTGCTGGAAATCAATAAAAAGGGCTGGCACAAGAAAATTAGTGAATGCATTTTGGGCTGATAGAGTAAGTCAGAAAAATTCTATTGGCATGTCTCCTTTCGAGTTGGTGTAGGGAATAGACACGGTTTTTCCTACTTTGCTTGCTGTCCCAGTAGTCAAATTACTTCAGGAAGCCGGTAGTGAGGAAGATCCCATGCAGCGGAGGATTAATCAGATGATTCATTTACAGCAAACACGGGAGGAGATATTTCAAAATACTTTCAAGTTGCAGGAGCGTATAAAGAAGATCTATGACAGAAAGGAAAAAGCAGATAAGTTTCAGCTGGCTGAGGTGGTTTTGAAGTGTGATGCTCGGAATGAAGATAAGGGAAAACACGGAAAATTTGAAAACCTATGGAAGGGTCCTTTTAAGATTGCAGCGTATCGTGGTCAAAATGCCTTTCTTCTCAAGGAAATGAATGGAGATGATTGTCCTGGAGGACCGATCAATGGTCGGTTGCTGAAACGATACCACTTCTGAGTATTTTCTGCTGATTTCATCATCATTGTATATATCGTTTTACTTCTGTTTTATTGCAAGTGTGTACTGATCTCTCATCTTCAGTCTGGGGCCCGGAGCGAAGGCTATAATTCTGGAGATGGAGGTTGGTTGGTTTGAAATTGTCAAGTCAGTTTTATCAGTCTTTCAGTTTAAAGTCATGTCAGTTTTGGTCAAATTTCAGTCAGTCTTTAGTCAAATCTGCAGTCAATAAATATGTCCAAAGTTTTTGTTTTATCAGTTGGAATAATGACTCCATCGCCCAATGGATGAAGGCACTGTCTGACTCCCCCAGAGATCTGTCGTTCTTGGCATCTCCATGGAGCCACCATCCCCATTGGAGCCAATGTTAGAGTCGGTCCTTACAGCCCTCCGTCAGAGATCATTTCGCTTTTTGCATATCATTCTTAGGTGTCTCGCTTGTTCCACTTCGTTGCATTTCGCTAGGAGCATGCCATTGACTGACGAGGGGGTCTGGTTGTCTTGTGTTTCTTCATGCTTGTACCTGTAGGGCTATTTAGAAATTCCTCAAAAATCACTGAAGTTCATCGTCATTTCATTCAGGGTCATTAATGATTGTTTTCGTTAAAAAAGAGTCTTTAGTCCTAGAGTCTAGGGTTTTCAAGTCCTTTGCATACATGTCATAAAAGCCCGCAGGCCATGAGGTTGGTTCCAAAAAGTTCTCGTTTCATATTTTTATTATCAAAAGCATTTGAAAACATTTCTAGTCCAAAACTCTGTTTTGGAACTAGAAATTGTCTAATTTCTTTTTTTGTAATAATTGTATTTATTTCACCATAAGAAACTTCAGAGCAAGCCTCTGATCTTTTCCAAAGCCAAATGCCGGATCCCTGCAAAAACAACCAAGTATTATCAATCCAAAACTCAGAAAAAGCAAGAGAAAGTCAAAGAGCAGCATTGTATTAAATGACCAATTGACAAATTGCCAAAACATTATAAAAGTGGGTTAGAAAAAAAATTTAAAATCAAATCTGATTTTATGGGATATTTTCTTCATACATAAGCCATGAAAAATCATTCATTCGCATAAATCTTCAAGGCAGAAGTCGAATTTGTGAAGTGGAGGGCCGAAGACGTGTTTGCAAAGTTGTTGACAGGCTTTGAGGGTGCGCGCTACCCATACAGGAGGCGCGCTACCCATATAAGGGGCGCTACGCATATAACGCCCACGAACCGTGTTAAATCTCAAGTGCGCTACGCGTATGCTGCGCGCTACGCGTTGGGCAGGGGCGCTACCCATATAGTGACAGAGCCAAAAAATTTTGTCTTTGCATCCGATTTCGAGCTCAAACGCCTCCATCAACTTGCAAGTAGGTTTTTAAACATTGCTCAGTGATTTTTGAACAGGGTTTTGGTATTTTTAAAGTGGGAAATTAGTGAGTTTGATGTGGAAAGAGGAGAAATCTATAAACCCTATGATCATAGCAAATTCAATTCTCAGGGTTTTAAAAGATATATGACAGTCTTGTGAAGGGTTTGTAAACTTTTGTGATTGGTATATATATGCTCATGCTTGTATTGCTTGTGGCACCCTGACACATTATGTACATCGTCCTCATTCCTATTCTTTGCCATTCTACCACTGCTGCCACGTCCTTTCATGTTTTCACACAGTCTCATGTTGACTTATCCATATCCTCCATCGCCATAATATTACCACTGTTGTCATTGCTATTGTTTCATTGCCACTGTCTCCTATTGACAAACACAGTCCTTTGACAAATCCTTGGCCAGTATTGCAAAGGTTGTACCATACATTACACTGTCTACTGATTTGTCAAATTTTCTTGTGATCAAAACAGAGACTGTTTTTATGCCACTAAAACAGAGCTATTACCACTGTCACTTGTTTTCTTATGATGCTTCGGTACATATGCAGCATATTTGGGTTTTGAGCATACATTGAAACTTTGATTTCACTACACCTATATCAGCATTCATATTGCAGTCATCTTGTTTTCAAAGCCATGTCAGAGACAGATTCAGTTTATGAGCAGGAGTCTGATAGTGATTCCACAGCAGAGGTTAATGTGCCATGGAGGCCTCACAAAGGTGGAAAAGGTGGTAAGCATCTCATGGAGGAGCCTACTTCTTTGGCTCAATTGCAGGCATGTCCGATTGCAATGGATTGTTTTCGGTATCAATCATGTTTTCGATACTGTGAGATGATTTCACAAACCCAGCTTCATCGTGAACTAGCTCGTCTATTTGTTCTACATTTACATGATGGTCGTGTAAACCTCGCCGAAGTAGATTTCATTCTGTCACCAATGACTATTGCTCAGGCCACTGGCATACCAAATATAGGAGAGGAATGGAATAAACATCAGCAGTTAGAGAAATTCCACAATGAGCCATACATCAAACCTGGGTATATGAGGCACCTGAGCAGGGTTTTTCCTTTCAGATTCCTGAAGGATGAGTTTGCACCACTGATGAAGCTCATCATTCGGTATTTCAGTTGCGAGGGCAGATTCTCGAGTCTCTATGCGTACCATGTCCTTTTGTTGATGCATTTCACGAGGGTACGTATGATGAACATTCCGTACTTCATGTATCGCAACATAGAGAGGATGATGATTTTTGTACAAAAGAAGACCCCAGCACATCAGCATAGAAGTATATATCATTACGCTCTGATCAAGATCGTAGTGGTACATCAGTTGACACAGCAGGGCATCACTTGGGAGGATTTCATCTCCCGTGACTTCTTCACAGCGCCACAGCCGCCTCTCGAGATAGTTCATGATGAGGGAGAGCCTTCACACCAGCCTGACATCCCTGAGATCGAGCATATCAGTGCTCCACTATATGTGACATACCAGCGAGGCCACAGGGCCTTATTTGCAGCTACACGACGAGTACTATCTCCACCCGAGGTGGAAGGGGTCTCGTTGACTCCATCAACAGAACGAGTATTATCTCCACATGATGTGGAAGGGGTCTCGCCTTCTTCTTCAGCACAGGTACAGATCCAGGATAGGGGCAAGAAGCCCATGCATGATGAGGGCCCTTCAGGAGGCCGGGTCACTGATTTCACGATCATTGATGTTGATGCGAGCTCTCCTAGCTCGAGACTGAAAGAGATCATCCAGGAGAAAAAGGCCGAGAATGACACGCTGAAAGAGAAATTGCAGAGGGGTCAGTGGGTGATAGACTACTTGGAGTAGCACAAAAAACAGCTAGAGGATGAGCACACACTTTATGAGCTGCGGCGGAACCGTGAGGATCGACAGTTGACCCGGAAGAGACCTGGTGATATGACACCGGCTGATCGAGATTCTTGCCTCACGCATGTTAACATTCATCTGGAGAAGTTGTTGGCAAAGGCCAATAGAGATAAAGACATGCTTCGTCACATGAAAGGTCATTATTGGGCTTGCATGCATGTCTGCAAAGCAAAGATGAAGATTCTGAAGAGGAGGTTGAGCAGAGCACTAAAACGGCGGAAAAGGCCTGATCCACTTCAGATTTTGGCCGAGGCTTCATTGGCTAGACATGATACATGATGGAGGGTCTTCGCTCCGAATTTGAGCAAATTTGGAGAAATTCTTGTCATTTTGAAATATTTTGGTCCAAAAACAGATTTTTCAGCTATACGAGTAGCGCGTCGACGTGCTCACTTTTGTTTGGGACACTCGCTGAAGGAAAATTTTATATTTTTGGGTTTTTCATGATAAGTTATGCATGCTCAGGTATTTCCGAAGCATTTCATCGGGTTCTGGATGATCAAAAGGCCCAAAAACACCATGAAAACCACCTTGCTGCCACCTTTTGCACCAGCAGGAAGTACTTCTGGGAGAATGAAGCTGTGGAGGGTCAATTGAGCTCAAAATTGGGAAATTCCACTTGGGTTGGATAGCCAACATCCCGGGCTTTCCAACGAGCTATCATGAGCTCAATTTGGATGCCAGGAAGTGCCTCAAAATTAGGATGAAAAGCGCGCTACGCGTATGGCTCAGGGGCGCTACGCACATGGATTTTTGGTCAATTTTTCACCTTCCAGATCAGGATTTCGGCCAGTTGGACCAGTTTTTCTTGTGGATGTAATTTCTGAGTTTTCATGATGTAAATTGAGGGTTGGCATGTAACTTTGGTTCACTTTTACCTATTCTAGAAGATTCACTCTCAAAAAAGTGAAAATCAAGTAAATGAATCAGTTTCCACTCTTTTAGAGGCAAGTTGTTAGTTGCCTAGATTTTAGCTCCTTGATTAGAATTTGGTTGAAATTGATCCCTGAGGAAGGAATTCGGCCCCTAGAAGCATGGGAGGGGGTTAGAGTGATCTATATATTGTAATTTCTGAGACACTTTCATGGTTGGACTCTTGGGAGAACTTTGGCACACTATTGTACATATTTTTCATATTTTGGCTAAGGAAAGATCAGAGGTTTTGCAGCACCTGTTGGGATTCTTGTGGCTTTCAGTTCTTGATGGTGTTTTCTCTCAGTTTATTATAAGTTATTTCATGTTTTATGTATGCCATTATCTTCTTATGCTTCTGAAACTAAATGAATGAGTAAATGAGGTTGAATCCATTGTTTACAGTGCTCTGCCTTTAAATTTGTTTAGTTTTACATGTTTGCACCTGTTTGGAGAGGATCCAAGTTCTTCTTTGCCCTCTTTAGCTCCTTGTCGTTCTGATCTATCCATATACCCAATCAAAAGCATCAATACTACTGCCTACCTCGCCCCAACTCGAATTCTGCAAAGATCTGGCCTTATCCCCGGACCCAAAATTGTTTTTCCCATTTCTCCAACAAAAAACCAAAAAATCAAAATCAAACTTTCCTATCTCTTTACTAGCCTAAAATCAGTATTCATTGTTCATTATAAGTCATCTTAGCCCCTTTGAAAATCATTTGCCGAGATAGACTAGAGAGAGCCCTCTCCTGTCCTCGTAGGGCTAGCTACGAGGCTGAGTGTGGTTTGATGTAGCCTTGAGTTTTACCTTATTTCAGCCTAAGGTAGATTTGAGCACTAACACAATCCTTTGCTGTTGTTTTCACTGTCATGTCTTCATCATATCCTGCAAATTTGTTTAGTGTTGGAATGACTAGTTCCAACACACACTTAGAATTGTGACAATAGTTGGTCATACTAATGTCACTTAAATTACAACCAGTTTTATTGTCATGACAGTTAATCAATACATTACAAATTTAAAAAACATCATCAGAGAATTAAAAATTTTGATAGTAGCATAAACTTCTCCTCGGTCAGCATTTTCACAGTGTTCTCCACATTCGTCCACACCAGCCCCCATGCCCACCAATCTGCTCTTGATCAGCTACTATGCAAACTCATTTCGTCGAACTTCTTCTTCAAACTTGTGTTCCCGCTCTTCAACAGTAATAGAAGACTCAGCACTTGTTATGTTGTCCAAATTAGGAGAATCTTTAGTTGAACATGTTTCTGTAGATAAACTTAGCTGTCGATGCTCCTTAGTCTCACACTTTGGAAACATATAAACCAAAGAAGCTAATAGAGGATCTGAAGTTGCATTGGAGGAAGTACCACCGGAACGAGAGAAAGCTCCCCCAAGAAGAGAGTGCAATTGCACCTCACGTAGCTCTTTTCCCAGAAAAGACAATGTAGAATTAGATGGCATGCCCCCTTTACGAAATCATCTTCTCTGCTGTATCTTGAAAAAATGACCATGCTGAAGAGTAATATGCCCAACCATATCTCTCCCAACTTTGGCTGCACAAACAGGACATACCGCATTAGAGGATTCAAACGAATGGTGATCCTCAAGATGGCAGCAGAGAGTGGCAATGTCAAAATCTAGTTCACAGAACGGGCAGGAAAACTCTTAACGCATGTCATAGTCCACCTTCATCTCATCAATCCCCATATGACGATCCATGGATGATCGTCCCGCATGGCGCTTGGCAGCGCTGTATCGAGCGGCCCACAATTCATCGTCCATGGCAGAGGGTAAATCTATTAAACCCTCTCAAGTCCCAATAGAATTTGATTTAACCCTCTTCTTTCTGTGTCTAATTCGCCTCTCAGAAGTCCCCTATCACAGATCTGGAAGTGAGAAACAACATGTATATGCTGGCCATTCTAGCGACAGCCTGGTGAGCAGAGACATCAAGTACTGACAGGAGGGTGGCTCATGGAACCACCAGTCCAAATCGGGTATATTGTCTTTAGATATATTAATTTGCCTCCCTGGTTATAAAAATAGCTTGTCCCAACAATGATCTATTACATACACAATGCACTCTTCTTTACCGCCGCTCCTCCTCTGCAAAGTAGTGGTTGCATCGACATTCAATACAGCGTCGGATCCATTAAAAATGATCCTCAATATCATGGCTGCTCATGCTGTTTTCACTTCATCCACACTTAGACGAACTCCGGCGCTATCCAACCACGTCCACAGCTAACTATTCGTACTGCCACCAGTATTGATAGCTTTATACGTGATCCCAATGCTGCCCTTCACAGCAGATCCTCTACTGTATATATATGTATGTTGCCTCCACTGCAGAATCACATCTGGAATGAAATAAGTGTAACACTGATAGCAAGTAGTCAACACTCCACACAGAAAATCAATTCTTTGAGGCTCGACCTCCTCAAAATGTAGCAAATCACTTCTCTGAGGTTTGACCTCCTCCGAGACACAACAAGTAACCAAAGCAGATTAATTAAAAAAACGTTGCACAAAGGAAGGCTTAGCTCTCCACACATCCAATCAGATTCAGATCCAATCAGATTCAGGCTCGACCTTCTTTGCGACTGGCTGGATGGACAAACAAAATATTTAATAAAACTATACAAATAAAATGATTTATTTTTCCTATTCCCAGGAAGGGCCAGAGGCCCTTACGGGCTCTGAAGCTCTGATACCAAGATAAAAATTACACTTTGCAAACTCTATATAAATTCTATATTCTGAATCAAAGAAATTACACACATATTTATACATAAAATAGTCTCAAGATAGGAACTCTATCTTGGACGTACAGTAATGTGGTTGAGAGATTCTCTCAACCACACACTAAACTAGGAAAGAATATAGTTCTAACTACATCCTATTATTTAGGAACAAAATCCTCAAATGGAGAATTACAACCATAAACAAGAAGTAATTAGATATTTCTAACTATATATTTCTAATAATATATGTTTTCACTGCATTAAGAAATCTGATAGGTTTAGAAACTCTACGATATGTTACGAACACTAACCAGGAGAATTGTTGTTCATATTTCTAATGAAGACAGAAAGAAAGGACCCAGATCTAGATCACCTTCTAACTCCTTCATTCTTGAAAAACAAACTCTCAAAACATGTTATCGATAGATGTGACTCCATGAGTGTGTGACAAAACTATCATAAAAAATAATAGATTCATTGTCAATTTGTGCTATTGTTTCTTGATTTTCAGAAAAACAAACACTAATCCAATTTGGTAGCTTAAGGCTATCGAATGTTTTGTTTCTACTTTCATCAAAATTCATTGTTATCATAGTACTCCTAAAATTAGTTGATTCAGCAGCATACACATCATTTGAAATAACTTGTCGTAAATCAATTTCATATTTGCAATATCTTTTTTTCTTGTTTTCACTTGATGATGAAATCACATCAATATCGTTTATCTTGTATACATATTTCTCTACAAAAGTATTAATTCTTAATTTGTGGATGATTTGTTCAACATCTATGTTTAGCCCTTGATTTCCATGGGTAACGTTTATGAAATTTATAAATAGATCTTCATAAATATAGATACTTGATACTTCCATGATATCTTTAGCATTTATGATTAGTAGTTGGTTTTTCTTTTTTGGGTGCATTTTGACATTATTTGCTCTATTTTTTCATTTCTGCAAACAAGTTTCTGTATCCAGTTCTTTCCAAGTATGTGTGAAGTAGGCTCTATTCATCAAAAAGTTTAATTTCTTCAAATTTACTTAAGTTAAAATCATTTTAAGTCTATACAAGCTATGTAACATGGGAAACAATTTTTACTATTATTTCTCAAAAAGTAATTGGCAAAAGAATGAATTTTTTTATCTTTTTTCTTTCAAATATATCTAGCTAGTGAAGGTATTTCCTACCAATTGCAACAACAAAATACATGTCTATAACAAATTTCAAAAATAACAATGACTTACCTTGAAACAATATATATATTTTAATTAGTGTATTACTTTCTCTTTTTTCATGCAAACCTTTACCCTTCTCTAGCTATCATGTAGTTGATTTGTCTCACAAAAATATCTTGAATTAGAAAAAGGTTTAAAGAAACATTATTCTTCCAAAGTACAGGATACCATAATTGAATTGGTTCTTGATTCACAATGAATTTAGGATTACATGGAAACCTGCTAAAACTATCACATGAAATCAAAGCTATTATGAGATATGTCATCCTTTTGGCCTTGGATAAATCGCTAAATGGCTAATTAAATGAAAATATTTATAGAACAGAGAGATTGAAAAGAACTTGGTCACTCGTCAGAATGGAATTTGCGATAACGTTAGATCCATCGACTTTTGAGGTTGTAAAACTATTTTCGTGATACAATCATACCTCTGAAATCTTCAATATTCGTTTAAATGTCTTCACATTCAAAGATATTTTCTTCGTTGGCAACACAATTTTTCTTTTTTAATATCTTTTTTCCACACAGATGAATAATTTCTCTGAAATCGAAAACTTATATAAAACATGCAACATTCGCTAATACAATAGTCCAAATCTTATTATTATTTTTCTCTTCCATTGGAAGATTAGAATAACGTTAGTATGCAAACAACTAGTGGAAGATTTCATGGACAAAACTAGGTAAATGGAAGGTATCCGTAAAAATAACTTCTCTTTTTCTGCTAATCATATTTGTTTCGAAGCATAAAACACCTTCTAAATCAATAATGTTCCCAGCCCCACTAAATTGCAAAAAAATATTTTTTCGATATTATATATATAATTTTGGGTCTGAATATTGCAAGTGTGATTTATTACATAGGACATTTATAAATAAACAAAAATAACCATGAGAAAAATCCTTATTTATAGGAATGAAGATGTGTAGAGGATGTTCAATATACATAAGAAGCTTTCCACTTTTAATTATCTGGATGATAAGATTGTGTATTTTTATATTATTAGGATATTTAATTGTAAATAATTTTTTGAATATTGATTTGTTTATGTTATTGTGAGCTATATGATTAATTGATAAATACATTGTTATTATAGGCTTTTATTTCTAATAGTTTATTAAGTAATAGTGTTTGCAAAACCGTTCAAAAGAAATAGGTTATAATGCCTATATGTGCTAATTTTTTTTTTAAATAAACAAATGTTTCTCCATTGATTATTTAGCAATCACATTTCAAATATACCTATTCGTTGATGCTTTAGAAATTAAGTCTTAACTTTAAAAAATAATAACAATAATGATTTCACTTGGAATAATGATTATATTAGAAGTAAGAAAGTTTTGTTGGTTAGTCGTCAGTTTGATGAGAGATTTTCTCAACAATATTTTTTTGTCTTAAAAATTATTAAATTTCATTTTCACTTTGTTATAAACAATATAAATATTTTTCTGAATTACTTATTCACAATGTATATCCAAAAGAATTCTAATTTGATATCAGAGCCCATATCGGCCTGACTTCTTCAAAGGACAGCCCAGGAAAATGGAAAATATTTCAAAATTGATTCTCTGCACATAGATTACTATAGATGTATGTATCTGTGTGTTTTTTTTTCAAGATCTGTCAATCTATTCACAGTGTAGATCAGAATTGTTAGAAATAGTGCAGCCGGAATACAAAATCGTTGTCCAAGAGTATTGTACGTGCACTTGAGGCTTAACCTCGTTTTGGAAAAACAACTCGGTTGAGCGGTGGAGAGATCTGCACGTGGGGTTATGTAGTGGATCAACGCTCTTATTGAGTGCATGTGATGAATTCAAATATTATTTTTGTTCTGAACGCTCCAAAATTCTATTTTGAATGTGGAAATGCAATATGGTAATGGATGCCATTTAGGTGGCTCAATTCTGTGATAGGGTAGTGACTTTGGCGCAAGAAATTTTAGTGTGTGAGATTCGATTTCGGACAGACCCATAACCAACCCTTGGTGCTTCTGACATAGCGCACATTTCAACTCACAATTTGGTGAAATACATGCAGTGGTTGTAGAAGTAATGAAACCTGAAGATGGAATATTAAACTACTAGGCTGTTCAAGCCATATATTTCAAATTTCTTATCATTTCAACAACAAATAAAGGAAAATCCGCCCCTATGTTTTGAAAACATTGGCGTTGTTGGAAATTATGTCATCCACAGCATTGCTCTGAAGTCTAATTTGACCAGAAAATCATGCGTGGAGTGTAAGATTGTCTAAAGCAGATTCACTACCTGTAGCAATGTATGAAAATAGGTATGAACATTCTAAATTGATACCGTGCAGAGTCAATGCAGTGCCACAGAGGTGTAGTTGAGCGTTCTGAGAGCACTTGCATTTGCAAAACAACAGAAACAACAGATTCGTATAATGCGAGATGTATGAGGAGGTCTAAAAACTAAAAAAATGAATAACAGAGATCCTTACGGAGAACAATAGCAAGGAACTTGCAGCCAATATGGAGCATATCATTCATGTTTGTACAATACGGCTTTCGAAGCCACAGCATCAGGATCAGTAATCAACGTACGTAACGGTTCGAACAATATGCATGAATGGGTAGTTTGTAATAATTTTTTATTTGAGAAACACATCTATATAGATGAGGACTTAAAAGACAGCTTAGAGATTGATATAATGGATATTGTGTTAAGCGCTCTCTTCCAATGTGAGATTTCTAGAAATTGATCTGTAATTGTTTCTTTAAATTATGGAAATCAACTCCAGTTATTTCTTTAAATTGGGAAATCAACTGAAGTAACCAATTGCAATTATTTCCTTAAATTGGGAAATCAACCAATTGCAGTTATTTCCTTACATTGGGAAATCAACTGAAGTTATTTAATTTCTTTTGGAAGCTTAAGAAGTGATCAGTTACTCCCATTGCAGTTATCTAGTCCATTACTCTCATTACAGTTATCTACCATGATTTGTAAAACACTTAACTAATAGCCAACTGAAGCTTGATGGAAGCTTGGCTATAAATTCTTATGTTTGGTCCCCAATCTCGCTAACTTAATCCCCTTCAGCCTTACACCATCAAGTTAGAGTGAGGAGAGCTTGGAAGTTCCTTCAGATTTTCTTTAGTGTTGGTGTTGAGGACACAGTGCTGTGTAGTGACTATGTTAAGGAGGTTTCGTTGCAGAAAAGTGAACGTGGAGAAGAACTCTCGAGGCTCTGGCTGCTGCATTATAGTTTTATTAAAGTCTGTTTCGTTTCTTTGAAGAATCTGCAATAAACCATTCGTTGGAGCACCTCTCGGACCGTTGATCTTTTTGTAGACTTCATCTCTGCAAAATTACTTTTTCTACATAGTATAATTTATCAATGGCTGGAGGTATTATTTAATGGACAATTTTATGTTTTTAATTATTTATTCGGCATTTTGAATCGTTATTTATGCTAACATTTGGTATCGGAGTAGGTTTTATCTCTGCCTTGGTGATTATAGACATATTTTGAGAATTTTCTGAATTAAATTATTTGGAAATATGTCTAATTTTTTTCTCAAATTTATGATTATAATATTTATTTAGTGCAATTTGAATAATTATTGTGCAATTTAATTTGCAGTTAATATATGTTATTTTGGATGAGTAAATGAGACCCATTTAAAAGTTATGTATGAATATTGTAACTTTATTTATGCAAATTATCATTATTGTCATGTCAGGTTAATTTTTTTTTTTTATATATGTAAATAATGTCTAGTGACCCATATAATTTTAATTGATTAAGAGTATAGCCACAACATCTCTAATTAAATAAAATTATATATATTATGATTGATTAAGATCACATAAGAATATTTAGACATTAATTGTAATTAATTATACTAAATATAGTAAATTTTATCTCGCAGAAATTTTTGTTATATTTATATAATTAATTAGGCTAAAATATTTATAACTTACCCACAAAAATTATGAATTAATAGTTTTATCATAAAGTTCAAAACTTTAGACATTAATTGTAATTAATTATACTAAATATAACAAATTTTATCCCATGGGAATTTTTGTTATATTTATGTAATTAATTATGATAAAATATTCATAACTTACCCTCAGGAATTATGAATTAATAGTTTTATCATAAAGTTCAAAACTAAAATAGAATTTATAACAAATTTTAATCATAATATACCCTTAGAGCTATGAATTAAGTGAATAATTTGACAGATTCTATCATAAAGAATAAATGAATTTGTTTGAAATAAAAATTTAATCCACAGACAATTTTTGTGTCATTAGATTCAATTTTAAGCGTGATTTACATTAATAAAGCATGAAATTTTATTTAGTCCTCAATTTTAACATAAACATGTGATCTTTAATTTTATGTAGTTTCTCTGAAATTCGTACTGATATCCCTGAACATAAGGGAGATAACTATAAGGTCTGGAAGGAGAGAGTTCTCCTTCATTTGGGGTGGATGGACATAGACTATGCTATTAGGAAAGATGAACCACCAGCACTTAATAATACCAGCACTGCAGTGGACTTCACGCTTTATGAACGATAGGAACGATCTAATCGCCTAAGCATGATGTTCATTAAGACTAAAATTTCAGCTAGTATTAGTGAACAACATGAAAAGGTTTAAGATTTGTTGAAAACCATTGATGATCAATTCCTCACTTTAGACAAGGCACTAGAAAGTACCCTAATCATGAAATTCTCATCCCTAAGGCTCACTAGTATGAAAGGTGTGCGCGAGCACGTCATACAAATGAGGGACAATGTGGCTCAATTGAAGAAACTCCAGGTTGAAATATTGGAGTATTTCCTAGTGCGCTACATCCTGAACACCTTTCTACACCAATACGGACCCTTCAAAATCTCATACAACACACATAAGGATAAATGGTAAATTAATGAACTCATGACCATTTGTGTTCAAGAGGAAGAAAGACTGGTGATGGAAATGGGAGAAAATGCAATGCTGACAACGCGAGGAAAGGGAAAATCTCAAGCCAATCGGAAAGGGAAAGGTAAAGTACATCCCCAAGATGATATCAAGAAGGATTCCAAGTGTTTCTTCTATAAAAAGAATGGACACATGAAAAAGGAATGCGGAAAATTTCAGAAATGGCTTGCGGATAAAGGTAATCCAATCTCATTTGTTTGTTATGAATCTAATATGATTAATGTCAATATTAACACTTGGCGGATTGATTCTGGATCAACAATTCACATTTCGAATTCCTTGCAGGTTTGCAAAACTTAAGGAAGCTAGTGGGAAGTGAGCAAAGCATCTTATCAGGAAGCAAGATGGGCTTGCATGTGGAAGCTATAGGAACATGCTATTTAACTTTAAGTAGTGGCTTTGTTTGACAATTAGAAAAGACTTTTTATGTTCCAAGTTTTTCTAGAAACTTGATTTCAGTTTCGAGGCTTGTACCTTTTGGAAATTCCTTTTCCTTTAGCTTTTTAGAAACATCCTTCAATTTATTTTATAAATCTTATTTTGTTGGGAATGATATTTTGTCTAATAGTCTTTACTGCATTAATTTACAAAAAAATGTCACTTATAATTCAATGCATGTTCACACTGGCACTAAAAGATGTCTTATTAATGAAAATTGCTCTAAATTATGGCACCAGAGACTAGGTCATATCTCCATAGAAATAATTAAAAGATTGATAAATAAAGAGGTACTTAATACTCTGGATTTTACTAATTTTGAGACTTGTGTGGACTGCATAAAGGGAAAGAAAACCAACAAGTAGAGAATGGACTCACACTATCAGACATACTTCATCTCTTTTATAGATGATTACTCATGATATATGTATCTCTACATGCTTCATAAAAAGAGCAAAGCATTAGATGCCTTTAAGATCTTTAACTCTGAAGTAGAGAATCAATGCGACAAGCAAATTAAGATCATGAGATCATATAGAGGTGTAGAATATTATGGTAGATACACAGAAGATGGACAAACACTTGCGCCATTCACAAAATTTCTTCAAGAGCATGGGATTGTTGCCCAATACACCATGCCTGGTTCATCCAACCAGAATGGTGTAGCAGAAAGAAGAAACCGAACATTATTGGACATGGTGCGGATTATGCTTAGCAGCTCCAATATTCCTAAATCCTTGTGGACTGAAGCACTTAAGACAAAAGTGTATATATTAAACCGAGTTCCAACCAAGCCTGTTCCTAAAACGCCATTTGCATTATGGAAAGATTGGAAACCGAGTTTACGACATATGCGCGTTTGGGGATGCCTGTCTGAAGTGAGAATATATAATCCATAAGAGAAGAAGTTGGAACCAAGGACCATTAGTGGGCATTTCATGGGATATGTTGAAAGGTATAAAGGTGACACATTTTATTTTCCATCTCACAGCACTGGGATTGTGGAATCAACAAAAGCAAAGTTTCTTGAAAATGACTTGATTAGTGGGAGCGATCAAACCAGGAACATAGTTTCTGAGAAGGATCATTTAGAATATCAACCTTCCACCTCAAGTGATAGATTGGTTATTGTTCACAACACCCCTCAAGTACAAACTGGTGTTGAAAAACCAATTTTTGAAGTTCCACAAGTTGTTGATGACATTCCAGTAGATCAGATAGTTCAAGAATTTCCAAGAATTTTTGAACAACAAGTTGAACCGCATACTTCTCAGGAAGATGGTGGTACAACATTAACAAGATATACTAGACCAAAGAGATCAACAATACCTAATGATTATATTGTGTATCTACAAGAATCTGACTACAACATTGGAGCCAAAAATGATCCCGAGTCTTTTTCACAAGCCATGAGTTGCAAAGAATCAGAATTATGGTACGATGCCATGAAGGAAGATATGAATTCTATGAAGAGTAAAGAAGTCTAGGATCTTGTTGAGTTGCCTAATGGTGCAAAAGCCATTGGATGTAAATGGGTCTTTAAGACAAAGAAATACTCATTGGGCAACATTGAGCGATACAAGGCAAGGCTCATTGCAAAGGGATTCGCTCAGAAAGAAGGAATCGATTACATAGAGACTTTCTCTCATGTATCTAGGAAAGATTCCTTGCGTGTTATTATGCCATTAGTAGACCATTTTGACTTGGAGTTGCACCAAATGGATGTGAAAATGACATTTCTTAATGGAGATCTAGAGGAGGAGGTTTACATGAAACAACTTGAAGGATTCTCCTCTAGTGATGGTGATCAATTGGTTTGCAAGCTCAAGAAATCATTGTACGGATTAGCACAAGCATCCTGCCAATGGTATTTTAAATTTCATCATGTAATTTCTTCTTTTGGTTTTGTAGAAAACATTATGGATGAATGTATATACCTAAAAGTCAGTGGGAGTAAAATCTGTTTTCTTGTTTTATATATGGATGATATTTTGCTAGCAGCAAATGATAAGGGTTTGTTGCATGAGGTGAAACAATTCCTCTCTAAAAATTTCAATATGAAGGATATGGGTGAGGCATCTTATGTCATCGGCATTAAGATCCATAGAGATAGATTTCGAGGCATCGTGGGTCTATCTCAGGAAACCTATATTAATAAAATTTTAGAGAGATTTCGGATGAAGAACTGTTCACCAAGTGTCACTCCCATTGTGAAAGGTGATAGGTTCAATTTGAACCAATGCCCTAAGAACGACTTTGAAAGGGAAAAAATGAAAAACATTCCATATGCTTCTGCTATTGGAAGCCTAATGTATGCTCAAGTCTGCACAAGACCTGACATTGCATTTGTTGTGGGAATGTTGGGACGGTATCAGAGTGATCCATGTTTAGACCACTGGAGAGCTACAAAGAAAGTAATGAGGTACCTTCAAGGAACCAAAAAATAAATTCTTATGTATAGACAGACGGACAATTTGGAGTTAATTGGCTACTTATATTCTGACTTTACTGGATGTGTTGATTCATGTAAATCAACATCAGGATACATTTTTATGATGGCCGGTGGAGCTGTATCATGGAGGAGTGCCAAGCAGACCTTGATTGCCACTTCCACTATGGAAGCTGAGTTTGTCTCCTGTTTTGAGGCTACATTGCAAGTTGTATGGCTTAAGAGTTTCATTTTTGGGCTTATAATTATGGATTCTATTTCTAAGCCATTGAGAATGTATTGCGATAATTTAGCTGTTGTTTTTATTTCTAAGAACAACAAAAGTGGGAGTCAAAATAAACACATCGACATTAAGTATTTAGCTATAAGAGAATGTGTTAAAGAAAAGAAAGTGGTCATTGAGCACATTAGCATTGAGTTGATGATCATTGATCCTTTGACTAAGGGCATGCCATTGTTTAAATTCAAGGATCATGTAATGAATATAGGACTTGGTTCCATTATGTAATTTCTCATTGTATGAACAATGTTATTTTAATGAAATTCTTAATTATTGTGATGTTTTTCCCATATTTATGTGCACCTTAATTTGATTTGAGAGAATTCATCTATGTAGGACCAAGAATGAACATAGGGCTTATTCATTAAGAAATTGTTGCCACATAAATTTTAATAGAAATAAATACATAGTAATACATGGAAGATAATACTCATCATTAGAGGACTTATCACAATGATTCATGTATTTATTAATTAATACATATTTTCAATGGGTTTTAAGATGAGACATTAAGATTGGAAGTATGGACCAAGTGGGAGAATGTTAAGCTCCCTCTCCCAACGTGCGATTTCTGGAAACTAATCTGCAGTTATTTCCTTAAATTATGGAAACCAACTGTAGTTATTTACTTAAATTGGTAAATCAACTGAGGTTAATTAATTTCTTTTTGGGAGCTTCTGAATTGATCCCTTACTCCCATTGCAGTTATCTAGTTTGTTACTCCCATTATAATTATCTACCATTATTTTTGGAACACTTAACGAATAGCCAATAGAAGCTTGATGGAAGCTTGGATATAAATTCTTTTGTTTGGTCCCCAAGCTCACTAACTTAATCCCCTTCAGCCTTACACCATCAAGTTAGACTGAGGAGAGCTTGGAAGTGCCTTCAGATTTTCTTTAGTGTTGGTGTTGAGGACGCAGTGCTGTGTAGTGGCTACATTAAGGAGGCTTCATTGTAGAAAAGTGAACATGGAGAAGAACTCTCGAGGCTCTAGCTACTGCGTTATAGTTTTATTAATGTGTGTCTCATTTGCTTGAAGAATCTGCAATAAACCATTTGTTGGAGCACTTCTCGGAGCATTGATCTTTGTGCAGATTTCATCTCTGCAAAATTACTCTTTCTACATAGTATAATTCATCAATGGCTGGAGGTATTATTTAATGGAAAATTTTAAGGTTTAAGTTTTAATTTTCGATTCATTTTAAGTATTTATTCCACATTTTGAATCGTTATTTATGCTAGCATATTGGTTTAATTGTGATGGGATTTTTGGTTTCATTTCTGAGAGTAGTTTTTTCAAATGTTTATTAATCTGGTTTGTAAAATTTTATAATAAATAACCAATTATTGAATATATTAGTATAATTTAAAATATCATATTCTTAGGTGCCGAGAGCCTATCGCTAATTTTTATTCTGAGAATATGTTATATGCTCATGGGTCTTATTGCACTTAGAGCTTCAAGAGAATCATTTATATTTTATGTTATGTGATCCTTGTATGTAAAAAGGTAAATTACATAAATAATTTGATGTTGAATATGCCCATAAAACATAAAAATCACCTATACAACTATTGAAAGTGTAGTTCTTTTCATTTTGATAAATGGGAGTTTGTCAATAACGTGTTCCAATATTAAGATTTTGTTTTGGAAGATCGAAAAGTTTCATTTATATAAAGTTCATCAAATATGGTCAAAGGTGATTATGTCTTAAATGAGTGGGTTGTGAAAAAAGCATTGTGTGGGGCCTTCTGAGTGGGGATAACTGTCGAGGAGGACCAGTTAGACAAATGTGACATGTGAATTTTAATTTGTGATTTTTGTATTAATAGCTGTAAGGATGTAAATGAAAGAATTAAAGGGGTAGCGTGGAATAATTCTTACATTAGAATGTAGGAATATTTTGTCTCTTAGTGGTTAGAGCCTGTTAAGAGATTTTCTCAACAATATTCTCTTGTTTTAGGCACTGTTGGATCTCATGACCACTATTTATGTGACTTCTAATTTGAATTTTTTGTGAAAAATACGAATAGTTTTTTGAGTAACTTGCGTACAATGTTTTTCCATCCAATTTCTAATTATTTCACTACAAAGTATTGCTCAAATTAAAACACAACATAAATAATTTACACGAAAATAAATAAAATGATGTGGATACAAATGATTTTGCATAAAAATCTTGTATATGGACAAGATATAGAGTCATAAAATACATAAAAAACAACATATCTAATATAGATATCATAAAATCTATGCTTGTGGTTGAAAATAATATCGTGTACAATTCTTATGCTAACAAGTAAAACACCCAATTCTCGGAACATAGTTTCGATTTCGAAAACTCAAATAAAACCATTCAGAATGAACCTTCCCTTGGAAAAAACTATGAAAGACATAAATATATATTAGAAACATGCAAGAAACATGCATGCCCCACTAAGCAAAAAAGGGAAAAAAACAATGATCAACAAGTCACCAATGTAACTATCGACATGTTACATGTTAAAATTATGCCACAACATCTTTATTAAACTTATAGGATTTATTTATGATTCTTAAGCTAATGAGAAAAACACACTAACACATTAATTTTTATTATTATTTTTATTATTTTTATTAGTATTAAAACCATATAGTAGAAGCTATATAAAACATAAACCCTTTGATTTATGATTTATGCCAAAGAACCGGTATGCATCAATAAAAATACAAATTTTATATTACACATCTGCGTACTTATGCAATCATTTTCCCCTTCACATAATTCACCTACACACTTTTCTTCCACATAATACTAATTTCTAAACAACAAAACCCACTCAGCATGACTCATAAGGTATAATGTATCGTACAATTTCATATTTATTTAACTTCATATCTTTCTTCCTGGAAAATGAAATAGTTAAAGGTAGTTGTTATATAAAAAAATGAGAAATATAAGGATAAACGACTTTAAAAACAAGTGTTAATATTTGGAAAATTAATTTCTTAAAGGTTTTGATCTATGAAAAATAGAGGATTTGCATAAAACAACAAAGAATATACGAACACACCTTCAACTTTCAATTGTGCCCAAATGGAATTTGTAAATATCATATAAAACACAAAAATATACTAGAGATTACATTGAGGATGAATTGAAAATAAAAAAATTGACTTTTGCAATATATCATTAGTCCAGAAAATAATTAACATTCAATCAACCACAAATTTTTTTCTCCTTGCAAAGAGAATCTCGTGCCCACATACATTTTATTATATCATTAATCTAAAAAAGAACCAACGATCAAGAGACCATGTTTTTGTCTCCTCGAAAAGAGAAACTTGTCTTTGTACTCCTTGCAGAAGATGACAATTTAATTGAAAGAAAGCAATCGATGTTTTTTCCTAATCACAGTTTAATTTGCGTCATTGTTATCGAGATACATTTTTATCAGCGAAATATTGAAAACATACAGCAGGAGAAGTGACAGTAAGAAATTTAATGCAATATGTATCTGAATACAAATGAATTATCACAATTTCTATAATAAGAGTAATAAAAATTTAATTGAATTAAAATAGTTGGAGTTATTCCTTAATCACAGTTTAATCATCCTCAATGTTGTCTAAATACACTGTTATATGGTCTATATTTTTAACCTTTTAAATACCTAGAATGAAATATTGACAATATACAGTTAGAAATATTGATGGTAAGAAATGTCACAAAATACCAAAAAAGTAACATAATTGATATAATAATCACAATTAAATTGAAATAAAATAATTGGCACTATTCCAAAATCGATTTCTATAAATTTGAGAAATTCCACATGTAAATTATCCTTTTCGAACTGCACTTAAATTGTTTCATGTAATTTTTACATATAAGTGTATCAATCTCGATCTAAAGCACTAATGGTAAAGAGAGTGAAATAATCATTTTCTGAAAATGGAAATGCCTACGAATTTGTTGCAACTATAAAAATATAGAAAGTAGAACAAACCCACCAAAAGAATTTTGTACAACAACAATTACACTAGCAAGAGAGATTTAGGGAAATGTCTAGAAGCTTATATTTTCTATTGGTCTAATATGGTCTAAATGGTCCAAAATGCTATGAGGAAAAGTCTTAATATTATTAGAAGTCCCTACTCGATCACAATGTTTTATGTTGAAAATATGGGAATATGGTGCAATGCCAATGAAGTAGAAATGATGCACCTATAACTAATTATAGTATCATATCCCCATCTTCTCAACACATAACATTATAATTGGAAAAATGAAAAATTTGATCAATGATCCATCATAATGATTGAATGCAAGCAATTTTTATGAAGTGAAATATTATTAATGATTTCGCTCTCCCATATTCTCAGCACATAACATTATACTTGTAAAAATGAAAAATTTGATCAATGATCCATCATAATGATTGAATGCAAGTAATTTTTACGAAGTGAAATATTATTAATGATTTCTCTCATAATATCTTGTGCTGAGAATATGGACAAATGATGCACTTCCAACGTACCAGAAATATTGTTGAAAGAAAAAATTATCACATTGGTCAACTTATTACTAATGATCGTACAATATGCCCATATCCTTAGCACATATATTACAATCGATAAAATCAAAAAATTTATCAATAGTACAACAACAAAATGAATTTTTTTGCTAATGATCCATCACATTGATTGAATGCAAGCAAGATTCAAAAAATCAAACATTGTAAGGTCATGCTCTCTGGACAATGAAAGCTTTGTTTATGGAAATCGTTGTGTAAATAGGAATAGCTGTGAAACTACAGAGGAAATGCATTCTAGGGAAGGAACATTCAAGGTTCAAATCCACACAACCACATAACTTGTGTATAATTCATAAACACTTGCACTCGTGAAATTTACAAAAAAATTATTGTCTCTTTGTTCATGTCAACACTCCAATTTTTTTTTATGTATTTCAAAATGAAAGTAATATATCATAAGATGAATGCTTAAAACCTTCCCCCACATAGTGGACTTAAATCACAGATCTATGCATATGCCTATTTACACAAAAATAATTATTAACTCAACAAATTTTATGTTGTGATAATGGAAGCTCTCCGATCTATGCATATGCCTATTTACACAAAGATAATTATTAACTCAACAAAGTTTATGTTGTGATAATGGAAGCTCTCCACTTTTATAATTTGTCTCTTTCCACATATTTCTTTGACATTCTTATTATTATATATTATTGTTAATATATTAATGATAAAAATTTCCAAATAATTGACTAAAATAAACTTCACAAAATGAAATTTTTAAAAATATTTAACTGCTTAAAAGAAAAACTAAAAATCCTTGCCTTCAGAAAATTTATATGACCGTAATAAGAAAATGTGAAATGTCATTACACTATGAATTAAATTAATAAATTTCCCTCTTCACCTGCATTCTGTCTCACATATTTCCATCAGTGCACTTACTTAATTCATCATAACTAAATCTGTAAAAGTTTTAAATAAAAAATAGTTTCAAATTAATTTTCCGTTAGTGCCCCTATTCTCATGTACATTATCCATCCTTTGCATAAGAAAATCTCCACAAAAGGAAATAAAAATAATACTAATTATAAATTATTGGTAAAACTAATTATGTACCGATGACATAAATTCCCTTCTACGCCGATGTTTTCTTGCTCATCTATGATTCTCTGCACATCCTTGGGATCATGAACAATTACATTGTGCGGTCTCAAATTCGGGAAGAGAGAGAAACTAAAAATCAACAAAAGTTACATCGATGCTATATTTACATTTCTATAAAGACTCTGCAAACATAGAATTTGTGACTATAACCAAAATTTTCCATGTATATTGGGAACTATAACACAAATTTAACTCTATGGAACACACAAATCTAGAGCTATATAACAAAATCTCAATTCATTTCTAGCTAGAATATTTTATGCTCTATAATATCTCATATATTTAGTCTTAAAGCATATTGAAATGATTAAATTTTAAGCATAGACCATTTTGACCTAAATCCAAAAATAGAATTGAAGATGGAGCGAGTTAAATTGAGAAACAAAACATTTTAGTTTTCGTTTCGCTAACTTGGCACAGGTAGATATTGACAATGTTCAAAAGGACTTCAATTTAAAACATGATGATATCATGGATATAACCAATTTTCTCCCCCTTCTATGCTCGAGGCAGAAATTAATGAAAATGAAGTCACTTCGGATATCGAAAATATGAAGTATTTACATAGTTGTTATTATTTTTCCTTGATAGTAAAGAATATTAGTTTAGAATAGCTTCTATAACCCGATAGTGAAAAATGTTAATATTTCTTCAAATTTTTGAGCTGTGACTAAATTTGAAAATGCCAATAATTTCTATGCATCACATTTATCTCTATTGCTATAAATCGACATACATATCCCATATTTTACACGACTAAATATCCACAAAAAGAATAATAATAATAATAGATTAGCATCAATTTCTATATCAACCAATTTTATCCTTGAAAAACCATGTCATCATTTCCACCCTAGAGAATAGAATTTACAATATGAAGCACATCACAGTAAAAGCTTCACACAATTAAATTTTATTTTTGCAAAAATAACACAGTATTAGAGAACTTGCGTAATTCAAAACAATATGAAAAAAATCCATATTTCATTTTGCAATGGTTAACTATAAACCAATTTTCATGAGTAATCTTCTTATAGAGATGTACAATTTGTTTACATAAATCAAATAATTATTTAAATAAGTTCTACAGAAGATAGAAACCTTTTTTAGTATACGATTTTTTTCCTTGTGCGAAACCAATATTAACTATTATATTGTAATATATAAAAGGTACAATGGTAAATTGTAAAGTAGTATTTGTAAACCATTGAAAATAAATATAATTAAAAAACTTCATTATGCAGGTCCCCCATTTTCCCGCACAAATTATCTAAAATCAAGTTTTATACAATTCCCCCCCCCCCGCACCACATACTTCATAGTCCACACAGTAAGATCTCCATACAAGGAAACATAATAATATCCCCTTCTCTCCTACACATTCCTCATCATCCATAAATATTCATATGATATATAATCAAGAAATGTGTAAAAGTATTATATTTGTTCAGAAAATTGATAGACATACCCAATATTATGCACATTCAAAGCTACACACAATGAAACATAATAATAATAGCATATTAACATTACTACTTCAACATTGGCTTTCACATGCACCTAACGTTTCCTCAGTCTAATAATGCTTTACACAATGAAATATACCGCACAAAACCCAACCTACTCTAAAATCAAAGCGATATGCAATCTCTCTCTTGATCGTTCTTTGTAATCCAAACAATAATCCCCCATATTTCATTTACCAATGCTCAAGTGTAAGCCAATTTTTGTAAGTAACCTATGTATCGATATATACAGTTAGTTTACTTTCAGAAAATGAGTATTTAAATAAGTCTTATTCAACATAGAAACATGTTTTATTATACAAAGTTGTTTTTTGTGCGAAGCCCATATTATACCTTACATTGTAAGTCATAAAATGTACAATAGTCAATTTTAAATTATTATTTGGAAAGCATTATTTTGTATGAAACTAGCTAACAAAAAATGATTGTGTATTACTACATAATGGATATGGAAATGAAAAAAAATAAAAAATTACATTATGCACCACCCGTTCTCCTATAGAAACACATAGTCAAAACATTGTAAAATGAGAATTAACAACTTTAATCATTATGTTCACTCGTAAACACCTCGTCCTCTACAAAGATTCATAGTTCTGAAAGTAAATATCTACACAAATACTCCTCCAAACTTACTTTATACTCTGATGAGTGAAATATTCTCACAATGAAACATAACAATATTCTCTATTCATACCTCAAAAATCAAATCTCTACGCAATTTCTTCACCAAAAATACTTCATACACTACACAGGAAAATATTTTTACAACAAAACATTGAAATATTCGCCACTCTCCAAGACATGCCCTGTCCTTTGTAAAGATTTATATGATATACCATCAGGAAATGTGTAAAGGTATTACATTTTTTTGGAAAACCGATAAATATACCCCATATTCATTAATCTCCACATGCACCTGCCATTTGCCAAGAAATCACGTCATGCGTGAAAATATACCCTACGGTCTGGGTTGAGAGGCCTAATATAGCGGTAGGAATACAATCAAAAGAAGCATTCAAATTACAACTCCTAATGCATAAATTACGAAAATAGGAATATGTGACTTTACCTATATGTCCTATGTTTCAGGTTCATCTTGCAGGGTGCAAAACCTCCACTAATCTTCATGCTTCAAAACCTGTAACTCACTCAAGACAAAGCACAAAGACTAGTTGTACAACATATATATCCTAAATTTCAGTATGTTAGATCATATCAACTCATAAAAGATTCATGAAATAATGATTATAGGATCATTAACATGTATATTAAACATATAAAGACATGACATCAAGAATGGGACAAACATTCTTTTATTGATTTATGTAAAAAGAAAGTGGAGATATCACATGAAATCAGCCATGGATCCAAGAGAAATTGTCCTCCAGATCCGTCCAACCCAAGCCTCAATAATATTCTTCCATAAGAGGTGCACAAATGATGTCACATAAGGAGGGGGATCATCACAAGGAAGCAAGGGTTTCCTGAACATGAGAAGTGCAGGAGGCACAGGGATAATCAAAATTGATATTTTCAATAACAAGATTTAGTATCAATATAATTCTCTCTCCTCCCTTAGTCCTTCCCAATGAGGTGTGTTTATACTTCCTTAAATCAGTTTTTCAGTTGGGAAACAATTTGGCCACGGGCTGGTGTAG
Source organism: Pinus albicaulis (assembly GCA_034641835.2). Classification (NCBI taxonomy): domain Eukaryota; kingdom Viridiplantae; phylum Streptophyta; class Pinopsida; order Pinales; family Pinaceae; genus Pinus; species Pinus albicaulis. Next base: position 967,199,626 of record CM076570.1, on the reverse strand, counting down.
GTGGTTCTCAAGTAAAACCTGTAAACCCCGAACAATTAATTGGGAGTTTATTATCTTTTAATATTTTAAATTGTATATGAGGATCAAATATGAGTGGAACTACACATGCACGAGCAAAATTATCGGCAGATTTTCGTATGGATTCAAAATAATGATTTTTAAGAATTTGACCAAGTCTGAAAGGAAAAGGTTGCCCAAGGCCAATGCATAAGTCATCAAGTATATAAAGGTGATAAATGATTCTATAACAAATGACCCCTAATGTATGAGGTTAGAAGGGGTATATGATGGCTGAAATGTATTATATGCATAAGAAAGAATCTTGCGAAGACTTGAGAGGACTTCACCAGATTTCAGCCTACCCAAAACCAATGAAAAAAATCAGAAATAAAGCTCATGTTTAAGGTGGGTTTACCCATGCTCAATGAAATAAAATCATGTCTGCATATCAAGTATGGAGCGGATCCAATATGTATACAAGTATAGCAATAACTGTGAAGTAGATAGTGAATCATATGATCACTGCCTGAAAAGTACATATCAAAATCATGTCCAAGTATCGCATATAGAAGACTTTTCAATGATGTTGCAAATATATCTAATCACTAAAGTCACAGCTGAATCTCCAAGTACCAAATCATAAGTGGTGGAAAAACAATATTTCTCGCAACTCAGGTGCCAACATATAGGATGTTGTTGTGATGAACTCCAACATATAAGTGTGGATGGTATCACTCGCAGAAAACTGAAGGAGCTATCAAAGTGAACCAAAACATTTTGATGTGAACCTGAGGTCTTTCCCAATCACTATTGTACAATTCTACAGAATGGGAATAAATGAGCTGAAGTCGACCATGTGAGAAATTGTTTGATTATTGGTCATTGATGTATGTGAGATAACTCACTGATATTGATGATGAGAGTCAAGGTACGCCAACACAATATAACAAGTGAGAATGAATTAGTTGAAGTCAAAAACATGAGAGAATATACCAATCAGGTTACATTGATGTATTGTCACTGTCGATAGCGAAGGAATATGCCACTAATGACTGCAAACCCTAAAGTACTAACAAAAGGAATCTAGACCTTATTCCCAAAGAAATGAGTTGGAGTCAATGGGAAACGATTTGCTGGAAGGAAGGAATTAAGTCATCTCACATCAGTGCAACATGAGCATAACCCGCCAGCCAAAATTTATAAGGAATCAGACAAAGAAAAGTGAAGTAACCAACCCAAAGTACGTTTCTGGTATGCACAAAATGTAGCTAGCACACAACAAAAACACTCTGAACCAACCAATAATGAAATTTGGCAAAGAGGTGAGGAATACACTGATAGGGTCAAATGCAAACCAAGGCACTGCACAAATCCCAGCTGTGATAATGAAAGTTGAAATCGAACGCAAGGGAAAACAGTCAGTCAAAGACCCATGGTGTTGATCAAATGTTGAGCACAAGGTCACCTATCAATGATATAAATAGGTCCAGTGTGTGAATCTATGTTTACTCTCAGAGCGATTTGTCGAAGTCGATAAGAGACAAACCCACCTACAAGAAGTAAATGGAGACCTTCTCAAACCAACACAAGAAAAGGACCAAATGGCTTATGTGATAGAACAAGACTCTTATAGACCGGGGATGGCCCACTGAAAGATAAGTCAAGAGACACCACAGAAAGTTTGACTCAGGTTTAGTTCCCTTGAACAAAAGAACGAATCATTTTGACAATGGCAGCATATGATAACTTTGTATAAGTTTGTCATGCAGGAGGCATGAACAAACCCTCCATATAATTGGAAGAGATAACCAACTGGGGGAGTATTGACTTCATAACAAGGTTATGGCTTCTCCTAATTCAAACCAAACCCATCCCATAATAGAGAAAAGACTTAGATTTTTTTTCTTTTTTCAAAGGTGAGACAACTCACCCTTTAGTTACCATCAACTTTGGAAGTAATTTCCCAATCTCGCTCCTTTTTTGGATATTTAATTTTCTTGTATTTTCATGTTGAAAGATTTGAAAAGAATAAAAGAATGCCTATAGTACAATGGATATAATTAGTGTCGATAAATGGATGCAATAGTTCCTGGAATAGGAATAATCCTATGCTCAATGCAAGGTGGTGAAACTGGAAAGTGACACTCAGAGCAATGTTCCATCCATGGGAAAAGGTGTCTAGTCGCAAAAGCTAAGTGATTGCATGGCTAATTTTGTAGAAAGACAGGGTCAAAATATGGCTTATAGATGAGTCCAAGTGAAGTCAGCTTAAGGCCAAGATATAAAAATGGTCAATATGGAATGCAACAAAACAACTCAACAACAAAATTGGAGCCTCTAAGGTATAGAGCCAACAAAGATAGCGAAGAAGGAGAAGAATGAAGCTTCAACACATAAGTCATGGCGAGACTAAAGAGGACTCCCGACCCTACTCAATTTGCAGCATGGGTGACATGTGCTAGTTAGGATATAACTAAGAAGCCCATGTAAAGGATCGCTCTACCATCATATCATGATTTATAAACTGGCGAGTGAAAATGGTTTAATAATCATAACATGATGGGGTCGACCCTATGGCAAGATTTCAGTATGGAGGCTAGTATGCATAAGTGAAACAAAAATTGAATTCCCTAACCTATATGATAGTTATGAACAAAATACCTGCCATGACAGGTGAGCGGTCATGGAACTGAAGAAAAAATGGAAATGTCTGAAAATCCACTAAATCAACCTGAAAACAACCTATCCCAACACTTACAAGCCAAAAGGTTAAAAATTCATGAACAAATTCAAAAAATAAACATAAAAGAAAACTACGATTTTTTTTTTTTTAAATTTTGGGCATAAATTGGCCTTTTTGACTCACATTTGGTCATTTGTGTTTTGAAGAAGTTGTAAAAGAGCTATGGAGCGAAGAATCCCCTTCTTATAAACAGAGAAATTATCAATCAAATCAGTGTAAATCTTTCAGGTAAGACTCTTAATCAGCTTAGTCATTAATTTCTTTATCAATTCAATTTATTTTTAGGAATTTTACCATAGAATTTATATCTTTCTTGAAACCCTCTACCTATACACAGGTTCAAAATTATGAACTCGTGTATCGATGTGACTATGTCTAAATCAACTCACGTATACACTGAGACAAATTTTAAAGTTAAATTCTAATGGATTTTGAGTGAAATGATGCAGGATGACCATTAGCTGGAGAGAAAGGGAGTATTTCACTATTGATAAAGAGGTCATGGAACACCAATTATCCTTCGATATACTCTAGGGATGCAAATTTTTTAAGTTATTTAAAATGCCAAATATGAAAATGAACACAATATTGCTTGAAATGCTTATAAGTTATTGGGACCCGGATGAGGATTGTTTCATGATCGATCATATTCCATTAAGGATTGAAATTGAGGACATTTATTTCATAACTGGACTCTCTCGAAGATGGCAACCAGTAAATTTGCAAGGCAAGCCCACAGGAGGGCTAAATGTGAAAGATTACATTTGATTTTACTGCTGAGGGTACTGAGAAGGTTGGGACACATATCCAAATCAGATATGTGTAAGGGTTGCACAAGAAAATAGTTTGTTTCACTATTGTGAGAGTGGCAGGATCAGCATCCTTGAAAAAAGCCTCATAAGTAAACATGAGTTTGGCAGTGGATTTCTTGACCACAGTAAATAATTGGTGCATAGCCTTATTTGCAAACTTGAAGAAACAACTGGCCTCGATCTAGAAGAATAAGACAAAACATTTTGGTTATTTGAGCATATTATGAACATTCTTCTTTGAGAGAATTCCAGGGCTTCGCCCCAGGATTATCTCTACTATAAATAGCCATCGTGATCCATGGATATCTAAATGAGTAGATCTGATGTAGAGGCTAGGGGGTGGCTAGGTCCCGAGGACTACTTGGGATGATGATTTCTTCCTTTGGTGGGGAGAACAATTCATCGCAATAAAGGATTATCCCTATGATGGCATGGATTTTAGGAGAGATCCAAATTTTCCCTACCACCTAGTGCAACATGGGGGGTGATTGGTAAGATTGCACAATGATTTTTGATTATATGATATTTTTTATTTTCAAATTATACGAAAATGAAAAATATTTTTGTTAGGACCATTTGACTTACAATTTTATGGATCATGTTGCAAATATTGGACCAATGATACCTTAGGGCTTCTCGAGGCACATGAGCCGTAGAAGAGAAGTTGTTGATGTCGCAAAATACCCAGGCAGGTTACTCCATGCTATAGAGAGAAATCCCTTAACTCGCCAAGTCCCTATGGTTGCTATAGAGGACTTCCCGAAGGATATATAGAGACATGTGGTTGGAGTACCACACGATTGGGTATAGATATTCTACCATGTGCAGATAACTATAGTGTTCTTATGTAACACCTACCCATGGCAGGGCCCATAGGGATAGATTTTTATTGATCTGATGACTGTAATATTTTTTGATGATGAACATGATCGAGAATAAGCCCCAATTTTGTAGGGCGATATTGTCCGATTTTTGTATATTTTGAACAAAACTCTGATATATATATATATATATATATATATATATATATATAGAGAGAGAGAGAGAGAGAGAGAGAGAGAGAGAGAGAGAGAGAGAGAGATACAATGATTTATATGATGTGATTGTCTCATATGTACAATGATGATTGATGTTTTTAATATTTAATGTATTGAATGATTAATATGATAATCAATTTCTTAATTAGCTAATGAATCTACAAATGAATTTTCTGAATGGGGAATATGAATGAATGTAACATAGTGAAATGAGCGTTGCAACAAACACACTCTCAGAAATAATCGATGTAAAAATGGGTCTCTAACACAATAGGTGTTGTTTAACTGTGAAACCATCAATTACGAATCTAGGTACACTACTAATGAATCAATACGATGAGACATTTCTTCCAAAAGTAGACTAACCACAGTTTTATACTCTGCCACATTATTCAAATTAGGACCAATGTATATGCCCCTTGAGACTAGCCACTGACCGGATGGATAGTAAATTACCCAAGCCCCAGAAGCATGATTCTAGGTATGTCGAATAACAGCATTGACAAAGCCAAAATAACTCATCTCATCCACAAACTTCTGCCAAAGTAGATGAAAATCATCAAAATCACACCAAAAATCAATAGACAGATATGAAAAAAAAATACAATATATATATACAAAGAAAATGGTAGGAAGCAAGCTAGGCATAATACTTTTTCATATAGAGCCCATTTCTGGGCTCCACCAACTCATTTCTGTCGAAATCAATGAAGGCATAAGCTCCCTTCTTCACGACCTTTTTAAAAATGAAAGGGTTGTACCACATGGATTTTAATTTTCCTACCCCAAGGCATCCTCGTCATGATCATAAAAGGAAACAAGGTCACCTTTAGAGAAAACCCTAGGTTTGACTGCGTTATCATACTAAACATTCACTTGTTTCTTTTGAGCGTCGTTCGTCGTATCTTTATCTCAGCGTTGCTCATTGAGATTTTTTAGATAAACAAGACATTCTTCAAGACTTGAAGTTTCAGGAAGACGTTCAACAACCATCTTAAGGGAAGGAATATCGCACTCAATAGGAAAGATCGATTCCAAACCATCAACTAGTTGGAAAGGAGTGAAACCATTTGTCATCTTTACAACAATCCAGTATGACCAAAGTGCAAGGTACAACATGACATGACAATTGGACATGGATTTATCGATTGTCCGTTGAAGGATAACCTTTAAGGACTTGTTTACAGCTTCAACATACCCATTGGCCTGAGGATAATATAGAGACAAATTCTCCTACAGAAAACCCAAATTAAGAGCCAATTCGGCCATCATGGTGTTTGGAAAATGACTACCATGGTCAGTGACAATATCTTTGTAAATACTGAAGCGAGAAATGACTTGGTTGAACAAAAACAAGGCTACTTTCCCACCATCATTCATAAAAGTAGGGATAGCCATATCCCACTTCGTAAAGTAGTATACTGCTATGATAATGTACTTGTGACCCTTCGCCGAAGGCAAGTCACAAGTAGTAAAATAAATACCCCACTTTGTGAATGGATCGATAGTGACAATAGGAAAGAGTGGAGTTGGATGAGCATGCATCTTCCAAGTATAAACCTGACACGGATGACATTTTTTGATCGTCTCAACACAATGTTTGAAAATTGAGGGCCAAAAATATACTACACACAAAATATTTTGGGTTCTAGCAAGCCCAGATAAATGACCACCACAAGCTCCATTGTGGCAATGTTTTAGCAAGACCTCAGCTTCTTTGAGAGTCAAGCATGTTGATCAGCGGTTGTCATTGATGTCAACCCAAGCAGCACCAAGGGCTAACCCAATATTGCATGGGAATTTTGTCCTACCAAATTAATATATTATGGGTCAATAATGCTTTTGATGGTTTCCACTTTTTGATATGTTTCTGTTGATATATCGCACGCCATGTAATTCTTCACGGTTTGAGAGAAATTCATGTTTGAAGTTTGTACCCCCTGTTAATGGGCTAAAACCCCATGCAGTTGGGGCATGGGTCATTGAAAATTCATAATTAATATTTTTTAAACTCCCGAAATCCCTCCCACGTTCACTTGTTGAAGCCCCTCTCAACTTAAACATTTATATAAATTGTGATCTTCATTTCCTCCTTAGGCAAGGAATTCGGCCATCTAAAACAGCTCATTGTGGAATTTTCGCTTTAGATTTGTTTCTACGAAGGTTCAAAAGCTGAAATTTTTAAGAGGAAAAGTAGAAATCCTGAGGAAGCTTCTGTGAAAATTTCAAATCAAGGTGCGCAATATTTGTGGAGATATGATCTGTGGAAGTTAAGGTTTTTGCAGGCTCCTGAAATTCATCTCAAAGAAGTGACCTTGGTAAAATCATCATAACTCTTTCTTTGAGTATTGGATGGAAATTCCATAAAAAGTTACAGATATGGCACAGACTTTGGTTTTCGCTCTATCAATTTCAGAGCCAAATGAAGAAAAAATGACACGTGGCACGCTGTACAATTTCGATCTGATGAAACAGTCCATAATGAGGGCATTGTGAGAGATTGGGTATAAATATCTCTTGAAGAATCAAAATTGGGTCATACCTGTGGCATTGGAAAGATGACTCAGAGGAATACTAAAAGACTAAAAATTAGATATTGGGAATCTGAAATAATAGAGATACACCAGATTCAATATCGAGCCTCTAGAAGGTAAAGAAAAAGCTAGATCATGTGTTTTCAACGGTTGTAAAGGACCAGACTTTCTATGGTGGCAAAACAAAGAAAGGTGCAGCAGAGGGTAGCATGACAAGAGAAGCAACCAAGGTGCATAACAATAGCAATAAGTTCATCATATGAAGTCTTCAAGCGGGCAACACTGCATACAATCATTGTAAAGGTATCATTATACTAAGTCATTGTAAATGCATTATTGTAAAAATTGTAGTAGTGTCTATCTAGCAAGGGTTGAAGAGGCAGTGTTGGGAGGTCTAGGATCGTCATTCGCTGGTTGTGTCAAAGTTGGAGTTATGGTCTAGTATATCTTCTTCTTCTACAACATTTTATATCATTGTAAAGTGGACCATTTTCCCTGGTACGAGAGTCCATTCTTCTTTTATTCTTCTATAGGGTGGTAGGGTGGTGCTAGGGTGAGTTGTAGCTCATTGGGTGTTGGGGCATCCATTCAGTTGACTATTGAAGAATCTCTGGCGTTGGAGTGTCCATCCAGTGGCAGCTGGAGAAGAATGCTTTTTTAGATTCTAGGAAGTTGGATCTTTATTCTCAATTGGAGTTGAATATTAAAGAATTATTAGAAAAGCATTCAGTGGTTTTTGTCTTGGAGTGGGTTTCCACCTTAAAAATTGTGTGCATTTGTGTTCCTCTTGTTTGCTGCTATCATTGTACATACACTGATAATAATTGAAGATTAACTAATGCTCTAATTTAAAGGAATATTGATTCACCCCCCCTTAGTATTTCCAACAAAGAAACGTATAAGGATCGAATCGACCATGCAATGATATAGAGTGTCATCGATAATAAGATAAATCTTTGCTAAGTGATGCAACTTTTGACACTCATCTTTTGAAAAAGCTAACGGAAACTTGAAAGTTTGGAGATAGACAATGAAATATCCATACCAAGGATCTTATGTGGAAATAAGGAAAATATTTTCATCAGGGAACGACTCCTCATAAATAATCTCATCTCCACAAGGAAACTCAGAGATCAACTATGTAAATGCCAAAGATTTCTTAGATTTTGTAGACAGAAATTTGAGATCAAACTCTTGTAAAATGATAATCCATCAATTGTACTAGACCACAATCACTCACCTACTGAGAACAAATTGAAATGGATTAACTTCTTCCAAAACAAAATTCTTGCAAAGAATAATGTAATGTCTGACTCGTTGGACAACATGCACAAGTGCTGAAGCTAATTTCTCAATGGGAGAATACCATAGCTTAGGACCTACCAAGCCTTGACTTAGGTAATATATGACATGCTCACAAAGATAATCATCCTCTTGAACAAGTTACGTACCTATAGTAGATTCTATTGTAGTGAGATACAAAAGGAAGTCTCTAATATAATTAGGTGGACTCAATAATGGAGCAGAGGTCAATTATTTTTCAAAGCATTGAATGAGCATTGATCATAGTCATCCCAGAAGAATTGAACTCCTTTGTTCAACAATCTCATAAATCCTTTCGTCAGCTCGACATAATTAACAATAAATCTCTTTAAAAAATTCAATTTTCCTTTTAGACTTTGAAGTTTACGAATAGAAGATGGGGGAGGAAACTGAAGTATTGCCTCATCCTTGAAGGAATCTACTTGAATCCCTTCAGTAAACACAATGAATCCCAAAAACCGACTTAATGTGATGGCGAAAACACACTTATTAGGGTTCAACAAAATTTTATAATGACGCCATCATTCAAAAACTTGTCGAAGATGACAGGGATGATCAATTCTTTTTTGGGAACGAGTATCTAAATCATCCAAATAAGATTTGATGATATGCTAGATGTCATGGAAAGCATAGGACATAGCCTGTTAGAAAATAGCCCCAACATTTTTAAGGCCAAAAGGAATATTTTTGTATGTAAATGTATCCAGGGACAAATAAAAGCAGTATTCTATTGATCTTCAGGATCGATGGTAATCTTATTGTATCTTGAGAAATCATCCATGAAGGAGGAAATCTCATTCCCGGCACACTCATGAATAATCTGATCAGTAAATGATGTGGGGTAATTATCCTTTGGTCATACCTTGTTCAAATCCCTGAAATCAATGCAAACATGGATCGTTCTGTGTTTCTTGTCCGTAGGCAATAGATTCGAAACCCACTCAATTAATGGAATGATGTATATGAAACCTGCCTTAACCAGCTTCTCAACATCAACCTTGATAGCTGTTCCTTTCCTATGGTTGAATGGACAAAGCTTCTACCTTATAGGCTTGCATTTTTTGTAAGTATTGATCTCGTGTTGGAAAATAGATGGATCAATTCCAGGAATTTCCTCAGAAGACCAAGTGAACACATCTCAAAACTCTCTAAAAATATTGGTATAAGTTTGTAATTATTTAGGAGAACATTTAGCTCCGATGAAGACATTCTCAATAATGTTGGGATATCTAGAAATTTTCATTGGGAGCGTATAAGAAATTATATTCATGTTCCCTTTAGCAAAAGCCTGCATTGGTGCTAAAGGGTTCAAGACCGAGCGAATAAGACCAGAAGAAATAGGGTTAGACAATCTCGATTAAACTTCCCCCAATTCTGATAGAAAATAGGACCGATGATGCAAATAATCTCATGGTCTTTCTATGCCAGTCATTTTTTCAAGGATAGCCTCTTAAGATGGAAGAAAAATATCAAGGAAATCCTGAGTAGAAGATGAACCAAGTGTCCAAGCCGGAGCCACATCTCCATCCAAATACTCTCGTGAAATAGAAAATGGAAGAGAATCTATAGAGTCAACAATAGATTGATAGGAAATCTCTGTTTCAGACATAAGTAATTCCATTCCACCCACTTGACCTTCGTCTAATGTGGAGGTAGGAGAAGGTAAGGTCCAAGGATCTGAAAAATAATGAGTTCGAAATAACTCTCTTCGAGTAGGAACCCTGGAGGATGAGATAAAATTGATATGAATGGAAGGAGGTGGAAGATCAAAGGTACCCATCAAAGGGGTATACATTCCAACCCCCAAATTCTCCACAGGTTGCTTGGCATCATTCACTAAGGGAATAAGCAAGTCAAAAGATGAATTCAGAGCTATCAGAGAATAGTCCATTTGATCGATGGTGACATTCCTCCCTTCATGGGGGAAAACACAATATGTGTAATAAAGATGAAGCAATAGCATCCATTTCATAAATCCAGTTCTACCCCAATATAAGATTGTAGTCCAAATTGGTATCGAATATCGCGACTTCATTATTGACGACTTTACCACCAATGCAGATGGGAAAAGCTAGAATAATGCCATCTGACCTGTGAGAATGACCATCAAATGTAGTAAGAAGAGCAGGTGAAGGGACAATTGAAGTGGATCCAATGGCTTTCCAACATGAGATAGACATGACACATGTGGAAGCACCCTCATTAACTACCATTCGAAAAATATTGATCTTCCGATATGTAGACTTAATCAGAGAAGCCATGTGATGAGAAAGTCTGTTCTTAAAATTCGACATATCAAATGTAATCATAATCGAGTTTCTTGGATCAACTGCCCTGATCGGAGTGAGTAATGCACTCCTGATTGCTAGGCACGACTGGAGTAACTCTAATGTAGACATAACACAAGGGCTCTGATCCAAATCTTCTACAATGGAGTAGCTCTTGCTAGCCTTGGAATTAGGGTTGATAGTCGTACATTTAGTAGAACCTTTCAGCATCTGAGGTATAGGCTCAACTACAGGCTTCTCTATATGGAGTGGCTTAGAATTACTAGGAGCACCCTTAGCTTTCGAAGACTCAGCTTCACCATAATCACGATATCTCGTAGCAATATCAGTGTGAGCACTCATAATATATATGTTCGAGGAATGTTTCCCTTCCTGGTTTCCCCTAGCAGGAGCTCTAGTATTAGCATTGGCGCAAGCAAGTAGCTACTATCCTTAGGAAAAATAGTTTGTCGTTACAGCCTAGGAACTACAGCAACCCTGTTGAGCTAACAAGCGTCGAGCATCCTGAATTTTGGGGCAGAGATGAGCAAGATGGTATCTGGTGCATAAATTTCATGGAAACTTAATTTTCTTCTTATTATCTCTCTTACCCTCTCCAAGATTATCATTTGATCTGTTTGCATTACCCTTCCCATCCTTTTCTTTATTCTTATTATTCTGTCCCTTCTTCTTCCCATCGACTTTTTGATTTCCTTTGGGGTTAGAAGCTTGAAAAACATTAATAGTTAAGGTTGGGAAGGAGCGAACACCAATGACGTAGCCTGAATAGAAGGAGAAGATTGTAAAGACAACTTTTGTAATTGATCCAAAAGTTTGTGCCACTATCAATCAAACCGACAAGCCCATCAGCATGAGGACCTAGCTTTCATTTGGATAAATCAACTTTGGAATGAGGAACATCCAACAAAATCATATTAAGGACCTCAGACTGAGAATAGATCATTTCTAACTGTTGGGCGCTAAAGATAGCCTGTTCCTTAGAGAATACCCCAGAAAGGGATACATCCTTCGTAATTTCTGGCTGTAAGGATTTATGAAACCATTTGAGAAGGAATTCATAAGTAATTGTGCTTTGATGAGCCTATTCCTTCTCTGCCATTCCTGAATATAATTAGAAATGTGCGTTGTCTTATCATGCTAAAAATTGGCCAGGACATTATTCCCAGCATTGTAATGAACAAGAAATTGGAAATGGTTGAGAAACATGGTAGTCAATTCACCAAATAAAGAAAAAATTCCCCCAGCAATCTCAATGTACCATTTCGCATCATTTCCAGTTAGGGTGCGCAGAAATAGTCTCAACCTAATCGAATCATCGATGAGGAAGTTCGAGGAGCACCATAAGTGGAAAGTGGCAACATGGTCAACCATATCCTCACCAGTATTCCCTTCAAATTTTATAATATCTGAGGGAATTTTAGTAGGGACCGGAGGCCAACCCAGGCTATATCAAGTTGGATCATTCATCAATTTTCATAAATCTAGAAAATTCAAAGTTGTCAGGAATGGTAAGTGGGAATGAGCTTGAGAATTCCATCCACCAACGGAAGGATTCCCAACATTCTGAAAAGACTACCCTATATTTGTAGAGGCACCAAGTTGTCATGGATTGTTCATAAAAACAAACGAGCCATAAGATAATCCTTGTGGCCTAGAAGCATTCAGAGTAGGACTACCTCCCATCGTAGGATTATGATAAACATGTATATTTCCCCCAATCAATGTTTTGAACGATGATGTAACCCCTTGCTAAGGGTTCCAAGCATTAGCGAATGGAGAGAAACCCTGAGAATTACCTACAGAGAATAAAGTTACATTCCCCTGCTAACCATAGAAAAATTGATTCCTAGTTCCCAACCCTATAAATGCATGGTTCCAACCTTGAAAATAATCTGAGCTTTTTCCTCCAAGAAAATGATTGAAACCTTGACCTTGAGCGGAGAAAGGCAAAGATCCTAAGGAAGGGTTCGAATGAGGAACATGACCACTTCCGAAGGGGAAAACCTAAAATGAAGCTGACCCAATAGCCACAAAAGACATGGGTGTGGAGAGATAAGAAGGAGCAGTGAAGGAAATAGAAGGAATTGCACTAGATTGAATTCTAAAAGATAAGGGACCATAATGGGAAGAAAATTCTTGGGTGCACCCACTCGTATATGGAATGGAGGTAGATCCAAAACTTTTTTCACTCATAGTGATAGTATAAATAGAAATAGTACTCCCTCCTTTAATTGAAAGAGGAGTATGCACACTCAAAGTGCTCATAGCCAAAGTTGTGTTCCCAGTCGTGGCCATCGAAATAAAAGGAAATATATGGGGCCTAGTCGGTCTTTGAGACAAAGGCCCAACGTACAAAAGAACATCTGAAAAACTAGAAGGAAGAGGAGAGGAAGGAGTACCTGGAGGTTTAGGAATCTTTTCTACCTCAACTGCATTTGCCATAAAAAGGACTAGAGAGATGAGTGGATTACTCCTCTCTATTTTACCACTAGTACTAGGAGCACCCACATAAACAATAGTGCCAAGTAGAGGATCACTCCTAGGTGTGTTTGCAACTAATGGATGAAAATAACTATCATAATCTCTCTTCAATTTATACTCAAAAAATGATGAAGCTATGGAAATCTAGGAGCAAAGAGAACTCTCTAAAAAATGTCCGGAAGATACACCAATCAAGCAGCCTTCAAGTATTTTGACTTTGGGTTATTAGGATCAGATGCCAAAATACAAGAAAGTGAATAATAAGACCTTTCGTGAATAGTCTAGGGTAATTACGCCCCAGGCCTACTAGCAAAGGGAACAGAAACAGTTACGATGACCTCCTAAGAAAATCCTTTGTCAGTGCAAGTAACCCAAGTTCGCAAGGCAACCCTTCAGAAGTACTAATGAGAGTGATGCAATTTCTGCCTCAAGTACCATGGACATTTGCCCAATAGTCACCTATGTAATACCTAGTAATAGCAACTATGGACAGTAGTTCGTATCAGTAGCCGAGCAGAACAGTCTTAGGTCAGGATCTAGAAAATAGGAGAGGGGGTATCTCTCTTATTTTCCTTTACTAGCCCTTGTGCTTAACTCTTTGGAGGTAGAGATTTCCCAGTCCACTTAACAAGGATGGATTTCACTCATTAATCAACTTCTATGTCTGAAATTTGAGTGGCCTTGGAGAGTTAACTCTCCACTCACCTATTCCAAGGCCCTATGACCTAGACTAGTTTGTGTATATTAATGATAACTCAAAATAATTCTAGTTCATTTTATATTAATCACTTGATTTTAATGGTTGTTATCTTTAAGTCAAGGGTAGATGGAGAATGAAACTTATGGTGTCTAGATGCAAAAGAGAAATCAATAGAAACCTACTACATGATATGCAACTTTTTCTTCTATGAAAGAGATGTATACCTGGGCTCTACGAAACTACTACAAAGCAATAAAATTTTCTTTTTGTTTCAATATCATGCTCATACTCACAAAATCTATCAAAAGAGATTACAATTCTTAAGGTGCAACTAATGCAAACTACAAACGAAAATGAAAATTCTAGGACTACTCAGAAAGGGAAGCAAATGAGTTTTTCTATAAGATGATCTGATCACTTTGACACAAAACAAAGACAAGCCCAAACAAGAGATTATTTACACAAATAAATTCCAAAACAACTTGATATGAAAGAGACAAGCTCACTACAAAGCTTCTCTCAAAACCAAGCAACCAGACCAAAATGAGAAACTAGAAAATTGATCCAAAAGAGATGAAAACCATCAAAATAAAACCAAAGAAAAAGAAATGGAAAACAAAAAAAAAATTGAGACTTTAACTTTTTAAGGAGAAAACAAAAACTCTGAGACAAGCATAAAAATACCAAAGGCCTCAAATCAAGAAAATGAGCCAACACCCAACTTGAAATTACAATAAGCCAACTATGTGATTTTCATGACTGGACTCAATAAGTGGAATGTAGTAGTTAACTCAACAAAAATACTTGAAACAATAGTATAAGATTCCAACAAAAAAAAACTTCAAGAAATCAAGAAATATGACTTCAAGATTTACCATCAAGTTTGATCTCAAGAAACAAGAAAACCAAGAAATCCAACAAGCCAAAAACCAAAAATTGAAGCAATGGACAAGGAAAACATGAGAAAACTAATAAAGACTCTTTGTTCTGGAATGTTAGAACAACCAAGAACTTTAGAAAGAAGTCCCAGTGCAACAACCACAACTAAAACTTCACCAGAAAGGAAAAAACCTAGGTTTTCTAGGTTTCCAAGAAATAAAGAGAGAAACTACCACTTAGCAAGAAGAAACATTATCCAAACATACATGAGGTTCTACAGGGATGAAAAAATGCAAGCAGGAAAGAATTACATGATCTCAAAAATGAAATTTTCAAGTTTTATTGGCCATACACATATCCACTATGTGCAAAACACATGTATACGCAATTTTCTCTGAAGAATATCAGGTATACGTGGGTTTGTTTGGATAGAAACAGATGTATACGCAACTGTGTACACAAAATGTAGCGTATAGAAATGATAACAAAGAAAAAAAATCCAAGCCTGATCAGTGCTTCTTCATGGATGGAAAAGGAACCAACAGGATTGGGAAAGTGTTCATATCAGTCAGGGAAGCCAAAATCCAGAGAAAAAAACCTTAATTAAAAATTACACGAACGTAATCCCCAGTGGATTTTCCGATTCTGTTGCTCAAAAATATACCCTAAGGTCTGTGTTGAGGGACCTAATAGATCAGAATGCATACAATCACAAGAGGCATTCAAATTACAATTACTAATGTGTAAACTAGAAAACTAGGAATAGGTGATCTTACCCATATGTCCTATGTTTGAGGTCGATCCTGCAGGGTGCAAACCCTCTTCTACTCTTTGTGCTTCAAAACCTCCAACTCACTTAAGATAAAGCACAAAGACTAATTTTACAACATACATATCCAGATTTTAATATGTTGGATCATATAAACTCATAAAATATTCATGAAATAATGATTACAAGATCATTAGCATGTATATGAAACATATAAAGACATGACATGACGAACAAGACATGGTTTCTTTTATTGATGTATGTAAAAAGAAAGTGGAGATATCACTTGAAATCAACCATAGCTTCAAGATAAATTGTCCTCTAGATCCATCTAGCCCAAGCCTCAACAATCTTCTTCCTTAAGAGGTGCACAAAGGATGTCACATAAGGAGGGTGATCATCTCAAGGAGATAAGTGTTTCCTAAACCTGGGAAGTGCAAGAGGCACAGGGATAATTAGACTTGATCTGGGCTATAACATGCTATAGTATCAATATCATTCTCTCTCCTCCCTTAGGCCTTCCCAATGAGGTGTATTTATACTTCCTCAAATCAGTTTTTCATTTTGGAAACAGTTTGGTCATGAGTTGGTGTAGGTGGATCTTAGGTAAAACCCATAAACCCCACCCAATTAATAGGTAGTTTATTTTTTTTAATATTGTAAATTGTATATGCATGTCAAATACGAGTGGACTCGCATCTGCACGCATACAAGTCTGGGAAGAGTCGTTGTAGAGTAGGAAAATCCCCTCTATAGACATAGGTGATCCCTCTAGCCCTAGGGTGGGTCTAGCAACAAAGGAACATGCTAGACTCTAGAATTACTAGGTTATAAATGAAATATAGACTAGAGAAGATATCCTACCTCAGTCCAATGCCTTTGTCATGGCACGTGGTAGTGATCCTTCGATCTTTGTCTTCACGCCTTGTGCTCCATTTTGGTGACGATGTTCATGCGTATGCACAAAGATCAAACAAAATATGACATCATACAAGCATATACATTCATCTAGAGCTATTCAACTAGTCAAGGAGAGCTAAACACTTTTCATATAAATGGAAACAAAGTTGGAACCAGAAACCTGTCACGTATTAATGATAGAGAAAAAGAAGTTTACAACTTGATGCCTTGGCATTGCAGATCTATTTCAACGGGCTTATTCGGGCTTGTCTCAAGCATTTATTTGAAATTTGACTCAATGAGGAAATGGGCTTAAACCCTCTCTCGAAAATGGATTCTTCTCTTCTTTCTTCAACACACCAGCTATACTAATGATTGTTCAGATAGCTAAATCAATGTGAGGAGGAAGAATTTATAGGAGAGGAGGAGGTTTGGGATCCCACATAAGGTGTAGGAGAGGTCTATCCCTATGGGGAGTTGCACAAAAGTAGGAACTAACAAGCCAAAGGGAGGAACTCGAGTTGATTCAGTCAAACAAACCATGATAACTCCGCTCACGAAATTGTTAAGCATGGAAGCTTAATTTCTATTTTAAAAAACTTTCCAGAAGCAGCTTGACATAGTTGCCCTTCTAAGACAGAACACCAAAGGGTGTGGGGCCCAATGTTAATTTCTTCATGGGCACAAGGCCATAACTGCCTACCAGCACTGACTCAAAATCATATGCTTTTGAAAGTCTACTTGAGGAATGATCAACAGAGAATATGTTCTTGACATTCCAATGGATGCAATGAAATTTATGGAAATATATGCTTCTACACAGGGGTCACTAAAATGGTCCTCCAATGTGTTGGATGGGTATTGTAGGGACAATGACAAAATACTATGTAACAGATTCACTCTAAAGCATGAATTCTAAGAGAGGAGGTATGAAATGATTTATGAGAACATGCCCAAACAAAAACATTGTCATCAGAAAAAAAAAAGAACAATTAAAACTGATATCTCGGATACATGAATATGTGGTATGGGCATAACCATCCAAAATATACATATAAGAAGATCTAAGGTGTGGATGGAACCATCCAATGAAAAGGATCAACAAATAGACTCTAGTATGGTCGCCAAATTGTTAAGCAGCAAAATCCCCTCTGCAGATAGAGGTGATCCCTCTATCCCTACAGTGGGTCTAGTAATAAGGGAACATGCTCGACTCTTAAATTCCTAGATTATAAATGAAATATAGACTAGAGCATATATCCTACCTCAGTCTAATGCTTTTTTTTATGGCATGCGGAAACAATCCTTTGATATTTTTCTTCACACCTTACGCTATGTGTTGGTGACGATGTTCATACATCTGCACAAAAATCAAACAAATGATAACAACATACAAGCATATACATTCATATACAGCTTATTAGCTAGTAAAGGAGAGCTAAAAACTTTACATATAAATGGAAACAAAGTTGGAACCAGAAACCAGTCATGTATTATTGATAGAGAAAAATAATTTTACAACCTTATGCCTTGACGTTGTAGATCTCCTTCGACGGGTTCAACTGGGCACATCTCAAGCATTCCTTTGGCATTCATCTCAATGAGGCAATGGGCTTAAACTCTCTCTCAAAAACAGATTCTTCTCTTCTTTCTTCAACACATTAGCTATACTAATGACTATTTAGCTAGCTGAGTCAATGTGAGGAGGAAGAATTTATAGGAGAGGAGGACGTTTAGGATCCCAAATAAGGTGGAGGAAACGTCTATCCCTTTGTAGAGTTTCACAATTGTAAGAACTAATAAGCCAAAGGGAGGAACTTGACTTGATTTAGTCGAAAAGACCATGATGACTCCACTCACAAAAAATTGTGTAACAATTGTATATGGAATTCAAAATAATGTTTTCTAAGAAGCTAACCAAGTTTGAAAGGAAAAGGCTACCTAGGGCTAATGCATAAGTCGTCAAGTATATCAAGGTGATAAATGATGTTATAACAAGCATAATTTTGGGTTTGTGGATGACCCATAACCATGATGAATGAAGGTCTAAGGATATAGATACCATGTAATGCTTGTGATACAACTATGATAGTGATAGTGTGTGATTATCAAAATTTACTTCGATGAAAAGGGTCTTTTTTGGTTGACCCATAACCTTGATGAATGAAGTTATGAGAGTAGAAACACCTAATAATTTTTGTGGCCAACTCTGAAGATGAAAATTTGTGGCCTAACAAAATGAATTCAATGGCAAGGGTTGTTAGATAACCCATAACCACGATGAATGGAAGTTCCAAGGATACAGATATCATATAATGCTTGTCGTTAAGTTGTGAGGCTGACAGTGCATGGCTTTGCAAGTGGACCTTGATATAGTTTGCTTGTCATTCTCCCTAGTAAAAGTTTGGTAGCTTATCTTTATATATTCTCACTATCCAATGAGATGTTGTAAAGGGTTCCTCCAAGTGATCAAGTTTCACATTTTGTATTCCCTGAGTATAAAATATGAGGAAACAATTAATATACCTATTATCATTCCCCTTCTTGTATACATTCTCGAAGATGATGAGATCCTTTGTTTCACCATCCTTAACCTGAGGCAGTTTCACAGGTTTCTTACTTTTTTTTATCGATTGTCAACTACATAAGAATAAAAGTACATGCCAACTATATAAATTAATATTCTTAACATCTTACACAAAATAAATGGATCATGAAGTGAAATGTTCTCAAATGTTAGAACCAAGCATGGCTTCAAGTGTCCTTAAACTTCATATGCAACGGGAGATGTATTTTCAATGATAAGGAATGTACTAAAGCTAACAGCCATGAAGATAAAATAGGATAAAAAAATGGTAATTAAAACATCAGGCATATACTTAATTACAACCACATTTTCATTTTTCAAAAACCCTTCAACAAAGAAACAAAGTCATTGGTTGATATAAGATTTGATTTTTTTTTTGATGAAGTTTTTCATAATTTCTACAATACATTGCAAAGATGCAAGAAAGGAATTTATATATATATATATATATATAAGTCCAATATTAGGTATTTTATCACCAAATTATTCTTCCATGCATTATTTATTCAATTCCCCAATGAGCACGCAAATATTCTTCAAAAAACTAACAACTTTCCCACTATTAAAAACCTGCAACTTCATTCAGAGAACCCTTTTAGCCCCAGGATAGCCATTTAGAAAGGCCTTCACCATGATTCTTGGATTTTTAGTCATGGTGTACTTCTTCGTGAAGGTGTTGAACACCCTATATGACTCTAGATGCACTTCCTAGGCATAGATATTGACAAAAATGACATGGGAAATTCACTCGATATCTCGAATATTGAGCCTAATGAAGGAAATAAGTATTGGGAGCTCAATCATGGTAGCTTCAGTGAAAAATTCACAAGGAGATGATTCCATGCAGGAAGACATGAGGAGCACCATGTTGTATGATAATATCTCACCCTAAATGGCCATGAGCATTGAATAAGATGTTGGCTATAGGGGGCTTCGACTCAAGTTTCAGAGATGGTTGCATGAACCAATAAAACCCTCTACTACCGGCCCTTTTGGAAAAAATCTACTATGTATATGGTAGTATCGCTCAAGGAAATATTAGGTGATGCTAAAACCATGTTCTACATCTAGAGGGGCTATGGAGTGTGGATTTGAGGTTTATCTCTACTTAGGGCTTAATCCTAGCTTTATTAAACCATTAACTTACTATAGCATGCCTTGTTCAATTATTCTATTAATCACCTTGCGCATTGTCCCTTTCTACTCTAGCATGCAATATTCAGTACATAAATTAGTTTTCAGACCTTTGTGATGCATTTACTAAGTAAATATACAGAAAATCATAATCCGGTGCAGATAATTCATAAAAGAGATAACTTAAACATACATAATAAATACACATATTTTTCTTCAAATCATCCTTTTTATTATGCAAAATCCTTCAGACTCAATACTTCTCACCATGCACACACAACTTTAGGGGTCTACAGACACAACTATAGACTTCCTAAGGCCTCTATGCACACAGTTGCAGAGTCTTCCTTTAGACCCAAAATAATGAGAGATACAAATAATTAAGTACTTAGATCATTCACATCTCATTTCACATATATCATTTGAATACCTAATACATCTGCTTATACATCATTCTTTCTTAAAATACCATGGTCTGTGAACAATGGGTGGAGCTCAAAATGCTCAAAAACAACCTAATCCCTTTACAAAAAGAGGGTATTTGACCCACCACAAAGCCCCTAATACTCTTAAAACTCCATGGGATTGAATTATTTCTGCTAGATCGTGCACTCCATTTCCTCAAAATATGGAGTATTTTACTAAAAAATGAACCAAGCTGTGCCCTTCCCAATAGGGTCCCAAAACTCACATGTGACTCGTCCTGAGTCACTCAGTTGGTGTGCCCTGCGTTTTTGCTTTTATGATGCTCTAGGCATCCTTCAACATTGAAATAATTGTTGCAAACTATGTTTGCCTCTGGTGCACCTCTTCCACAAACTTCTGTGTACTCAGCCCTACAGTATATTGAAGCAAATATTTCTTCTTCTTCCTCATCTCCTTAAGACTAGCATCCATAATCTGAAATAAATGCATGGCCTTATCTTGCCAAGGCTGGGTTGGTGTTGTGATGATTTTTTCCTTTCTCTGCATCTCTTCGATCTAGATTTGCAGAAATTTCCCTTCTTGTAGGCATGAAAGTCATTGTGCTGGTGCTAAGGTCCACATCATTACTTTGATCTCATAAAATTATTCCTTCTTCGATAAAATCTCATCTTCTATCTGTTTTATGTTAGGATCCTCCTACAACGAATTCCAAACCTCCATAGTTTCCTCAAATATCTTGCCACGGTTCTTGAATGTGGTTTCAATGCCTTTTAATGCAGCCTTCATGTCCACTTTGTGTTGCTCGCGTACTTATAGTGGTGTAGATGGATGCATATTCAACTATAGCTCCTGAATATACATATGAATTTCAATCTTGACCTTTACAATCTCATTATTGGACTCTTTAACTATAGTGGTGAGATTCTCAATATTTTCATCTAGTGCTGCCTCCACTTGGTTCTAGAGGTCGGGCAGTGTGCAACAAGCTTTAGTAAGTGTTATCATTCTTTAATTTACAAGATTTTGAGAATAAACACAAAGGAAAACATCAAAACCTCTTTGGAAGCTGGGAGCTAGCCCTACCAGTTTCAGAGAAGTATCTCTCTGTAAAATTTAACGTTGTTTTTAGTGAATTTTAGGGTAGTTATTATTGTACTTCATAGTTTGTTTGATTTTGACTGTTTGGTTGATTAAATGGATATATTTACATTGGGCTATGGAGTCTAAAGATTTAACTGGATCCGAATAAAAGTTTGAAGGAGTTTCACAGGGAAAGCTTGGTTGCATTAACTGGATCTTTTAGGATTTTAAGTGGATTATGAAAATAGAAGTGTAGAATTCAGTAGAAATTGAAGATAAATGAAGTATTCTTCAATATGATCTCAGTGGAAAACATGTAAATTGAAAACAACCAAAAGAAGGTGTTCTAATTAATATATCCTATTCGTCATAGTTTCTATTATACAATTAAGATTTTCAGAATTACAAAGAAAGAAAAAAAACTGAGTAACACAGTTAGAGAAGAAAAAACGTCACCAGTGAATACACCACATGAATCCTGGGAAATTCCATTGTATTATTGATGCTCCCAACAAAATAGAAATTACAATGCTCAATAGAAATTATACTCAGTAGTCAACCCTTAATACTTTGAACAGTGAATTATTTATACTAATTTAAAAAAAAAAAATTATAGTATCATTGTCTCAACTAACAATGTATTATTAGCGTAATAGCGAACAATAAAATATAACTATTACAAAATAATAGGGTAGGTGGAGAATGATCTGGAATGTTGGCACTATTTTGGAGGAAACTGTTGATGAATGGACCTAAATCTAGGTTGTTTTGGCTAATGCTGACTATATCCAAATTACTAATTAGTCTTGTAAATCACAAAATTTATCCCATCGATCTTCATCTGGGATGGTCAATTTAATCACCTTTCGGTAAATCTCATCAACATTGGTGTATCTAGAAAAAATGGGCTTTACAACAAAGATATGATTTACTTCATGCTCAATGAAGAAATCATGACTCATTGCTTCTAAAAATGCTCTTCCTGTCATACTGACTTTGATGCTTTAAAATTTGGTGTTGTCCTTGGAAATTTCCTCAATTCCTTAACATAATATTCATAAGAAATTAATTTATCATTAATGACAAATAAATAACGCATACCCTTCAGTGTTAAAGGCTCTATTCTGGAAAAGAATCTGTTAACTTCTATCTAGACTTTTGCACTTTTCTTCTAGCTGAACAACTAGATTATTCTTAGTAAGAATCATATTCACTTATAGAATGGTTTCTGTCCTATCACCTACTCTGAAATCATCCAATTCATGTCTATTTTGGAGTTCATTAACTTGATGATGTTGGTTTCTATAGTAGGAATTTCTCCCAACTCTTGTTTGATGTTTGTTATAGCATCAATTGTTCTTTTTATCAACTCCTTTTGCTGAAAGATAATCTAGATGCAGGGCCAGATTTCAGCAAAGGAGTTCATGATATCTTCCTAGATGATCTCCTTGGCTTGGGCCAAGGTCTATCCTATTGCTAATTCTCTTTCTGACTTCTTCAATCTTTCTGTCAACTTATGAGCTCTTTAGCCTTTTACTGAATGACAAGCTTCACTCCTTGTCCTCTGGTCTTGCAATACTTTAACCTGATCCTGTAGCTTCTTAATCTCTTATGTCTAAATGGACAAATTTTCCACTACTTTAGTCAACTATTATGCACCATCTATTGTTTTTGTAGTCTATGGAGTAGAGGCTGTAGCTGTAGGAATGATTGTAAGAGGTACGCCATCCAATGGAACCATGGACAACTTTGTAGATTGCTCCTTTTCTTTGATCATATTTTTCATTTCGGTCTACATATGTCTTATCTGTGCATTTTTCTCCATGATGAGCTCCATCATATCAGTATTCTGGGTATTTGTCTCCTTAATATCATTGGTAATAGGATCTTCAGTACCTGACAGCTTTAGCTATTTTCTCAACGCTGCTATGTCATCATTCTTATTTTTTAATATCTCCTCTCCAGCCTTACTAATTGAGGGATTGTATCTTATCTTGACCACTAAATCTTCTAAGGATTTAATCCTTATTAGGAATTTTTCTTCTGTGATCCATGACATGTTTATAAGAGAGTTTCGGTGAAAATCACATGAAAGAAATTTTTTGTCGACGCATTTCGAACGAGCCAGTGTGGTTCATCATCAGGACAAGATGAGAAAATCTGATCAAGAACCTAATTAAATAGACAAGGAAATCTCCAACTACCTGTTGTAACATAATGGCTAGTTTGACTAAAATAATAAATAAAATTAAATCTTATCAAATTAAATTAAATTTTATTATATTTAATTTAAATAAAATTTAATATTGAGGTTTTATTTAATATTAAAGTTTTCCAATAAATATAAGGTTGAAAAGAAATTTTCATATATATATTTATATATATATTTTTTATTACTTTCAAAAATAAATAAATAATAAATTAATTAATTAATTAATTAATTAAAAAAAATAAAATAAAATAAAATAATAAATAAAATAAAATAAAATACTATATATATATATATATATATATATATATATATATATATATATATATATTAAATATATCAAATAAAAATTAATAAAAATAAAAATAAAATACAAATTAAAAAAAAATGAAAAATAAATAAAATAAATAAATAATAAGAAAAACAAATAAATAATAAATCATAATAATAATAATAATAATAAAATAAATAAATAAATAAATACTAATGATATAAATAAATAATTAACCAAAATAGTAAAAATGAATAATTAAATTAAAAAAATAAATAAATAAAAATAAAATAAATAAGTTTAAAAAAATAAATAAATAAATAAAATAAATAAATAAAATGAAACATCCTAAAAATCATAAAAATAAACTAGAAGGAACAGAAAAAGAGAAAGAAAACGGGAACGAGAGGGAGCAGAAAAGGAGGAAAAAAGAAAACAAAATTGCGGGGCGGGGGGCAGCGAGAAGTGAAGGGCGGGAATCCAGCATCTACTGACACTCCACCCATCATCCCTATTAAGGTTGACTAGCCTCTTTTCAATTTCCAAGGCTTCCCTCAACTTACGGTGGTGGAACTGGTCAATTCTCGCAATAACCTTAGCATTCTCAATACATATATGATGATTTGTCTTTTCGGCATGCTTCGCCAAGGCAGAGGACCGAGATCTACAATGTCTGAGGTCAGCGATATGTTCGTGAATTCTTTGATTAATGGATCGACCAGTTTCCCCAATGTAAGGCATCCCATAAGAACACATAATCAAGTAAACACCCTTACTATCCTTAGGATAGACTGGGTCTTTAACCGATCTAAGCGAACTCCAAATGGTACGGAGGGGCTTGAAGGTTGAGGAAACATTATGTTTCTTCAAGATCCTAGCGATTTTATTAGTAGTACCTCGAATAAACAAAAGGTGAATTCCCGAAAATTGGTCACAAGGATCTTTCTTAACATTAGGGGCTTTTTCAGCTTTTTGAAAAGCTCTAATACAATGAGCCTTGCTATAACCGTTCTTACTAAAAACGTTAAAGAGATGAGTTTTTTCACCATCAAAGTGGTGCTCATCTGAAATTCTAAGGGCTCGTGTAGCTAGAGTGTTGAGAACCCCAAACTTCTGAGCTGGGAAATGATGAGAATTAGCATGCAAATACTGCTCAGTATGAGTCTTCTTTCTAAAGACTTGATGAGAAAAGGAGCCATCATCATTCCTCGAAAGAAGTACATCAAGGAAGGGTAAACTACCATCCACTTCGAATTCCATGGTGAACTTAATGAAGTCAGATTGAGCATTAAGATGTTGGAAGAAAAGGTCCAGTTTCTCTTTTCCATGGGGCCACACCACACATGTGTCATCAACAAACCTTTTCCAAAGCCTAGGTTGAAAAATGGATGAGGAAAGGTTCTTAGATTCGAAGTCTTCCATGAAAATATTAGCCACTACAGGGGAGAGAGGGGAACCCATGGCCACCCCATAAGTCTGCTCATAGAAAACACCTTCAAAACTAAAGAAGGTTGAAGTTAGACAAATCTCAACAAGATGAGAAATATCAGGATCAGTGACTCGAGAAATGACATCGATGGCTTCCTTAATGGGAATGAAAGTGTATAATGACAGAACATCAAAACTCACAAACCTATTCTCGGGATCCAACTTAATTTCTTTCAATTCATTGACAAAGGAGGAAGAGTCTTTGACAAAGGAGCTGGTGCGACCCATAAGAGGTTTCAGCTTACTGGCTAAAAATTTAGCGAGCAGATAACTAGGACCACCTATGGTGTTGACAATGGGGCGCAGGGGAGCTCCGTCCTTATGAAGACCATAAATCCTCAGAGGGCGGGGATTACTTTCAATAAGCTTCTTACTAAGAGAGCCAACAGTGCTACTAGATTTTATTGCCAAAGCAACCGCTTTAGAAATTTTTTTAAGGGGATTTTTGTTCAGCTTCTTGTAGCTTCCGCTATTAAGAAGGTGAACCAACATCTTATTATGATAATCCTCCTTGTTTAAAATGACCGTAGCACCACCCTTATCAGACTTAAGAACAACAATGTCTTGGTTATTATTTAAGGATTTTAGAGCCTCAAATTCAGGTTTACTAATGTTGCTCTTTGGCGGCTTAGCTCTTCTGAGGATCAACGCACAATCTTGCCTGATAGTGTCTTTTGTAATATCAGACAAATATCTAATCCCATATTCTATATCACAAATGATATCATGAATAGGGATTCTCTTAGGAGCAAGAGAAAAATTAAGGCCCTTCTCCAACAAACTAAAGACATGACGATAAAAAAAAAACTAGACAAATTAATAACAATCCTATTTAAAGGGGAAGAAAAAGATTTGATATTACTGCTATTGCTATTAATATTCCTATTTTTGCTATTAATATTTTTAAAGTTATCAACATTATTATTATTATTACAGATAATTTTATTATAATTAATAAGATCGTTGCTACCAATGATATTGTTATTATTAAGATTATTCTTATCATATTTATTAATAACAATATTATCAATCATAATATTATTATTATTCATATCATTATTTTTATGCAACAACCTCTTACTATTAAGATTTAAATTATTATATTTATCAATCTAATTATCATAATGCAACAACGTTTCATTGTTAAGATTGAAATTATCATAATTATTAATTGAACAATACACAGAAGAATTAACATGAGGGTAATTTGAAGGAATAAGGCGGGAAGATAAATCTGAAGTAAAATTAGGAGAATTAAAAAAGGCAGAATGCAACTTGAGTCGACGTGGCTGATGTCAAGTACCTTCGATTCAACAGAATATGAGACGGGAGAAGAAGGACGAGATTCAACTTCAGCATTTCTTCGTAAATCAATATCATCCTTAACGAAAGAGGCCAAATGAGCAGAAGAAAAAAAATTCTAACATGGAGGACGAGGGGGCGTCATTACAGGAAAATTTGCTGACAAAGCTGAAGATGGAGACACCGCTAGAGATCTAGATGTCGCTGGAGAACTAGACTCATCTGTTGTACTTACTTTACCATTTACGAAACGCATCCCAGAGCTAACAGAAGGATGTAAACCTTACAGGCAGAGAAAACCTGAGGGATCAGGCTGGGACTTTGGAACTGCAACAACTATCTGACCAGTTGAGGAAGAAGAAGAATGATCAATGCTGGATCCCTCCAAACTAGATTGACGAACACCGTCTTCTCTCAAACCGGAAACAGGAAATGAAAGAGGCAAAGCCAAATGACCACCATCCTCAACCGGAGATGATGCTTGGATAAAAGGGATCGGTTCTGCGAATGATGATTCAGAGAAATTATCTTCTCCATCAATCGCTAACACTGAAGAACAGCAAGCTCCTACCACATCGACTGCATCATCAACCAATGGATGACCAGATAGAGAGGTTGGACGCATTCCCGTATCAAGGAGAGGACTAGAGGGAGTAGCTATGGTTGACTGAGATGCAGGAGACGCCGTCAAGGAAAAACCAGAGTTCATAACGAAGGATCATAAAGCATCAACTTGATTACCATTAATCGCGCTATTAGATCCACACCTTTTCTCATGAATGCAGGATGATTCCTTAGATATTTTGAGGAATTTTGAGCAATGCTTCTTATTAAAAATTTCTTCCAAACATAGTGCTTTTAAAGTAGAGCTAGCTTCCACTATAACCCAGACATCAGCTGGAATTAAATATGATATTTATAAATGAGAAGAAAGCAACCTCCAAGACAAGAGATCGAGGCACTTTCTAATACTCAAAATCTCAGATCTGATAATGCCAAGACCAGCTGTAAGGAAAACCTGAACATCTCTGGAATTATTGAGGGGATGTTCAATATTGGTGAACGATGGAATAGAGGAGGAGTCTCTACATCTTTTTAAGAAGGTCAGATCAGATTTCATCTTAGATAATCCTTTTATCCTTAGCAAGAGAAGATATCTTCTTCATTTTCAACTATGAATGGATATTGGACAAAGAAACCTGCAATTTGGAAAGGTTCAGGGTTCTATTTTTCAAAATTGAAAAGATTATTTCACCTATTTCCTTGTGCTTCTCCATTTGATCAATGAGATGAATGTCCTTTATGCTGAATTCAAAGGTTGTATTCTTGTAGTCTGATGTTGACTTTGGTTGTGGAATTTGGTCCTTAAGGAAGGCCATCTACATCTTACCCTTCACTGAATCAAATACTGATAGAAACCTACTTTGAGAACAGGAAGTCTACTTCCAAAATTGGGCAAAGGTGTGTTCTTTAGGATTTAATTTTTTACCATTATCTCCCTCAACCTGTCAAAAAATGTCTTCTCCTTCTCACCTTAGACAACCTTGGTTGTTTTGATACCTTTCTTCTAGTCATAAGATATTGAAGAAGTTGTGGGACAAGCAGTGGATTGGCCACCTACTTAAGAAGAAGAAGGTGTTTCTTTAGTGACCACAGCAACTTCTTGCTTTAAGTTTCTATATGTATCAGCTTTAGGATTCAACTTTGTTCTTTTTCTATAAATTATTTTGAAATCTTTACCTACAGTATCAGACAACGAAGGTGAATCTTCTTCTCTTTTCCTTTTCCGTGCTTCTTCCCATAGGAGAGGATTTTGTGATGTCGATGTTGATACTAGCTTCTCCTCAGCTTGCTGCAATGTGTCTTCGTCCCATTCTAACTAGTTCATGTACCTTTCTATCTCAGGGCTCTGGGTATGTATGTATGGAGTAGCTTTATTCTGTACTCTTAGCATTGAAATGCTTCCAAGAGGGTCATAGGACCAAGTGCAACTCGAGCTGAAATTGATCTCTTTCAATGTCTTATCTGCTTCCTCCCCTGCTGACCTGCTATTACAAATAAAGGGCCCAATCTGTGTTTTTATCCTAAATTTTGACTTCTTCTTGGTTGATACAAAGTGAATTTCATCTACATTCATCACCTATCTAATATACTCAAGAGAAAAAATCCTCATGGAGAGGAATTTTGGGAGTTTACAGGGAGCAAGCTCACATCCATAGACTCATATCTCTGTATCAAGATAGTAAAAGTACTAGTATCTTGTCTTGGCCTGATATGAAAAATGTAGTATCCTTTTTATGTCTTCATCTATCCTAGGCTTAGCTGCACTGCTCAAAATACTCATGGGTTGATGCACGAACAGTTCAATGAACTATTTGTATGGAATTTCCTTTTGTCCTTTCATCACCAAATATGTCTAGAAGATGACTAATTATTGGTTACCATCTTCGTCAAGATTCTGCATGAAAATTTTGAATCTATCTGCCTGAAAATACACAAGCATATATACTAAAATGGAAGAGTATATAAACACTTCTTTAGTTTGAAACTTGATAAATTGATCATGGATGTTTTCTACCAGGAATTGGCTAAAATTGAAAATGATTGATGGTATACTTTGTGTGGAAGGATAGAGATGAATCCTAAAATGGGTTCATCTACCCACTTAATAGTATAATAGCCAAGGACGTATGCAATGAAAGTTTTAATCTATTTTTCCTGATCATGGAAGATGAAGGAATTGGAAATTGAGTATTTTTGGGTAGGAAAATGTCAAAGATTTTAGCTCTTCTCGAAAAATCAAAATTCTTGTATAATTCAATGAGGGATTCTATAGAGAAAGGGGTGGTATTTTCCATAGAGGGAGGATTCGTCATCTAGTCAATTGATTGGGTAGTGATGGTGAAAAGGATTTCACCAGTGAGGGCAATGATAGCTCTTTGACTAGGGATGTAACAGGTTTGACACTTTCAAATAAATTCAGGGGAATTGTATGTGTGACAGAATTTATGATGAGGAAAATTGGACTCCCGGAGTCCAATATCATCATATTTATCAATTTATTTATCTTCTAACCAACAATACATCTCAAACAACTCAAACTCACAATGTGTTTCATTAATTTTATAATCCCTATCAGCTAAAGGAACATTATCTAAATCTACGAGAGGGTGGACTAATGGATTGAAATTTTCTTCTTATTTTTTCTATTTAGGAGGCATATTCTATCAATTTTGAGGAATTCAAGAAGAATTATGATGAAGAGGTTTCCCAAGAATGTGCAGCATCTCTGTAATTGGTTTAAGGATACAAGGTAACCGATTTCGCTTTTCTTGAAGACAAATCAACTGATAAACACTCGCACAATGTAAACCTGTAAAACAATTGAATTTGTAGAAAATAAATCACAATAAAGGTCAAAAGGATGAAATTTCATGGTTTTATAATAAAAGTTGATTTTTTCATTGTACATCGTGCATATCCATTAATTTAATGGTCATTAGGATTAATTAAATGTGTTAATGGATAAAATATCGCGAGAGTGGATTTGATTTGCAACTGATAGATGATGTGGTGTAATGGGAGTGGTGGAGGTAATGGGTAGTGAATACAATATTTATGAAGAGGGGCAGGTGGTTTTCAGGAGAGTGGTGAGGGGCGGGGGGGGTTACTTGGTGGTTAGCAGTTTAGGAAAATAGGGGTGCGAACAACAGAGAGGAGGCCACGTGGTAGTGGGTCTGTGCGGGGAAACTAATTTTTTCAAACCCTCCCCTGACAGTAAAGCTAGGATGGAGAGAGGGGGCGAAGGCTGATGAGGTTTTTTTATCAGGGAGCAGGTGGATCGGATGGAGGACAGGTGCAAGTACTTTAACATCATCTGACATGACAATTTTTGGGGTAGAAGTTCATTAAGTTGGAGTCAAAACTTAGTATATAATGTAAAATAGGTCAAACATATAACTAGTGAGCCCAACACTTCAAAATTAGGATAAAGAGAGTTTTTCACTTATCCCTTTATGTGCCAAATACCTAATGAAATGAAGCTTATGATATAAAAATTTTGATCCTTTTTCAAAGCCCTAAACACTCCTACCTACCCTTTAAATTTTCAATTCTTTTGCTAAAATAACATTTTTTATTCCTTACAAAGGTGCATTTAGAGTAGCAAACCCATATCTCTTTTTTTATGAAAAATCTATTCTACTCTATCACTTATTTCTCATATTGATTCAAATTAAACAGCTGAACCAATTTTATTTTCTACCTAACTATTTATTTACCAAGATTATATTTTTTGGCAAAACTTTATTCTCTAACCTAATTTGCAAAAATTCAAAATTGTTCAAACATGATTAAGTTGTATGGTTTGAACAAATAGCTAGTCATTGTGACATTTTTAAATAAGTTGTACACAACCTTATTTCTTTTGACATAAAGAAAACTATCTATCAATATTGGCATTTGAATTTGCACCACTTTTAGTGTTATTTTCTCTATTTTTTCTTTGGTGGGGTTCTGATTTTATTTTTATTATTTTTCAACTATTATTTCTTTTAGTCTTTTAGTCTTTATTCATTTTTCTTTAGATATACCCTATTTTGATTTTTATTTTATGTATGATTTTTGGAAATCATTTGCATATTGAAAATTATTTACAATATAATACTACTAAGAAAAAAATTGTCAATCAAATTGAGATCCTATAAATTATAGGACCCTAGTAGTGTCTCCAGCTCGAGATGGCACTTCTCCATGTGAAGTGTCAAGAACATATGATCAGTAGCCATGAGTATCCCATTTTAGAAATGTATGCACCTAATTTGTTTTTTTGTTGGAGTAATTATGGTAGCATATCAATTAAAAGCTTAGGGCCTTGTCTACGGGCATCAACTTCAGCAATAGGTTACCGAAACAAAATAATAAAGACACTGATATTTAAAATGGTTTCATGTAAGAAAAATATTTATGCTAATAAAAGTAATGCTTCAACATTCTTCCATTCACAGGCCGACCAGGCATTTCTTCTTCATTTAGATATTTAAGAAAGAATGCATTGTGTCCTTTGAAACAATAAATGATGTAAGGTCCTTTCCAAATATTGTCAAATTTCCCATGTTTTCCTCTGTCCTCTCTTCTGGAATCCAACTTCAAAACTTTGTCACCAAAATTGAAATCATCAGCTTTAGTTCTTTTGTTCATTTTTTTTGACATTTTCTTGGATGAGTTGTGTTTTATTGTAGACTTCTTCCCTGGATTGACAGAACTGAATAGTCTGATTAATCCTAGTCTGTGTGTCATTTGGATCAACCTGTAACTCTTTAATTTTCTTCATAACAGGAACTCCCAAAGAGGATGGAATAAAAAATTCCATCCCATAAACCAATTGGTATGGTGAAATGCCAATTGACTTCTTTTTAGTAATTCTACTAGCCCAAAGTGCATTAATTAACTTGTTGTGCCATGATTTTTTGTTGTCTTCTAACGAATTTTAAATGATGTTGACCAAACTCTTATTTAAGGATTCAACCAAGCCATTACCTTGAGGGTAATAAGAAGTTGAATGTACCAAATTAATATGGTATTTATTGTAGAATTCTATCATTTTCTTGGGTTTAAAGCCTGCATCATTATCAATAATGATTTTTCTTGGACAGCCAAATCTAGAGAGGATATTGGTTTCCAGAAATTTAAAGATGATATCATTAGTGGCTAATCTAGAAAGTGTGGATTTAATCCATTTAGTAAAGTAATCATTTGATGTGAGAATCCACTTATGTTTGTCAGAGGAAGGTGGATGAATTTCACCAATGAAATCCAATCCCCATTGTTGGAAAGGACTTTCAACAGATACAAGCTTTAAGGGAAGAGGAAATTTTTTTCTTTTTCCCTCAAATATTTGGCATTTATGGTAGGAAGTCACTTTTTTGTGGACATCAGGGAAAAGGGTAGGCCAATAAAAACTAGCTCTAAGGATCTTGTTAGCAATGGTTTTCCGATATAGATGTCCACTACAATCATCTTCATGGAATTCCTACATGGTTCCTTCTCCATCATCCTTCAATAGGCACTTTAGTAAAATACCACGAGCCTCTTTCCAATATAAAACATTATCTAGGATGCAAAAATTGACTTCCTTTAACTTCATAAACCTTTATTTATTTATTTTTTAAACCAGGAGGAGCATTTAAATTGAATAAAACAAAATTGAGGTCTTCATACCAGGGTTAGTTCATTAAAGCCTCATCAATCTGCAGAGTCGCTTGCTCCTCTTGATCATCTAATGCAGCATCAAAGTTTATATCCAATGCATGAAATTTTGACTTAGCCATCAATTTGGCTAGTCCTTTTCCTTTGTTAAGCTTGGTGGGTTTGAGTTATAAGTCATGCTCAAGAATTATATCAATCGATTTACCTCTTGTACCATCAGTTTGATTCTGAGTTAAAATATCATTGAGCAATAAATTTGGTACATAAGAAATTATATGAGAATGTAGGATATACATTCTGGAATATTTAATTTATTTTTATCAATGCAAAGCATTGTTTTTCCATTATGTTATATTTCAAAGTTGCACCTCTTAAAGCCTTACCAAAAAATGCAATGGGTTGTTCAAATCCTTCATTATTTTTCTGTAATAAAACAACTGCAATAGTATGTTCAGATGCAAAAGAAAATATCATGAAATATTTAGTGAAATCTGGACTAATCAAGACTGGTGCTTTTGTTAATTCTTGTTTAAATGGATTAAAGGATTGTACAACTTCAATGTTCCATATAATTTCTAAACCTATTTTCAGTTTATTTTCTATATTTCTGAGAAGTTCTACAAGGTTAGGAATGAATCTTCTTAGGAAATTAATCTTTCCAATAAATGATTGAAGCTCCTTAATGTTTCTAGGGTGGTTGATTTTCAATATAGATTCAATTATATTAGAATCAATCCTAATAACATCTTTAGAAATAAAATGACCTAGAATATTTCCTTCTTTAAAGCCAAAACGTTTTTTCTTAGGATTTAATGAAATGCCAAACCTTATACACTTTTCAAACACTCTTCTTAGATGTAACAAATGTTCCTCATTTGTTTTTTAATAGATAGTAATATCATCTAAATAGATCACAATAAATCTA
Source organism: Pinus albicaulis (assembly GCA_034641835.2). NCBI lineage: Eukaryota > Viridiplantae > Streptophyta > Pinopsida > Pinales > Pinaceae > Pinus > Pinus albicaulis. Next base: position 967,165,531 of record CM076570.1, on the reverse strand, counting down.
TCAATCTCATCAACAAAGGAAATATTCATTACTCTTTGAAATGTGGCTCCATCATTCATTAACCCAAAGGGCATCTTGACATACATGAAGGTCCTGCATGGAGTATTGAAAGTTAATTTATCCTAAACATCAAGATGAACTAAGACATGGTTATAGCCTAAGAAACCATCTAATACAGAAATCCTACTACATCCAACTACCTTCTGTAATATATGATCCATTTTTGGCAAAGTGTAGTTATTTTTTAGAGAGAATTTGTTAAGATTTTTGAAATCTATGCATAATTAATTTATCATGTTTCCTTCCGAGTAGGCACTATGTTAGACACCCATTTAGAGTACCTCAGAGGAACTATGATTTTAACACCATACATCTTTTTAATTTCTCTCAATCAGATGCATCAGAATTGGATTTATTCTACGAAGTTTCTATTTAAATGGTTTCTGATCCTCCTTAATTGGGATTTTATGTTGTATAATACTAGTGTCATATGCTTTGAGGACTTCATAACTCCAGGCGAAGAAATCAATGAATTCTTTGAATAGATCAATATATTTTTGTTTCTCAGTAGCAAGCAATGATATTGACAATTCTATCATTTTAGGATCCTTTTCACTGCCTATATTAAACTCTTCTACATCTGCCCCTATGGGCTCTATTTTAGGCTTTTTATCTACATCATTGAAATCAAATAATTCTTCTAGTGGAGCCAAACCTCTAGGTAAAACATTATCCCTTAACTGAAGTATATCGAACTATTCTTTTTTGGGGTCTATTTCAAGTAATTCCAATTTATTTTCAACTTTATCTACATGAGTATTTACATCTGAATCATCTAACTATTTTCCTACATTATAATGTAAAAATATTTGGTATTCTAATTCATGCTCTAAATCTATACTATTTTCTTCATATTCATCCTTAGACTGCATAAAGTTTTCAATTTTCTTGTCATTTCCAAGAACTTGCCAATACCTCATATTATTTGGTACATCTGGTCAATGTTTTACTTACACTGTATATTGTCTATTGGGGTGAGGCATTTTACATGTGTTGGCTGAAAAATCGAGACCATTCGCAAGGATCTTCAAATTTCTAGGAATGGCAACAAGATCATATTCCTCAAAAGTTTCTAGAAAATCAAGCACAAAATTTTTGTATGCTCTCAATATAGGATTCTTTATTGAGCATTCTCCTCTAATATGCTTTATTATTAACTCAGAATCCCCATGAATGGAAATTATTTTAGCACCCAATTTTTTCAACAATTTCAATCCTAATAAAAGTTCTTCATACTTGACTATATAATTTTTACATTGAAAATTAAGCTTGTATGAATGACCTTAAGCATGGTTGTTTCCTATGTTTTAAACCCACACTCCTACTCCAGAACCCTCTCTGCTACAAGATCCATCAAAAATCATGTTCCAAAGAGGTTCAAGCTTAGTGTTTTCTTTCACAATTTCTGTTTAGTTTTAATGTGTTTCACAAATATCATTTTCTAAATTGGTAACCAGAGTATTGATATCTCCATCATTATGAATAATGAAAGAATCTAAATCTGACTCGACAAAGTAAAGAGGATAGTTATGTGGTTTATCCTCGCTACTCACCATGAATCTCATCAAATTTTGCCTATATAGTCTTCTCTGTTGACCAGACACTGGTATGGTAGCATAAGTCATGTCCATTTTTAGGGTCCCTTGTAATTTTTCTCCCCATGAGTGTGACAACAACATGTCATACAAAGGGGGTATATCTACAACCACTATATCTATTACTAGACTCTTAGCTAGGATTTGAGATAATGTAACACATAGATATTTGATGAGACGTAGACATCTTACTTTCCTATAATCAAATGAATATAAGTCTTTATAATATCTAGTAATATCAAGACCAAGTTTTTCCATAACATATTTTGGCATGAAATTGTGTGAAGCACCTGAATCTAATATATCATTATTGAGAACCTTATCATGAATGTCTCGGCTAATGTAGAATGGAGGAACTTCTCCTTCCTATGGTTTTCCATCAACTTCTAGCCCAAATAACAGTTCAGGCTGATCATCATTCAAATTGGCGGTGTCAGTGTTTTCCCTATATTGAGAGCCTTCATAAACTGAGATCTCTATATATTTTTGTTCATTAATTCTGTGGGAGGATTAGGAATTTTCAGTTTTTCTAATTCATTTTCAATGTTGAATGTCGTTCGAATATTATTGAAGTTCACAAAATCATATTTATCAGTAATTTATTTTGATATGGGTTCCTTTTGTTGACTGATGTTTGGGATATGATGTTTTAGTAGTTTTAGAAGTGTTCTCAAATATATTTTTTTCCAACAATTTCTATTGTATTTTTGCCATAACTATCAGCATCCTTCTTGGCAGAATTATTTGGAATTTTCTTCACAACAGTATCAGAAGTTATCTTAGTAGAATTTTCAGGATTATTTTTGTTTGGGGCATATAAATTTTTCTTGCTCCCAAGGTTATATTTCCTATGTACTTCCTTTATAGCTTTTTCAAATCCATGTATGTAATCATCTGATTCTTCTAAATGAAGTTCAGTTTGGTAAAGTTGAAAAAGCTCTTGTTATTCTTGAGTGGGAAAATTTGTTTCATCATCATTAATACCCATTGAATTTATCTATTTTTCTTCTAACTCTTCTACTATTTCCCCATCATCATCAGCATAATTCTCCTGAAATGGAGGTCTAATTTGTTGATCAGGGCCCCTTTGTTCCCTCTGTTTAATTTGGGGAGTATTTCTTCTAAGATTTGGATTACAATTTTGAGGTGCAGGCTAATTTTATCTAGGAGCATCCCCTTCATTTAGACTAAACCTCTCCATCATTATTTCTAATTTTTTAACTAATGCTTTTATTTTGGCATCGGCAAAAGAATTTGAGGGTTGTTCTTTCATGGTCACTCTTCTTTCAGTTCTTATCCTAGCCCTCTTTGCTAATAGGTTGGCTTCTACACTCACTGCATCCCTTTGCATTTCTTTTAATGTTAAGTAATTCCTCTCTCTAAGCTGGTAAGACATGTGCTCTGCCTCAAAGACATCTAGTAGTTTAATTAAGGCTATACCTTATGCCATATGGTGGTTTAATGTTGGCAGGAATTCATTGTATAGACTGTTAAATATAGTTCAATAATCATGGACACTTTTCCCTGCTACCCTCCTAATGCTTTCATATTCAGATAAAATATGAAAAGGCTTATTTTTAATTTCCCATCTATTAAGGAATGCTTGATGGAATGCAGGGACATCATTAATGCTAGTAGTAGGAAAATATTTAAACCATTTCCTAACCTCTCGAGTGAGACTTTGTGCAAACAACCTCATTTTTGTGTTTTCCTCATCTACTTCCTGAAGGTCAAAACTATCATTCATCCTATCTACATGTTGTTGGGAAGTGATAGGTCCATTTCCATCAAATCATGGAATACTCATCCGATACTTCTGTGGCATGTTTTCCAAACGATCTTGAAAGACAAGAGGAGTGGATCTAGCTTCCATTATAGGTATATGAGGATGAACAATATGTGGATTGATCAAAGGTGGTTGTTGGATGAAAGGTGGAGGCTAAAATGAAAGTTTAGGTTGTTGTGAGGATGAAGGTCAGATTGTGGTTGAGGATTTGGAAGAGGATGGGGTTTGAGTTTCATGATGAGAAACTGCCGAAGTAGTAATGGAAACTATAGAAGGGGTAGGACTAAATGATCTACAATGCACAGGTTGTGATAAGGTGGATGAACCTGCAAAAGAAGTCAGGGCAGGGAGTTCAATAGAATATTAGACATATGGCTCATGAACATAAGGTTCAAGAAATGAAACGAAGCCTTGCAATTTATCAAAATATTGAATACTTTGAAGGTCAATATCAGGTTGGGTAGACTATACTTCAAAAGAATGACGCCTTAATGTAGCTTGGTCTGCCATTATTTGATCTACCCAGTTGGCTGACTTAGTTATAAACTATATATGTTCAAAAGCTAAGTCAAATTCAATTTCCTATAGGGTAACAAAATCTTATGGGAGAGAATCTTCTCTATGTGGAGGATTATTACTTCCTTGGCTCTCTTTTATGCTTTTTCTTCTCAGCAGTTTTTCAGGATTGTCAATAATAACTATAGGCTTTGGATTAGGATGAGATCTAGTGTAAACTCTTTTGGGAGCTGGAATTTAAATCTAAGGAACACACAAACACACACACACACCCAAACACACTTATTATATACAAAAATGAAAAGGAAAGAATATCTTGAAATATTCCTATCATACACTTTTTAAACTAAGGTTATGAATTTGCGGAAAATTACAATATTTTCAATTTTTTCCCAATATGGTCACCACTATGTTATCATTAAGTAATTTACGAGATTGTGAGAATAAACATAAAGGGAAAAAAAAAACCTTGGAAGCTTGGATCTAGCCCTGCCAACTTCAGAGAGGGATCTCTCTGTAAAATTTAACTTTGTTTTTAGTGAATTTTAGGGTAGTAAATATTATACTTGATTGTTTGTTTGATTTGGATTATTTGGTTGATTAAATGGATATATTTCCATTGCGCCATTGAGTCTAAATATCTAACTAGATCTGCATCAATGTTTTAAGGTGTTTCACAGGGCAAGCTAGGTTGCATTAACTAAATCTTTTAGGATTTTAAGTGGATTATGAAAATAGAAGAACTGTAGAATTCAGTAGAAATTGAAGAGCAATGAATTATACTTCAATATTAACTTAGTAGAAAACATGTAAACTTTGAAAAACCAGAATAAGGTGTTCTAATTGACATATCATATTCATCATAGTTTATGTTATACAACTAAGATTTTCAGAATTACAGAGAAATAAAAAATAATGAATAACACAATTATAGAAGAAAAAACATCACCAGTGAATAAACCACATGAATCCTGTGAAATTTCCTTGTATTATTAATGCTCCCAAAAAAATAGAAATTAAAATTCTCATCAGAAATTATACTCACTAATCATCCCTTAATACTTCGAACAATGAACTATTTATACTAATTTACAAAAAATATTTAAAGAATCACTATCTCAACTGATAATTTATTATTAGTGGAATATCGAACAATAAAATCTAAATGTTACAAAATAATAGGCTAGTTGGACAATGATATGGAATGTTGGAACTGTTTTGGAGGAAACAGTTGCTGAATGGACCTATTTCTGGGTTGTGTTGGCTAATGTGCTAGCTGATGTGCTGGATGATTCTTATTGTCTCCAAATTACTGATTAGTCATGTAACCCATGGAGTTTATCCCATCGATGTTCATCTGGGATGGTCAATTTAATCACCTTTCGATAAATCTCATCAACTTCAATGTATCTGGAAAAAGTGGGCTTTACAACAAAGATATGATTTACTTCATGGTGGATGAAGAAATCCTTACTCATTGCTTCTAAAAATGTTCCACATGTCATACTTCCTTTGATGCTTGCACATTTGGTGTTGTCCCTAGAAATTTCCTTCAATTCCTTGACATAATATTCATAATAAATTAAGTTATCATTAATCAAAAATAAAAAGGCATTCCATTCTATGTTAAAGGCTCTATTCTGGTAAAGGATCTGTTAACTGTTATCTCTCTACTGTGGCACTTTTATTCTAGTTGAACAACTAGATTCCTCTTAGCAAGAATCCTCTTCACTACCATAATGGTTTTTTCCTTATCATCTACTCCAAAATCATACAATTCATATCTATTTTTGGAGTTTAGGAACTTGATGATGTTGGTTGCTATTGTAGGCATTTCTCCCAGCTCCTGTTTGACGTCTGTTATAGCATTTGTTGCTCTTTTTATCAACTACTTTTTCTCAAAGATAATCTAGATGCACAACCAGATTTCAGTAATGGAGTTCATGATATCTGCCCATATGATTTCCTTGGCTTGGGCCAAGTTCTATCCTATTGTTGATTCTCTTTCTGAATTCTACAATCTTTCTATAAAATTTTGAGCTCTTTGTGCTTCTGCTGAATGAGAAGCTTCACTCCTTGTCCTCTGGTTTTGCAATACTTTAACTTGATCCTGAAACTTCTTAATCTCTTATGTCTGAATTGATGGATTTTCTAATGCTTTAGTGAACCGTTCTACACCATATGTTGTCTGTGTAGTCTGTGGAGTAGAGGTTGTAGCTGTAGGAATGGTTGTAAGAGGTACAAAATCTAATGGAACCATGGATAGCTTTGTAGTATGCTCCTTTTCTTTGATCATATTTTCCATTTCGGTCTCCATCTGTCTTATCTATGCATTTTTCTCTATTATGAGCTTCATCATACCAGTCTTCTTGGTCTTTGTCTCCTTGGTATGCTTGGTAAGAGGATATTCAGTAGTTGACAACGTCATCTGTTTTCTTAATGCTGCTATGTCAACATTCTTCTTTTTTACTATCTCCCCTGTAACCTTCATATTTGAGGGATCATATCCTATCTTGACCACTAAATATTCTAAGTATTTAATCCTTATATCCTTCGCAAGAGAAGGGATCTTCTCCATTTTCAAATGTGACTAGATATTCGATAAAGAAACCTACATTTTTGAAATATTCATGATTGTATTTGTGTAATTTCAAGAGATCATTTCACATGTTTGCTTGTGCATCTCCATTTTATCAATGGGATGAATGTACTTTATTTTTAATTCAAAGGTTTTCATCTTGTAGTGAGATGCTAACTTTAGCTGTGGAATTCGGGCCTCAAGGACACCATATGTATCTTACCCTTATCTAAATCAAATACTGATAGCAGGTTGCTTTGAGAACTTGAATTTTTATTCCAGAATTAGGCATAGGTGTTGTTCTTTAGGATTTCATTTTTGAGCTTTATCTCCTTGAACCTGTCAAAAAATATCTTCTCCTTCTCACCTTGGAAAACCTTAGTTGTCTAGATACCCATCTGCTGGTCATAAGATATTGAAGAATTTGTGTCGAAAGCAGTGGATTGGCCACCTACTTGAGAATAAGGTCTTTCTTTAGTGACCATAGCAACTTCTTGCTCTAATTTTTAATCTGTGTTAGCTTTAGGATTTAGGTTTGTTCCTTTTCTATAAATTATTTTGAATTCTTTACCTACAATATTAGTCACTGAAGGTGACTCTTCTTCTCTTTGCCTATTCCCTGCTTTTTCCTCTGGGACAGGAGTTTGTGATGTCAATGTTGATACTATCTCCTCCTCAGCCTCTTGTATGTGTTTTCAACCCATTCTAACTGGTTCATGTACTTTTGCATCTCAGGCCTCTGGGTATGTATGTAGGGAGTAGTTTTATTCTCTACTCTTTTCATTGAAATGCTTCCCAGAGGGTCATAGGACAAAGTGAAACTCAGGCTAAAATTCAACTCTTTCAATATATTATTTGCTTCCTCCCCTATTGACCTGCTATTACAAATAAAGTTCCTAATCTATGTTTTGATCCTAAATTGAGACTTCTTCTTAGATGATACAAAGTGAATTTCATTTTCATTCAAAATTTGTTTGATATACTCAAGAGAAAAAAGCCTCATGATGAGGAATTTTAGAATTTTATAGGGAGTAAGATCACACCCATATATTCTTAGCTCAACATAATTCTCATACAAGTACCAGTCTCTAATCTTGGCCTGATCTAACAAATGTAGTATCTTTTTTATGTCTTCACCTATCTTAGCTTCAGATTTACTGCTCATAATACTCATGTTTGGATGCACAAAGACTTAAATGAACTATTTGTATGAAAATTCCTTTTGCTCTTTCATCAACAAAGATGTCCAGAAGATGACTAATTGCTCGTTACCATCATCATCAAGCTTCTGCATGGTAAATTTGAATCTATTTGCCTAATAATACACAAACATATATACTAAAATAGAATATTACTTGAACACTTCTTCAGTCTGGAACTTAATAAATTGATTATGGTTGTTGTCTACCAGGAATTGGCTGAAATTGGAAATGAATGATGGTTTACAGTCTTTGGAAAAGATAGAGAGGAAGCCTAAAATGCGTTAATATACCTACTAATAATAATATTAAACAATAAGGTATGCAATGACTATTATAATATGCTTTTCCTGATCAGGTAAGATGGAGGAAGGCTATGGAGGGTTTTTCTTTGGGAATTGAGTATTTTCAGGTAGGAAAATGTAAAAGATTTTAGCACTTTTGGAAAAATCGAGCTTCTGGTATAATTCATTGAGGGCTTCTAGGGATAAAGGGGTGATATTTTCCATAGAGGGAGCTTGCATCATTTGGTCAATTGATTAGGTAGTGATTGTGAAAAGGATTTCACTAGTATGGGCAATGATAGCTCTTTAACTAGGGATGTAACAGGCTTGAGACTTTCAAATAAATTCAGGGGAATTGTATGTGTGGGGGAAGGTATAATCAGGTAAATTGGACTCCCAGACTCCAATATCATCATATTTATCAATGTATTTATCTTCCAACCAGCAATACATCTCAAAAAACTCAAATTCACATTGTGTTTCAGTAATTTTATAATCCCTATCAGCCAAAGGAACATGATCTAAATCCATGGGAGGGTAGACCAATGGATTGAAAGGTTACTCCTGGTTTTTCTTTTTAGGTGGCATATTCAATATATTTTGATGAATTCAAGTGGAATTAGGATGATCAAGTTTACCGGGAATGTGAAACAACTCTGTAATTGGTTGAAGGACACAAGGTAAGAGATGTCACTTTAGTTGGAGACAAATCAAATGATAAACTTTGGTGCACTTTAAACCTGAAAAACAATTTCATTTTTAGAAAATAAATCACAGTAAAGGTAGAAAGGGTGAAATTTCATGGTTTTATAAGAAAATATGGTTTTTCCATTGTACATGGTGTGGATCTGTTAATTTAACAGTCATCAAGCTTAAATAAATGTGCTAGTGGATCAAATATCGAAGTAGTGCATTTGATTAGCAACAGATAGATGATGTGGTGCAATGGGAGTGGCAGAGGTAACAGGTAGGGACAATAGTATTTAGGATGAGGGGAAGGTGGCTTTTTTTTTTTTTTTTTGGGGGGGGGGGGGGCGGCGGTGTTACTAGGTGCTTAGCAGTTTAGGTGAAGGAGGGTGTGAATAGTGGAGAGGAGGCCATGTGGTAGTGGGTTCGGGCTGGGAAACTACTTTTTTTGGACCCCCCCTGGTAAAGCTAGGATAGAGAGGGTGGGCTAAAGGCTTACCACCAATCAGGTAGCAGGTGGATTAGATGGAGGACAAGTGCAAGTATTTTAACAGCATCTGATATGATAGTTTTTTGGGTAGCGGTTCATTAAGTTGGAGTGGATAACTTGAGATATAATGTAAAATATATCAAACATATCACTCATGAACACGACACTTGAAACTTAGGATAAAGTGAGTTTGTCACTTATCCCTTTATGTGCCAAATACATAGTGAAATGAAGCTTATGATATAAAAATTTGGATCCTTTTTCAAATCCCAAAACACTTCTACCTACCCTTTAAATGTTACATTCTCTTGCTACGCTGACATTTTTTATTCCTTCTAGAGGTGCATTTAGACTAGAAAACCCATATCTCTTTTTTATGAACAATCTATTATACTGTATCACTTATTTCTCCTATTGATTTAGATTAAACAGTTGAATCAATTTCATTTTCTCCCTAGCTATTGATTTACCAAGTTTATATTGTTTGGAAAATCTTTATTCTCTAACCTAATTTACAAAAATTCAAAATTGTTCAACCATGATTAATTTGTATGGTTTGATCAAAGAACTAGTAATTTTGGCATTTTTAAATAAGTTGCACACAACCTTATTTCTTTTGACATAAAGAAAAATATCTATCAGTAGTGGGATTTGAATTTGCAGCACTTTCAATGTTATTTTCACTATTTTTTCTTTTGTGGGGTAGTGTTTTTGTCTTTATTCATTTTTTTAAAGATATACCCTCTTTTGTTTTTTCTTTTATGTATATTTTTTGGAAATCATTTACATATTGAAAATTATTTACAATATAAGATTATTGACACAAAATACTCAATCACCTTAAGATCCTGTAAATTATAGGACCCTAATAGTAAGAAACTCATCCAGTTGTTTTCATTGTTGTCATGCCTGATTGTGGTCCTCTATTTCCTTATGCATGTCATCAAACATGCATTTTTCTTCCTACTTGGCTTCCCTAATGATCATTAACGCTCGGTATTTTTGCACCTACAATTCCTCCGTAATTTGCTGATGGAAATCATGTAGCTCCTCGATGCGCAGCACAACGAGATTTAAACTAATCTTTCCTAAGTGTTGCATGTGCTCGCAATATTATATGGTATCAAAATGAAATTCCCCTTTATATACCTGCAAAGCATGAAATTATTCATTCACAACACTGGCTACACTTTCTGCTTCTCTAGGGTTGCGCTTGCTTGAGCCACGCGCGCTTGAGTCACACTTTCTTGAACCACGCTCTCTTTCACTTTCAACTTGGCGATTCCCTATTGTACCTACATCAATACAACATTATATTGACCTTCAATGCTGCTCCATAAGTCCTTAGTGACATGCAATACTTTTTCACCAATCTCATCGAGGTCCCCTTCAGTAAGGACTATCGCCTCTACTCCTAGTAATCTATCTGACTTGTGCTTCTTGTGTGCACCTCCCGTAGTAGCTATTTTTTCCTCTTTATAATAAATTGGGGGTCTATTATCACTATTATATCGTCTAATGGATCCTCACATCCCACATTTTATTGTATTTTCTTCTCATTCTTTGGTTATGCTTCCTGCTCAGTTTCATTCCTTGGGTTCTTCTTCATGACTTTCTTCATAGTGGTAGATTTCCCTCTGGTTCTTGCATGTTCTCTGTCTGTGGGAGTGAACCAATGACTTGAACATATTCATAGAATCTGCACAACATCATCCTATGTGATGAAACATGGCAGTTGATGTCATTCCTCTTTAGACTCAATGAATGCACGGATGTAAACACAATGAAAATATGCTTTAAAATCTACAATCACAGATTATTCTTCAGACAAAAGTGGTGACAACGTCGTCTTCTAGCTCACCACCATGCACAAATCCATCTCAAATAATACCCAGAGTAACGTTTTCTTTGTTACCAGGGTTATCTCCTTAGAAAACCCTAGTGAGGCATACCTCGCAACTTCGTAGGTGTCCGAATCTGCATTCGTGAATTGCACCTCCTTAGGATCACTCCATGCCATAAAAGCTATCAAAATCAATAACTACGCATAGTATAATTTCTTTCCATCCTCTTGGGCATCTCGAAAATAATCCAAAAACTCCTTACACAAATAATTAGCCCAGTTATATTGGACTCCTTTACTGCACTTCGCAGCCAAAGATACAAGTGGTGTTGACACATCCTCTGCTTGACAATTCTAGATAATATTTCTGGCCAAAATGTTTGCAGTGAAGTGCACAGACTGATCAATGATCAAGCTTATAGTGTATCCCCAAGATTTATTTTGTAGGCGGTACTTCTCCATCTTATATACAAGCTCCTTATCCCAATTTCTCTTGACAAACGGATCGGCGAGGTTCAATCATTAGCATGGAAGCGTAGTTATCCGTCAGATAAGAATATCATCGATGGAAATTTTCTCACCTAACCAAAGATATCTGTCATGCATTAAGGCCAACTATTGTCGCACAAAAATGGTGTTTCTTTTTAGGCAGGGCCCAACTTGGTTCATTTTTTAGTAAAATACTCCATATTTTGAGCAAATTGAGTGCGCGATCTAGCATAAAAAAGTCAATAGCATGGACTTTAAAGGCTTTGCGAGGTGTTTTAAGAGTATTATGGGCTTTTGGGAGGGTCAAAGCCCGTCTTTTTGTAAAGGGATTGGGATATTTATTTAGTATTTTGAACTCTATCCATGGTATTGTAAGAAATAATGTTATATAAGGATATGTCTTAGTGAGTCAAATGATGTATGTGAAATGATATGAGAATGATCTAAGTATGTAACTATTTCTATCTTTCAGTGTTTTGGGTGTAAAGGAAGGCTCCACAACTGTGTTCATGGAGGCCTTATGAAGTTTGCAGGTTTGTGTGTAGTGTGAGAAGTATTGTATTCAAAGGATTTTGCATAATAAAAGGATGATTTCAAGGAAAATATATGTATCTCTTATGTAACTTCAAGTTATTTGTTTTATCAATTATCTACATTAGATTAGGGTTCTTATGTATACCTACTTAGTAAATGCATCATGAAGGCTTGAAATTTGGTTTATATACTGAATACTACATGTTAGAGTAGAAAGGCATAGTGCACAAGATGATTAATAGAGTAATTGAACATCATTTGTTATAGAAATTTAATCATTCAATGAAGCTAGGATTAAGCCCTAAGTATAGATTATCTCTAAGGACACACTTTATAGTCCCTCTAGATGTAGAATCTTAGTTCTAGCATCCCCTAATATTTCCTCAGGTGAGACTGTGGTCTGCGCAATAGATCGTTGACGAAAAGGCTAGTAATAGAGGGTTTTGTTGGTTCACGAACCATCTCTAAACCTTGGTCTAACCACCGTCAAGCCAAAAAATTGTTCTATTGTTAGGACTAAAATATGATTGAGGGATATGTGGATGTGGCATATGACCAAAAAAGAGTTTCAAGACTGGGTATATTTGAAAGAGTGAGAATTTACAATTCAAGAAAACAAAAATATGTGACTATCGATTGAAAAATGGCTACAAATATATGTTTTTACAGAGAAACATGATATTTTATTCTGCTCATTTGGTAATTATATGCATGAATGGTTGTCAAGATTAGATGAGAATAAGACTTGTTTTAAGCACAATCAACCTACTACATGGAGCCCTAAATTATTGCAGCAACTCAAGGAAACTGAAACTAGATTTCAAGAGATTTTTTTTTCCAGACCAATAGAATTCTTGGAGGAATTATTACTGAGCTCTCGATTAACACATATGTATCCTGAAGAGAAGCCGAATGAATTTTTTTCAAGGGTCTGCGAGGTAAGTATTTGAATTCCTTAAATCTATGGATTAATACACTTTTATGTGAAATGGGTGTACTACGCACGAAATCAGATTGGTGTTTTGATGAAATAACTCTGTATCTATGCGAAGTGGAAAAATATTTAGAGTAGAACGTGACAACTACATTGAAACTAGCTACATTCTATTTCTAAGTGGATTTGAAAGTGCATAAGGAGAAAATGACCCCACAACCCCTATGAGTGCGTCGTACTTAGATTTTCAAGACCATCAAGGCACCTCTGGGATTCCCCATCCCGAAAATCCACTCACACCACATCCCCATCCTCATAATTTTCCTCCACCTCCACCTCCATCTCCACCTCCCCCTCCCCCAAGCGACATGGCTAACAGAGTCAAAATTCCGTTTTTTAGAGGATCGGAGGATCCTAAGTAATTATGTTTTTTCGCTAAAGCAGTATGGAAAGTCGATAGATTACAGATCATGATATAAAGAAGGCACAAGTTTCCACAGTGTGGCAGGACAAGGCACTACAATGGTATATGAAGTATTCATTGATGCATCAGGATGCCACATTAGATGATACAAAGACAGTACTGAACGCAGTGTTTAAGAAACATAAATAGAATTTGTAGTGTATTACAGAGATAAAGGAAACCAAACAATTAGTAATTGAATCTGTGTGGGAATTAGATCAAAGATTCAAGATGTTATTAAGGCAAGTAAACTTACAAATTCTTGATGAGAAACTTAAGGAGTAGTTTATAGTTGCACTATTTCCACATATCAGGCTGCCATTGACACAACAGAAGACCAAAACACAAGTTGAGGCCCTGGAAATTGCTATGTAGTTGGAAGCCTCGTCAGTCACAGATACCCATGTGGGGGTACAATAGATTCAAAGCCAATTAGCAGTAGTGCAATTCGAGTTGCAGGGTCTAAAGAAGGGTAAGGAAGTAATATATGTGGTTCTCTCCTACGTTTTGCGTATAAAATCCAAAGCAGAGGGCCACAATAATGATCAATGTCATGTCTATAAAAATTATTTGGCCAATGGCGTGCCAGATCCGTTTCTTAGATCACGTTCATGGTGTTTCATATGTAAATTTTCAGGCTGACATCACACAAAAGAATATCATATACTTTAGAAGTACGTGAATACTTTGAAGAAGCCATTTTTTACATCTTGTAGCTCTGTAAGGCATGATGATAGGAATTGTCGCAGTTATGATTTGATGATGGAGTAGATTGAGGGTGCATACAGGATGCAATATGGAGTGCACACGCATGAACATCATGGTTCACTTGCAGAGTGCAGAGGATTTCAAGGACGAGGACATAGATGAGGAGGGGGCACTAGTTGAGGGCACGATCAAATCATTTGTTACAACTGTAGCGAAGTAGGACACTTTGGGAGGGATTTTCAGAATCCACGATCCTATCATGTAGGTACTGTAGAGCTTTTGAATGTGTAACAGAATACTGTGATGTTATTATAACAAGGATGTAGGAGAAGGGAGCTCAGCAGCCTACATAGAATGTACATATGATGACTTTTGAACTGCGTGAAGAAGAGCCTAGTGTTGATATAGTAGCCTGAACTGGTCCAGCTACATGAGAATATAAAGTAGCAGGTGAGAGGTCTATGTAGGATGCATGGGTTAGAAAATATGGAGATAAGAATATTGGGTTCAATATATAAAGAGAAAAGGAGACATTTTTGGAGGCGAAGAAGAGTTTCATGGGTCCAGGAGCTTCGACATCTATGATGCAACTGCAGATTCATGAAAAACTAATACCTCAGAATAACAACATCGAAATCGTGACTATGATGAGGGATTTTGATCTTGTCATATTAAAAAAAAAATTGCAGGACTGCATGAAGTTGATGTAAGATCAGAAGGTTGTAGAAAGTGTTCAGGAACTGATATACTCCTATGCTAAGAGGGAAGAGCTTCACAGTGAGTCACGCACGGTAAAAAAGTTGCATCGACATCAAAAGTTGACTGGCAGAGAAATGAGGTTAACTGTCGAGATCAGTCAATACAACATGGATCAAAAAATTCTTGATATGGGATCATAAGCCAATTTACTTCCAAAGAAGACATGGGAATGTATGGGAAAACCACAGTTATAATGGTCATCAATCCATTTGAGAATGAATAATCAACATAAAATTATTGCTATGGGAAGGTTGTCAGGTATAGTAGTCAAGTATGGCTTTCAAGCTTTTGTGGTTTTCATTAATTACAAAAATCTCTGGATTATCCACAGTATCGTAAAACAATGGTTGACGTTTTGAATTCCAACGGGGATCCATCTTCACGACAAGATGAGAATGGAGAGTGAAAGAAGGTTGCAGAGGTTAAGGTTTTAAATAGTGAAAGAGAAATGAAAAATGAGAGGAGCCAGCAAGAACTGATTTTATTAATCTATTTAATCTAATAAATTTTAATAAATTAATTTTAGCTTTAATATGAATTAATTTTAATTTAATAAATTAGAATAATTTTTAATAGTACATAATATCAATTATTATTAAACTTAATTAATTTTTTATTTTATATATATAATATCACCTATTAATTACATAATACTAATTAATTCATTTTAATAAAAAAAATTATAGAAATATTTATAAAAAATAGTTTAAATAATTATATTAATATCTTTAATTTTTATTTTTATTAGATAAAAGTAAATGTTACTAAAGTTTTTCAAATATTTCTCTATAGCTTTTTTTCAACTAAAATACTATAATTGAATTAATCTAAGGGTAAATTTATTAAAGAAATATAACCCTAGATGGTACTAATAAAGGTTTTTAACTATTCCTAATTAATAAAATTACTAATTAATAAAAATATAAATTATACATAATAATTTACTTAATTAATATAACATTTATTTAAATAGTTTTTAATAAATATTAGTTATTACTTATAATTATTATTAATAATTCTAGTAATCAACTGAATTATATCATTATTAAATATAATTTATTAATTCAATCTTAATTAATCTAAAACTGAACTATTTCATTAGTAAATATAATTTATTTTTATTCGAAATTTTAATTTGAGTTTTAATTATATTCGTTATTGATTTCTATTTTTACTTTTTATTCACCAATAATAGATGACACTAACATAAAGTAGACACATGGTAGGGAGAATCTCGAGAACTTCTTTAACACCTCAACTCAATTTCCTCAGAAATTAAGTTTACCATGGAGATAGAAGAAAACATGAGCATTCCTTTCTTGGATGTCATGGTTACCATAAAAGAGGATGGAGCATTGGGGCATTAGGTGTTTAGGAAGAAAACTCATACTGGCAGCTACCTTCATGCTGAGTCTTACCATCATCCTGCTCAAAAATTTGGTGCCATTAAAACTCTTTCTATAAGAGCCCTGAGGATATCTAATGAGGAGCACCTGAAAGAGGAGATCAGTTAGTTGACATCTATTTTCTTTGGTATAGGATATAAAGAGAGAGAAATCGGAAAAGCCATAAAAAGGGGTGAAGTTGCGATCATATCCAAGAATTTCCAGGGTTCTCAAGAAAGCTATGGTAGGGTTTTTCTACCGTACATTAAGGGTGTTACTGATAATATCGCTAAGATTTTGGGAAGGAATGACATTTTCACGCAATTTTCAGTAGTAGGAACCATCAGAAAAAAAATGCAACGAGTTAAAGATAGTATTAGTCATGAGGACATTAAAAGTGCTTACAATATTGACTGCTCTTATGGGAAGAGTTATATTGGTGAAACTCGGCACTCTCTTCAAAAATGTCTTAAAGAGAATGGTGCTGATATTAAACATGAGTGATCTCGCACCTCAGCTCTTGCTAATCACTCGCAGAAAATAAAACATCACTTGTGTCTTTGCTAAAATCATTGCGAGAGAGGAACATTATCAAATATGAAAGATTAGAGAGGTGCTTGAGATTTTAAAACACATGCATAACATTAACAGGGATGGGGGATACGAGATTAGTAACAGTTGGCGACCTCTAATTCGACAGTTGTGCTCCTTAGGCTCATCCTCATCCCAGGTATACTATCGCATGTTTTCTTCTTTCTCTCCCATATAGTAAAAAAAAATTAGGATTTGGTCATTGTGAAACCAAATTGAATCATTCCTCATAATAACTATCCTTATTAATCGATTTTTATTAGTCTCTATTAATACAAATTAATTAATTAATAATTATTATTGGTGAATAAAAAATAAAAATAGAAATAAATAAAAAATAGAATTAAAAATTAAATTAAAATTTCAAATTTCAAATAAATTATATTTAATAATTAAATAAATCATTTATAGACTAATTAGGATTGAATTAATAAATTATATCTAATAATGATATGATTCAATTGATTATTAGAATTATTAATAATAATTATAAATAATAAGTAATATTTATTAGCACTTATTTAAATAAATGTTATATTAATTAAGTAAACTATTATGTATAATTTATATTTTTATTAATTATTAATTTTATTAACTATGAATAATTAAAAAAAATTTATTAGTATCATCTAGGGTTATATTTCTTCAATAAATTTATCCTTCGATTAATTTAATTAGACTGTTTTAGGTAAAAAATAATTATAGAGAAATATTTTAAAAAATTTAGCAACATTAAAGTTTATCTAATAAAAATACAAATTAAACCCATTAATATAATTATTTAAACTATTTTTAATAAAAAAATTTATAATTTTTTTATTAAAATGAATTAAGTAGTACTATGTAATTAATATGTGATAATATATATATATATATATATATATATATATATATATATATATATATATATATATATATATATATATATATATATATATATATATATATATATATATATATATATATATATATATATAATTAGTTAACTAAAAAAAGAATTAAGTTTAATAATAGGTGATATTATGTACTATTAAATATTATTATAATTTATTAAATTAAAATCGATTTATTAAAATTTATTAGATTAAATAGATTAATAAAATGAGTTCTTGTCAGCTCTTGTAATTTTAAATTTCTCTTTCAGTTTTTAAAACCTTAACCTATGTGACCTTCTTTCACTCTTCATTCTCATCTTGTCTTGAATATGGATCCCTGTTGGGATTCGAAACATCGACCATTGTATTACGATACTTTGGATAATCCGAAGATTTTTGCAATTATAGTAGTCGATATTGATGGACTGCACATGATGGAAGATTTTGAAGTAATTGAGATTGTAGATGACAACAATCCATATCCATCACTACTTGGATTGGATTGGGCTTTTGATATTGATCCAATAATTGATCTGAATAGACGAAATATGTTGTTTGAATAAGGCGATCTAAGGGTCATTGTTCCTCTAGACCCATTAGAAGCGGTGTGGTACACAGAGCGTGTTCGAGATGAATACTGTGATGCAGATATCAATCATATCTATAAGCTAACCACGCTGAAGAAATATTGGATCAACCTTAGCATAGATGGAATAATAAGCTGGGAAAAGGATAGCTCATGTATTCATACTCTAATGAAGAATTAGAGAATTGGCATAATAGGTTGCACGAAGTTTCTCCAAAGGTGTAATAGAACTACCAAATAACTTCACTACATCACCACAGAGGTATGAAATCTCCAATATTATGATGAAATAGGGGATTTTTGTTTGTTTCTTGATGAATTTGAGAAATAAGTATCTAAAGAAAAAAGGTTCCAAGCTTTGGATGTAGCCCTGTGAGCTATACCTGCTAGATGTTGGGGTGTACATAAGGGAAATATTGGAAGTTGGAGAGGATATCATAGGTTTATTAAGATCATATCTTGTCAAGTAAACACTATACAAGAAGTAAAATATGATGGTAGGGATTACCCTAGAGGGCATATTTTTCGCTGGACTACGATGTGGGGCAAGGATACAACATGATACTGGGTCCATACATTCATTCACACATTAGAAGGGAAACCTATGAATTGGTATCTTGAAATCGAGCTCTGAAATAGTGCCGAGAATTAGGATGACTTGGTTGAAGAATTATTAATGACTTTTCATTTTTAAGATGACTGTGAGTACATAGACAGAGCTCTCCAAGTAGTCAAAGCAAGGATTTTCTAGAATTCAACTGTGATAACATGTACACATCCTGATTGGGTCATGCAGTTGGAACATGGACTAGAACGATATAATGTGATAGTGGAAGAAGATGATGAATATCTGCATAATGTTAATATCCTAGAGTAAGAAGGACACCACGAGGTTGTTGGACCAGAACCTGAGATCATTGACATAGCGAAGATGGTAAACATGTAGAAGGTGAATATAGGGTTAGAGGAGGAGCCAAAGTTGATGCTGATTGTAAGCTATTATGATGCAGATATAGTTAGCAAGGTTTCAAAATTGTTTCATGAGTATTAGGATTTGTTTCCGACGGATTTTTCTGAATTAAAAGGCATAGTAGGTGATCTGGAGTGATGAGGATTAACCTGAAGCCAAATGTGAATCTAGTGAACCAACGACCATATAGATTTAATCCGAAGTACAAGGAAAAGGCGAAGGATTAATTGGAGAAGATGATTAAGGCTAGAATAATTGAACCCATGGAGGAATATAAATGGGTAATCCCTATGGTTGTTTAGGAGAAGAATCGAAAGAGTGAAATCAAAATTTGTGTTGATTTGAGGAAGTTGAATGACGCATGTGCACATGACCAATTCCCTACACCCTTCACATATGAAGCTTTGGATAATGTTGGAGGGAAGGAGGCCTACACTTTTATAGATGGTTTTTCAGGTTACCATCATATTAAAATTTCCCAGAAGATAGGAGTAAGACAACATTTTCAACTGAGCTGGGATATTTTTAGTATATTGTCATTCTTTCTAGGTTGAAGAATGCTCCTACCGTTAGGGGAATTTTGAGGTCTAAAATGGGCCTCCTAAGAAAAATGTACAAAAAAAATAAACTTTATAAGAACCAATATGATTCAAGATGATGATGTCAACCATGGGGGGTGATTCACCATTTTTTAAGTAAAAGAGTAAAATGTTAAAAAATAATAAAATAATAAAACTATTTTTTCAACTAGTATTTTCAACTTATCTCCCAAAGTTTTTACTCAAATTTTGAGCGCGAGTACTTATTGGATGAAAAAATTAATTCCTCATTGAAGGAGTACCCATGTTGCATACTTTCAATAGACCTAGCTACACGAAAAATGAGAAATACATAAAAAAAACGTGATCGCAATCACGTTTTTCATGTAGCAGGACCCAACGAAAGTATGAAACATGGGTACTCCTTGGATGTGGAATTAAATTTTTCATCCAACGAGTACTCCCACTCGAAATTTGGGTACAAACATTGGGAGATAATTTGAAAATAGGAGATAAAAGAGTAGTATTTTTCTATTTTCCCTCTAAAATTTGATGATGTAATCAAATCTTATTTTATTATTTCCACTATTATTTTATAATTTCCATAGGAGGCCAATTTTAGACCTCAAAATTCCCCTAATGAATATTCTCTAGAGTGGTAGTTGCAGCATTTAAGGACTATATACACAAATGCTTGGAGGTCTATTTTGATGATTTGATTTTTTTTGGCTATTGATGAAACATGTTGCAAGCTTAAGATTGATGTTGGATACATGCATACAGTATCACATATCATTGAACATAAAGAAATTTATCTTTTTTGTACCTTTTGTTAAACTATTGGGGAATTTTGTTTGCAGATACAGATTGATGGTAGATCTCGCGAAGATTTCTTCCATTGTGAACCTGTAACAACCGAAGTCAGTGAAGCAACTGCGCACAATCTTGGGACATGCTGGCTACTATAGGAAGTTTATAAAGGCATATGTTTAGATAACTGCGCCAATGGAGAATGATGTTGCGTATTTTTTGGAATGAAGAATGCTAAAAGAGCCTCAACGTCCTAAAGGAGAAGATGTTAGCTCCACCGATTCTAGTTTTTCCAGACTGGAATAAGAAGTTCCATGTATACATTGATGCTTCTTGCATAGCTTTGGGTTCTATACTGGCATAGAAAAAGGATGGAGATATTGATCACTACATAGCTTATGCAAGAAGGAAATTTTCAAAGGCAAAAAATAATTATTCTACAATAGAGCATGAAGGATTGGCTATGGTGTATGCACTATAGAAATTCAGCCATTATTTGTTAGGAGCGCACTTCAAGATGTTCACAGACCAATCTCTGCTAAAGTATTTGGTGTACAAGCCTATTCTAGGAGGGAATTTTTGTAGATAGCTGGTCCACCACTCAACTTGAGGTGCAAAACAACATAGGCTATTTGATCATCACAAGCGTGGATGGAGTACCACCAGTCAGTTTTTCATTGCAGTGGTTGAGGAACGAAGCATGCACCCTTGTGTTTGGTCATGTGGAAAGAGAGTTAAAAATTTCTTGAAATTTTCAAGACGAAAGCAGACGAAGGTTTTCGATGCTACGTCAGCTCAAATGAAAAAAAATGTTGAGTTTAAGCATATAATTAAGTAGAGGAAAAGAAACTTACAAGGATTACCCTAGTAGCGATAAGTGAACTGGGAAGAGCCCAACATGAAAATTGGATGCCAGCATCACCTGAATTGTATTTTGTAGAAGTGTCCTCAATGACGGACCTGCGCCAATTCCCTTAGAAGGGGGCGCTTGAGAGGGTGAAAACCCCATCAGGTCAGGACCTTGTCGCATCATGAGGCATTGTCAGTGAGATGGGTTGTTTTGGAATGCAACCCTAATTGGGTGGTAAATTTTTTCCAAGGCTAAATATGAGTGAGAGACTGATAGCAAACAAGTACCATATGGGTAAGATGAAAAGGAATTTGAAAAGAGAGCTAAAGAGTGCTTAAAATTTCTAGGAGAGAAGAAGATGGAGGTTGTCGATGTGTCTCGGTCGGATGTGGAATGACTCAGGAGGCTAGTTTGCCACTCGATTTGAGGTGAAAAATAGGATGGGTTGCTGCATCATCACAAGCACAGGTAGAGTACTACTGTTAGTATGAATTCTTAGCGCAAGTGTACGAAAAGAGATCATTTTATATGCACATGAAAAAAAACCCTAGCAACAAATATGGTTGTATAACTTGTTCAGATCTGAAATAGACAGTCGAAACAAATGAAAAACAAACCCAGATCAATCCAAACAAAGTAGCAAAATAGAAAAATGAAATAAAAGTTTCTCCAAAATATCCAATGGACAAGACAAGAATTATAATTTTTTTTTTGTATTATATTAACATTTGGGAAGGGAACTAATACAATCCCCCTCAATGAAATGGGTTCTTGGCTATCCTCAAATGTTTCAACTTCATAGTTTCTCTCTCAATGGTATAGAATACCCAAGACGTGTAGAACAAAAAGGGATATCAATAAGAAAAAATAAAATTAAAGTAATCAAAGATAGACAATGATAAGAGGATCAAATTCTAAGCATGATAAAGGATCAAATGTAAGAAGTGAATGGAAAACCTTCCTATTTATAACAAAATATTGAGTTATCCTTGATAATGGTGCATAATACAATATGATTAACCAATATCTATATGTAACTGCTTGGAATATTTTATTATATTTTGTTGGAGGGAAAAATAATTTAAATTTCTTGAATTTGTTTATTTAGAAAAAATAAACAATTAAAATATGTATCTATCATTTCGAGGATGGGATCAATGAATAATTTAACAAATAATGATTTATTTTACTATTCCTAGAAGAATTAGTCAAATTATACAAAGAATATTAATTAAATAATGATTTAATTAATTGTTCCTAGAGAATAATAAGATAAATAAATATTTATCTAATTATTTCTCACTAATTGGATTAAATATGACCATCAATATTATTAAAGAGAGGTTTAATTAGTTGTTCGTAGAGGAAAATCAAATAAATAAGGATTTATTTAATTATTCCTCATGGGGTTTTCTATTTGGACGAAAAATAACTTAATAAACTATGGTTGATTAAATTATTTCTTAGTGGAAGCAATTTACTATGGTAAAATTGGTCTTACATGGTGTATTTTCGATCCATATAATTATACATGGTGAGATGACAAAAAATTAGTGTAACGGATTGCCCCCCAATGTACCAGCATTAGGAGCTAATCGTATAGATGACGTACGTTGTAAGAACAAAATCACGAGACACTGGAGGGGAGTGATAGAGAGAGAGAGATACATAGGCGAAGCGAAGTGAGAGAGGATAATAACACTGAGGGGTGAGACCAACAACCATTAGTCTGCTTTAATGGTTGGGTACCTGTACACAATGAGGCAGGGGAAGGCATACCTATACCCGCCGAGATGACAAAGTACAAAGAATAATGGTTCACTCAGTAAAATTAGACTGAGCTATAAAGTACATGATATACTGGCATAAACATGGGCCAGGAAAAAATATAATGGATTCCACATATATAATGTACCTCAGACAACAACCAGGATTGAATACAATAATATCTGAGTACATGAGATATAATAAAAAATAGAGAAGCCCTGAGAAACAAGAGAGGGCTCTGAATATATAAATGAACCATCTAAGTGATACATGCATGTTATAGGTGTTGTAAGCAGCTGGGGTTGAACCCATCAAATCTGTGGAACTGCATCTGAGGTTGTAGAAGAGAAGGAGCTCATACGGGCATGTGGGAGGGTACTTGAAGGGCCACCCTCTCATGAGGTCTGAAACATCTCACACACACCCAGGAATCACTGGATCAATCTGCTGTATCACCACACTATCGAGTATACAAATCTCGATCATGTTGAAGTGGATAGGATGAAAAAAAATCAATTCGAAGGGAAATAAGGATTCCCTTTTCCTGATATGAGGCACCAAACAATAATGGAAGCTAGAAAAAAGACACATCGCCATCTAGACCTGTATTCTGGAATGAATGTGTTGATGTCGACAGAAGGAGGTCTGCCATAAGTGAGGAAATGAGGGTCCTCAACTAAGGCATGAGGGAACATAGTAGAGCGACTGATGGACTCACACTAGGTTTGATGATGCAATGGGGGATACTGAGTAGAAAACATATGACTTCCCTTTCCAGAGCATCAAAAGTATGTGTGGCCTAGTCTGTGACTGACTCGACTCTGGAGGGGATGGGGACAGCAGGACTAGAGGCAAAAATGGGCTACATGAGAGAGGGACAAAGCGTGAATGGATGGAATACTGTAAGAGGAGGCTAAGGGACTCAGGATAGACTCCATGAATGCAATGAAGACTTAATTTAGATTCTCTAATCAAGGGTGACTCGATGATGCTGCCACACAGAATATGCCTTGTGAGGACAATAAAAGCATGAGCAAAAGATTGTTACTCATGATAAAAGTCGACATGAGTCTCAACAAGTATTAAGGCTTAGTGGTTCCATGAGTACAAGTCGCGTAAGTATAGAAATTTTATTTTGAGAAGCAGCGAAGTGACCCTTCTTGGAAAAATGACTTTCGGATGAAGTATCAAATCTCCAAAAATGAACGAATACCCATTTAGATCTCGGTGAGAGATTTCCAACGGCGGTGAAAGTTCATCAAAAGTAGCTACGGTTTGGTCACAATTGGCGAAATACAAATTAAGGTTTCTCTTTCAATAGGGTTATTTCCATCCAATTTGATTTATTTGCAAGTGTAGTTGTGGTGAATGTGGAGAGGAGGAAAAGGCCCTAAATATTGTGATGTTCATAGCAGAAAAACTAACTGTCAAAATCGAGATCCGTGAGTTGCAGGTAGGTGGCCTAACCATATTCTTCAATTTCAATGCTTAGAACTTTTTATTAGGTGCCCAGAGCCTGGGAATATCACTCCTCCTTCCTGACAGTTGGCTCACACCTTTTGGGGCCTATTCTGCAACCTCGGTAGCAGGTTTCAGAGGAAACATTATGACCCTGTAGGTACAGGACTGAAAAAAGTGCGAGTACTGAAAATTTGGGTTTTGTCCTTTTTTTTGGCTTGGAATTGGGTCTTCATTTTTTTTAGGAAGATTTTCCTTCTTCTGAATGAAAACTTGCTATTTTTTTGCAGGTATGGCATAGTTAAAGATCAACTAGAGAAAGAGAGATCTTAAGGCACTACGTTCTGAGATCCAAGGGGATCAGGGTGTACGAAGCACACTGGAAAGATATGGGGTGCTCAAGTTTGTTGAATATATATATTAAATCTATCCTTATAAACTTAATAATGTTTTCTTATGATTCAATATTTTCTTAGGAGGGCTTAAAGGTAATTGCATATTTGTGCCTAGTATTGGTTATTTTTTTAGAATATTGTGAGAATATTTGGAAGATTATGCAGATTTGGAGAAGGAGATGATTTAGGGACTTGCTTCATGCCACTAGAAGATCAATATTGGAGAGTAAATGACCACAATATTGGGAAATTAGGGAGAAATATTGTATAGATTCAAGGGGGTTGTCCACCCTCCTTAACTCTAAAAGGAAACCAAAGGATCCTCATGAGATCCCCTCTAGAAATTCGAATTCTAGAGGCAATCAAGGGAATCAAGACCAACTGAACTCAAGCCATACTTCACTTGGAGTCAAGTGAACTCATTACCTATTTTTTAGGGAGTTTTTGGTAGCTACCCTTGAGGATAAATGACGCTAACCAAGAGCGAATTAGAGTTGATTTTTCAATTCCATTTTAGGAATTTTTCTGGAAGATATTAAGCTTTTTATTGTAATCAGTGATTAGACTTTAAAAAATGTAACATGGCTATTTTCTACCTGAAATGAGCAGATAGACTCCATTTTACTGATTTAGTTCCAGATAGCTAGGCTCGTGGGTTAGGGCCCAACCCTTGTTCCTCAACTTCTCTGTCATTTTCATCCTTTCCATTATGTTATTTAGCTAGTTTAATTTCTGATATTTTCATTGCTATTATAGTTGTTGTTGTAGATTTAATCCACTCATCTGCACTGTGGAATAGTTGATAAACTCTATAAAACTATGAGGCAATCTTCCCCTCTCATCTCTGTCAATAGAATTCGAGCAGGGTTGACCTTCCCACATGCAAAAAAAAAGCTTTTTGTTCACTATTTTTATCCTGTCTTTTGTCTATTTTTCTGTGCATAAATCTGTAGCTTTGTTTGCAAGAATAAGCATCATAAGTTTTGGAGAATTTCATTACATCGTTCCTCTTCATATTCTAATTTCTCCCCTTCTCTATGTTACGATTCTGAACCTTGTTGTTACACCTTCATTTCCCTCCTTTCTATATCTTTATCAGCTATCACACCTTTTTTTTTATAGAAATAAATTAAAAGTTTGACCTCCACCTGTTCTCATTTAAATTCCTACTAGTTCACTTTGAATCTCACATGACCCCTTCCTTTTCCTTTGCTGCTCTTCAACATCTCAACGATTTTCCCCTTTTCACCACATCTTTACATCTTTTATCACAAAAATCTTCAAAATCATTAAAACTCGACCCCTGCCTTTGCTCTTGGGTTCTCCTTCTACCTTACTACATAAATTACAAATCACATTTCTTATTTTAGTCATGCTAACACTTACTACTCATTTTTTCCGATTGCGATAATCGCTATGTACCCTGCCACATCGCAATCGCAAATCACAACATTTCCCTTTTTCTTTAAGACTCATCACTCTTATTTGCTAATTTTGATATTGTTATCACACTCCGCCACCAGTCCCACCACCATGTCATCCACTGCAATCACACCACAACGTCGCAATGGCATTTCACATCGCATTCGGTATCGCATTTTGCACTTCGCATTTCCTCCGGACTGCACTCCCACTTCTCCTCGAGCCTTGCAAAATTGGGATATTGCGATATCACAGATTGCATATCTCCCTTCTAGCCACCAATCATAACTCCTCCATCGTATATTCCAATCATTCTGCTCCAAATATTTTGCACCATAATAAATCTGTAATAAGGCTTAAAACCCAAGCCTTGTTTCATGTGTTTAAACCCTCCATTAGCCTCTCTAGCCCATTTTCCTCCAAACTACAAATCAAGACTTCTTCAAATTAGAATTAGGTCATGCATAGCTACATACATAGGAGAATGATAGATAGAGAAGGGTGTGTTTAGTCGATTAGAAAATTTAAGTTTGGTTTAAATTGTTTTCCTTTCTACAACTTAAATTAATTTCCTTTCTGTCATTTCTTTTCAGCAATTTAGATTAGTTCACTCTCTGTCATTTCATTTTAGAAATTTAATTTAGTTTCCTTCCATCATTTCCTTTCTACAATTTAGTTTATTTTCATTGGAGTGTGACATACTTCACTCAGAACCCTTAGAAATATCACCCTTTCGTAAAGCAGAAGAGGATGACATGAAAATAATGCATATATTGTGTATATATCACTGTCACCTCCAATTTTGTATGAATCCTTGGTCGATAAAGTATAGTAGGGAAGCCTTTGAGTTGCCACACTATTGGTGCAATAATAGGGCTCACCACTTTTCGGCGTCATTGCCGGGGAGGTGTTTAACAGATGATTTGATATTTTTTTTATCAGTATTTTCTTCTTTCCTTTCTTTTCATGTGATTTTAGAAATATTAAAAAAAATACAAAAATATATGATTTTCATGCCTCATTGGAGTAGGGATACTTAGATTTTTTTTCTTTCTTTTAAATACATCTCCAATGCCACCCCCCCCCCCCCCCTTCTTGACCACGTGGTGTAGTAAGAAGCACATCACCATACACTTTTGAAGGTAGAAGAGATGGATGGATATGATGACAATGAAGAATATTTTATTGGGTTTCCCATTCAAGATATTGAAATCAGTGTACATATGAAGAACATACCTCCATATTTCCTTCCCAACTTCCATGGTATGAAGACAAAAGATCCAGAAACATTTCTCTTTGAATTTGTGATACTTTGTAGGTATTATGGCTACTTATCACAAACTCAAAAATTGATATTATTTCCTACAAAATTGAAGGATAGAGCTCTTAAATGGTTCATGATTCTATGCACTAATTGAACAAGGTCATGGAATGATATGCAAAAGATATTTCTAGAAAAATACAAAGATCATGATCTTAGAAAAGAAATTTTCAGATTGAACCAAGAAAAATATGAGAGCCTTGAGGATATAACAGAGAGGTTCATGCATAATGTTAAGAGGGAAAAAATGCATCATTTAGGATTTGACACACTAAAAACCCTCTTACATACAACAATCAGGGATGAGTGGATTGATCTCCTTAATATCATGAGTAAAGGAGATGTATATCAATTTCATTTGAAGAAATTTGTGAAACATGCAACCGCATATCAAGAGGAAAGGAAAGAGTAAGTAAGTTAGCATCAACATTGGTAAGGCAAGATGAACTTGGAAATTTGGTTGACAACTTTAAAACATAAATTCTTAGCAATCTAAGTGAACAAGTATAAATGTTAAGAATCCAAAATTAGAAAAAATAAGAGGTTGATATTTTTGGTATCCATGCAAAATCATATGCTACTAAATGTTGTTCATCATTCCCCAAGTTTAAATAAGTTTACCAGGAAGACAATGGAGCAAGGAAATCACCAAAGAAGCTATGTTATGTAGCTCCAAGGATACCCTGGTAGCATAATCAACATGATATGATGCAAGGATCCACTTCACAATTTCAAGCTCATCCACATTCATATCAAACTAATTTGGACACACTCCCTCCTTGGAAACCTTGGCCATCTCAACCTGCAACCCAATATTGGCAACATGGTTGGCAAGGTCCTTATTGGGAAAATCCACAATATCCTAAATATTTCCCTCCATATCCTCCATACCCAACTTGATGCTATCCCTACCATCTGCCTCCACCACAACCATAGCCTCAACCACATCCATATCATATATCCACCCCCACTCAAATACCATTTCCAAACCCACACCATGAAGTATCTCAGCCCACTTATAACGCTGAGGTACAACACTACCAAACATATCCTATTGATTTAAATGGTTTGCATATTATTTGAAGAAAGGTATTGGAAAGAAGAAATTTTCTTAATGTCATTGAAGGAAAACATAAAGAAGAAGAAGATCCAAATGAGGAGATCAAAATATCAAGGGTTGCACTTGATGAAGAGCCAACATCCGAATCAGATGTTGAGAAAGTTTCCTCGCGTTTACTAGTATTTCCTCCATGTGTTGAAGAGAACAATCACAAAAAGGAGGAAGATTTTAATTTCATAATATAAGAGGACATCCAAGATGATCCAACTCAACAATTGGAACAAGGGGATCACAACTATATTAACATATGGTTCCAAACAGTCATTAAGTTGCAACAACACACTCTTCTCCAATAGTACTTGATACAATCCCAGTCAAAGAAATTCATCTCTTATATTCAGGTATATGTCAGAGCATGTGTTTAAAGTGTGCAGTTGATTTTATCTGTCATCTTCATGTGTACATGGCTCCATTGGAATTTTCCTATACTTGAAAATGTTTTTTTTTTTTCAAGTATAGTAGGAAAGTGAAAAAAGAAAAAAAAATAAAAAGAAGGGAAAGAATAAAATCTGAGGTGAAAAACTCTTTTGAGGCATTTGAGATTGGCTCATTTATTGAAAGCCTCCATGAGGTAGTCATTGGGTTGAAAAAAAAAAAGATAAAAATAAAATATCCTAGGTGATAAAACTCCTTTGAGGTGCCGAGGTAGACCTACTAGTGGATAACCTTATTGAGGCAGCTAGTAGGCGTTCAAAAAAAAAAAAAAAAATATTACATTTCTCCATGTATCTCTCTCTAATGAATGTAGGTGCTTTAAAACCTTTGCAAGTAGAAACACAACAATTTGGCACAAAAATAAAATTTGGTCAACACCCTGGTCAAAGGAAGTCAAACATGGACTTCCTCCTCCTGTGCACAAAAGCTCCAAAAGGACCTCAAGCAGATTATCACATGTAGCTTTAGAACCACCGAAGACAACTTCAACAGCCATATCAACAGCTTCAATATGACATGAAAAAAAAATCAGTGGTAAGGCTCAGGTATACAATCATCTAACCCTTTCTTTGAATCTATTTTAGGTTAATAAAAAATTAAAACGTGTGAGAAGGAAATTTTTTTATATCTCCAAAATCAATATTAGAGCAACCTCAGACTTATCTAGTAACTAGCCTCACTTTTTCCACCAAGAAAAGGAAAAAGACAAAATTAAAATTAATTGATAAGGTGGGTAGCAGGTAGTTCATTTCAATAGAAGACAATGAATGCCAAGGGATAATGAAGGGTGAACTCAGTTCAGAGAAAAAATAACTGTGAGTTTATTTTTCATGCAATTAAAAATTAGAAAAAAAAATAATAAAATAAAAGAATAAAATAAAATAGAAGGTGGATCCACCACCTCTTTCTTTGCAAAACTGATTTTCTAAGGCATATGAGGACCTCCATGAAGCCCCTACAAGAATAAGTGCAAGAATAATAGCAAGAAGAGTAGCAGGAGGAGGAGCACATGAGCCAACAAACAGAAAATGTAATATTGAAAAATGGGAAAGACAGGAATATAGAACAAAATATTGGAAATAGTAGTGAATAACATTACACCAACACGTGTGTCAAATATGCAGCCATTTTATTTATCATAACAGCAACAAATAAGTACAAGAAATATAGGGAAAACTAAGATAATCAAGGCAAATAAGCCTCCCACGAATACATATGCCATAACATGAAAAATGGTTGTTATACAAATGTAGGAGAACCAATACAACATATTTTGAATGATGGTAACTGCTGCCGAAAAATGTAATAATGTAGATCTCCTGATAAATGGCTCAAATAATGTCAGAAATTAAGATCTATTCTCCCAAGCACATTTCCAAGGCAACCCAGAAAGGGTTTCCCGAGATACCCCAAAATGAAAATGTTGG
Source organism: Pinus albicaulis (assembly GCA_034641835.2). Lineage (NCBI taxonomy): Eukaryota > Viridiplantae > Streptophyta > Pinopsida > Pinales > Pinaceae > Pinus > Pinus albicaulis. Next base: position 967,134,655 of record CM076570.1, on the reverse strand, counting down.
AATGCAGCCCTAGGGGTGAATAGAAACTGAAAATGAATATTGGAAAGGAGGTGGTTGAAACTGATATAGAAATGTATGCTTCTCCTCAAATAGATCCTCCAAGTGAAAGGCCGAGCCCTTCCTTGAAGATCTCACCCTCCGAATCAAGCACTGAATCCTCCACTGCAAATGCTCACTGGAATAACATAGCTTATGAGGGGATCTGCACTGTAGGATATGAAATTAGGTTGGCATGGTTCCAAAATATGAAATAAAGCTCAAGGACCTTCCTTTATAACCACCCAATGGAAATAATGATTCCTCCACTGAAAATAAGCTCAGAAAATGGCCCTACAAATGTTCCACCTCTTCTACCCTACAACACAACACATCTCTAAACAGAAACTACTTTGTAGCTAAATAATGAAGCCTGGCTTGATGCCAGAATGTGGATATGAATCTCACAATAATTTCTCTTGAGTAGGCACTCAAACACCCCTGGGGATGAGTGTGGGATTCCCACTCGGGAACACCCTTGTACTAAACAATACAATAGACTCCGCTAAATAGTTGAAGAGTGAAAATAGTCATAGAGACCAAAAAATCAATAATCAACAACATAACATCTATGGCTTCCTTCCCCTTCCTTATATTCATTGTGAGCCTTCGCACCTTGGTTCCCACTCATTAAATCCACTACTCTCATAGAGACTTTCTCCCATTAACATTGTGGTGTCTCTCATTGATGATCCACTCTTTCCATACTAGCGTTGTTGATTTGGTCAAAATTGACCTTTTCCACATGTTTTAGCCCCTGTTCACACATGAGGGTGATTTATATAGCTATTAAGATGTTCCCTTTTCAAAGAGATTTATGGGTCTCCCTACCCACTCATTCATTTGTCTAAATGACGAAAGTAAAAATTAATATTCCAATTAGTTTCATGCTAATTTTAGAATATTGCAGTCCTCCCCTCCCAAATGTTTCTTGTCCTCAAGCAGCTACAAGGATATAACTGAAGAGCCTACTCTCCTCCTCATGTAGCATCCTCATATCATAATCTCCTCCAACGAACAAGATGCTCTCTCATCAATCTGTCTCCTAGTTGCTCCTCCCAAGTGTACAAGTTAGCCTTTGGTAAAAAATACAAACGGCTATCATCATGAAGAAGTGGGATATCCATGGAGGAAACTATATGTTGTCTAGAGGCCTTCTTGAGGCATGGAACCAGAAAAATGTAAGGAATAGTCATTCCCATGTGACGCTCCCATGCCCAAGCTATCACCCACACAAAATGACTCACCCTCCAAATTGGTAATTCATTGAAAAACTCTTCCACCTTTGGCTCCTGCAATGTAGGTGGGCTGCATAGATGAACATGATAGACTAAATTTTCTACCCCACACTGTCTCTCCCTCCACTTATGAAAAATGTAGAGCTACTCCTGATATTCGGCTGCAATAATTTTTCCTTCAAGAGGAAAAAAGGCAACTGGATCCTCAAATACCCCCTCTTTAGTTCTTGGCCAAACCATCCCATATAAACTGAATAGGACATCATCACAATATGGAATCCAAATGAAAAATATACTAAAGGTTTTTTGTAATGCTGGATGGTACCAACAACTTCCCAAATGGTTACATCACACTTTTTCTAACTGTTGTTTTAGAACATCATGTGGCAAGTTGTCTCCCAAAAATTTGCTAGTTGTCCATGTTATCTCATCTACTAGAAAATAGTAAATGGCATTGTGTATCAGCTGAGCATACAAAGAATATGATAACACTTGCCCAAATCCATACAAGGGATGGTTGTCTCCATCACTGATGTTGGTCTTAGAAATACCATGAAGCCCAAATACAAACTTTTCCTCTTGTGGAGAAATGCACTATATATAAATGGCAAGAGAATGAAAATACTTTGTTAGATGATCAATAGGTGAAAAAAAAACAATTCTTACCATGTAATGAGATTAGGTTAATAATGAGATCCATGAATGATCTCTCCATAGTGGTATGATATGTCTCCAGGAGACCTTGGTGAATGGAAAGGAATGAACCAAGTGCTCCATTTAAGGCCTTCTTCTTATGCTTGGAGATCCAACTCTAGAAGATCATATCATGGTGATAGATGTCTCCATCGACTACTCCATCGCTCTCATCTCTTAGTTTCCCATCAAGTGCATCATAGGTGAAGTGATTCTGGGAACACTCCATCAATCTATCCATACTCCCAAGTGACAACATTGTTGGCCTTTGTGATAAGGCTCCTGTCATATCACAACTACATACTTTGACATGCCAAATTCCAAAGCCACATTCCATAATGCTGCTACATATGGGAGACTCCTTCCTATGTGGAAGTGCCTCCTGATCCTCCACAGCTAAGGAGTAACCCCTTTCCACCATGAATGTGCCATCCTCTACTCCTGCAACATCATGCAAATTATGGGAGAAAATAAGCCCATACTCTCCCAAGAGTATCCAAAGCAACAATAACTCTTGCTGCCTCCTCATCTCATCATCATACGAGTCATGGAGTAACATAATGATGATTGGCTTATAGAATGCCCCATACAACCAAATCTCCTACTTCCATATCATATGGGTGCCATGCAATGCTCCAAACCATAACACACCCTTCGAAATAGGTTATGTCACATGATGGCCAAAATCTTTGAAGAGCAGCCAATGCAAACATGCATCCTCCTGCCCTGTGTCATAGATTGGCAGGTGGCTCACCAACCCCTTGCTCACCATCCACACCTACTCATCCAAATGTGGGTGTCTCCTACCATGCTACAAATAGGTACCCCTGCAATGGATAATACCATCCTCCCAAATATGATCACTACATTTGCACTTCATGGGATATTGAAGTACAACCTCCTAGAGATTTCCATATGAAGACCACTCATCAATGACCAAGTCGAACCCTTCAAGAAAAAGCTTCTCATTGAGCTATGCAGTGCTCATCAAGATGGATATCTCATAATAATGGGATTTTTTATCCATCATAATATGTCTTCCATCAACCATCTACATATCCAATGTTGCACAATTATAATGGTCATCAGAATGTCGCAATAATAGTTAGCCCCCCAACTCATCACTGCTGCTCAATGACACTGTTGCTGATCTCCATGATGGTGTATTTGTTGTCTCATGACTCTGCACAATTCTCAACACACAGTTCTTCATTGGATTGATTAGGATTATGCTTATCCTATCTTCCAAAACTCTACACTCCAACCCAAAGTGTTGTGTGCACCTCAACAATGAGAAACTGGGATGGATATAACTCTCCTCCTTGAACCAGTCAAGGGTCCTCTATGTAGTGATATTTTTATGCTCCAAATCAGCAATGTGCTTTGACCCTAGGTCATGCATTTTCCCTGATGGCATGCTCCCACAATACTCCGAATGATGTTCTAAAATAATAGGAAGTGGAATTTTTTTCATACCTTGGTTAAGCTTGGGAACATCTTGTATAACTACAAGGGTTCCTCCCACCAGTGTAATGACTCCTCTAGCTACTGGTGATGATGATGGCTACTCATCTACTACTGCACCAACACTAGTATAAGTCTCCTCCTCCTCAAACATCTCCTGAATAATGCATGGGACTCTAAATGTCAAGATATCAAGACCACTTTGCAAGGATTCAAGTGTTCCATCTCTTGATGCAAGTACTTCTGCTGCAAGTGGTGGTGGAAGTTTTTCTTCTTCTGGCTTTCTCCCATCAAAATTATTAATCAACCTTTGAGTAAAATCTACATAAGAAGTCACTCTTGCATGTCTCAAATGGCTGAACCACCAAATGTGTGCTTCACCCTCAAGGTTAAGCACTGCAATCTCAATGGCTTCTATTTCTACTACTAGATATAGCAGGGAGAATGCATCTAACTTCCTTCTCTAAGCCCTTCCTATGCATATGGATGACATATCAAATGTAGACAATAGAAATCTATTGTGCTTTCTCCTTTTATTATTGCAAGGTGTTCTCTCTTCTTTGATCTGAATAAACTGCCAGAGAGTTAGATTCTCCTTGAAAGCCATTGATTAAGACTTCTACTCTGCAAGATACTCACTTAGAATCTCATGATATAAGTTTCCTCCATCTCCATGTCTTTCGCCTTCCTGTTCAAATAAAGTGGACTTAGTGGATATATTTGGAGTTCTATGCAATACTAGTTTTCTCTATTGCTGATAGTAAGTGCATGGACCTTCCTCATATTGAAACCCTCTTGAGGTCTCATTGCATCTCTCCCTTCTCATTTTCTTGACCTCCTTCAATATGTCCTTCATAGATCTGAAAAGATATGAGGCAAATCTCATTCCTTCCATCATTTTATATCTCTTCTTCTTCTTCTTCTTATAGCATATTGGCTGAAACTCACAAACTGAGCCAAGATTATGCTTTGATACCACTGTAATATCAGAAAATGGAAAAGACAGGAATATAGAATGAAATACTAGAGATAGTAGTGATAAATCAACACATAAAATATAAGAAGATCATATATCTATTATATTGATATCATAGCAGAAAAATGTGTACAAGATCTTAAGCAAAAAGTCACTCAAGTAAGGAAAAACAAGCCTCAAGAGAACAAGTACATGAAATATGAAGAGCACTGCTACACAATAATGCCCAATGCTAAGAAAATGTAGTTTTAGTTGGGTTTACTACTGCTAGAAGATGTAATTACATATACCTATTGTTATATGGTTCAAAAGGTGTTGGGGATAGAGATCTCAGCTCCCAAGAACATTTCCAAGATAACCCAGAAAGGGATTCTGGAAATAAACAAAAATGCAAAATGCTAGAATGCAGCCCTAGGGCTGATTAGTAGTTATAACTGAATAACTAGAAGGAGGTGGCTGAAACAGATATAGAAATGTATATATCTCCTCCAATAGATTCTCCAAGTGAAAGGCTGATCCCTTCCTTGAAGATCTCACCCTCCAAAGCAAACATTGAAACCTCCATTACAAATGCTCAATAAAATAACACATTCCTTGGGGGAATCTAAATTTTAGGAGGTGGAAATAGTTGGGCCTGATGAAAAAATATGAAATAAAGCTCCAAGACCTTCCTTGATGGCCTCCCAATGGAAAGGCTACCTTTCCACTAAAAAACAAACACTAAAAGTGGCCCTCAAAATCCTCCACTGCCTCTACCCTACAACACAACACAACTCTAAACATAAAATTTGTTGTAGTTGAAGAATAAAGCTTGGCCCGATGCTGGAATGTGGACTATGTACCTCAATAACCTCTCTTGATTAGGCACTTGGAATCCCTTGAGGATAAGTGTGGAATTCCCGCTCGGGAACACCCTTTCACTAAACAGTACAACAGACTCTGTTAAATAGATGAAGAGTGAAAATAGTCATATAGACCACAAAATAAATAATCAATCAACATATCATCTATCACTGCCTTCCCCTTCCTTATATGCATTGTGAGCCTTCTCACCTTGGGTCCCACTCATTAAAGCCACTACTCTCATGGATATTTTCTCCATTAACACTACGTTGTCTCTCATTGATAATTCTCTCTCTTCGTACTAGCGTTGTTGATTTGGTCAAAATTGACCTTTTCCACATGGTTTAGCCCGTGTTCACGCATGAGGGTGATTTATCCAACTGTTAAGATGTTCTCTTTTCACATTAGAACGTATTTTATTACCACTAAAGAGATTTATGGGTCCCCCCACCCACTTATTCATCTATCTAAATGAAAAAAGAAAAAAATAATATTCCAATTAGCTGCATGCTAATTCTGGAATATTACAGAAAATGAAATGAGCCAGCAAGCTGGAAAAACCATAAGGCAGGGAGGATGAATAGGGTGCTCAGTGGATGAGAAACAATTTCAGTAGGGGGGTGATGATGGGCCTCTAAATTAGACATAAAATAAGGCCCATATAACCTTTATTAAGCCCATCCACCTTCCTTATGCACATGAATATATATATATATATATATATATATATATATATTAAATCTCTCCTTCTGCACTTAATAATTTTTTCTTATGCTTCAATAATTTCTTAGGAAGGTTTAAAGGTAATTTCAATTTTTTTCCTAATATTGGTTATTTTTGTAGAATATTGTGAGAATATTTGGCAGATTGTGCAAATTTGAAGAAGGATATGATCTATGGACTTGCTCTCTACCATTGGAAGATCAAGATTGGAGAATAAATGAGCACAATATCAGGAAATTAGGGAGAAATCTTGGAGAGATTTAAGGGGTTTGTCCACAGTCCTTAACTCTCAAAGGAAACCAAAGGATCCTCATTAGATCCCCTCCAAAAATTCAAATTCCAGAGGTAGCCAAGCGTCTCAATACCAAATGCACTGAAGCCATACTTCACTTTGAGTCAAGAGGACTCATTACCTATTTTTTAGGGAGCTTTTGGTAGCTTCCCTTGAGGATTAATAAAGCTAATCAAAAACTAATTAGAGTCGATTCTTCAATTCCATTTTGGGAATTTTGCTACAAGATATTAAGCTTTTTATTGTACTATGTTAGGTCCCTATATTACTAGTATAGTCCCTTCTTGTTGTTAGTGTAACCCCCTTATTGTTATTATTGTACCCTTGTAACCCCCATATTGTTATTAATGTGCCCTTAAATTATTATTGTTAGGTTGGCTAGGATTACATTGTGGCCCCACTAGGATTACATTATGGCCCCATGGACTCCTATATATAAAAAGGAGGTTTTGTAAATTATATCATCCAATAATTGTTCATTTATGTAATGTATTAGAGGTTGCCCCCTCGAAGTGGCTTATTTCTAAGGCATTGATATCTCTTTTCTTCTATTTTTGGAGTTGGTTACACAACATTTGGTATCAGAGCTTTGGATTCTATGGTTTCGCTACTCTAAACAGGTCATCGTGGCATTTTCGCTATAAATTGTTTTATACGAAGGTTCAGAATTTGAAATTTTTAGGGTGCGAAGCCAATATCCTGAGGAAACTCATCAAAAAATTTCAAAGCTTTGTTCGCAATATTTTCGGAGATATGATCTGTGTAAGGTAGTGTTTTTTCAGGCTCCTGAATTTCATCTCAAAGAGGTGATCGTGGGAAAATATTCATAACTCTCTCTCTGAGCATCAGATTGGAGTGCCGTAATTTTTTTTTGCAACTAAACAGACTATAGTTTCTTGGCTATCAATGTTAGAGCTGAAGGAATAAACAGTGACATGTGGCAAGTCGTACAAGTTCGCTCTACTGAACAAGTCCATAATTAGGTTATTGTGGGAGATTGGACACAACTTTGTCTTGGAGAATCCAAATTAGGTCAGACCTATGGCAGTCAAAAGAAAATTCAGAGGGCTACATCAATACCAAAACTAAAATATTGAAGTGTTGCAATCATAGAGATACTCCAATTTCAATATCGAGCTCCTCAAAAGCAGGAAAAAGGTGTGTATTTTTTTTCCTAATTGCATAAGTCTTGTTTGAAGAATCAATTTGAATTGATTCCAAGGGCATATTGTAGAATAGATATCAGTATTGGGTTTTGAAAGATGCCTTGTAAAAATAATTCAACACCCATTAAGCCTTTAGAAGTCTCTACTATGACTCATGAAGATGAAGAATTGCAACATGATCTATCAAAATTACAAGAGCAAGTGCACCAAATTTCACTCTCGCAAAGAGCAACAAAAAATGAAATGGAAGTTTTGAAGAAAGGCATGGAAGCTAAGATGGATGGCATGGAAGCTGGCATGGAAGCTAAGATGGATGACATGAAAGAGAACATGGAAAACATGAAGAATGATCTAAAAGTAGACATGGAAGGTTTGACAAAGTTGATATAAGAAATGTTTCATAATGGTGAAAATATAGTAGAAGAAACTCATGATGAGAATAAAATAAATGTTAATCATGATTTCATAAACTATAGTGTTGGTGGGAAGAACCACCATATTCCAAAAATGGAGATGAGGAAGCTTTATGGAAAGGATCTTGTATCATGGATACTACAATTGGAGAAATATTTTGATCTCCATATTGTGCAAAACACACAAAAGGTACACATTGCAACTTTACATTTAGAACAAAATACATTTGTATGGTATTGATGGCTTTGCTCCCGTAAAAAAATTGTCACTTGGTCAATTTTTATGGAGGAAATGATAGCACATTATGAGGATACAAAGAGCAACACCTTCTTTAGCCAATTGATAAATATCAAACAAAAAGGCTTAGTGGGGGAGAACATTGACGACTTCCAAAAATTGAATATAAGGGTAACTGATATTCCAGAGGAACACAGGATTGATCTCTTCATAGACACTTTAAAGGATAACATCCAACATGAAGTTCACATTTTGGAACCTGATTCATTTGAGAAGGCATTTAGGTTGGCAAGAAAAATTGAATGTAAAATTATGGTGACAAGGAAGCCTACCACTCACTTCTATAAACAAGGAAGTGTTGCTATGCCTAGATTTCCACAACCTACAAGGTTGACACCACAACAATTGGAAGAAAAAAGAGAAAAAGGGATTTGCTGCAGTTGTGATAGAAAATACACTAAAGGTCATAAGTGTGTTGAGAAGAAATTATTTTACATAGATTGTGAAGAGGAAGAATAAAATGAACAAGAAGAGTATATACACCAGGAACCAGCCATAGAAGGGGAAGAAATGAATCTGACCATATCCTGTAATGCACTGGCAGGAATTACCACTCCTCAAACTCTCAAGATAGAAGGACATATCAAGAAGAAAAAGGTAATAGTGTTGATTGATTCAGGTAGCACGAATAATTTTATTCATTGTAAGGTAGCTAAGGAATTAAATTGTTTCCTATACCCAGCACCAGAATGTCAAGTGATGGTTGCAAATGGAGGAACTATAAATTGCTCTCGAAAATGCCATAATAGCTAACCATGGGGGAATATGTATTGACTAGTCCAATGCTTTCCATTCCTATTGGAGGTGTTGATGTTGCACTAGGAGTACAATGGTTACAATCTTTGGGGACGATAGCTTTTAATTTTCAAGAAATTTTCTTGAATTTTTTTTTTCAGAAGGAAAGGAAGTCGAATTATGGGGTATTGCGGGGAATTTGGGAAAGATAATAAGCTCTAATGTCATGAAAAATCTTCTAAAGAAAGAGCAACGAGGCATAACTTCACAATTATGCTCACTAGAAGTTCCAACATCAAAATCATCTATTTCTGAAGATCTCCAACAAGTCTCGGACAATCATTCCAAGGTGTTTGAAACTCCCAAAGGAATCCCACCTATTCGTGATCATGATCATATTATTCATTTGATTCCAAGAAGTGTTCCTCCAAACATCAGGCCTTATAGATATCCCTATGTCCAAAAGAGAAAAATTGAACGTATGATTGCCGAAAAGTTAGAGGCGGGTATAATTCAACCTAGTCAAAGTTCTTTCTCTGCTTCTGTAGTATTGGTACACAAGAAGGATGGATCATGGCGAATGTGTCCGGATTATAGGGAGCTCAATAAGCTCACCATTAAAGACAAATTTCCCATTCCTGTGATTGATGAATTATTGGATGAATTACATGGAGCAATTTATTTTACCAAGTTGGATCTTCGTTCAGGATATCATCAAATTAGAATGAAGACTGAAGATATTCCAAAAACAGTGTTTCGAACTCATGAGGGTCATTATGAATTTTTGGTCATGCCTTTTGGCCTTACCAATGCACCTTCTACATTTCAAGGGTTGATGAATTCCATTTTCAAACCCTTCCTTAGAAAATTTGTACTAGTATTTTTTGATGATATACTAATCTATAGCAAGTCTTGGAAGGATCATGTTGAACATGTTGACAGGGTGCTCAAACTATTGCAGGAGAAACAATTATATGCCAAAACATCCAAATGTTTCTTTGGATTAAAAGAGGTGGAATATCTGGGTCATATTGTATCTCACGAGGGTGTTAAGGTAGACCTTAACAAAATTAAAGCCATTAAGGAATGGAAAGTCCCCACAACTATAAAACAGTTGCGACGATTTCTCAAGTTAATAGGGTATTATTGCAAGTTTGTTAAGAATTATGGGAGAATAGAAACACCTCTAACAACATTATTGAAGAAAGATGCATTTTCATGGACTGCTAAAGCAACTAAGGCCTTTGAACATCTTAAAGAGGCAATATGTCGAGCATCAGTCTTAAGTATACCAGACTTGACAAAAACCTTTAATGTGGAATGTGATGCCTCAGGAAATGGAATTGGTGTTGTTTTAATGTAGGAAGGAAGACCCATTGCTTTTGAAAGTCATCCAATCAAAGGAAAGTATTTACAGAAACCTATTTATGAGATGGAAATGTTAGCAATACTGCATGCACTAAAGAAATAGTGAACTTACCTAATGGGAAGACACTTCAAGGTAAAAACTGATCATGATAGTCTTAAAAATTTTTTGGAATGAAGACTAGCTTCAGAGGAGCAACAAAAATGGGTCACAAAGATGTTTGGTTATGACTTTGAAATAATCTACAAAAAAGGAAAGCTTAATGTTGTTGCAGATGCACTCTCAAGAAAGAATGAAAAGGTGGAAGCATTGCTTTGTGCCATTTCTATTATCGAACCAGATAGGATAACCGAAGCAAGAGATGAATGGAAGAAGAAAAATATGTATGGACACTCATTCAAAAGTTGCAGCAAGATCCTGGTACATTTGATACATTTAGTTGGAAAAATGATTCCTTATGGTATAAATATCGCTTATATCTTTGTAGGAATTCCCAACTAAAACAAAAGATTCTTTTGGAACTGCACACTTCTTCTTTAGGAGGACACTTGGGATTTTAAAAAACTTACCATAGGGTGAAGAAAGAATTTTTTTGGGATGGCCTTAAATATGATATTCAAAATTTTGTGGCGGAATGTTTGGTTTGCCAGCAGAATAAAGTTGAGACAATTAAGACCCTGGGACTTCTACAACCTTTATCCATTCCAAGCCAACGTTGGGAGGACAACACTTTTTTGAAGGAGAGGGGCATGTTAGGTCCCTATATTACTAGTATATTCCCTTCTTATTGTTAGTGTAACCCCTTATTGTTATTATTGTACCCTTGTAACCCCCATATTGTTATTATTGTGCCCTTAAATTATTATTGTTAGGTCGGCTAGGATTACATTGTGGCCCCACTAGGATTACATTATGGCCCCATGGACTACTATATATAGAAAGGAGGTTTTTTAAATTATATCATCCAAGAATTGTTCATTTATGTAATGTATTGGAGGTTACCCCCTTGAAGTGGCTTATTTCTAAGGCATTGATATCTCTTTTCTTCTATTTTTACAGAAGGATATGATTTACGGACTTTCTCAATGATTAGAATTTTTATTGTACTCAATGATTAGACTTTCAAAAATGTAACAAGGCTATTTTCTCCCTGAAATGAGCAAATAGACTCCATTTTACTGATTTAGTTCCAGAGAGCTGGCTCATGAGCCAAGGCCCAACCCATGTGCCTTAGCTTCTCTGTCATTGTCATCTTTTCCTTTCTGTTATTTAGATAGTTTTATTTATAATACTCTAATTTCTATTATAGTTGCTACTGTAGATTTAATCCACTTATATATACCGTAGAATAGCTAATAAACTATATAAAACTGTGACGCAGTCTTCCCCTCTCATATTTGTCAATAAAATTCGAACAGGGTTGACCTTCCCACGGGAAAAAAATGTTTTATGTTCGCAATTTTTATCATGCATTTTGTCTATTTTATGTGCATAAATCTATAGCTTTGTTTGCAGGAATAAGCATAAAAAATTCTAGAGAATTTCATTATGCAGTTTTGCTTCATCTTCCAAATTTTCCCCATATATGTGTGATGCTTATGAACCTTATTGTTACGCCTTCATTTCCCTCCTTTCTCTCTTCTTATCAGCTGCCACACCTCTTTTTTTTACAAAAATCTATTAAAAGTTTGATATTCACTTGTTCTCCTTAAAATTCCCGCTATCACACTTCGCATCTCACATGACCCCTTCCTTTTCCTTTCTCGATCTTCAACATCTCAGCGATTTTCCCCTTTTCACCTCACCTTTACCTTTTTAATGTAAAAATGCTTGAAAATCATTAAAATTCAACCCTCGACTTTTCTCATTGGTTCTCCTGCTACCGTACTTCTCAAATCCAAAATCTTATTTCTTATTTAATTCTCATTAACACTTAGCCCTCATTTTCACCGATTGCGATAATTGCTTCGTACCTCGCCACATCACAATCACAAATCACAACATTTCCCTCTTTCTTTAGGACTCATCGCTCTTATCCACCGATTTCGATATTGTTATCGCACTCCACCACCAATCCCACTACCATGTCATCTACCACAATCACACCACACCATCACAATCTCATTTCAAATCGCATTCGGTATCGCATTTTTCACCTCACGTTTCCTCCCGACTGCACTCCCGCTTCTCCTCCAGCCTTGCGACATTGTGATATCGTATATTTCATATCGTACTTATATCCGCCAATAATAACTTTGACATCACATATTTCAATCATTATGCTCCAAAGCTTTTGTGCCATAGTAAATTTGTAATAAGGTTTAAAACCAAGCCTTGTTTCATGTGTTTAAACCCTCCATTAGCCTCTCTAGCCCTTTTTCCTCCAAACAGCAAATCAACACTTCTTGAAATTAGAACTAGGTCATGTATATTTGCATATATAGGAGCATGATAGATAGAGTAGGTCGCATTTCACTGATTGGCAAAGTTAATTGTGGTTTAAATTAGTTTCCTTTCTGCAAATTAAACTAGGTTCCTTTCTGTCATTTCTTTTCAGCAATTTAGATTAGTTCCCTTTTTGCCATCTATTCTTAGCAATTTAATTTAGTTTCCTTCTCTCATTTCCTTTCTGTAATTTAGTTTAGTTTCATTGAAGTGTGACAGACTTCACTCAAAACCCTTAGAAATAGCACCCTTTCGTAAAGTGGAAGAGGATGACATGAAAAGAATGCATCTTCTATGTATATAGCACTGTCATCTCCAAGTTTGTAGAAGCTTGGGTTGATAAAGTAAAGTAGGGCAATAGAGTTGCAGCACTCTTGGTGCAATAGTCGGGCTCACCAATTATCACGAGGGTAGAATATTTCTAAGTTTTTGGATGGCCATTGTTGACTAGATGTTCATGTCAGGGGCATATCTATACTGATCGAAGATTTATAGATACTAGAGACTTGGGTTGTCGCCGCAGCAGTGTTGTGGACCTTTGGAAACTGGGCCTTCCACCACATCAATGGAGGGCAAATGATGCTTATTGAGAGTGTGTTGAGCGGGATCTACTATGGGTGGGCCCATATGATGTTGATGTCATTGAAACAAAATTCGTCACTATGCCAGCGACAAGTGAACCATGACTATGCTTTTGGGCTAGTGATGTGCTTATTCTTCTTTGAGAAGATCCCCACACTTTAACCTTGTGTACAGATCCAGGAAGGAAGCCCACAAGAGCCCATGATGTGCTGCTCGGGGCAACTACTAGGGAGAGGAGGAGGCGGGGAGTCGGTCAGGTGTTTCGGCCTGACTTATTTTCACATTGGAACCAAATGCCAATGTATTTAGACAATTATCCATACAGTGGGATGAACTATCAAGGGGACCCAGACTTGTCACTTCCTCTTGGTCGAGCATCGGGACCAGATGGTAAGTGAAAAGTTTTTATATTTCATGATGCATTTAAATTTTTACAATGATGTAGATGGTAATGATTCATTACTTTTGGTATCATATTTAGCACTGGTGAGGCCAACAAGGTATATGGGACGACCCATAGCACCAGGGGCTGCAGAGTATAGCATAGCTAGAGGAGTTGACCGAGAAGATTTACAGGCACTATTGGAAGATGTCCGCCATAGATGCATGTTGTTGATGACCTGAAATATGGTCAACTATGCCTGCACAAGGTGCACCAGCTGAATGACCTGGGACGAATCACATGTGAATGTCAGGGGCATATTGGACAAGGCTTAGCTTGGTTCATTTTTTAGTAAAAGTCTCCATATTTTGAGGAATGGAGTGCATGATCTAGCAAAAAGAAGCCAATCACATGGATTTTTAAGAGTATTAGGTGCTTTTGGCAGATCAAAGCCCCTCTTTTGTAAATGTATTGGGTTTTTTTTTAGTATTTTGAGCTCTGCCCATGGTTTTGGGACCATGGTATTGTAAGAAAGAATTTTATAATAGGAGATGTCTTAGCGAGCCAAATGATATATGTGAAATAAGATGAGAATGATGAAAGTCTGTAATTATTTCTATATTTCTCTGTTTTGTGTCTAAAGGAAGGCTCTCGAGCTGGTGCGTGACAACCTTAGGAAGTCTACAGTTATGTGTGCAAACCCCTACAATTGTGTGTGTGGGGTGAGATGTATTGTATCCGAAGGATTTTTCATGATAAAAGGATTATTTGAATGAAAATATATGTATTTCTTATGAATCTTTAAGTTATCTATTTTACGAATTATCTTCGTTGGATTAGGGTTTTTTTGTATATTTACTCGTTAAATGCATCACAATGGCCTGAGATTTGTTTTATGTATTGAATATTGCATGTTAGAGTAGAAATTCATAGTGCGAACGATGATCAAATGAGTATTTGAACATTTTTTGCAGGGAAAATATTTTGGGCTAATATTCGTAGGTGGGCTAATTTTCCATGCTTTTTCCAAAAAATTTTTTTGCCAATTTCCATTTTTTTGAAAATTGATTTGCCTAAATTTTATATTATAGAATTATTTCACCCTAAAAATCAGAAAATTTGTATATATATTAATATAAAATAACTATAAACCTAAATATTTTTACAAAAATATCATAAATTTTTTTACAATTTACATATTGGGGACTAGTAATATTCACCAAGGTTTCTAAAGTTTAAGATAAACTTCAATCCTTAAAATTTTCCCTGATTTTTTGTTACAACAAGTTAACGGTTCACTGAAGCTAGGATTAAGCCATAAGTAGAGATAATGTCTAAATCCACACTCCATAGTGCCTTTGGCTGTAGAATCCTGGTTCTAGCATCCCCTAATATTGCCTCTAAGTGAGCTTCTAGATCTAATCATGCTTCCATTAAGATCTGTGGCCACCATATGGTGTTCTCGACCCTTGGAATATAACTTGCTAATCACAAGCTTATGAGTGAAGAGTTTTTTGCTATTATCTACAAACCCCACATTCAATGCCCCTCTCAATACAAATTCCATATCATTGTCTCTAATATTGGTAGTTATCACATATCCCTAGGCCATGTCGATGCAACCATCGTGAATATGAGCATCTCAAGGCCCCAAAATGTTATCTGAGATGATAAGAATGATATTCAATCACAAGAAAACTCCTTATTAAATAAGAGAAATTGCTATAATTATATTGTCTGAACGAATCTATCCTTTCACGAAAGTGAGTCCAAAATTTATAGCCTTTTGAGCTAAAATACCATGGGTGAATGTGACTTTCCATTCGGATCATATACCGATATTTTAATAACCATAACTAAGCACATTCCCTAGTGTTTCTCCACTATGAGAAAGCCTATTCAGTACCCTGGTGAAGTCACCTCAAGGAATCATAAGAATTTATTTCCTACCAACAGGTATGTTCAGTACTTGGGCGAAGTTTCTTGATTCACCTCTCTATCAAAGAAGAGTTTCTCTTCTTCACATTTTATATATTTGAAAAAATATATTTGAAGAATTTATTGAGTATCTGTAGCACGGGTGTAAAAGGGATCCTAAATTATTGACATTGTAAGAGAGGTTATTCTTTTCTTAAGAGATTTGAAAGATAAACTAAAATTATTATGATCATTTATAGTTTTCTCCTTACCCTCCTCTACTCGTCTGAGTCTATTGAACACCTAATCCTCTATGGGTAGGTGTGGAAGGAGAAGAGTCACAAGGAGTCCAAGTGACCTTGGAAGATGAATCCAAGAGTCACACCATTGTATTATAAATGTACATTTATCGTGAATAATATATGTAATGAATGCCTATATTTCCCATTTGTGTGTTTAGTTTCTCCATCCACCATGTGTCTGTTTAACATGGTATTAGAGCTGATACATTCATAACCAGCTCAATCTTGTGTTAGCCACTTATTTTTGTGGCCTTTGTAGACCTGCAAAAATCCTGTGCATTTTTGTAGCATTCAGAAATCATTTTTGCAACATTCAGAAATTATTTTGTTTCTACGTTCATAAATTATTTTTGCGAAGAGCAGCATTGTCTACTACAATATTCCTAAATTTGAAATTCTATGCATTTTAAAGTCTGCAGGTTTTATCACTTCTCCCTGCTGCATTCATTTTTTACTATTCCTGGCATTTTGTTTACTGCTCCTGCCATTTAGCACTCTGGGAAATTATGAGTTTTTTTTAACTACAAATTCTACAATTTTTCCTGCAATTTTTGCCTACTTTTATTTCTGCACATTACAGTGCAATCTCTGACATTTCTACCTAATTTTAAAATTTATTGTATTTTTTTTTCCCATCCCTCACCACTCACACTCCACGCTCACCCCCCCCCATGCACCGCAATCCCACCCCCTCACCTCTCAGCTATCCCAACCCCGCTCACTATAGATCTCTCCCATCCCACCTAGGATGCCCACTCCCAACCCCACTCTTCACACAACTCACATGCCCTCTCTCCCTCATAGCCCTCTCCTCTGCCCCCTTGGCCTTCCCACTCCCCCTCATCCCGTCACACAGCTCACCCCTCAACACTCGGCCTTCCCACCCTCTTCCACACTCACCCTCCCCTTACACAATTCCTCTACCCCCTCACCGCACTCCCCATCATACAACTCACCACTTGCCCTCCCCTGACATGGTCCTTGCCTCGTCACCCCCTCATCGCCCTCCCCTTACACGATCCCCCTCACCACTCACCCTCCCCTCACATGATCCCTGCCCCCTCACCTACACTCCCTGCTCACGCCTACCCCTCAACACTCTACCTCCCTCCCCTACCACGCAGATTCTCTGCATTTTATCATTCTGCCATAATACCAATTTAACTAATTTTTTTTTTTTAAAACAATTTTACCTCCCCAAAAAATCACCTTCCCCAGTAATCACCTCCCCCAAAAATCACCTTCCCCAGTAATCACCTCCCCCATATTTCACCTCCCCAAAAAATCACCTCTCCTAGAAAACACCTCCCCGAGATAATACCTCTATTTTTTCCCATTTTTTTTTTTCAAAAAAAAAGGGGGGGTGGGGGGGGAAATAGAGGTATTATCTCAGGGAGGTGTTTTAAAAAGAAAAAAGAAAAGAACAGAGAAGAAGAATAAGAGGGAGTGGAGATGGTATATGAATAATGCATATATGGATTTTCTATATAGTGAGAAGTGAAGTTTTTGTTGTATGTTTCTCTATTATAAAGACATGACCAAGATTTGTGGCATGTATAGAAGGGTGACTCTCTGAAATATATTTACATGTGAAGGAAAATGTTTAAAATTGGTCATTATTTTCAAAATAGCAGTGGCATCATAAATTCACTCATAGTTTTGCCAAAAATATTCTTTTGGAATTTTCCTTTGTCTTTATTTTGAGGTAATATAGAAAGTTCAAGATCATTTTCTCATTGATAGTGAAGCATCCAGGCTTGTGAATATCTTTTTGTTGAATTTGAGTTTTTGAGAAAAATGGCTAAAAGAAATGATGCATTAGAGTTGTTGCATAACCTCATTCATTCCACGGTTCATGATATGGTAAAAAGGAGCAAGAACACTCTTTTTAATATTCTAAATCGCTTGCAAGATGCATAAGACAAGATTGAGTTTTTGCAGTTGGAGTCTCAGCTTCAGCAAGATGAAATTTAGCAAAAGAGTCATCATTCTAAACCTGTTTTTGTTCAGAAAATTGAGAAGGACTCTCATCAGCAGCAAGAATATAAAGTTGTAGTTGATTCACATTCAGTTCCTTGTACAACAGCAGATTTACATGCAAATGCAGCAGCTTATTCTGCACTTCCCAAGCCTATCATCAGACCTTGGGAAGAGTTTGTCCACAACAAGCACAAAAATGGTCTTGGATATGAAAATGAGTCATACTTTCATATTCCGGACTAATCTAAGGCCATCAAATTTCAAAGTGTTGGATTTATTTATGACAATTCACCTTCAGTTGTTCTAGATTCTGTCCTCTTCCACAGTAGAAACACCAAAATATTGTAAAATTCCAACACTATGATTGAGTTGGCCATATGAAAGATCAATGTTTTGATCTTCACCCATGCAAGCACTATGGATGGCAGACCCATTCTTCACATAGATGCCTCAGAAACAAGCCTCATGGAAGAACAGAGATTCATCTTAGATGGATCGCTTCTTGGCATTAGGCATCAACAACCAAGAAGATTTTTAATTCGCATGTTAGAACTTGTTCTTGAATATTGAAGAATCTTGCAGTTGATTTTTCACCATCATCTCACCTTGTACCTGACAGGGGGAAAATGGTGGTCATCTACAAGCTTCAACACCACATCAAGCGAGTCTGAGCCACAATCTCTCATTCCAGATTCCGAGTTTTAGCCATAGACACAGTAGTTCAAGTGAGCCTGAGCCAAAATTCATCATTCCATATTTAGGGTTGTAGCTAGAGACATGAATGCACATGAGCATGCCTTTGGTTGTTGGAAAACCTTAAACCATCTATGTGAGGTTGATATTCTTCCTCTTTCAGAAAACTTCCTCTAGCAGAAGACTTCAGCTTCTTGCTAGTTTTTGTTGAGTTCCAGGAAATGCATCAAGCATTCCAGTGTTGATGTTCATCCTTAAACCATCATAGGTTGTATACTTCCCTTCTTTTAGGTTGAAGATCTCCCTCTTAAAATATGAGGGACATTTCCTGTAGCAGAAGCCCTCAAGTTCTTTCTAGTTTTGGAAGAGTTCCAAGAACTACAATAAGCATTGTGTTCTAGTGTTAGTGGTCATCCTTAGACCACCTCTTTATGCCAGCATTTCACAGAGTTGATTCAGCCTAATTGCTGCCATGCATATTTTGCAAATTTGTATTACAACTCTCTTCTTGGACTCACACATACCCCTTCGGATTAAGGGGGGGAATTTTAAACACCTAATCCTCTATGGGTAGGTGTGGAAGGTGAAGAGTCGCAAGGAGTCCAAGTGACCTTGGAAGATGAATCCAAGATTCACACCATTTTATTATAAATATACATCTATGGTGAATAATATATGCAATGAATGCCTATCTTTCCCATTTGTGTGTTTAGTTTCTCCATCCACCATGTGTGTGTTTAACAGAGTCGACAGGTTGAAACACCATTCAATACAAAGCTAAGTGAGAAATAAGATCCTAATAGAGACATGGTATTTGTAGTTCTACCGAATGATTTTCATCCAGAACAAATCATGTTTTCTATTCATACATCATAGAATTTAAAGATAGGTAGACCAAAACAAGGAAGAGGATAAAAAATTAGCCAATCATTGCTCATCATCACAACTTCCCTTTTCAAGTTTTTGTACATTGTCTTTTGATCCAAAAGGATCATTTTTCATGCAGAGTCTTATTAAACACAAGACGACAGAAAAGACATCATAAAGAAAGAAACAAGACAAAATAAAAATAACATTTAAAGAACCATGCATAACATAAAAGAAAAGATTGCAAATACTAAATGGAGAGCCGATGTAGGAAAAATGTATAGGGAAATGAGAATGCAACTAGACCTACTCATAACCTAACTAACTAGAAGATTAGGGTCAAGTCTATTGAAATTTCCAATGTAGCCAACATGACTTTTCCCAACCTGCAAACACAAAGATAAGAGCAACTAAAACCAATACATAATAACGTGCAATGGAGAAGATAAGAACTTGAAAAGATTGCGCAATCTTTTGAAGGCCTTTCCTACAGGCCAAAAGATGTTTCATAACACTTAGCTATAACCAACCTGCAAACTTACCATTTCGATCAAAACCATAATCAAAAAAACCTTGAAGGATTCTTGTGAATTTACCTACACTTGTGTTGTTCTCTTTACCGAGAAAAAGATAATACTGGAGTTTGTTATTAGAAAAATGGCTTACTAAGTACAAGGCTTCCAACGAATCATAAATTGGATCATAAAATTCAATACTACCCCCTTGAAAACCCTGAAATATTTGAGAAAATGAATTTTCAATTAATGACATGGAATCAGGATGAGAATCCTATCGAGGAATATGAATATGATCATATTTAGAAGACTTGACAACACAGTGAGGGCCTGACATTACCATCAACGAAGGTTGAAGTTCCAAAATTGCTTGACAATTGTTTGAATAGTGAGATCATAAACAATAATGGTCAATTGATTTCAAACAACTATCATCATATATACTGGTGTGAAAATGATTAGTTGGACGATAGTTGTTAGAACAAACATTATGATCAGATGGCATGATTAAATCATAAGATTCTACGTTAGTAGACAAAAAAGATAAATCACTTTGAATAAATTTGCACATTATTTAAGAAAAAAAATCATCTTCGTCATATGTTTAAGGTGACAAACCATTTCCTTGTAACTGGTTACAAACCAACTAGCATCACAATTATTGAAGCAATTGAAATTGAATATTAGTATGCCAATCACATGAAAGCATGATTATCCATGTATATCAGATAGAGTAATTTCGCTCATCAGCTGATTCAAGGATCCACTAACAATCACGAGGATATCTGATACCATGAAGAGAATGATTAGCATCAAGACATTCACAAGAAAAAATACAAGTTGATTACTTTCAAAAGTATCTGATAGGCATGAACCTTTCCACCAATGATAATATTTTAAATGATCAGCTTCATAAATCTGAGAATCCATGAAAGATATACATTCCAAACCTAAGATTAACATAGGATATTTGCATGGAGATGAACTAGCAGAAATAAAACCTCCAATGCGATTAGAGACCAAATCTTGAAAGATAAAAAATCTATATCTTAAGTGCCAAAAATATTCCAATAAATAATTTACATTTAGTGAAACCATTCAAAGAAAATAATTTTATGAGAAAATACAGATCTTAGTTACTCTATGGAGATTTCCAGAGTCACAAGAATCTTGCATAAACATGAATGGAATTTAAATAGCTTTGACTTCAAAAAAAGTCCCAGAAATTTTAAGGGAAATAGAGTTAAATTTTAGATATTGGACCAGATTAGGCATGGTGCATGGACAATTGTTATGAATAAGTTGAACGATACCACTACTATTGAGATGGTAGACATCTACATCATTGATTTGATCATATTTGTAAAATTTAGTGAACAGGTTACCAAAGTGGTAAGATTCTTTGAGTTGAACATCTAAGGGTGGATAGATTGGAAATATATCATGAGTTACATGAACTGAAAAATATTTCTCACGCAAGGTTGGAAATGACATGGAGTGGAATGGATATTGAATGATATAAGTACTTCCTTATTCATCATGAATAACATGAATACCTTGTTTCAATATAAAATCCAACCCATTATATGATAACCTTTAAAGGCATGAATTACAAATAGTAGAGAAAATGAGATATTTATTGGAGGAGAAAGTGTCCATAAGAGGATATTCTTTGACCAAATTAGATTTTAGATCTAGATCATTGGAATAAAAAAATTCTTGAAAAATAAAAAGATTTGTTTGTGCACTTGGGAATTCGTTACCATGTACATGAATGGAGTCAACATCATCTGAATAATGGTTTCCCGAGACTTTAGATTGATTAAAAAAATAGGCTTCATTAGATTGAGTATCGATATGAATAGGTTCCAAATAAACCAAGACTGAAGGAACACCACTTTGACGTGGAGGGTTTTGAAAAAGAGGAGAAATATTGAAAGAATATGGACCTTTCTACTCCTTTATCTTTCAAATGTGACTACCTTGCACCTGATAATTATTTAAATTTGAAAATCAAGGGTAAGAATAATTGGGACGAGAGTGATTAGGAAGATCAAGGGATAATGGGATATGAGAATGAGATGATAGAGGAGGAAAAACACCCAAATCAGATTCAAGACTAAAGTTATGAGTGTTAATATCTTCTTGAAAAGTCATGGGATTAGTCTTTGTTGGGTCTCAGAATTGTTCTTAAAATGACATCCACTTTCACCATCATATTCATTATATCACCTCCATTTCACTACCATGTCACTACATTCATCTTACTTTCATCATCGTTTGGGTTACCCTTGTGTTTTCCAAACATCATTAATTTCTAGTGTTTTTAAGTGAATTTGTGATCAAAAGTTAGGAAATAATATGCATATGCTTATACCTTAAAAGTGGAAAAAGTTTTGTGACATGTGTAGGTTCATTGGAAGCTTCTAAGGCGCCCTTATGTGGCCTCCCATGATCAAATTCGAATTTCCTCATGAAAATTTGAAGATATGCCATTTAGAGAAGGTCATGCCAGATAAGGTGATGTGCCTTATTAGTTGAGACACTTGTATATCTATGGAGAAAATAGTTGATATCCATTATTGAGTTTGATTCTCAAAGCTTGTATAAATAGGAGTACTCTCTCCTATCAAAGGGAGAAGGGGGAGAAGGAAAAGGAAGCAATCATAGAATGTTTTGTAAACAAGGTTTGAGATGGAAGGGGATGTAAAGTGAAGAGTTCTTGATGTAATAAGACTAGAAGTGTAGATTTCCATTATGTAAAGTTGTGAGCTTGTCAATAAAAAAGGTTATCTTCTATCATTGTGTTTTAGAATGGGATTTTTGAGAGTTGGAATGTTATTGGACAATGGAGAGGCCCCCATCAACCATGTGCATCCCTTTGTAAATATCTAAGATTAATTAGTTTGTTTTACTTTGATTCAGACAAATAGTTTAGCTTTCTATTGAAATGTTATTTTATTTTTTAAGTGTAGATTAGTTAGTATTCATTGCAAGTGATATTTCAATTATGCAAACATAGATTAATATTTCAATTACGCAAAGTGTGTTTATATTAGATTTCAATTACACAAAGTGTGCTTAGATCATATTCAATTACGCAAAGTATGTTTAGATTAGAATTCAACTATGAAAAGAGTGTCTAGATTAGATTTCAATTGCGCAAAGTGTGTTTAGATCAAATTTCAATTACACAAGTAGAATAGATTATGATAGATTTGATTTATGCAGATTTGATTAGATTAGTTTTGAATTTTGCAATCATAGTTTACAATTCTATTATGTAAGTAGATTAAATTTTAAATTCCTGAATGTAGTATAGATTTTCATGTTAATATAGGAAATTTTGTTAGTTTTTTGTTTTCATAAACTGATCCCTAGCATATATTGTGCACGTATGTCTCACAAGTCTTACAGATCTCGTATTTATGTTAGTAATCTAATACAAATTATTTTACTCAACCTTTTGGCATCGTTGTTAGGGAGTCGTACATAGGGATTAATGTTAATTTAGAATGTTGTTTCATTTATTAGCTTAGTTTCAATTTCATTGCAATTTGAATGTTGTTTCATTTGTTATCTTAGTTTCAATTCCACTGTAATTTCATTTTCGCAATTTTTTTTTTTTACATATCACATGCAATTTTAGTTTTTTTTAAATGCAATTTCATTTTTATGCAATTTCATTCTTTTCATGCAATTTCAGTTTTTCTTTATTAGATTAATTTTTCATTCTTTTAAAAATTATGGATAATTAGTTCTTCTTGTAAAAAGAAGGAGAAGAGAGAAATAATAATTAAAAAAAAAAAAAAAAATCATTTTACCTAGCATACATAACTATTAGTTTTTTATTTTCATTTTTTTTTTAATTCAATTTTGACTTTCCATTTTTAAATATAATTTTCATTTTCCATTTTTTAATTCGATTTTCATTTTCCATTTTCTTTTAGAATTTTTTTTTGTTTAAAATACCAAAAACAAATCAATACATTAAAAAAAAAAAAAAAACATAATACAAATAAAACATATAAAATAAAACAATAAAAAATGCATAAAACCAAACCAACATGACTTATCATGTTAAATGCATAGTTGTTAAAAATCCATTCAATACAAAACATAGCCCCACTGCAGCATAATAAAACAAAGGTTGAATACCAATAAACTGTGAGAGTCGAGAACAAAAGAAAACGAATTGTAGTATGCGGCTTGGTGAACTGTAGCTTCTACCTCCATCGAAACCTACAATAAAAAAATAAATTCCAACAAACTTCCTAGTGCATTTAAACTTCAAACTATATAATGGAGAGGCGACAAACCAAATTCCGTGAATGGTTGCAATTTTCTGGTAGGAGGACGAGTTCTAATTAAAATAAAAGTTTCAGTGTGAAAACAATAATCCAACATGTTGTGATGATGGTTTCATGATTCAATCTATTGAGCGGATGCAGGGATTCACCTATAACAATTTTGATATGATTAACAACTCTGATTTTTTTGTGATTTTCTTGGATCTGAATTTTAACCATCAACGTGATCCAATTTATTTTCATGGGGCAAGAATTCAAGTTAAATTGTAAATCTAATGCTCGCAATTGTTACACACTGAATTTTTTTTTTTTTACATGAGATCAGACGATAAGATGTTCAGCACCTAAGCGGTGGACACATTTTACAGTGTTTCTTTGCCCAAGGGAATCTCTAAAGATCATTGCATCGCCAAACCAATGGGACCAAGTGTGCAACATCTAAATGTTCCTCCATTTATGATAACGATACTAGAGTACGATCTAATCTATGATAAGCAGTTTTTCAAGGCCATGAAGAATGCGATGAAGAAGAATCATTGATTGATTTTTTTCCAACATTGTGAGAAAATGCATCAGTTTTGATACGTTATTTTGAAACGAATTTTATGACCAAACCAAAATGAATTTGGAAAAACAAATACATAGGTTTTTCTCAGAATGTGGGGAATTATCTCAAATGTAAGTAATTTCCTAAAATTCTTAAATATTTAAGATAATTTATGGGTTCTTTGAAGCCTTAGTTTGCAGACTGTGTGAGGGAAAAAAATATTTTTAATTTAATGGAGAGAGAGTTGTAGCCATGCAACTGATTCGATATTTTCTCAGTTGTAGGTAGATATTCCAATATTTTATTTTCTCTAATATTTTCTCTGATCTTCAGGAGATGGATTTGCCATGGAGATGTTGAGCCAACGCTTCAATTTGTCCATTTGAGACTATAGTTGGGACGCTCTTCAGAATACTTGGGAGTGACAATCAATTTTACGAATGTTACTCAGCATTATGGTCTAAAATCAGTGGTGATGATTGGCTACCACTGAACAAATGGATCTGATTAATGAATCATTGACCAATTTTTAGCGGCAGTAATTTTGATATGGTGTCAAGGGAAAGGAGATTAATGTGCAATCAGTTTTTTTAATAATTAATGGAATATTTTTTATAAATTAATTGTTTCATGCTTAAATATTTCTGCTAATGATTTCTTTGTTTCATAAAATGTTAATATTTTTTGAAGTCTTGAATACAAAAAAAAAAAATACCATGGAGTCAATTGTGGAAATTTCCCATATTATTTTTATGCAAAAAAAAAAAAAAAATGTTTAATGCATCAATAAAACAAGTAGAAATTTGTTCATTTTGCTGTGAAAATGTATTTATTAAATTGAAATATTGGATTCATTATTTGCATATTTGTGTGTACTTAACTGTCTGTGCAGGATTTTAGCTATAGAAACTACACAATTTTGTAGTTGAAAAATAATTCTGCAGCTCTCTTGCAGCTAAAAAAAAACATTCAAATTGGGCCTCAAGCAAAGAAACTTTGACAAGGACTCTAAATTGCATCGTTTTCCCAATAAAACAAATTGTATTCAATTTTTATTTGATTTCTTTAGAATATGCTTTATTTGGCATTAATTATGCATTTTTTTTTTATGTATCAAGAGAAATTGATCACTTCTCTATCAAATACTCTTATGTTTTATTGGAATGTTAGTGCCATGTTTTTTTTCGCATGTTGCGAGATGATTGAAGATAATCAATTTGTGCATGATTGGTTTTAAAAGACCAATTTGAAGAAAATAATTAAGAAGAAAAATACATTTCTGTCGCATCCATAAATGCCATTATTTTCCGCCTCTCAACGCTTACAATTGATTCAATAATTTTCATCACTTTTCCTTGCGAGAGTCGCATTTTCTCTTCATATTTTCCATTGACATTTATTATTCATTCACGTTCACTGTCCATTTCCATTCATTTACTTCCATCCACCCCTAACTCATTAATAAAAGCAATCAACTCACTTACATGTTGATTAAATCCATTATCTTTTTCCTTTTCATGTTCATTTTCCTTTCCCAAATAAATCCTTCTTCCAAGCAAAGTGTATATCTACAGTACAATTTTAGTCTTAAAAAACTTTTCAAAAAGTACCTCGAGACTTGAACGTCTTAATGGCAAGCTCTCTTGCCGACAATCAATCAGAATACATTAATGTCCCTTGTTTGATAGATCTTCTAGGTGACTCGGCATCAAAAAAATTATTCGTACCTAGCAAGATGTACTTAGGAGTCTTGACTCTCATTTTCATCAATGGTGAGAGGTTTCGTGTTTATTAGTGGCATACATCAATGGCCACTAATTCAACAATTTCTTACTATGTTCGACATTAGAAAATTCATTCACATAGATAATAATTGTGCCAATGTGTGATAATCACATGAATACTAACATATCCATCATTATTCATCATTTGTAGCAGATGTAGCAGATGTAGAAGGTTCAACAAATTTAGTAGTAGCAATAAAGACTCACTTTCACAACTTCATCCACTATTTGCATGATCAATTGAAGAAGCGTCAAATGAGATTTTTGTAGCAACTACATATGCAAAGCTTATCCATTTCATAGGTAAATGAAGGTATGTTCTTTTCTAACTTTTTATCATGCAATTCCTTAAAATAAAGTTATAATTTTTCGAAAAAAACCCCACAATATTATTTTTCTCACTTAATAAAATTGCAAATACCATTAGTTGGGAGGAAAAGATATCACTTTATATATTTACCTCTTATGTCGCATGCAACATCACTTTCATATAGCCAACATACAACTGCTATTGCATTAAGATTAAAAAATACTATATGTTTTGCAGGTCATCAAATGCTATGATAATACAAAGTTAAAATAGAATTAATACAAGCCAAATCTCATTCAAAAGAAAGATGATTCAAGATCAAATGAATCAATGTAATAAGTTGTATGAGGACATGCAATAATTTCGGTTGGGGGGTATGTTGGGTCTCATAATTGTCCTTAAAGAGACATCCACTTTCACCATCATGTCCATTATATCACCTACATTTCACCTCCATTTCACTACCATGTCACTACATTCATCTCCCTTTCATCATCATTTGGGTTACCCTTGTCTTTTCCAAACATTATTAATTTCTAGTGTTTTTAAGTCAATTTTTTTTATCAAAAGTTATGAAATAATATGCATATTTCTATACCTTAAAAGTGGAAAGAGTTTTCTGAGATGTGTAGGTTCATTGGAAGATTCTAAGGCACCCTTAGGTTCCCTCCCATGATCAAATTCGAATTTCCTCATTAAGATTTGAAGATATTACATATGGATAATGTAGTGGTGGCTTTGGTGCACAAGTGTACCAATCCACCGGTGCTTAGGAGGAGTGGTTGTTGCCTCCAAGCTCTGGTCACAGGAAGAAAATATGGTTAGCGAGTTACTGAACACATGCTAATAAATATAAAACACACTAAATTATTGATTGTAGTATGCATATAAGGAGAGAAAACACTACTAAATTTAAAAAAAAAAAACTCACAACAAGTCAAACGTAACAATAATGCAAATGGTGGAATCAAAGTCCCCTCTTATTTCTCGATGTTAGGAACAAATATACTACATTACACTCTCACCAAAGGAACCTTAAAACTATGGAGTTATAAGACCCAATACAAGGACATTTTTACCCTTTAGTTGATGTCACAAGGTCTCTCTCTACTCCAAAGGATTGAAATTGTTGGGTGGCCAATAACCAAATCTTCACTCCCTTGCTACTTTGGATTGCACACTGCTGGTTTTCTCATGAGAAATTTGGCCAAAAGAAAAATGTGCTCTCATTTTTCTCATCTCTTGGTGGCCATTTATAGGAAAATTCACACTCTCCTTCCCTCTCTTGGTATATTGGTGGATGGTAACCAAAGAGAGGGGATTGATTCCTTTATGTGCCACTTGATTCCTTTGTGTGCTCACTTGAGGTCCAAACGTGGCTTAGGTGGTTTTCCTTGGGCAGCCTCAAGTGGAGGACCATTTCTTGAAGTGTTTCAAGTGGTCCCAGAAAGTGACTTATGCCATTCCAAGGGTCGCATGGCTTTTTGAGGGAAATCCACATAGACCGGCATGCTTATTGAAGGAAACTCTACACAAGGCACATTTTTCTTGTGTTTTAGGTGTGCAATTTGATTTTTTCCACTTGAACTTAGAGATTTAAAAAAAAAATAGATCCTCTAATGTTCCTCAGCGTTGTAAATCCTTCTACTTGACATTTAATAATGTCATTTTTGCTTGTCTAATTTTCCATTGATAAAATTTTCCTCCTAATGTGTGAGGTCTAGGAATAATTGTATAGCTGAAATTTGTCATAGTTTCTTTTCTATGTAGCTTATGTGGAGAGAGACAGACACTCACGTACAACTGAAGGTTGGAAACCCCTTACAGTGGGTGGAAGAGTGACCGTGTTCTATCTAAAACCTGTAAGAAATAATATGATACAATAAGTATAGTTTTTTTACGAGGCAGGAATGTCTCATGCTCGTGATGCTTTGACTAGCTAAAAAAATATATCTGATAGATAAAGGTTCCGTGTGTGTCACTGATATGGTATTAATCTAATAGTTTGGTTTATGATGACAATTTCTGACGCCCTCAGGGACAGTTTTTCTTTGAAAATAGGTTGAATGTGGTACCCACATGCGTAATATTGGTATGGCATATAAATTCTCATTGTACGCATGGGTGAATGACTGGGACCTTCGTGTGTAAGCATTGTTGAAAGAGATGGTTATAATGGCACGGCTCTTCGACAAATTTGAGAAAAGTGAAATGGTTGTAAATTAAATTACTATCTTGACATGAAATCTTGTGTGGTAGTCAAATTTCAGGAGGATCGATGACATATACAGGCAATGATGATTCCCACAGTGCCACCCAAGGATGCCCCTATTGTGGTGAGGGGCCATCCAAGGTACTGCTTCCTTTTTGGAGAACGATTGTTAAAGTTGACAAAAAGGAAGCCTCAACTGAATGAAAGAGCTACTGATGCAAGGGACTAGGGTCTCAAATTTGATATGTTTAACATATGGATGATGGCGAGGGGTGACTGAAAATTGAAGATGGAAATTCAGTGGTGCAAGGTCGAAGCATAAAAAATCAGCTTGGCAACAGTCATAACTATTTCTGATGAGGAAATCCTTGGGGTCGGTAGGAAATCTAGGGTGGGTTTAAGTTGGTTATAAATGTCATGGTGGCTTTGCATGAGAGGTGTGATGCTTCGACCAAGGGTGACTAGGGACTGCTTCCATGGGAGAAAAATGGATGGATGAGTGGGGGAGTATTCTCCGTTTTGAATCTTTGTACACTTTCCAAAAGAATGAAACAATGGGATTGGATTTGTACAAAGCACAGAGACGGGTGCCCCAAAACATGAAAAAGTTCACTGACTAATGATGTGAGGAGGGTGTTTCTCTAAGGGTTGGGGCCCCATTGGTTGGTCTCTTGTGAGGGGATGATGATGTGGATGGAAAATATCACATATGGGCTATGCTGATGGAGGGATGGTAGGCCAAATGCGAGACATAGTGGCACGTATTCAATCTGATTGCAAAAAATAGTAGTCTAGTAAAGGGATTTTATTTTGGTATGATAAAAATATACTTGATGCATGGTGGACGAATGGACATGAAGTGCTTCCCAGACTAGGGTGATATGACCATGGTGTCGTGATTTTCTGATGTATGGTCTACATTGAGTTATGGGTGCCATGGAGGGGAGGCTCTACCGACTAACAAGGATGCTTATCATGTGCAAGGTGGGGAGATGATAAACATGATCAAGTGTTTGGAACCTATGGTTAATTTCTCGTGGAGAAATGACGTCAGGATATGCAGATTATTTCTTGGACTCTATCATGCTAAGGGTAGAATGACACCTGCTCAAGCACCTTCAGTGCATGGGGTGATGGATGGTTTGTACAATACCTACAAAAAAAATTCCCAAGTGAAATAATCTTCTAATTCAAATATTATTGAAAACATGTGCTGAAAGAACAGAAGATAATAGAGGTCGTACATGTCGGCACTGAAAATTTGATTTTTTGGAGGTGTGAATGTGTGGAGCCTTCATTGGGAAATATGAGGTGTTGATCATTGTGTTTCTTTTTGTTCTACAATTGGGTCCTATGAGCTCTCATTATGGTCCTCAAAAAAATCTGAAAAAGGAGACATATAGGCCAATATGGCTCATTTCAGCTCATTTGCGACATTTGATTGTTTGTGAGTGTGAGAGGTCAAAGGTGATTACAGAGCTTTTCTTGTCATTGTTGTCAACGTGTGCACCGGGTATTTGCATGACTAGAGCTAGGTAGGCCCTATAACGTCATTCATTTAATTTTTTCAGCATGACTCAGTTGGGATCCATACAAACTATATTCGTACAAAATGGTTGTTTTTTAGCATGAGTAGACAATCTGAGTCATGGTTCTGATACATGATGATATGAATCTTATGTGGTGTATCATGTCATTGAAGTTTGGTGGGGAATGAATTTCCATCGTGGGAGCTTGCATAGGAGCAAAGCTAGATTCCTAATTAGGTTGAGAACTTTCTAGGGTTTGGAAGTTGTGTCTGGTGCAGAGGTGCCTGAATGTTTCCATTAATGGGCATGCCTCTAGTTCATGGTTATGGCCGGTGCAAATGGTGCATGGTACCTCTATTCCAACTGAGAATATGATGTGGGAACCAACACTACTCTTCATCCCTAAAGTGGATGCTTAGAAATGACCAGGCATGGGGGAGAGAGTTCTTTGCTACCATTTCCGAGTTTTTGGTTTGGGTAGGTCTAACTCTTTTGGGGAGTGCAAATTTAATGCTACTCTTGCTGCTTTAAGCTTTGCGAGGTGTTCACACTTCATATTATAGTGAAAATGTGAGAAAATACGACAATAGAAATGTGTAATTTTCTCCTGGTTAGAGAGAGGTCTATGAGGGAGGGAAGAGACCATGTGAAATCTATTCCTGAGGTGCTTTAGTTCTTTGCACTGATTGAATTGGTTGTCAATTCTATCACATAGCCTACATGCTGGCCCAGAATGGACATGGGTCATGCTAGGTCGATGCACCCTTCTAACTTATCCGACCTGTCAGTGTGGAAATGTCGTAGGTTTCTTGGGGAAATTTTCCTTCCATTATGTTTCCTCAATTATGGATTATTGAGATCCCAATGATCTGTCTCTAATGAATGAATGATGTCAATTAGCAGGTGTACCAAAGGGATATAAGTGTAGCACAGATCATGATGGTTTCCCTAACATATTAGACAAGAATGTCCTTCTTAGGTATTTTCGCCCTGTTCATTTGGGGATGTGATCGGGTACCAACGAGGTAGCACTTCTAGGTATGGGCATGTGGCGAGCACATGGTTGCGTGTGTTACAAAATGCACATGTTGGTCTTCTCCATGGACGGTGTTTGGGGGTGACTTAGGGTTCCCCGATTGGGCACTTTTTAGCTGATAGGAAGAGGATAGATATTCTTGTCACATCCTCTTATGTTGTGGAGCTATCCATGGATTCAGTACCAGATCTATCTTCTAGCGAGATGCATAATATGGTTGTGAATAAACTAGTTAGCACTGCATGAAACCAAGGGATGTAGCGACAATGGTGTAATGGGTGATTCCCACCACATATCTAACATGAACGTTGGATGGCTAGAAGGTTAGCGTGGTATACGAAATGAACTAGATACCATCACTGAAACAATTATAGGGTTGCACATTCAACAATGAAATGATCTCATTCGTCGCATAGTGCGCAACACTCAATAGGGGGAGGGGGATGAGTGGGAGTCTTTCTGGTGACTATCGTGCCTCCTGTAGGTATAAAATGACACAAGGTTCTTTCCCATTTGACTGGATGGAGGGATCCTCTTGATAGGATTGTTTGATGGCATGTAAGGCATCACTGTGTCATGGAATTTATGGGCAATGATGGGTGTAATGCCCATAATGGTCACAGATAGTGCATGTGTAGTTGGTACGCAACACATTTTCTTGATTTTTGGTGGCTGGTTCCTTTCTACAGGAACTTGTTCCCGTGATATTTACCTTGGAGCTAAGGAGCAATTTTAGTTCATCCAAAAACAAGAAGATATGGGTAGGGTGGCCTACTATATCGAATATGGCGTGATACTATAATTTCCATTGTATGGTGTGAGTTTCTACCTTTTTCCACTTTTTATTGGTTTTCTTGGTCATGACCATCAGTTTTTCAATAGGAGTTATCTTAGATGGCTTGGTGGCAAAAGTCTCCTGAATGGGAAAATCAACCTCTGGAGTGAGGGGAATCAACCCTATAGAGGTAATGCAAGTCACTCTTGCCGTGGTAGGAGGGACCAAGTACCAAAATGGAATTGCAAAGGGTATGTTTGGAAGCACTACTGTTGCCAAGACTTGTTGTGACACAAAACTAGGTGGAGGGTATGGGAAAGGAGTTTGGGAGATGGCATAAGATAAATAGGTTGTCATGGTAGAGGCCTCAATGTCATTACTACTCGTATTTGTCTCTTGAATGGCTTCAGTGTTTGATGTATACATCATGCACACAGGAGCCTCTGTGATATGAGCTAATGGTTCTGGTATGATAGGGGTATCTCCTAGGAATGATCTGAGGATGGAGGATGGTTTGAATTATTTGGGGCCATATTATTGGTATTGTGTAAACGTCTTAGCAGATGTGTCTACATAGCATATAAAAACATCGGTGTTTGTTTGGAGTTGCTTGTTATGATATGACAATTGGTTGATAGTAATGATGTAATCCTCATGAGGGAACATCATCGTTCAGAAGTCAAAGGATGCTATGGTAGGCATGGCGTATAGATAACTCCGCCCAAGTACTATATTATAATCGAGTTCAGCATCCAAGACCTCAATGTCTATATGGATCGTATTTCGAGCCAAACAGATAGGGGAATTTTCATAGAGGCCTATAGGAGCAGATGGGCACCCGTTTTACGCTATAAGTGTGATCTCTAATGGCTTTAGTTCATGAGCCCCTAACTTCAACCAAAAATTATTTGACATGATGCATGTGGATACACCCTCGTCAATCATATAGTGGTTGATAGTGATGTTTTGGACTGACACTGGAATCTAGAAGGTGACCAACGAAGGAAGCCTTGGGGTGGCCTTATCTAAATTAAAATCTATTAGGCACGAATCGACAGAGTTGATGGTGTCTAACGTGTAAAGTAAGGTTTTCCTTTGCTTTGGGCATGATTGCAATACCTCCAAAGCGGACACGACGACAAGAGATTGGGCTAAATCTTCCACAATGCTATAGTTATGGGCCACTTTGGAGTGGTTTCCTTCTTGCCTAGTCAGTCCCTTGGCCATATTTAGAAAAGGTTGAATAGGCATCTTTGATATAGTCAACGGTGTTGTTGGTTCACTTGTGTTAGCCCTTGACGAACTGGTGTCTGGTGGGGTATTGTAATTATGATTTTGTGTCTGAAAAAAAAATTCTTCACCAATCATGTAGATTTTGTGGTTTTTTTTTTTTTTTTTTTTTTTTTTTTTTTTTTTCTGGAATCATCGGGAGTTGTTTCTTGCTATTGGATGCTAAATTTCCTTTAATGGGGGAAGGGCTCCTGCATGATATATGTCTACTATGAAGGCTCCCCTTTTCCTTAGTTAGGCTAAATTTCCTTTAATGGGGGAAGGGCTCCTGCATGATATATGTCTACTATGAAGGCTCCCCTTGGGAGTTATTTGGCTCCTGGTTTTGATTTTGGTTGGATTTTCCCCCAGCCTGAGATTATGGAGGGAATTATCAATTGTTTCGCCCCTATCCAGGATTTCCCTTTTGTTTATTTTTTTATTTTTTCCTTGTCGCATTAGGTGGATAGCTAGGATTATCTTGATTATATGATTGACGTAGTTGTGCTCGGGAAGGTTGCACAAAGTTCACCGGTGCATTATTCTACATGGGTGGGTTTTGTGCTAGTTATTAGGAATATTGGGGTCCTTATCCCTAGTTTGTGAATGGCTACTAGGGGGGCACTCTTTCATCAACATTCCTAGCTGTGTACTGGGTGTCCTGAGCAGGAGGGTATGGTCCTCCTTGTTGATGATGGTATGATTGTGCCCTATTAGTCATGTTCTACAATGGCGCATGATGATTTTGGTAGCTGGGTTGTGTGATGTTCTAGTTAAGATAATACACATAACTGGGGTACTGAATACTGCTACATAGGTGATTTTGGGTCAGTGTCCCAATCAATATGTCTACATTATTTGACGTTCCTGGGAATTATTTATAAGTTTGCAGGCATAGGGTGTTAGGCAGGATGTTATAAATGTGTCCTGACTGTGTGTAAATCAACTCGAGCTACTGGACTTTACTAATGGCATCCTCTTCGAATTTAGGTTTTTGGGTTGCTGTATATTTTGAAACCTCTGCAGTGAGAGTTTTCTAGAATAGGTCTAGTAGAGCTCAATCGTCGATTTTGGATTTACACAGAATGAAACGTTGCCACCATTCATGGCGATGGTCTGAGATATGGACGGTTGGTGTCTGTCTAAAATGTGTAAATAATTCCATCCTGGAACCATGGTGGATGGGTAACTGAAAATATGTGAGGAATGTGGTAGCGAGGGTGCTAAAGTTTCCATGTGTAGAAAAATGTTTCTTCACAAACCATTTCGACGCTGGTCTGGTTAGGGTGCATTGAAATAGTCCCGACCAAATAGTATCATCAAGGATGTTGTTCGACGGAAACCACTAGTAGAAAGTCATTATGTGATTTATGGGTTCTTCTACTTGCTTCCCTTAGAATTTTGGAATTTATGAAGGGAGATTCGTGGGAATGGGGTGATGTGTAAGGCTGTGTGTAATGGTTTAATTCATTAACTTGGTTAGATCGAGTAAGTTCAACGATGCTAAGAATAGTGATTGTAGGTTGAGTGCCATTGTATACTATGAAGAGAGAGTGTTCTGTTTAGATATGGGGTTTGTATGTGACTTTCCTAATTGTACGTTCACTTGGATCCTCGAATGGGTAGCACTCCTCTGCCCCTTGGGGGTTGTGAGAGGAGTGGTATGTGGTTACGCTATGGGGATTTCCACTGGTGTGGCATTGGGTGACCCTTGGGGGTCCCCAACTAAAGATTCCCTGATAAAGGATGAACCGATAAGGGTGGCGGTGTTATGTCTTTGATTCCTAAATGGAGAAAGACCTAGAACTCCTCCTAGTAATGTGGGGAGGTCCAAAATACATCTAGATCGATGAGACCCCATTAGGTCCATTATGGTGTCGAATAGGTATGGTTTTAGATAAATTCTTCATTTCTATGAGAGGGGATATATCAAATAAAAAATGGTGACCACATACATAAAACAAAGCAAAAACAAAAGTTCATTTTCCTTTAAATTATTTCTATGTGATCAAAAAATCAATTTTTTGTTGTTGTTGTTTTTGCGTGCAATACTCAAAATCATAGAGACCTAAACGTCCTCACACTCTTAATTTTAACTGGGCCTTGTGATGATATCTTCTAGTGGGTACTAGTGTTAACGTCTCAAAAGAACTAGTGACGCCTTCCAGCAGTGAAAGAATTGACCAAAAATAATGGGTAGAGGTTCTAGTTCTTCTTGCACCATCACCTATATGGAAGGATTCCCTAGATTTGGCCACTAAGTACCGTCGTCCCATGTGAGCATTTGAATCTTGATATTCTTGGTAAATTAGCTACCAATACCGAGCATTAGATGGGTCAGGTAGCCCTAAATAATACCGCATGCATTGGGCCTAACCTTAACCCCCTCCGAAATGGGTCTCTTTGGTGCTGAGGTCTTCTTTTCCATGGGCAGATGGATATATTTAAAGCTCCCTATTTAGTCAACTTGTATGTCTCAATATGTAAACTGACCATGGTAACTTATTGGATGCCTACCGCCATGGTTCGAACCTGAACTATAATTTTTCTTACTAAGTTCAATTAGGTTAGCTTTAAGGAGTCTTTACTTCACTTATTGTGTGGAAGTGTGTGAGAAAAAAGTGAACAATCACACGTTTTTAATGTGTGGATATGTAGTGATATTTTACACGTTCCCTATTATGTTTTGATTGTTCCTTGCTATAAGCAAATCATGTGCGGATAGTGGGCCGCTTAAAACTTTGCCTAATTAATCTAAGTTATTAACTAAAGGGAGATGGAAAATTATTAGAAGAGAGCTTTCATATGCTTGCCCAAGGTCACCAAAAGATGCAAGGACAACAGAGATTACTTTCTTCTCTTAAGATAATTAGGTCTTGGTCCCAACTCCTAGTGCAAAAAATTAAATTTAAATTAATGATCTAACTAGGAAAAATAAAAACTAGCTAAGCATATGTGTATTAGGGCCACTTAATCCAGCTAATTATCTATGTGTGTTTTTGTGTTTATTTTCACAAAAGGAGTTAATTTAGATTACAAGTAAATTTCCCCCTACTTAAAGCATGTGTGTTTTATGAGAATAAACTTTAAATTTAAAACTATGCAACTAGAAATACTAAAACACAGCCAAAAGCAAGTTCTAGACAGTCATGGGACACCACAGATAGTGCTGGGAGTTTTTCTATGGGCTTCCAATCACTTTAAAGTTGGGAAATTGAAGAAAATAATAGAGAAATTTGGTATTTGGTTTTCGCGTGATAAAGTTTCACACAGACGTGTGACTCTGCGTGATGGTCAGAGCTAAACTTGCATGAATCGCCACGTCTATCTGAGAAAACAATGTGTGGTTTTCCTGCAAATGAAATTTCCAAAACTTCTAAACTTCAAACTTTCAGTGTGGGTGAATGAGCAGAGAAGAGGAGAATGGGGTCTGTCCCAACAACACTCCAGAGCAAAGAGAAGGTCCCTGCAACAAGCGCAACCACGTAACTAAAAAGTAAATCCAATGGAGTCACCAATCCTGTAGTGGTGTTTTTGGTGCACAAGTGTACCAATTCACCGGTGATTAGGAGGAGTGGTCACTGCCTCCAAGCTATGGTCATGGGAAGAAAAGATGGTTAGCAAGTTAGTGAACACATGCTAATAAATATAAAACACACTAAATTATGGAATTTAGTATGCATATAAGTAGAGAAAACACTACTAAACTAAAAAAAACAAACAAAAAAACAAAATCTGACAAAGAGTCAAATGTAACAATAATGCAAACGGTGGAATCAAATTCCCCTCTTATTGCCCGCTGTTAGGAAGAAATATACTACATTACACTCTTGCCAAAGGACCCTTATAATTATGGAGTTCTAAGACCCATTTTAAGGACGTTTTTACCCTTTAGCTGATGTCGCAAGGTCTCTTTCTCTAATCCAAAGGATTGAAGTTATTGGGTGGCCAACAACCAAATCCTCACTCTCCTCTTCTCCAGATTACACACTACTTGTTTCCTCATGAGAAATTTTTCCAACATAACAATGTGCTCTCATTTTTCTCATCTCTTGCTGGCCATTTATAGGCAAATTCAAACTCTCCTTCTCTCTCTTGGTACATTGGTGGATGGTGACCCAAGAGAGATGGTTGATTCCTTTGTGTGCCACTTGATTCATTTGTGTGCTCACTTGAGGTCCCAAGGTGGCCTAGGTGGCTATCCTTGGGTAGCCTCAAGTGGAGGATCATTTCTTGAAGTGTGTTAAGTCATCCCGGAAAGTGACTTCTGCCACTCTGAGGACCATGTGACTTTTTGATGGAAATTTACGCAAACCAATGCACCTATCGAAAGAAAATGCACATAAGGCACATTTTTGCATGTGTTTCAGGTGCACAATTTGACTTTTGCCTCTTGACCTTAGATATTTTTAAAAAATTTCAGATCCTCTAATGTTCCTCGGCCTTGTAAATCCTTCTGCTTGATATTTAATAATTTCATTTTTTCTTGTACGATTTTCTAGTGACAACAGAAAATATCATGCAAGATAAGGTGACGTGTCTTATAGTTGAGACACTTGTAGATCTACAGAGAAAATAGTGGATCTCCATTATTGATTTTTTTTCTGAAAGCTTGTATAAATAGGAGTACTCTCTTCTATAAAAGGGAGAAGGGGGAGAAGGAAAAGGAATGAATCATAGAATGTTTTGTAAACAAGGCTTGAGATGGAAGGGGATGCAAATTCAGCTATTGATGTAATAAGATTAGGAGTGTATATTTACGTTATGTAAAGTTGTGAGCCTATAAATAAAGAAGGTTATTTTCTATCATTGTGTTTTAGAATGTGAGTTTTGAGAGTTGGAATGCTATTGGACAATGGAAGGGCCCCCATCAACCATGTGCATCCCTTTGTAAATTTGTAAGATTAATTAGTTTGTTTTACTTTGATTCATGCAAATATTTTATATTTCCATTGCAAATAATTTTTTTTTTCAAGTGTAGATTAGTTTTTTTTTTTTTTTTCTGAATTGGACTAATTCTATTAATCAGAAGTATGGTACATCAGAAAGTACATTCAATAGAATCAAAAACACGGCCAACCGGAAATGATAAAGTATCAACTTCAGTCCCCGGAGAGAGAAAATAGACTAGCAAGGAGCAGCAACAAGCGACTGGAAAGTAGTAAGGAACCGACTCCTACCCAGAATTGGTAGAGTTTACCACTCGGAGTTTCTTCCCTTTCTTTTTGTTGACTTTAACCCAACCATCCTGGTGAGTATGTGCTGGAACAATTTGGAGACTGGAGTTCTCCAAAAGAGGGGCCTCCTTATCTGAATCAGAGGAGGCGGACTCATGACTACGCTTCTGAGTAACGGTAGTATCAGGGGGGTGCTCAGGAGCATTAGTGGACAAGTTCTTGGTCGGAGGAGAAAGATCAGGTTCTGCATCACTCCCATCATCATCAGAGCTCGAGGAGGTAGAATCTGCAGCAGGCGGCGGGGTACAGAGAGTCCATTTTTTGGATTTGGACTTTGTATGGATTCCTTTAGTCTTTTTTCCTGCTGGTGTGGGGCAGGAGTTCTGCAGATGCCCTGTTTGGTGACAGAGGCGGCAGCGGAATGCAGTGTTCTCGTAGTCTAAAATCTGATTCCAGACGAAATCGCCGATCTTGAGGATGATTTGATCAGGCAAGCCTTTGCTGATGTCAAGTTCCACGCATAAACGGGCATATGTGTAAAGGCCCTGATGTGCCTTTTCATAATCAACAGTGAGAAAGCATCCCAATGAATCGCCCAAGTGTTTGAACACTGCTAGGTGCCAAAGATGGAGAGGAAAGTTGGGAAGCCTGACCCAAACAGGAGTTCTAGTGATGGTTGCTGTAGCAGGGTCAAAATCTGGGAACCAAGGGGTTAGGAAGAGCCCAGCATTTCCAAAAAACCAGGGACCTTCCTGTAAAGCCTGTTCATAATGCTTAGATTGCTCGAACAGTACTATGAAGAATCCTCGTGAGCAGCAGCAAATCTGGCATTTGCGAGTCCAGTTATCGTGGATCCAGTCAAAGAGATCCTTTGTTCGCGGCCAAAGTCCATTGAATCTGCATATGAGGGCTCTATCTGCAAAATTTTGAAGATCATCTGCAATAACTGTATGAGGGATTTCAACAAAAGGTACTTCATCCAACTTGTCAACCAGAAAAGGTTGGGGTTTGGGGGTTGCAGGGGGTTTGGGGTTCTGAGAATAAACAGCGTCTTTATAAGAGAAGGTAGGGGCTGAAGAAGACTGTCCAGCAGCACCACCTCGTAAACGAAGGGTAAATACAATAGAATCATTTCTGTTAATGTTGTAAGCAGAAAGGGGAAGAGGGTCCTCAAGATGTTTACCTTGGGAGAGGAGTCTCTGGTGTAGCGAGGGAATCCCAGTCCGTCGTTCCAGGATAAGCTTATGATTCTGTATCAGATCTGAAGGGGAAACCCAAAGAAAAATAGTTTTGCCAGAGAGCAGCCGGAGTTGAATCTGAAATGTGCCCGAACAGGGATCTGATCCGAGGTCTTTGTGCTGCCTAGCGTTGGAGATTACTTCTGGGCCAAGTCGCCGGTAGAGAGGGACATTGGAGGGGTCGAGAGTTCCTACAGTAAGATCTGCGTATTTCCAGGCGGGTTTGAACCCACGATCTGCAGCTTGGCCAGGATCTATTGCTGGATCGAAGTTCCAATGCTGCATTCTGAGGATTGTCGAAGAAGGGAGGCCTCGGAGGCCTGCAACACTGAACCCCTCAGTGCATTCGCTCCCTGCTATGGTGACGGCGTCGGCCATGCCCAACAGGGCCAAGGGAGCAGAGTCGTTGGCGAAAGTCCATGTGTTCTCGGCAGAGCTCTTCGGTGCCTGTTCTTTGGTATCCATGATCCATTTCGGTTTCCTGGTGATGAGGCGCCAATCTTCTTTCTGAGGATTCGGTGGGCCAAAGGTTTTCTTTCCTTGGAGTTCATAGCAGTCGAGGTACTGCTGGAGTGAAGGGGCGTCTTCCAGATTGCATTCAGCACTCACGCCTTTCCCAGAGATACCAAATCCGGCGTGAGAGCCTGGATTTTGAGATTCGCGGCCTATCTTATTGTTTGCTGCGACTTTCAGTCGCAGGGGCGGAGCTTCAAGCCATCGATCGCTCAGAACAACGAAGCCTGGCGGCGGCTTGACGGCCGTGACAGTGAAGGCAACCGAGAACGCGTAGCTAGGGTTCATCCTCGTTGCTCCCAGAAAGATCTAGATCTTAGGATTTCAAGTGTAGATTAGTTAGTGTTCATTGCAAGATATATTTAAATTATACAAAAATAGGCTAATATTTCAATTATGCAAAGTGTGTTTAGATTAGATTTTAATTACGCAAAGTGTGCTTAGATCAGATTTCAATTACGAAAAGTGTGTTTAGATTATAGTTCAATTATGCAAAGTGTGTTTAGATCATATTTCAATTACGAGAAGTGTGATTGGATCATATTTCAATTGCACAAGTAGAATATATTAGGATAGATTTGATTTATGCAGATTTGATTATATTAGTTTTGAATTATGCAAGCGTATATTACTATTCAATTATTTAAGTAGATTAAATTTTAAATTCCTGAATGTAGAATAGATTTTCAAGTTAATATAGGAATGGTGTGATTAGGTTAGTTTTCAATTTTCATAAACTGGTCCCTAGCATATATTGTGCGCGTATGTCTCACGAGTAATATGAATCCCAGATTGATAATTTATGTTAGTAATCTAATAAAAAATATTTTACTCAATATTATTCACCATACATTCAAAGTTTCCTTGGATGAAATATTATATGAAAGGATAAAAAACCCAATTTATATATTTCATACTTCCATGTAATATTCTCAATTTTCCATAAGTCAATTGGAATATTAGAGTTCTTAATTTTTCCTAATTAATTTATTAAATAAGAGGGTGGAGGGAGCCACAAACCCTATAGATGAATAAAATCAACTTTTGATGTGTGTATGTGGATATTTAATAGCTATATCTACATTATGGAGGAGTGGAGAAGCTTCTTAAATGAAGGAAGAGTGGAGATCATGGATCTTTAATGTAAAATCATGAGAATCTTGGAGGAGGTCAACTGAGATCATAGTGCATTCAAAGATCATAAAGCACTTATGATGAGAGAGTGAAGGAGGTGGTGCCTCTAATGCACACATGATGGAGAGAGTGGGAATTAAATGTAGAACATGATGAAGATCATGGAGATACAACACAATCTTCATTTATGCTAGTGGCAACATAGGCAGGGCAATTATGAGGTGGGCCAAGGCTATGGAAGTCTCATAATCTATATAATGAAGATGAAGGCAGAATAGAATGTAGACTTTAGATTATTATTCCTGATTTGTTTAGATATATATTTGTTGGTTGAAACTTCTATGCACGCTTATGTTGTTTAGGGCAGGGTACTTCTAAGCATAAATCCCACCCTTACTCATGGGGGACTTCAAGTTCCTACTCTCAGAAGGTTTCTATTGAGCTACATTCCTCATCAGGCACTGGTGCCATCTTCAGGAGGTTGTTTCTAACATTCTAGCTAGGAAACCGGTGGAGGATTCATCCTTCCACTTGTGGTTCATGTTCAGACTTCCAGGAGTAGTAGATATGTATTTGGAATTTAGGCGATTGTGTTTTACCTCCATGTAGCAACAGTCCCATCAAAGATTGCATAGTGCAGTCTTGTAGATCTATTAGAGGAAGGAAGTTTTCAGTAATTCAGTTGGAAATCCTATGAGGGATCATCTCCTCACATTGCATGCATTTTTTCATCATTTTGGAGATGATTTGATATATCTAGCATCAGGCTACTGAGCGTCCTTCTCTGACAACAAATTTTTCTGAAGTTGTTGAGTGCTCAGTAGC
Source organism: Pinus albicaulis (assembly GCA_034641835.2). Classification (NCBI taxonomy): domain Eukaryota; kingdom Viridiplantae; phylum Streptophyta; class Pinopsida; order Pinales; family Pinaceae; genus Pinus; species Pinus albicaulis. Next base: position 967,092,070 of record CM076570.1, on the reverse strand, counting down.
TACATTCAGTGGAGGAGATTGGAGGAGCTAGATCTTGAGCTTCTAGGTTGAGGATCTAGTGAAGTGATCAACCCTTCAAGCATAGATATGATTCTGTGACATATTGCAGCCATCTATTTGTTATATCTTGCTTAATATCTACATACCCAGTGGTTGTATGGTGAATCCCTAAGGGGGAAATTTTCCTAGATTCATAGATCTGGAAAATCCTTTCTGGGTTATCTTCAGTATCCATCATAAAGCCTAGATCTAAAATTTCAACATCATCAGAGCTCTATAACTGGCTAGATATAACTTTACATTTTGCTGGCAGTTTTAGTCCCAACAGTTGCAGTAGGGACAACGTAGTTTTCCTTCTAGCAGTCCCTCTTGTGAGATGATTTCAGGGTCATTCTAGGTCATCTCTTTGGATTGAGTATCTCATATTTCGAGCACTATTGTACTAGATTATCCGCCTCATATAAAATAAAATTGGTCAGCTATTTCTATGCATTCTGATTTATATTTATATTTATTATTTACTTTGTTGCATTTCCTATATTGTGTTTTTGTATTACTGTATTCTCCCTTTTGGGATATTATAGTGGTGTCAGAGCATGATCTTTGGCTCAGCTTGTGGGCACTTCATCTTTTGCATCAAATGAAGAAGCATATAGTAAAGATATCCCATGAAGGAGGATTGCAGTTTTACCACTCTTCCCTTTATATCTATGCAATATCTCTCCAAGGAGGTCAATAAATGAAGAGAGAAAGGAAAAAGGAGGATCCAAGAAGTGGTCAGAAAGAGGAAGGTCCAAACACTTCCTATTAGCATGAGAAGCAACCGGAGAAGCCAATAGCTTCACATCATTCCAATAGATCCAATTTCTTTGATAAGAGAGGGGAATGGTGTGAATATGAAAGAGAGTTTGGGTATGAGAACCTAAGTAAATATTTTTCGAAGTACAAAGCACAGCCTAGATCACTCAAGGAGAATCTATCTCTCCAACAGTTTTTGCAACTCAAAGAAGAAAGGAGATCCCGTAGAAGCAATAGAAGAAAAAGGCATAGATTATTCTTCATACATTTGATGGATATTCCACAAGCACATTGAGGGCTTGGAGGAAAGAATTAGCTGCCTTCTTTCAGCTATAACCAGTAGTAGAAAGAGATGTTGTGGAGATTGTAGCACTACACCTAGAAGGTGAAGCAAGAGATTGGTGGTTCAATCACTTGTCACATATGAGAGTGTCTGATTATGTAGATTTTATTATAATATTGAAGAAGAATCATGGTATAAATAAACCAGAGACACCTCACATAGTGACATCTCCCATCATTGAGGAGACAATACATGAAGAGCCAAAGGAAGATGTCTTGATTATTACTCAGGAGGAGGAGCCTCTACCACCACCACCAGCTTCAGATGTGCTTACCTCAGGAAGAGGATCACTTGCATCTTTGCAAGATGGTCTTGAGTTCTTGAAATTTGGAACCCCATCCATGAATCATGAGATGCATGAGGACGAGGCAGATACTAGCATAGGTACATTTGAAGAGATGTAGCCAACATCATTACTAGTAGTTGGAGAGACTATTACATCTATTGGTGGAACTCTTGTATATGTGCAATATGTTCCAGAGATTCATCTCATCCAAGGTTTGCATATAATTTCTTCTCATATTATTTTAGTACTTCATATTGAGATTTGTGATACCATGCCATCAGGGCAAGTGCATAACCAAGGATAAGAGCACCTCGCTGATTTGGAGTAGCAAATTATCATCGCATAGAGGACCCTTGGTTTGATCAAGGAGAATATGTATTTCTATCCCAATTTTCCATGGTTGAGACACACCCAACACTTTTTGTTGAAGTGTGGAGCTACAGAATATGGGAGGAGTACAGTCCTATTCAATACATTTCTGAACTATCAGTTTAGCATTGCATGTGGCCATGAGACAACACATGTATCACCATGCATATCTACAGCGTTATCACTTAGCAGCAATTATGATGAGAGGGCCCCATTATACTTGAAGAATTCTGAAGGTAACTTCATTCATGAAGAACTAGAGGGACAGATGACAGATGGTAGACATCTTGTGATGGAGAGTACTTTCCATTATCAATATGAAATTTTATTGATGAGCTCGTCACAGCTCAAAGAGATGATTATACCTACAACATGTATGGAGCCTTATGGGTTCCAATGGGCCATTGATGAGAGGATCTCGTGGAGATACCTAAATGGAGGTGCACGTCAACATTTCATGGAGTGCAAATCTATTCAGATGGACGGCATTGGTATTCTACATTGGGAGAGTACCAATATTGAGCTTGGCATGATTCATCATCCACATTGGGATGAATGGATCCAGATGAGGAGAAGGAGGATTCCAACCCTCTTGTAGATCTATGATATCGGCTGGAAAGAAGTATGGTTGCATTGGTTTATTTTGGGTGACTATGGATACTACCCCACATATCACATTTGCAGGGTCCATGCCATGTATATCACTGATGACGTGCAGTAGAAGGAGGCATGGCTGCACAGTTATTGATGAGAGAGTTTGGACATATCATGATATATCTTATGTCCTTGTATTTAATTTTCTTTGGAATATTTCTCATGTCCTTACATCTATTTATGTTTGGGACATATCTTATGCTCATGTGTGTAATTTGGTTTGAGATAAGCCATAACTCTCACATGATGTGGCAACAGGGAGATTGTTTGTATTGTTTTGATGAGACATCCCAAATTTCCATTAATATGTTGTTGCTCCATGACTTGCATCATGATGATGGAAGAAGGGAGCAAGAATCCTTGTTGCTTTGGTTACTATTTGGAGAGTATGGGCCGATTTCTTCCCATACATTACATCATCATGATAGAGGATGGAAATAGGAGGCCTTAAAGTGTTGGCTTCTATTGCGGGATTATGGTCATTTTACTTGGTATAATGAGGATGTGATGGGGCAACAATATGCCTTACTGTGGTGGCTTCTCTTGAGAGAATATGGCCACTAATTTTTGTACAATGATGATGTGGTGTGGGAGAAAGAGGCATTGTTGTGGTGGATTATTTTGGGAGAGTATGGCTCTCACATTTATATTGATGCCGATTTGGCATTGTAGCAAGAAGCATTGCTGCAGTGGCTTCTATTGAGAGAGTATGGCTCTCTTACTTGTTTTCACGATGATCTAGCAAGGAAGCAAAAGGATTTTTTGTGGTGGTTGTTACTCCAAGAATATGGTTTCACATTGTTCATGTTTATCCATATCTCTCTACTTCTTTTTTTTCACTATGTTGATGTCATGTTTGGATCCTACATCGATAAGAGTTCTAATGATTAGAGCATTGATAGATGCAATATACTCTATGTATCATGGGTTGGAGAGCTAGTTCATGAGTTGGGACTTTCCACATTGGGAAGAAACCACTTCATTTCATGTATCTCATGTATATGGGAGATATTTGGACATAATATGGTTGCCACTTGGAGATTCAGTGATGAAGAAGGGTATCTAAATTTTCTGTTTGAGGCAATTCTAGACATTCGAGAGAGGAAAATTTGGAGATAGGAATGCATGACACATTGTGATAGATGGGGAGGCCTTCCATAGGAGGATGGCATTTGGAGGGAGGATGTTTTTTGTAGCATCCACTTTTGCAGTCGCTTGAGGACAAGCAACATTTTGGTGGGGAGGACTGTAATATTCCCAATTTTCCACAATACAATTGCAATATTATAGTTATTAATTTTTCCTAATTAATTAAGTAAATAAGAGGTTGGAGGGACCCACAAACCCCATAGATGAATAAAATCCACTTTTGATGTGTGTATGTGAATATTTTAGAGCTAGATCTACGTTATGGAGTAGTGGAGTAGCTTCTTAAATGAAGGAAGAGTGGAGATCATGGATCTTTCATGTAAAATAATGAGGATCTTGGACAAGGTCAAATGAGATCATAGTGCATTCAAAGTAAGATCATAAGGCACTAATGATGAGATAGTGAAGGAAGTGGTGCATCTAATTCACACATGATGGAGAGAGTGGGAATTAAATGTAGAACATGATGGAGATCATGGAGAGACAACGCAGTATTCATGGAGGCTAGTGGCCACATAGGCAACACAATTATGATGTGGGCCATGGCTATGGAAGGCTCACAATATCTATAATGAAGATGAAGTCACAATAGAAGGCATGCTTTAGATTATTATTTCTGATTTGTTTAGATATAGATTTTCCAGTTGACATTTCTATGCATGCTTATGATGCTTAGCTAAGTCTGTAGTGTTGTTTAGCATAGGGTGTTTCTGAGTGGAAATCCCACCCTTACCCATGGGGGACTTCGAGTGCCTACTTTGGGAAGGTTTCTATTGATCTACATTCCTCATCGGGCATTGGTGCCATCTTCAAGAGGTTGTTTCTAATATTTCAGCTAGGAAACCGATAGAGGATTCATCCTTCGACTTGTGCTTCAAGTTTATTCATCCAGGAGTAGTAGATCTATATCTGGCATTCAGGCCATTGTGTTTTACCTCCATGCAGTAGCAGTCCCCTCAAGGATTTTTTAGTGCAGTATTGTAGATATATTGGAGGAAGGAATTTTTCAGTAATTCAGCTGGAAACCTTGTGAGGGATCATCTCCTCACCTTGTATGCATTCTTTCCATCATTCTGGATCTGATTTGGCATATCTAGCAGCAGACTATTGAACCTCGCTCTTTGACAATGCATTTTTCTGAAGTTGTTGAGTGATAAACAACTACATTCAGTGGAAGAGATTGAAGGAGCTATATCTTAAGCTTCTAGCTTGAGGATTGAATGAAGGGATCATCCCTTCAAGGATAGATCTGATTTTGTGACATGTTTTAGCCATATATACCCAACAATTGTATAGTGAAGCCATAAGAGGGTTATTTTCCCATATTCATATATCTAGAAAATCCTTTCTGGGTTATCTTGGGTATCAATCATAGAGCCCGGGCCTAAATATTTAGCATTATCAAAGCTCAAAAACTACCTAGATCTAACTTTACATTTTTTTGTAGTTGCAATCCCAACAGTTATAGCAGGGAAAGCATAGTTTCCCTTCTAGTAGTCCAGAAGTTACGTAGTCCCTCTTGTCGGATCATTTCAGGGTCATTTTAGGCCATCTCTTTGACTTGAGTGTCCCATATTTTGAGCATTGTTGTACTATATTATCCACCTCCTATATAATAAAATAGATCAGCTATTTGTGTTTATTATGATGTGTATTTAGATTTATTTTTTACTTTGGTGCAGTTATTATATTGTGTTTTTGTATTACTACAATCTCCCTTTCGGGATATTACATTCCAACATCAAAAGGAGGAAGATAAGAAATAAAAGGAGTGGTAGATTCCTCCTTTGGAACTAGAAATGTGTCATGGTTAATGAAAGTTGAGAAAGCAATATTGACTGAGCATTCATATTTAGATTGGTCCAAATATATTTGAACCAAGTGTTATAATATTTCTTTAAAGAAATCCAAATTTGTATCTTCTTCAGGAAACTCATAGCATAGGTGAAGAAACCAATTATAAAAGTCCTAAATTGACTCATTTGGTTTCATTCTATGTTTAACAATTATCTTATAAACATCTCGATATTCATATCTATCAAAGGCTTGATGAAGCTCCTTGAGCATTTGATCAAATGAATGAATGGAATTTGATGGTATGGTATGACACTATTGGTTAACGCAACCTTAAAGGGTGAGGAAGAAAAGTATAAGAGTGACATATTCACAATCAATTTCACAATATTCAAAAAATTTGAGGAATTTAGAAATGCGCTTAGTTGTAGGCATCCAATGCTCAACGTCAAAATTTAAATGAGACAATTCATGAAGGGGTTCATCAACGATTACAAGTTAACCATAGGATCTATCAAAAAAACACTGTAGGAGTACGATTTGGGAATGAGTAATTAAATATACTAGAGATTTAGAATTGAATCAATGTGAAAAACATGTCATTTGGCCCTGCTTCTAGTGCCAAAATTTTGACGGTCATAGATACTGCCAACATATAGGGGGTCTCCCCAATGTGAAGTCCTAATTATACCTCACACCATTTTTAGTAGGTGGCCCATCTGGAGTATTTCCCTGGCCATCGTAACGTTAAGGTTCTCGTTGGTATCAATGGATAACATAAGTGATTATATACATAACCCTTGAACAAGAAAGTTGAAATTATGAGACACCATTTTCAATATGTAAAAGGAGACTTTCATGAGAGGGGAGAAAAGAGTGAGTCTCTAGAAGGAAGTAATAGTACTAGCCTAAGGGAGACACACGAGATCAAGTAAATATTCATTAGTAACATAGAAAAGTGTTTCACATAGACACAATGATTATCAAGTGAAACACAACACACAATTTCAATGAGATAAGTACCAAATCTAATGAAATAGTTTAATTTCCTTAATACATTTGAATGAAACATATACCACAAAAATCTAAAGAATGGTCCTATGAAACTCAATATACATGCATGAAAATGTGTTTTCTAAGGTGAAAGATCTAAGTAGATCAAATACAATGGTGAGCACTAGCTCCAATAGTATAACATTGAGTCACTTATTTCATCTCCAAAGAATAGTTTTCTCTCATATACCAAGTAGAGAAGCTAAGACTAGCTCTCCAAAATCCTACACCTCCGAAAGGCCTTTGCTTGAGTTATGAGGCTGCTTTTATAAAAAGAGGAATGACCTTTCATCTTCTCATGATTATTGAGTTACCCTGATGACCCATAGACTTATATTATGACCTTTGGACATATTTATGTGACTTTTATACTTCTATACAACTCTTTTGTCCATATATGAGTTTGTGACTCTTCATATTCCACATATGACTATTGGAATTAAATAAATTACATTTTTTTCTTTTCTTGAGAATACATAATTACATTACACATGATGATGTGGCAAGTCACATGGACATATTTGACCATTGCGATGAAATTTGTATAAGTAACAACTTGACAATGATGACATGGAATTCATGATGAGGTGACAATGCCAAGCTGTCTCTCTTACTACTTTGCCTTGAAATTTCATATTTGTGCTCCATTTTCATGAAAGATCCACTTTGTTGCTCATATTCACCTACGAAGAGGTCTTGGATCAGTATTTGAATCTTCTGAGTCACCATGCAATGTATTATTTTTGTGTTATTCCAAGGTTTGCTCCATGTCTTCATGATATTTATCTTATTTTCCTCTTCTTTGCAAGTGCTTATTAATGTCCTCACCTTTTTTTATTCTTTGAGAATGACATTATCATGCTAATAAAGTACTCATACCTATGAATATCATTCAGGACAAGGAAAAATTAGTCTTGAAATCACCTATTCTATCTCTTCCTAGCTCATGGAATGAAATACTTATGACAGGTATGTGGAAGGTTTGAAACGAGGAAGCTTGATATGGAAAGCATAGTTAGCGTACTTAAAGTGATAAGTGGCCTAGGAAGGCTCCATTATTCGGTGTTACTATGCTATGTGTTGTAAAGAGGGAATCTCCTTTTCCCACTACAGTGGGGAAGTATAAGGAACAAGGTGGTGAGCTTCTTGGTTAAGACTACCCCATGCTCCAGGAAGAGAAAAGAGAAATATTATGAAAGTGCATTTTGATTGGTAAAGGACTAAGAGGAGCCCTCATTGAGCCTTGTTACTATTCCATGGAATGAGAGAGAGAGAGGATTCAGTAATTGTTCAACACACAGGGGGACAACAAGGGATAAGAATGATAGCTTGAGGCTTAAGACTATGATATGGATAGGAAGGAAGAGGAGGCATTAAGAAAAGCACAATTGTCCTAAAAAATGGTTAATTGTTTCATGAAACTGTGTTAGGTCCCTATAATACTAGTGTATCCCCTTATTATTATTATTATTACTGTATCATCCTTATTGTTATTGTTGTGCTCATGTAGTCCCCATATTTCTACTATTGTGCCCCATATAATCCCACTATTGTTATTTTTTTTCCCTTACATTATTATTGTTATGTAAGATGTGATTATATTGTGACCTCTTAGAATCATATATATAGAAAGGAGTTTTATCATTTGAATCATCCAATAATTTTTTATATATGCAATGTAAAGGAGGTTTACCCCTTGAATTTAATATTTTATAAGTCGTTGATCTATTATTTCTATTTTTTCATGAGTTGGTTGCATAACATTTGGAATCAGAGCTTGGGATTATAGGGTTTCACTTCTTCAAACAGGTAATCTTGGATTTATTTTTATAACTTTTTTTTATATGACGCTTGAAAAGATGAATTTTTTACCACGTGGAGCCAAAATTTTGGTAAATTTCATGTAAAAAATTTAGATCTTGGTTCGCTATGTTGTTGGAGATATGATCTAGGCAATTTAGGGTTTTTGCATGCTCCAAAATTCAGTCTCAAACAAGTGACCTAGGTAAAATCCTCATAACTTTCATTTTAGGAATCATATTTGGACTCTGTAAGAAGTGGTTGAAATAACATAGACTATAAATTTTGATGTAGCAATTTCAAGGCCGAAGGTCGAAAAAATGACATGTTGCACCTCTTACAAGTTTTTTCTACTGAACCAGACTATAATCAGGTCATTGTGGGAGATTAGTCATAATTTTTTCTTCAAGACCCCAATATTGGTCTGACTTATGCAGTTGGAAAGAAGACTCAGAGGGCTACTACATGATGCAATTTTAGACACTGGAGATTCAAAATTACTGATATATAACAGATTCCATTTCAAGCTCCTATAAAGCAAGGAAATGGTGTGTATTTTTTAAAATTTTCATAAGTTTTGTTTGAAAGATTAGTTTGATGGGATTAAAATGGCATAGTGAAGAATAAATATCATTAATTTATGCCACAAATAAAGAAAATGGAAACAGCTAGTAAGATAGCCAAAATATTTACTATGACACATGAAGAAGAGGAATAAATGCAATATGATATATCAAAATTACGAGACCATGTGGAACAAATTCCTCTCTCACAAAAAGTAACAGAAGCTAAGATGTATCTTTTAAAGAATTGCATGTAAGATAAAATCTATGGTATAGAAGAAAAAATTAAAGGTTTGATGGAGTGTTTGACAATTTTTCTACAAGAAAAGCTTCCGAATGGAAAAAAGGTAGTAGAGTAAACTCATGATGAGAATAAAATAAATGTTAATCGTGATTTCATACACTCTAACGTGATATTGAAGACCCACCATATTAAAAATATCGATATGAGGAAGTTTGATGTCAAGGATCCCATAACATGGATAATAGGTATGGAGAGATATTTTGATCTCCATAATGTGTAAAACACACAAAATGTATGCATTGAAACTTTATATTTAGAACCCAATTAGTTTGTATGGTATTTATGGATTTCATATGGTAAACAAATTCTCACTTGGTCAATTTTTACATAGTAAATGATATCGCATTATGATGATACAAAGAGCAACACCTTTATCCAATAGATAAATCTAAAAAAAATGGTTCAATGGTGGAGCACATTGAGACTTCAAAAAATTAAATATAAGGGTAAATGATATTTGAGATGAGCATAGGATTGTTTTATTCATAGACAAATTAAAGGATAACATCCAACATGAGGTTTGCCTTTGGGAACTTGATCCATTAGAGAATGCATTTAGGTTGGGAAGAAAATTGAAAGAAAAATTATGGCGACAAGGAAGCTTATAACTCACCACTATAAAGATGGAAGTGTTCCTACTCCTAGCCTTCCAAAAACTATAAGGTTGGCACCACAAAAGTTGGAAGAAAAATCGCAAAATATCTTTGTTACAATTGTGATAGCAAATACATTAAAAGACATATGGGTGATGACAATAAATTATTTTCCATAGATTGTGAAGAGGAGTAAGAAAAGGAATAATAAAATTCAAAAGAAGAGGATATACATCATGAACCACCCTAGAGAAAGAATAAATGAGTATGACCATATCTTGTAATCCATTTCCATGAATTACCACTCCTCAAACTCTTAATATATAAGGTCATAACAAGAAGAAAAGTGTAATAGTGTTTATTGTTCGAGTAGTACCAATAATTTTATTCATTGTAAGATAGAAAAGGAATTGAATGACTTCCTATATCTAACACCAGAGTGTCAAGTGATGGTTGCAAATGGAGGAACTACAAATTTCTATGGAAAGTGACATAATATCAAGCTAACCATGGGTGAATTTTTATTGAATATTCCAATGATTTCCATTCCAATGAGTTGTGTTTATGTTGTACAAGGAGTCCAATTGTTAAAGCATTTGAGTATTATAGATTTTAATTTTCAAGAAATTTTCTTGAATTTTTTTTTGGGAAGAAAAGGAAGTTGAATTAATGGGTATCACATGGAAAATATGAATGATAAATAGCTCTATTGGCATAAAAAATTTTCTGAAAAATAATATTGGGGCATAATTGCACAATTATGCTCACTAGAAGTTCAAATATTGAAAACATATATTTCTCCAGATCTCCAAAAATTCTGGAAACTCATTCCAAGGTATTTGAGACTGCCAAAGGCCTCCCACCTATTCATGACCATGATCATGCTACTCATTTGATTCTAGGACATGTTCCTCCACACATTAGGCCTTACAAATATCTCTATGCCCAAAAGAGTGAAATTGAATGTATGGCTGAAAAAATGCTAGAGGTTGGTATAATTCAACCTATTCAAAGTTATTTTTCTACTCCAATAGTATTGGTGCACAAGAAGTATGGATCATGGTGCATGTGTCCATATTATAGGGAGCTCAATAAGCTCACTATTAAAGATAAATTTCCCATTCCTGTCATTGATCAATTATTGGATGAATTGCATGGAGCAATTTAATTCACCAGGCTGGATCTTCATTCAATATATCATCAAATTAGAATGAAGACTAAAGACATTTTGAAAACAACATTTAGAACTGATGGGGGTCATTATGAATTTTTGGTCATGCTTTTTAGCCGTACTAATGCTCCTTCTACATTTCAAGGTTGGATGAATTTCATTTTCAAACCCTTGCTTAAAAAAATTGTGCTAGTATTTTTTGATGATATACTAATATACAACAAGTCTTGGAAGGATCATGTTCAACGTGTTGACAGGGTGCTCAAACTATTGGAGAATAAATAATTATATGCAAAAAACTCCAAATTTTTCTTTGGAGTAGAGGAGGTGGAATATTTGGGTCATATTGTATCTCATGAGGGTGTTAAGATAGACCTTAAAAATATTAAAGATGTTAAGGAATGGAAAATCCCCACAACCATAAATAATATGCGAGGATTTCTCATGCTAATAGGGTATTATCAGATGTTTGCTGAGAATTATGGGAGAATAACAAAAAATCTAACAACATTATTGAAGAAAGATGCATATTCTTGGACTCCAAAAGCAACTAAGGCCTTTGAACATCTTAAAGAAGAAATGCATCATGCACCATCTTAGCTATTCCAAAATTAACAAAAAACATTATTATGGAGTGTGATGCCTCAAGGAATGGAATTGGTGTCATTTTAAAGAAAGAAGGAAGACCGATTTCTTTTGAAATTCATCTAATCAAAGCAAAGCATTTACACAAACCTATTTATGAGAAGGAAATGTTGGCAATATGACATGCACTAAAGCAATGGGCACCTTACCTAATGGGAAGACACTTCAATGTAAACAATTCATGATAGTCTTAAATACTTTTTGGAACAAATATTATCTTCATAAGAGCAACAAAAATGGGTCACAAAGATGTTGGGTTATGAATTTGAAATCGTCTACAAAAATGGAAGAAAAATGTTGTTGCAGATGCACTCTCAAGAAAGGATGAGGATGTGGAAGCATTTATTTCTTCCACTTACACTATCAAACTAAATTGGATAGCCAAGGAAAGGGATGAATAGAAGAATGATGAGTAAGTGTGAAAAATCATTCAAAATTTGTAGCAAGATACAAGCATATGTGACACATTTAGTTGGAAAAATGATTCATTATGGTACAAATATCATAGTATATATTTGTAATAATTCCCAACTCAAACAAAATATTCTTTTGGAATTGCACACCTCTCCCTTAGGAGGGCACTCAATATTTGTAAAAAATTACCATAGGGGGAAGTATGAATTTTTTTGGATGGCCTTAAATCTAATATTCAAAGGTTTGGTTTTCCAACAAAATAAATTTGAGACAAATAAGACCTCGGGCCTGTTACAACGTTTATCCATTCCAAGTTAACTTTGGGAGGAGGTTTCAATGGATTTTATCACAATTTTACCCAATTATGAAGGAAGAAATTTCATCATGGTGATAGTTGATAGAATTACCAAATATAGACACTTTTGTGTATTATCTCATCCATTTAAAGACATAACAGTTTCTACTGCATTTATGGAAACAATTCAAAAGATACATGGAAACCCAAAGATTATTGTAAGTGACAAAGATCCCATTTTTAATACTTTTAGGAAGGAATTATTTTCTTGTATGGGAAATCAATTAGCTCATAGCTCATCTTGTCATCCTCAATTTGATGGGCAAACTGAGGTAGTGAATAAATGTTTCGAAGGATATCTTCGTTGCTTTGTATTTGATAAAATAAACACAATGGGTCATGTGGTTACCTCTGGATGAATGGTGGTATAACACTTCCTTCCATACTACAGTAAAAATGACCACATTTATTGAACTTTATGGATATCATCGATCTTCCATTACATCATCCTTAAGATTAAATTTTAAGGTTCAAGAAGTGCAAGATCACATCAAGAATCAACAAAAATCTCTCCAACTCTTAAAGGATAACCTCACTTTGGCACATAATCAAATGAAAAAATAGGCAGATTATCATCGTAGCGAAACAAGTTTTTCTGTAGGCAAATGGGTATTTTTACGGATACAACCATACAAAAAAATGTCCCTTCATAAATATAATAAGGATAATAAATTATCACCAAAGTATTATGGTCCTTACAAGGTGTTGAAAAGGAATGGTACTATGGAATACAAATTGGAGCTTCCTGCATATTCCCGAGTGCACTTAGTTTTCCATGTTTCATGCTTAAAGAAGGTTTGAGTTGAAAATATTACAGTTCAGACAATATTTCAAAAATTTTATGAGCAATGGAAAATCATATTGGAACCTGAAGTTGTCATGGAAATAAGAAATCAACAGTTATGAAATCAATCAATTTTAGAGTATCTCATCAAGTGGAAGAAATTACCTGTTGGAGATTCGACATGGGAAGATGGAAATTTTATACAAAATCATCCATAAATACTTAAGTGTTGAGGAAAACACACTTTTAAGGAGAGGGGAATGTTAGGTACCTATAATAATAGTGTATCCCCTTATTTTAATATTAGTGTAGCCCCTTTGTTGTTATTGTTGTGCCCATGTAGTCACCATATTGCTATTATTGTGCCCCATAGAAGCCTACTATTGTTATTTTTATGCCCTTAAATTATAATTATTATGTCCGCTTTGATTATATTGTGACCCCTTAGACTCATATATATAGAAATGAGGTATCCTCATTTGAATCATCCAAGAATTGTTAGTTTATGTAATGTAAAGGAGGTTTCCCCCTTGAAAAAGATATTTTTTAAGTTGTTGATCTATTATTTATATTGTTTTCTGATATGGTTGTATAAAAAACTACACCATGCACTAAGGGAGGCTTTTAAGGATAAGGATTAATCACATAGAGGGAATAAAGTGATCAAGGGAAGCAATATTGAGACTTGTTACTGCACCATGCATTAAACTTAAGGGGAGGCCTTTATGACAATGCAATTTTCTTGAATAAGGGATACATATTCATTTCAAATTCAATTTTCCTTCTATTCTAGTGCAATTTGACCCAACAATGGCTACTTTTTCATATGGAATGCACTTTTCACTAACGGAAGCAATAGGAAGGAAGTTATTTTTCCTAGGAGGATTTTCACTACATTGTGAGAATAGGAGGGCCATTTAATTGCATATTTTTCCTTCAAAAGACTGTAGAAGGGGTCCTTGATGTCATCAAAAAGTGCTCTATGTGCCATGTAAGGCACAGGTAATCAAAACCTAGTGCAATGAGCCAATATGAGCCATAAGGGTTAGGTGATTGTCCTTAGGAGACTCATAATGTGTAGTGATTTGAGGTGGAATTGAAGAGGACTTAGTGCAAAATTATTGGTGAGAAATTTTTCACCAATGAGAACCATGAATATTATATTCTCATCAACTAGTCAGAGTGATACTTCATTCACAACTTGCACTAGGCAGGAAGAACAAAAAGAGCTCTAAAATGGCTAAGTGTTAGACCATAGTATAAGAGAGAAAAATTCATCTAAACATGACTTAGACATGGAACACACACATTTTTTTTATGAAAAAAAGGCAATATAATACATAAAAATCATGAAAAATAGTCAAACCAAGAAGTGACGGTAAAGAGACACCTATTTCTATGCACGAGAGTGGAAATGACACATTACAACAGTTATATCATAAGTTACAATAGAAGTGACATCCGTGATTAAAATGTGTGAGAAGTTGTAGGGGAGTGTCCAACACATATTATAATGATATGTGTAGCCATGTAATGCAAATATGTGCTATAGTTTACTTTAGAGATGCAAAAATGTGTGACATATGAAAAAGTGAAAACAAAAAAATGAACACCTGCGATAGGAAGAAAACATGGAAAAGACACTTGTAAATGCAAACAAAATTTAAAGAAACACATTCAAGAGTGAAGATAACATGCAAAAAACACTTATTAAAGTGAAATTAAGTAAAAGTGTAAGTCTTGAACATGAAAACAATTATGAAAACAAATGTGCATAGAAGTGACGGTTGGGAAAAATTACCAAAATATAAGTAAAATCGCAATTGAAGTGAGTGAGACTATCAATAGAAAGTGTGAAATAACTGTAGACATGAATTTAAAATTCCACAAACGTTGTATGGATATACTATGTTATGCTTGTTCAAGCTTTCATAAATGAAGTGTGCTCATACATTCATCACAAACTAGGCATGTGTGAGCAAGTGACTTTGACAGTTAGAAACTAGGAGGAAGTCTTAAAAAAATTAGCACAAAACTGATCAAAAATGAAGTGACCATAGACGATATATCATAACATCCTTAGTAGGATCCAAAATTGAAGTGTAGGAAAAATTTTAGAGGGTGTTGATCACAGTGTCAACAATGTTTTAGTTGTTTCTTCCTCCTATTTTTCTCTTCGCTCCTCCCTCTTGTTTTCTCTTGCTTTCTCCTTTTCTCTTTTTCGTACTTCTTCCTTTTCCTATTTTCTTAATTTATCCTCTTGTTCTTTCTTTCTTTATTCTTTCTCAAATTTCTTCTTTTCAATCTTCATTTCTTTACAGATTCATTCTCCCTTCCTCTTATTATAGTAGCTTTATTTCTTGTCTATACCTACTTTCTTATGGTTGATTATTTAGATATTTAGGGTCACTTATAGGTTGAAAAGTACCAACTCATTTACATACTTCAGTAGCCTTAGTGGCATTTTCATAGTTCTTCACCTTGTCTTCTTCATCACCAATAACCAAGGTGTGTGTCCATTCACAACTTTTTTAGTTTATGGTTCCTTAAGGAAATATAAATTTAAAATTAATGGAAGTTTGTGGGCCATTTAGATATCAATTAAATTTTGGATTCATTGGCTCAGAGGTGAAAGGCATAATTTGTGCATTTTGTTTCACATAATAAATATTTTAATTTATTTTTACATTTCTATAGGGAGTTCACACCCTTAAAATTATAGTTTTTCCACTTACTTTTGTGAATATGTATGCAATATTCCCATTTTTAAAATTATGTGTAGTTGTGATTATTTCTTATTATACATACTCTACATGGCACCTTCATGATTTCTATATTTATTATCTAACCATATAATTATGAAACTTGATTTATTATATACTATATTATAACAAAGACCTGGTGGATTATGTCATGAGAACTGATAGGTGTTATCTGAGGCCTTGTATTAAAATTTTGGGGACGATTGTTCCTAAGCTAATAAAAAACTTTTCTCCCTATTTAATCCTTGGAAAATATAATGTTGGTAGAATCCCATATTTATTATGATCTCGTTACCAAACCATATGTGTGTTTGTGTGTGTGTGTACACATGTTTCCCCTTACACAATTATTTTGTTCTATTATTATGACTATTTTCTTTTTATATCAAAAGGAGATAAATAGATAGGGTTAGGTATGTAAATACTCCTTCTAAACTTTCTCATATTACATTTACCTAAGGTGATATTTATTTTTTCATCCATTTTTCACCTTCAAGGGAAATTCCACGGTGAGTTTCTATTTGAACCTCTTCCCAATCTTTTAAAAAATGTAAGGATTAACATGCACCTATACTCTCTCCTACCTGCAACATGTTAGAGGTAGGAATATACGACAACATAATAAAATGTATAAATATTTATCTGTTACAAATATAATCATTATGAACAATTTTCCATAGGACTAACTCAATATCTACCCTCTAAGATTCATAATAACTATATTTTTTACTTCCAAAAATAATATAGTCCACATAAAGTTAATAACATCTATATATGTATATAGGGCTCCCTAAAAATATACTAAATGTTGTCACATTCCTCCAATCCATGAACTGGCTTTTATAGCTAGTACCCCCCGGGCTCCACTCCTTTATTTCAAGAAAGGAAATCAAAACTCTTTAAGAAATTTCACCTCGTGATCCCTTTAACACCTCCCTCTGAATCCTCTAGGCTCAAAACCAATATTTCTCCCCCACTAGTATTTCTCTTAAGATAATTTTTCTTTATCTCACATAGTTCTCTAGTATAGGTTCCACCTCATTCAAGAGATCTAATAGTGGAAATTCTAAATTGTGTCTTGAACTCCCAAAAAAAATGTACTGGCCCCACTCCTTTGTTTCAAGAAAGGAACTAAAAACTCTTTAATAAATTTCACTTCATTAACCCTTTAACACCTCCCTCTAAATCCTCTAGGTTCAAAACCAATCTTTCTCGCCCACTAATATTTTTATTAAGATAATTTTTCTTTATCTCACATAGTTCTCTAGTATAGGTTACACCTCATTCCAGATATCTAATAGTGGAAATTCTAAATTTGGCTTGAACTCCCCAAAATAATGTATGAGCTCCACTCCTTTATTTCAAGAAAGGAACTAAAAACTCTTTAAGAAATTTCACCTCATGAACCCTTTAACACCTCCCTCTAAATCCTCTAGGTTCAAAACCAATATTTCTCCCCCACTAGTATTTTTCTTAAGATAATTTTTCTTTATCTCACATAGTTCTCTAGTATAGGTTCCACCTCATTCAAAAGATCTAATAGTGGAAATTATAAATTGTGGCGTGAACTCCCCAAAATAATGTAGAAGCTTTCATCTACCAGGGTTCTCATAATATTCCAAATCTAAAATTACTCTCGAACTAGCCATGAGAGTATATTTATACAAAATGGGGTGACTCTTCACCTCCCATGAATCTTGAAACTCCCGAATTCCTTTTTATTTTGCATATTATAATTTATATTCTAACGTTATTCTATTTTCTTGTTAAGAATTCTCCTCTTATTCTTGTGTCTCTGGTTCTCCCTAATTTTTTATTTATTTATTAATATTTCATTCTTTACAGCTTCATTCTCTGCCTCTCTTATCACAATAGCTTTATTTCCTTGTGTTCCATGCTTTCTTTAGGTTCTTTGTTTGGAGATTCAAGTTCACTTATAGGTTGAGAAGTACCAATCCCTTTACTTTCTTTGAAAACCTTGGTGGCATTTTCAAAGTTCTTCACTTTATATTTTTCATCACCAATGACCAAGGTGTGTGTCCTTTTGTACTTTATTAGTTTTTAATGCTTTGAGGAAATACCCCTAGAGTCATGTATGTGGAAAAAATGTTTTATCATCAAAAAAAATTCTAACTCCTCAGCCTCAACCTCCACCTCTTTGAAACTTCAACCATAGTAAGCTCCTATGCATAGAGAAAATGTGGGCCATGGATCTCTCTTTGCATTAACTGGTGTACCAGTAAACCATTTTATTTTCTAGTAGGATACCTCCTATAATAATATCTTATATGTAACAAATAAAGGCAGTTGATGGGGAGGATTGTAAGCTCTGAATACCCATATATATGTTGAGTCTATGGAGATATTTAATTGGCAATACCGTATAATGCTACTCTAGCATTATTTGACATCCATGGGGCTTTTGTATCAAGGAGTATATGATATAGAGTAGCAATGAAGCTCCCATTAATATGGTGATACACCCCCCAAAGCTCATATCATGTAGATTCTTGTAGCAGATATGTACACATGCTATGCTTAGAGAGAATTTCCATTTCCACCCTAATGATAGAAATTGACACATAACACATATGGAATATAATAGGTATGATGCCATATAAAAAAAAAAAATCTCTCATTCAAATAGTTTCTTGGCAGTATTTACATTGGCCTTGATGGAGGTTGCTATAATTTTTTACCAATTAAATATAATCCCTTCTCAACAATAGTTCTGCCACATCATCAGTACGCAATTTACTCAAAAATTCTACATCTCCCTTTCCATACAACCTAATTCACATTGCGTCCATCATTTGATATTCTTTCCCCAATAAATTGGTCTTATAAATCCCATCTTATTGATATCTAAACTTACTCAATTCCTACCACCAAGTTTCAAGATGCCCGTGGGAGCCATATGAAGATTAACAAACTATTTGGGAGAAAGGACCACCTCATAGTTTGGCATCTTCTAATATTAAAAAATGAGTGGATATTTTTACATTTTTACGTCTACACCAAGGTTATCTATGATATTCATATATTTTAGATCCATGTAGATGATTATCGACTTGATAGTTTTGGCACATGATAACATGGGAGGATGTGTTGCTACTCTATGGAACCATGAGTTTTTTACATTGTAGCATACTTCACTATCATCTTCATCATTAAGCACTTTATTTGGTAAAAATACTTGATAGATACCGTACCAAGTCATTGAAACTTATTTATCCACATAGCAAGCTATGTCTCCATAAATGGGTATTTAGGTTATATGAATTTTCACTGTGCCTTCTACACAACTTTTTGGAATCTCCTTTCTTGGCATTTTACTTGTGGGGGGATACATATATGCTATTATTAAGGAGATTTTGAAGAACTCTAGATCAATGATACCTAACTTCTCAAATATATTCATGATGATAAAATGATGTTAGGAAAATAAAATCAATTTAATGTCTTTCATAAATTGTATCAAGAGTGTCCAACATGTTGTTGCATAGGTTTCATAGGAATGTTGTGACAAAGGGAAGATTGTGAAATAGGATAATTGCACTATCGCATTAATCTGGGCCACGGTGCATGGATATAGTATATCAGGATTAGTAGTGATAAAAGAAATGATAGGAGAGAAGCTTGTCTTGGGTGCGCTATTGCACATGGTGGGGGCATTTAACTACTAGAGGGGGTTCTTCCACTACGAAGAGAAGGGGAAAAATTTTCCATAGCATAAGGCTATATGGGAAGAGAATTGTAGTGTGGGGATGCATGTTTCTCTGCATTGTGGCAGAGATAGAACCGTACGAGGAAAAAAATTACTATGGAATATAAGGTAGGTAGAGGGATGGGATGAATGAGAGGAATAAAGGGTGAAACTAAGGTGGAGAGTAAGTATATAAAGGACTGAGGGTAAGTGGAAGATAAGATTTTGTAATGTGAAATGATGAGGGATGCAAAACAACAAAGTTACAAACAAACAAAGAGGGACATAACAACTTACTAGAACCCTAGCATAATGATTTGTCTCCTAGTAGCAACTTGATCTCTAGCGTTAGGTGGTAATGAACTCACTTCCTTGGTAATAGTTTAATATATACACACTTAAGCCCACACAATAACTAAAATATTATATATTAAAAGGTATTAGGAATATATATATATATCCAATTTTAAGGTCACGACCAAGCCAAACACTAAATTGGTGTATGAGAGCATGTGTTTCCTCCTAAGAGGTCAAAGGTTGGACAAAACTAGAGGAGGTTATAGTATGCATGCCTTCGTATACTTGGTAGTCAAATCGTTGCATGAAGGTGAGTCCCTTGTCCCATAGACAAGGGGGGTCTCATACACCAATTTGGTGTTTGGCTTGGTCGTGAACTTAAAATAGAATAATAATATATATAATAAATAATTTTATTTAAAACTATTAATTTAGGATTATATATATATATATATATATATAATTTAAATTGTATTAATAAACAAATTATTTGGAAAGTATTAATTTATAAATATAGATATTTATTTCCATACATTTTCAATTTATATGTGTTTTGTCTTAAAATATAAATGATTATTTACAATAGATATTTTAATAAACCAAAAAAATAAATATACAATAACAAATAATAAATTTCTATTCTTTACAAAAAAAACCATAATAATAACATCATGATGGTATTGAATCCCATCTATGTACAAAAAAAAAAAAAAAAAAAAGTTTTTTTCTTTATGAAAAATTACTTGTTGTGCCGAGAGGCACATTGTACCACTGAGGCCCAGTATGACCCCAATGTGTAAGTATGTCGGAAGCCAAAATAATAATAAAAACTATTTTTAAAAAAACATACATAAATAAATAATGTAGACTTTAAAAATAACTTACATAACCATATAAAAAACAATTAAAAATATTCATATACGGATGACACCCGAACATGATGGGACACCCGTCCCAAGCCACATCCTAAGGTCGATGGCGTGGGGTGGCCATGTGGCCTCCCACAGGGGCATTAATATCACCATTAATCCCACCACCCTGAGCTCCATTAAGACCCTCAGCTCGAACCATCGCTACCCTTTGCACTACCTCTGGTTCATTATGGAATCTGATTTTGAGTTTGATTTATTGTTTGGCAAGTGCTTAGCCTACAGATCCATCGTACCGCGGAGAATTTCATGATCACCCACCTGTGCCGATCCAAGTGCTCGAACACAGACTAGTAGGCCATGTATGCTCCTCCGTTGCTTGGAAACTATCCCAGAGTGCCATTTTTCTCAAAGCCACTTCTGTTGCTCGAAATCCCTTATGGTCTCTCCTAGCTCCTCTATGCAACATCTCTTCCATCCATCCCACAAGCCTCGCTGGGAGCTCTTCCCTGCAACAATGCTCAGGCTGCGCCATAGGATGCAAAGTCATTGCGAGAGGAGTCATGGCTGCGCCATATGATCCCGGTCCTCCCCCAGCTCAGATTCCTCCTCCGAGGATTTCCCCTGCGACGACATTCCTGAAACTCAGAGCCACAGGGGTAGACTTAATTTTATTCAACATTCTCACTCGTTCCCGATCTCTTCGCCTCCCCATGTGCCTTCTCCCATGCCTCCCCCTGCACACCCTCCTGTGCCTCCGACTCTTCACTCTATCACCTCTCTTTCGCCCTCTCTGTCTACCTCCATTCCCCTTTGGTTAGTCCTCCCAAGGTGCGGAGTTCCGTTTCAATTGCTCGATGGATAAATCGATCATTACTGCCTATATTACGGTCACTATCTGGGAGGAGACTTGCAACTCCTTCAGTCGATGTCCCTGGTCCCTCTGTTGTTATCCCTGGTCCCTCTGTCGTTATCCCTGGCCCCTTTTTTGCACCCGCTCCCATGCCTGTAGAAAAATCCAAGGAATCCCTGGTATAGCTGAAAATTGCCCATGATGATATAATGCAGGTTCAAGTGAAGGACGATAAAGGCAAAGACACCGTGGTTCCCACTGCAAATGACGATGGAAGCAGCGATGAGTATAGATGCAAAATCGAGGAGGAGCCTCCATCTCCAGTCCATGATCATTAGCTGGGACGACCTTCAGTGGATTTCAACCCTACAGCCCATGTTTCCTAGGCTGGTTTTTGTTTTTATGCTTAATTTCCCTCTGCTATAAGAGCAGATCATCTTTCTACTTGCTTTTTTGTTAAACTATTTGACTCAAATTCCGGTTTCCCCTATGAGGGCAGTAATACTTATCTCTCAGGGACTGGTTTCCCCTCTGTGGGTAGTCTAAACTCTTGGTTTTCATGACTATCAAGCCCTGCTCTCAGGCTTTCTCAGCTAAAGCAGTGGCAGTTTTGTATTATTATGTTACATATCAATAGATTTAGAATTACTCAAAAAGAAAAAAAGAAAAAATAAATTAAAAATAAATCTAAATAATATAAATTTAAAATATGAAGATATTTACAAACACAGAGATATGGTAAATAAATAAAACCTCTTTTCATACTTACTCCGGAGGTATGGTAAATAAATAAAAAGATAAATAAACTAGATGTATGGTAAATAAATAAAACCTCTTTCTATATCTACCCCATAAACGTATGTATATTTACAAAAACTCAAAAAGAAGTTTTATTTAGGTAGAGAAGGGTCAGAGAGGGAGAGGGAGACATAAATATGGAGGTGGGAGAGAGAGAGAACGAGAGAGGGAGGGAGAAGGAGAAAGGATTGGAGGGTAGAGAGAGAGAGAGAGAGAGAGAGAGAGAGAGAGAGAAAGGGATAGAGGGAGGTAGGAGAAAAAAGGAGAGAGGGAGGGATAGAGAGATGCAGTTGGAGGGGAAAAGTAGAATAAAGGCATAGGGAGTGAGAAGTGGAGAGAGAGGGAGTGATAAGTGAGAGATGGAGAGAGATGGAGAGGGAGTGTGTATGTTTAGCGTTGAGATAAAGAGACGTAGAAGGAGTGATGGAGAAAAGGGGGGAGAGAAGGAGAGAGAAGAAGAAATGGAGGGATATAGTAACATAGTTGGAGAGAGAGATAGAGTGATTTAGGAAGAGAGATAATTTGAGGGAAGAGAGAGAGAGAGAGAGAGAGAGAGAGAGAGAGAGAGTGAAGATAGAGGGAGGGAGGTGATAAAGGGAGAGAGAGGAAGGGCAAGAGAGAGGACTTGAGAGAGAGGAAGAGAGTGATGGGGGAATATAGAGGATTGTAGGTGAGAGAGAGAGAGAGATAGAGAGAGAGAGAGATTTAGTGATGGGGGAAGAGAGAGGGAAGTAGGAGAGAAAGGGAGAGAGAGGAAGGAAAACAGAGGGGACTTGAGAGAGAGGAGGAGAGAGGGAGGGATAGAGAGATGGAGTTAGAGGGGGAGAGAGGGAGATATAGAGAGATGGATTTGGATGGGGAGAGAGGGAGGGATAGAGAGATTGGGTTGGAGGGGGAGAGAGAGATGGATAGAGAGATGGATTTGGATGGGGAGAGAGGGAGGGAAGAAGAAATAGATAGAGAGTGACAAGTGGAGAGAGAGAGGAAGTGACAAGGGGGATATGGAGAGAGAGTGTGCATGTCTGGGGTGAGATAAAGAGACAAAGAAGAAGAAATGAAGAGAATAGGAGAGAGAAGAAGAGAGAGAGACATATAGTGACAATGTTAGAAGGTGGAGAGAGAGAGAGAGAGAGCGAGAGAGAGATGGGAGAGAAAGGAAGAGAGAGAGTGGAGAGAGGTAGGGAAAGAGAGATGAAGATGGAGGGGGAGAGAGATGGAGGTAAGAAGAAAGACATGGAGAGTGAAAGTTGGAGAAAGAGAGAGAGAAAGAGTGATAAGGAAGATGGAGGGAGAGCGAGAAAGGATAGTAGGAGGGAAGAGTGATAGAAGCGGGGGAGAGGGAGGGAAGGGGAAGAGAGAGAGAAGGAGGGAGAGGGGGGGGAGTGATATATATATATATATATAGGAGAAACAAAGTATATGTTTTTGGGTTGATATAGAGAGTCTAAGGGAGATAGAGATATAGATGGAGGGTGAAGAGAAAGAAGAGATAGATGGAGATAGGGAGGGAGGACAACGAGATTGATAAATATGGAGTGAGAGAGTGTGTGTGCTTGTGGGGGTAAGATAAAGAGATAAAGAAGGAGAGATGGGGGGACATATAGATATATATGAAGGGGGGAGAGAGGGAACAATATTTATTATTATTGTTGCATTGATTTGAGTGTAGATGGTCATTTCTAATCTTATTTGATTGCTTGCACTAGATGCATTTATTTTAGTGTAGATTTACTTTTCTAATGATATTTGATTACTTGCACTAGATGCAAATATTTCAATGTAGATGATTTCTAATTCTGTTTTATTTCTTGCACTAAATGCATTGATTTCAATATAAATTATTTCTAATCCTATTTGATTGCTTGAACTAAAAGCATTCATTTAAGTGTATATGGTGATTTATAATCCTATTTGATTGCATGCACTGGATGCATTGATTTTAGTGTATATGCTCGTTTCTAATCCTATTTTGTTACTTGTACTAGATGCATTGATTTTATTGTAGATGTTGATTTCTAATCCTATTTGATTACTTGCATTATATGCATTGATTTCTGTGTAGATGTTGTTTTCTAATCTTATTTGATTCCTTATGTTAGATGCATTGATTTCAGTGTAAAAGTTGATTTCTAATTTGATGTAATTGGATGTATGAAGGTACATTAATTTTAAAGTCATTGGATTGATAATGTTCATTAATTTCAGTGTAAGCACAAAAAATTATTGACAATGTAGAACAATTTTTGTGTTATAGTAATTAAACCTAATAATATTGGAGAGAAAGAGAGACAAGGTATGATGTTTACTACAAGAGCTTGAGCTAAATATTTAAATGGTTTATGATTTATGATTTCTACTGTCTTTTCATATAATCGATATGAAAAGATGACAAAACAAACAAGGGTGACAATAAGAATAGTAGAAAAAAATAGTTTGAGAATGATCAGAATGAAGGTTATTTGTAATTGACTACATTCTTATTATTCACATTTTCTATCATTCAATATTATTACATTGTCACTTTGAATTCAAAAAAATTATTGGATCATTTTTTTACCTTTAAGGTTATTTTACAATATTTATCATCTCAACAAACTAAAGTAATTAAGAAAATTTATAATTAAAATTACTAGATAAATCTCAAACATATTTAGCATATTTAAAATGGTTATATTAACATTAGAACTATTTACATATTATTGATAAAATTAATCATATGTTCCTCATATTATTGATAGATTTTTCTTGGTCACACTTGATTGAAGCCAACCTAGATCTGTGTTAACTACTGATCTATCAAGTGTCGAGAGGGATCAAATCTATCGAGATGCAAACATTTCCTCAAGTTTTGCACTCAAAAACTAGGTTTGTACCCCCAGAGATTTGATCTCTCTAGATGCTTGATAGATCCGTAGTTAAGATGGATCTCTACTAGTAATAATAAAATGCCAAAAAAATCCTAACATTGAATTTCTTGCTTTATATATAATTTCATAACAAAGTGATTATCAATTTAACTACACCCCATAAACTTAATAAAATATTATTTTTTTAAAATCAATTTATTACTGTGTAAATAAATTTTAGATAATTCAACTAAATAAAAAATAATAAAAATTAGAAAATAAAATAATGGAAATAAACGTAAACAACTAACTACATCAAGAGTGTTGCATCGGTGAAACGACATTCGATGCCTCAACCTCTCCGTTAGACAACGCGAGTACGATGGACTAATACAAACGTAACACAAGGAACATAATACGAATGGCGTTATATTTCGGGGTACAACACTTCCGAATCAGTAATGAGCACAAACATCCATTTATGTAAACATAGATGGAAAGGTGGGCCCTAGTAGCCACGCGATAAGATTTAGAGAATTTGCAATAGGGTTAAAGGTAAATTGATTTGTTTATATATTAGATGACATAGAATATTATTATTATTTTTTTGGTTATTTTCATTTTTTTTTTTTTTTTTTATATAACAATATAAAGTAATATTAGTTGAACTAGAATATTATTAGTAGTTTAAAAGAAACTATAGAATAATTTAGAAATTTTAGTAATATTATGAAAAATTTTGGTAAAGGTTTTTGAAAATTTGAGTTATATTCAGTATTTCGAGTGTTCTAAGAGTTTTTGATGGTATTGAATCTATTTCCACCATAAAAAATGGAATTCAAACACTCCAACTATTTGATTTTTTGAAATTTATTTTAGTAGATTCCAGATTATTCTCTTGAATCCATAGACAACTCTTTTATTAACATTTTCATAAAAATTTAGATTAGTAATTATTTTTTAAAATATTATTAAAAAAAATTATTATTTAAATAAATATTCAAACCAATAATATTTAAAGTTATAAATTAAGTTTATAATTTAAATTACAATAATATTTTATGTCTTTCTTTTATATATTTTAAGTTATAATAATGTGGTATATTTGTATTTATGGTTGGTTTTCTGTCCATATTATTTAATGTAATTCAGGTTTTAAAAAGTTAGAAGACTTCATTATGTTCATAAGTATGGTGTAGATGTTGTAATGTAATGTAAATATTTGAATTAAGATAAAATAAAAATAAAAATAAAAATAACGTTATAAAAATAAAATAGGTGATGGAATTGACTTATGGTACTTATGTGGAATATGATCTATTTAAAAGGATCTACTAAAGTGAGAAAGGGATCAAATCATGAAACACTTAAAGAGATCAAATCTCTCTTTACTCTAAAAATAGATTTACATATCAATCTATTTCGGCTTTAAAATAAATTTTGCAAAAAATTTAATCCCTATGATAAATCAAGAAATAAAATAGATCTAAACGATGCTCTAACAAAATTGAAAAGCTAAGATATCAGAGTTTCCCCATGTATGGAGAACACAGTGTCCTAAGATTTGAGCGGACATAACATGGTGTAAAACGAATGGTGGAGAAGTTTTGTGTCCCGCTTGTGAGACTACAGGGATCTAGTCTTATGCTTGTTCATGTGGCAGTCATGGCCCATGAGAGTTGAACTCGAGATCTGGGGAAATGCGAGCGTAACGTGGAGAACGTATTGTATCAGTTAACTGGTTTTTTGGACTGGTGCAGTTACAGAATTGTGGAGATTATATATGCTTTACGATTATAGCGCAGGTTCGATAGTAAAATGGAGGTGCCGAGGCTTCAACGTGACGGTGCTGACGCATCAACCTAAGAGATTAAGATATGAAGGTTTGTTATAACCCTCGTTCAAGTTCTAGCGCCAAGGTTTTTGCTACCATGGTCACCGGAAGGGTTTTGTGCCGTTGGGTTTTATTTTATTTCTTGCTCACAAATTCCTTATGCTACTAGTTATTACCCTGGCCTGGAATTGGGCAAGATGAGTTTTGATCAAAGTAAATCTAGTTGTTGGCAGTTGCGTAGGTCCGAGTTGAAGAGATGCAGCAAAACGCCAGTGCTATGAAGTAGCCAACGAAGGGGGCAGCTTGGTAATTGCACATAATTGATGGTGTGGATTCAACCTCGTGATGTTGCGAGCCCAGGTCGTCGTTGGAGGATCAGTGAACCGAAAGCCAAAATGACAGCCCCAGGGTCGACCACCCATGGCTAGGCAGATAGCATAATGTTTATGGAAAAAAGTCAGAACATTGCAATGGATCAAATGTGAAGTCACTGGTGTCCAGCGGGTGGTGGTGCTGGAAACCCTAGCCAAAGGAACACTGGAGAAATTGTGCAATTATTGGTTGATGAGGGGAGTCATGTGTGTTTTCACAAGACTACATAAGTGGCTGCCTCAATGCAACAATGTACCGTAGAGATGACCAAGGCCTAACTGGTTGCATAGGGATAGGGATTCAATTGGAAATTGAGATTATGAAAAAAAAGAAGCAACAATTAACTATATATATATATAATATAATATGGGCTGATAAAAGTTTATTATATCTAAATGGGCATACTTGTGTAAGACTTAGAAAAGCAAACATATCATGAGATAATCAATGGTAAAGTTAGGGTTAGCCTGTATACCAGAAATTCATGACATTCGCAAAGATTGCAAGGACCGAGGCGTCCAGCATTGGGGTGTCTATCCCTCTAGCTTCGTCATGATGGGCAATAGACAACCCTACCCCTTGTCGGTTTTGAACCTATGACCTCTCGAGAGAAATCACAAGTTCTTAACCATTGAGCCCAGTCATGTTGTTTTGATAGGGGGTGTTTGTTTAACTCATGCCCAGGTATAAACTTAAGGGCATTAAGGACCAGAGTGAGTAGGGTTGGGGTGACTCACTTAGTAGGCTCAGCTGACTCACTTGACAAGGAAGGCTTGATTTTGTCAAGGGACTCCAAGTCAATTAGAGTCCAAGATGACCAAGTTAAACTGTGGTGGTTTTGGGGATGTGGTATATGCTCACCCATGGTTTTTTTCCCATGATATTTCATGTAATGTAGCCTTTAAAAGGCTAAGAGGACTTCATTATAAAGAAGGCCTCGGAGGTGAGTGGTGAAGGCTCACTTGGTTTGGTTGGCTAGAGTTTTGGCCAAAGCTAATGAAATTTCATTCGGTTGGGCCTTCACATGGCTAGATTGACCACTATTTTAGCCAAAGCTAACGAAATTTCATTGGGTTGAGTTTTTCCATTGAGTTGAGATTTATCCCTAAAAAAATATTTTGTGCCTTAACTATGTTTTATTATTATTACTATGTTAATGTTAATATTTCCTCTCAATTAATTTTCTTTTTTTTTAATACAAATTTACAAATTTTATTCTAATTCTATATATAATTTTATCTCATATATAAATCATTATAATGATATAAAAGATGTTATTAAAATGTGACAAAATCACTTACCTTCTCTTTTATTTTAGAAAAGAAAGAATGGCAGATTCCCAATTATATTTTGATTCTATCAATCTCAAAAATAACATATTCCCAATTTATAGACATTGCCAATTTATATTCAAAAGTTACAAGGACAGACTTATATTTAATCCTTTCTATTAATATTTGTAGTGTGATGTAGCTATTTGGATCTAAAACCCGCCACCAAATATGGTGCTATTTGTTATCGAATAGTAGACATACATGGTGCAGAAATTCAACCACTACTTACTTGTGCTCAGGATGAATTTGGGTACTTAGCCTTGTAACCTTTCCAAAGGTCATCCATAGATTTGCCAGTAACATTCTTGGAGAATCCAATGTCCCATGAAGTTTTTATTTTCGCATTCATCTTGGAAACGAAACCAAGGGTAGAGGTGTCCATGTGCTGGAGAAACCTGGCAGTCACAAAGTCTCCATGTTCCTAAGTACTGCCACCACCGGGCGGAGGAAAGGTAGAGGGGGCGTAGCCGGAAATTAGGTGGATATAAGGCGGAATGCCTCCGTGCCACCATGCGGGTGCAACGTTGTTGGCGTCCCACTGCCAGATGTCCCCCACCGTCTGGAATACAATTCCCGTGACCTCTTTCTATACCAGAAGAAGTAGAGCAATACATTTTACTACTGTCATACTACCGTGAGAACAACATTCAACTACTCGATCAAATCATGAGTGAATATAATATGAGAAGGGGGTTGAATTATCCTTTTTTATGTATGTAAGGTGAGATGTGGTGTGGCCACCCCTGTATATCTTTTCGATTGAAGAAAACCTTGTATAGAGAACAGTGACCAATATATAAAAGGAAAGGGAAGGAAACTACAATCAAACCAAGTAGATGGGACAAGCAAAAGAGGGAGGAAAACTAATCAGCTGACTCTTGAGAATCTAGCAAAAAGTTCTAAAACTGGAATTTCGAAGGATATTCGGAAAACTATACAAGGATGGGAAATGGATAGTGATGATGAAGAGGATGAAATTGAAAGCTAACAGGAAGGAATAGATTTTCTTTCTGACCAGTTAATACAAGAGGAAGAGTTTCTCTATTTCAGCAATCTGTCAAAACATATTGAAGAATCAAATGTGTTCTTGCAAAAGCATTGTTAAGTACGTAGGAAAAACAAATCAATTCTTCAGTGTTGTTTGAGCTCCAGTAGATTAAACAGGATATGAGGAAAATGACAAAGGCACAGGTACAATTCAATGCAAGAATAGCAAGGATGGAGCAGGAACTTCTCAATATGCAGCAAGCTAAGATGCCAGGGTCAACTACAAAAGACCTACACCTGTTGATTCATCAGATGGTTAACTTCTTTGCAAGTTCATTTTTGTATGTTTTTTCAGGATATTAAGTCTACTCTCTATTTTGTATGTAGTTTTTATGGGCATAGTAAAGGATTATTATCTGTTAGCAGAAGGAAAAAACAGTACCAATTTTGGCTGGCTTGTAACTCTTTGAGGTGGCCAACAGACCTGGTTTCCTTTGGGCAGGTTGAGGCTACCAACAATTGCATAATTTGTATAGCAACTTGCTCTTTACAAAATAGAAAATAGACAAGTCCTATGAAATTTACAAAAAAAAAAGAGATGTGGTGTGGCCGCAAAATCAACCGTATCTTTCTTTGTGGATCACGATGACTTCCATAAGTTTGAGGATGGAGTAATTATATTTTCATTTAACTCTCGTTAGAGGCATAGTTATAGGAACCATAATCAAGCAGTCTCTAAATTTGAGGTATTCAATAACTTTAAAGATGTAATTTAAAAAATGGTATCACTCTCACAAATGTTAGACCATTTCCATACCAGCCATTACACATTTCTTTGTGCAAAGATAAACCTGAAAATACTCTCTTTAAAATTAAGCTACCTAGTTAAGTTTATAATTTTGAAAGTGGTAAAACCTAAATATTATCAAAATTGGGATTTTCTACTACTAAAATTAGATTCACTACAAGTTTAAATCATTTTCACTCTGCCTTTGATAAATCCGAAGTCAAGACGGATAGAGGTTGGTTTCAGTCCTGTGCGGCCAAGGAAAACACAAGGAAAATCTATCATATTACCTCACTTTGTTGAGATGATAAATATTGTTAACCAACCTAATATGTCTTGATCCTAGATCTATTGTTGAGAGGGATCGAATCTTTGGAGGTGCAAACCTCTTTTAGTGCAAAACTTGAGCAAAGGTTCGCACCTCTAGAGATTTGATCCTTCTCATCACTTGCGGTTAATATGGATCTACTCTTGATAGATCCAAGGTTGAGATGGATATGTGTTCAATAATACAAGGGTTAAGATGGATCTAGCCTGGTATGTGTTCAATCATACAAGATTTGTTGAACATATAAATATTTTGATCACTTTAAATATGCTAGATATGTCTAAGATTAATTTGGTCAATTTAATTTTAAATTTTCTTAGTTAACTTAGATTAATTTGGTCAATTTAATTTCAACTTTTCTTAGTTAACTTAGTTTGTTGAAATGAGAGAGGATGTTAGTAACTTGCATGATGAAAATTGATGAAATAAAAATTACAATGTTGAATGATAGAAATGTGAATAATAAGAATATAGTCAATTACAAACAATCTTCATTGCAATCAATCTGAAACTATTTTTTTTTTGTTCTTATTGTGAGTCTTTAAACCTATTATTTATTTTCTATTACCACGTTTGAATGCAAAGTGATTAACAACATTGAATCATGGAAAATGGGAATAATAAGAATGTAAAAAATTACAAATATTTTACATTTTCAGGAAGAATACATTTAGGGTAAGTGAACATTTTATTTAGGATGAAAATTCAAGTATTGTATTTATGGTTGAATGACTGTAACATAGAAGTCAATTTACTTCATGAATAATGTTTATGTACTTACATTGAGAGAGAGTTTGTATGTTTTGGGGGTGAAATAAATATATAGATGGATGGGGGGAGAGAAGGAATAAGAAAGAGGTAAATATATGGAGGGAGGAAGAGATATATATATGGAGAGAGAAGTATTAGACGGAGAGAGAAGGGCAAGTGTGTGTGTGTGTATGTGTGTGTGTGTGTGTGAGAGAGAGAGAGAGAGAGAGATGGAGAGAGAGTGTGTATGTTTGGGTGGTGAGATAGAGAGATAAAGAAGGAGAGACAATGTGAGATGGAGATATAGATGGATGGACCATAGATGTGTTTACATTGAAATCAATGCACATTATTAATCAACTTACTTTGAAATTAATGTACACCATACATCTAGTTTCATTAAATCAGAAATAAACATCTACTATGAAATCAATGCATCTAGTTCAAACAATCAAATAGGATTAGAAATAAAAATTTACACTAAGATAAATGCATGTAATGAAAAAAAAGAAAGGATTAGAAATCAACGTCTACACTAAAATCAATGCATCTACTAGAAGAAATCAAATAGGATTTGAAATCAATATCTACACTAAAACCAATACATCTAGTGCAAGAAATCAAATAGGATTAGAAATCAACATCTACACTAGAATCAATGCATCTAGTGTAAGGTATTAAATGGGATTAGAAATCGACATCTACATTGAAATGAGTGCATCTAGTGCAAGAGATCATATAGGTTTAGAAATCAATATCTACACTAAAACCAATGCATCTAGTGTAAGTTATTAAATAGGATTAGGAATCCACATCTACATTGAAATAAATGCATCTAGTGCAAATGATCAAATATGATTAGAAATCAATATCTACATGGAAAACAATGCATCTAGGGAAAGAAATCAAATAGCAGTATAAATCAACATCTGCATTGAAATCAATGCATCTAGTGTAAGCTATTAAATAGGATTATAAATCAACATCTACACTGAAATCAATGCACGTAGTGCAAGAGATCAAGTAGGATTAGATAGCAATAACTACACTAAAATAAATACATCTATTTTAGTGAAAAACCAAAATATTCATGACTTTCTAGATCTAACTTATATGTATGCATTTGTCTCTATGTGTCTCTTTCTTCTTCCCTCCCTCCAACCTTCCATTCTGTGTCTATCTCCCTTCCGTTATCCTTCTCTCTCTCCCCCTCCCTCTCTCCTCTGTCTCTCTCTCCAGCTCTCCCTCACTTTCTCTATCCTTCTGTTATTCTCTCTCCCCCATGCCATCCATATCTATACATTCATCTAGATCTCCTTATTTTTCTTGCTACCTCATCCTCATAAGCACATCTCTCTCTCTCTCTTTGCTTCTTTATTCTTCCCTCTCTCCCCCTCATATATATCTTTATCTCCCCTTATCTCTCCTTCTCACCCAAAAACATACTCTCTCTCTCTCTCTCTCTCTCTCTCTATATATATATATATATATATATATATATATATATATATATCTCCCTTGTCTCTTTTTCCACCTTTATCTCTCTATGTATTTATTCCCCTCCATATCTCTATCCCCTTCTCCCTCTCCTCTCCCTCTCCTCTCCCTCTTCCTTCCTCTCTCTCCCTTTCTACCCCCGCCCCCCCCTTCATCACACACTCTCTCTCTTTCTCCAAATATGTCACTATTGGCTTGAAGCATCCTGACCAAGGTTTAGAGTTTATCGCGCAACCAAAAAACCCTACAACTGCTCGCCCTTTAGGCAATGACATGCTTACGCAGATATAAGTCTCACCTGAAGAAGTATGGGGGGGTGTTGGAACCAACTTTCCTCACATTGAGGAAGAAAAAATTGAAGTGGTCCTAAGCAAATCGATTGCAGACTTATACCAATGATAAACTTATGCATGAAATATTTAGCAAGATAAGACAAAATCAAATATCGTTTTCGTGCAAATAAATCGTAATGGAATCATATCCAGGTCTATGCAAAGTGTAATCACTTAAACATATTTATCAACCATTAATATGCATACATAATGATAACCTATATCCTTGTGCAATGATAAATAAGAAACAGGAAACAGTGCGATCTCAATTGAATAGAACTAGTAAATAACTCAGATTAATCAAAACAAATTTTCCAAAATCTGTCCCTTATATTAATCCAGATCCTTTCAATACATCAGACTTTCCCCTTATACATAACCCTTCCACGCACAAAGCCAGCGGATTCCGCACACAACTAGGACTATGTCTCTACGCACATAGCCGATAGGAGCCTTTCTACCCAACCCAAACAAAACCCTTACAAGTATTACAGATGCATGTAGATCATAATATCGAGTTAGAATTCAACTTAAGCTTCCTTACTTAGACTCGACCTATCTATTTATATTATTCTAGTGTGCAGATATTATGGTCTCAAAGCATGGTTTGGGGACCACATTTTAGCCTTAAACCTATTTACATAAAAAATTGGGACTTTGACCCATCCCAAAGCCCCTTGACTTATTCGTGCACCGTTCATATACAATACTTATATAGAATTACATCAAAAAGTGTGCCCCAGTGTACCCCGCTCCAACAGGCCCCCAACACAAACATGTGACTCGTCCCAAGCTGAGGCGTTTTATCCTTTATCTTGGCTTGGAGCGCACTAATAGAATATTTGAAAGGGAGCACCAAGTCCAAAATTTGCGTCGCAACTTCCTATGCTTTCCAAACTAACTTCTTTGTAGTGGGTCCTTTAGTGGCTATTGGGCAGTGAAAGAGGTATGAGATTCCTATGTATTTGTTCATTCTTTCACCATAAATATACTTCTGTTTGTCTTGAAAAGGTAATTTATCATGATAATTGTAATTAATTTGGAAAGGTTTACATTGAGTCTAAAAATAATGACTAAAGATTGTTTTTATTGTCAAATCAGGAATTCGAAGAGGTGAGGAGCTGTATCAAAGGCGTGGCTGAAAAGAATCTGACTCCTACTTCATTTGTGATGAACCATATTTAGCTGAAGCCAAGAATATATAAACGGATTACCCAAAAAGGGCAAGAGACATCTCAGCCCTAAACAAAGTAAACAAAACTGTGATAAAACAAAGGAGGTGTGAATCCCTCGGGATCGGAAGATCCTGAGGGATCGCTGTATAAACTTATCATATTTTTTGATTTGTCCATCCAAGGATCGAATGTAAAGGCAATGATCTTTAGTGACCGGGGACAGTGGATTGTTTTTGTAAAAGACTTGTATATTTCCTTTGCAATCGAATGATTCTCGACTCTCTCTCGTGAGAGAACGCTGTCTGTAATGTCTTTTGATTAATATTAAAACATCAGTTTTATCTATTATTTAGAATTCTGAGTTAGACCCAGCGGTAATTCACTAGTGCTAAGGGCCCAGCTCTGGTGGATTACTATGCTGTTGTATCATTAATCTTGGTTTGTTAATGTGCAAAGTATGTTTAATATTTATTTGCATTACAGAGTTGTTTCATTGATTGTCGAAGCAAATGCTAATCCATTGTAGTTTCATTATCAAAATTATTACTATCTATCAACGGTGTTGTTCTGTAATTACAGTGAGTTGTTGTTCCATTTATTTATGGTTTGTTGTTAGATTAGAATTGGACTGTCGACTTGTTTGAGTTCAAGATTCAGTTGTTAGAATTCCATTAGAATTGTAGTTGATGTTTCTTTCGAAGAATTGTAATTGATGTTTCTTTTATGTTGTTGTTCCTTTTTAGATTTCATTTCCTTTGAGTTGTTTTCACTTGCTTGGAGATCTCTAAACTATAGAGGATAGAGCTAATCATTCCAAGTCCCCAGATTTGGTCATCTCACATCGATTTCTAAGGGAAAGAGTTATTGCTACTGCATCCCTGATCGATGTCCAACAAGATTGCTGTAGTGTAGTCTTTACATTCCTGTCATTTGTAATTAGATTTCTTTTTCAAGCATTTATTACTTCTGCATTTGTATTTCTATGCTACATCTTCACAAGAATTTCTCTTAGACAATTGCAGCCTTAGACAGAGTACACTTTTGGAATAAAAATACGCTCTCGGATTGATGATTAATGTAGGATAATTAGGTGTTCAAAAGATACCTTTTCATGACTCAACATTTTGGCACCGTTTCCGGGGATAGTGTATGCCATTCTTTCAGAGTAATGCATAGTTGATTTCCTTCTGTTTGCGGAGAATTGGGTATTAAAGATGGAAGGTAAGAACCTGCGCACTGGGCAAGAAACATACTTGCTCGCAGCTCGCTTCACAGCAAAGGTAAGTAAGCTTTTCTTTTGGCTAGGAATGAAGAATTGTTTCTTTTAAATGAATAAACCAATTAAGCGAAACAAAAACCCTCCCAAAGCTGAAAAACCTAAGGGGCCGGTGACCCTTGGGCGCACGACCTTTATTGACAAAATCCTTAAGAAAACTGAATCTCAACCATCTGTAGGATTTAAAAGAACTATTTCTAGACAGCCTACTACTTCCCTTCAGGCTACAGAATCAGCATCTGAGGCCTTCGCTGAGATATACAGTCAAACAGAGGGAATTAAGCAAGATTCCCAAGAAATTGAGAATCCTTGCATAAGTTTCCTGCAAGAAGGGAACGCCAGCAACCTCCAAGAAGGAGAAGGGGAGACAGGAGAAAACACAAACTCAAAATCACCTATTAAAATTACTCAAACAATAAACAACCCAAATAGGGGAAGTGTTGTTCAACCTATTCAAAACCAAGGTCTTGAATCACCTCAAACAGTAGGACAACAGGGAATACCTGTTCTAGACAGAGGAAGTGCTGTCAAAATTATTTCTACCCCTATTCGCCAACCTAGAAATTCCTTGGAGATCCCAGAAGGGTATTGGCATATTTTTTATCAAATGGCCTAGAACCAAAACCTGAACCACACTACAAGAAAAAATCACATTGGTGAGGGGCGAAAATGGTCACCATAAGCTCATTGGTGAGAGTCAAAAGAGCCTTCGTCACCAAAAACTGAACGTCACAAAAGGTGGCGTCGCCGAAAGTATAGGTGTTGTGGTGACATTCAAGGTCCGTCACCAATAATAATTTATAGTGACGGATAGTGACCGTCACCATTTCATATGAGCAATGGTGACGGACAATAGCCTCCGTCACCAAAAAATTGAACGTTACCAAAGGTGGCGTCGCCGAAAGTATAGGTGTTGTGGTGACATTCAAGGTCCGTCACCAATAATGATTTATAGTGACGGAGAGTGACCGTCACCATTTCATATGAGCAATGGTGACGGACAATAGACTCCGTCACCAAAAACTGAACGTCACCAAAGGTAGCGTCGCCGAAAGTATGTGTTGTGGTGACATTCAAGGTCTGTCACGAATATTAATTACAATGACAGATAGTGACCGTCACCATTTCATATGAACATCAACGATTTTTTGTGATGGACCTTTCATGGCCGTCACTATTGGTGCATATATATGGCGACGTTCATTGACCGTCACCATAAACGCATTGGTGATATCAAAGTCCGTCACGAATAATGACTATAATGACAAACAGTGACCCTCACTATTTCATATAAACAACAATGATTTATGGTGACGAACCTTTAATGGTCATCACTATTGATGCATATATATATGGTGGCGTTCGTTGACCGTCACCATTTCATATTTTGGTGAGGGTCGAAAGGTCTCACCATAAACTCATTGGTGATGGTCAAAAGAGCATCCGTCACCAAAAACTGATCTTCGTCATTCCCTATATATGAATATCAGGGCATGATGGAATCGAACCACCAACCTCCTGCTTGTAAAGTAGATGCTCTTCCATTGAGCTAGCACCCTTTAAAGAATTAGACTTTAAACTAGCAATTGCCCCTAAAGTTGCAAAGATACACCAAAGGAATAAGAACCAGAAAAACCGAAAGAACTCAGTGTCCTTGCTCCTATTTTTATTCTACAACACTCTACAAAGTATGATCTTGATCTATGACATATTTGTGCCGAGTGGTTCTAATTTAATAGTAAATGTTATATTAGATAAAACAAATGAATAACTGAGAGGCCTTACGAGCTAATTTTTAATCCTTACACCAAAATCTCTTAATATTCAAGTCTATGGAACAACTCGTTCAAAGTTCAAACTAAAATAGATTTTAAATGGAAAGCCTAAAACCAGCTAAGTAGTTTACAAGTTAAAATTTTGGATATAAATTATGTTCAATTTATATGACAAGTTATGCCATAACCTTGAAACTAGTTTCTTAGCTAAAAGACTTTCTTAAGTTAACAATGACAAAGAAACTTAGTCATGGCAAGCAAAATTCTCTTGTTTTTTCGAATGAGGGTGCATGTAAGTTGATAAAGGTTGTATGAGAGTATCAAACCATAAACAGTTTCACTAAAACAAGGAAATGACAAAGTCTTGTTAAGGAAGAAAGGTTTAGTTAAATATATGGAAAGCATCGAGCTAAATGATATAATTAAATTAAAAGTAACTGTAAAAAAGTGAAATTGCCATCATCTACATCGCACCAACGTATGAATTTGCATCAATGTACTGAATTAATATGACTACAAATTTTGAAATTTTCTTGCAAGATAACATTTATCATTAAAAAAATCTGATCAAACATGAAGTAATCTCATGAATCTTTCAGATTTATATTGCAATATCCATCTCAGATCAATAGATCCAGAATCTTAAATATTCTTATAACTAGCAATTGCACCAAGAGGTGCAAAGGAACGTCGGAACATGGATAATAAAAGTGGGGAGATTGTATAAAGAAATAATCAAGCGAAATATACTAAAAATGAAATACAAGTCGGAACATGAATTTTCAAGTGAAAGAAAGTTTGTAACTGGTGTCCAGCAAGCAGGACTCACAAAAATTGTTATAGAGAAAAACTTGGAAGGGAAATTGAGGTTTGAGGGTTGATGACGTTTATGAAGCACATATTCTACTTGGTGAAAGTGGCCACTGCAAGGATTATTGGGGTTCAGGCTTCTATATGCAGGATAATACTTTTGAGCTTGAAACAACTTTGCACAATATAGCTTTCAGTTCAAATGGGTGCAAATACATATAAATCAAGAAATTTTAGACCTTTAAATGTATGGTCAGAAGCAACAACTCCAGAATCTGTGAAAATGCTTCTAAACTCTATTTGAAAAGAGGAAATTAGTTTGATCCTTGAAGAAAACTTGTTTGGACCAGACATTGGTGAGCTGATAAGCAGCTCAAACAATTGGGCAGAGATTATTATGTGGTGTATTTTCAAAGGGCTCAAAGAGTCATTACCTTTTAAATGGCTATATATTTTGGGTGATGGGTTTGAAAATACAGGTAAGAAGAATCAGCCAACGTCTGAACAGTCGGGTGAATTTGAGAAAAAACACCAAAGATCTGCCAATTTTGTTGAATGCCTCTGAGCAATGTGGTTTATTGTTTGCTGTCAATTCCTCCTAAGTCATGGATTGCAGGCCTGTACAAAATAAGAATATTCTTATGATTGGTCTCTGTTCTGAAGTGAATAATTTAAAACAATATACTCGTAACCTAGCACAAAATACAGATTCAACAGAAGTAAATACAGAAAACAAGAATAGTGGAAATGATGATTTTGGATTTCAAAATGAAGGAGCATATAAGGGCGAGGATGAAGTGCTTTTGAAATTTCAGTGGGCAGAGCAGACAGAAAGGATGGACTGCAGCAAGTTTTTGGAGTCTCGGGATAGAAGAGAAGAGAAAAGAGGCAAACTTCAAGTTCAAAGCACAGAGTAATGACCCCTGGAAGGAGAGATTTTGATTCTCTTGTTCAATCTCAGCAGGAAGTAAGCAATGCCTTTGGTCAAGTCGAAATTCAATTGTCAGATTCTCTATGGGATGTAGGTGATGTCATTAGCCAAGAGAAGCAACTGGATAGGGTTTCACATGAATATATCCTTTCTTCATGAATGCAATGATTATCGGAATTATGTTCAAATAAAAGAGATGAGAACAATGTGCAAGAGGCTTTATAATGTTTGATATGCAAAGAATAGAATATTCAAAATAGTACATCATATGAGGAGGAGACCTTTAAATCAAGCAATTTGAGACCTTTAAATGGGTGCAAATACATATAAATCAAGCAATTTGAGACCTTTAAATGGATGCAAATACATATAAATCAAGCAATTTGAGACCTTTAAATGTATGGTCAGAAGAAACAACTCCAGAATCTGCTCAAATGCTTCTAAACTCTATTTGAAAAGAGGAAATTAATTTGATCCTTGAAGGAGACTTGTTTGGACCAGACATTGGTGAGTTGATAAGCAGCTCAAACAATTGGGCAGAGATTATTATGTGGTGTATTTTCAAAGGGCTCAAAGAGTCATTACCTTCTAGATGGCTATATATTTTGGGAGATGCGTTTGAACATACAGGTAAGAATAATCAGCCAACGTCTGAACAGTCGGGTGAATTTGAGAAAAAACACCAAAGATCTGCCAATTTTGTTGAATGCCTCTGAGCAATGTGGTTTATTGTTTGATGTCAATTCCTCCTCAGTCATGGATTGCAGGCCTGCACAAAATAAGAATATTCTTATGATTGGTCTCTGTTCTGAAGTGAATAGTTTAAAACAATATACTCGTAACCTAGCACAAAATACAGATTCAACAGAAGTAAATACGGAAAACAATAATAGTGGAAATGATGATTTTGGATTTCAAACTGAAGGAGCATATAAGGGAGAGGATGAAGTTCTTTTGAAATTTCAGTGGGCAGAGGAGACAGAAAGGATGGGCTGCAGCAAGTTTTTGGAGTCTTGGGATAGAAGAGAAGGGAAAAGAGGCAAACTTCAAGTTCAAAGCACAGAGTAATGACCCCTGGAAGGAGAGATCTTGATTCTCTTGTTCAATCTCAGCAGGAAGTAAGCAATGCCTTTGGTCAAGTCAACATTCAATTGTCGGATTCTCTATGGGATGTAGGTGATGGCATTAGCCAAGAGAAGCAGTTGGACAGGGTTTCACATGAATATATCCTTTCTTCTTGAATGCAATGATTATCGGAATTATGTTCAAATAAAAGAGATGAGAACAGTGTGCAAGAGGATTTATAATGTTTGATATGCAAAGAATAGAATATTCAAAATAGTACATCATATGAGGAGGAGACCTTTAAATCAAGCAATTTGAGACCTTTAAATGGGTGCAAATACATATAAATCAAGCAATTTGAGACCTTTAAATGTATGGTCAGAAGAAACAACTCCAGAATCTGTGCAAATGCTTCTAAACTCTCAATTTAGACTGCTCATGTGCTTACCAAATGAAAATCTCTAACCAAAATTCTAGTTAACAGGCACAATGAAAATAATTGATTGTTGAAAGATTCAGGATCTGTTTATAAAAATGTCATGGAAGAGGAGTTTGTAGTCAGAGATGTTGAAATGGTGAACGATAATGAGTGTGTTTGGAAAAAAAAAAACTCCTAAGTATGCCCAGGTAAGTGTTACAAAGTTGTCATCAACAACCTTGAGTTAGAGAGAAGAGTAGTCTTCTATGTTACCATGGACTAGTGAAAATATGGCACACACATGTAACCATAAACTAGCTTCTTATATGGAGAAAGCTGAGATAATTTACATGGGCAGTGTAACAACTCGATTTATGGCCTTTGAAGTTCAAGAACCAGAGGATATTTCAAGGCTACATTGTTTCCCTCAGGACAACTTCAGTGAGTACTGTATTATACAATAAAGACATTACTGAGCCAAGTAAAGTTAATTGTGCACAAAAAAAAGCATTATCTGCAATACAAGCACATGAATTAAAAGAAGGTGGCCATTCTTCTCCACACAAACGAAAAACATCACTTGAAAAACATTTTTCTGTTGGAAGTGCATTCTGTGTAATAACATGTACTTCTAATTACCCAGGTTATGAGGAAGTGGCAACATAGACACTGCATGTTTTTCTTCTTGCCAACTTACAAGTTGAAAAGGCATGTGAACAAGCCACTCACTATCATAATAGTGGATCACAAATTAGGAAATCACTTGGCACTGATATTTTTACTCTTGAAAATGTCCAGAATCTGAATGTTTCATTATTGACAGATTCTAAGAAGTTTGACAAATATATCATTGCTAATTTGAGTGAAAGTGCTGCACTGAAAAAATCAAAGACTAAAAAAGTTTCTACTTCAATCATAGTTTTAAAAACCGGCCGGTTTGAACCGGTAACCGGCCAAACCGGCCAGTTAGATAGCCCACCAGTCGAAACCGGCCAGGCAACCCGGCTACCTAGGGCATTTCGCCCATTTTTCAGAAAAACCGGACCTAACCGGGTAGTTAGTAACGGAACCGGCCGGTTTATGCATAAACCGGCTAGTTCCGTTCCTAACTTTCCGGTTAGGTGCTACCTCCTCCTCAGCAGATCTGTAATCTGCTAGGTAGTAAATTGCCAGGTTGCTGGGTTCAAGGAAATTTGAACACGAGTTTTCTCCAATTGACAGTCTATGCAGAATTTGTAGCCATGTTATTTCCCATTAAATAATTCCATGCAGAAATTGTAGCTCAGAGAACCTCCCTAGAAAGCATCATTCTCATAGATAAAAGGGCATCCATTCAAGACACCCTAATTGAAAGGACCACATCAATTGAAGACATTATTATTAAGGAGAATGAGATGGTGAATGTACAAGACATCATTATTGCAACTGATAAAACAACCATACAAGGTGTCATAAGTGAAGCAATTAATATTTTTCAAATCCATCATAATTTTAACAAGAGAACATCTGTACAGGAAGTCTCATTTACAGGCTACACCAATGCCAAGAAGGGCATCAATACAGGAGGACACTTATACTAAAGAACATCACCTAAGACATTAACTGTGACATCATTCTCAGCTACATAACCAGTACATTTCATGTCGACGACATCATCTCCGACATTATCCATTGTCACATAGAAGTTAGAACATCCATTTTTCTACCAATATAATTTAATTTCACAAGTTGCCCATTCCATGAAACTAGCCTCATCTAAATCAACTTCTTCTGCAGTGTACATCTGTATTACAGTGACTTGTAATATGCATGAGTTTTTCTCCTAATGGAATTTTCGAATTTGTGATAGCACCGAAGAAGGATACCTCAGTGAAGTTTCTCATCAATGTGACCAGTCACCAAACTAGGTATTAACTATTAAATAATTTATTTGAGGTACCAAAACTCTCCCAAAGGTTGTAGATCCAATCAATAAAACTAAAAGAAAACCACAATTAGGATCCAGAAGATGAGGCAGTTGACTGGGATTAAACGGTACAACGCAGAAAGTATGAGACACTAGTGGAGAACCTTAGGAACTCATGGCGAACTGTGGAGATTCCTATCATCTGTGACATCATCTAACACTATCTGATATTAAACAAATAACCTAGCAGGAAATATTAACAGAAATTGAAAAACAATAGTTGGGACCTGGAAAATCAGAACTGCAAATGGTTGAATGGATGGCATTCATTAAAGCACGTAGACAATGGCAACCTAAAAGGAAATTTCTAGAAAAAATGCAAATCCCTTGCATCAAGAATACTTCAAAGTCAAGACTTCATACTTCTATATATGAATCCTAGGCAAAAACACTAGACCGAGTGTTTGGCAAGATACCTATTTCCTAATCTCTTATTCCTTTGTAAACAGACATGTGCTGACATAGGTAGGGCTGCTGAGGGGTGGAACTGAAAGTGAATATTGAAAACCGACGAATAGGACAATTTTGCATGACTTAAATTTAAATTTGGTAGATAGAAATGGCCAATGTATGAATCAAGAAAAGGGGCTTACGATTGTGAAAATTAGACAATGACCATACTGAAAACCATCCCATTCTTAGATGCTTCACCTACAACCATCTAAGAAAGTGATATACAGTGTTTCTCATAACAAATTCCAGGTCCAGAAAGCAACCTAAAGAGGACAAACTACAAGACCTTTAACCTTTTGATTTATACAACAGTCCTACTAGATTCCCTTCTGAAATCACCAATGCAAGAAATCATGAAGTTTCACTCTAGAAACCCTTGTTACAAGTCCCATAGGCTGGACAGACTACCTGACAGTAATAAAGTTCAAATCAGTCCATTTCCCATCTAATCTCAAATGTGCTAATCCTTCAATTTTTATTTTTATTTATTCTTTTTAATGCAGATTTGTTGTGATATTTCAAATAGGAACTAATCATATCCTCTTGATTTTCCATAGATCTCAAGTTTCAACATCCAAGACAAATTTCTTCTTTAGAGAAATGTGAACAAAATAACACATGGCTCATGTTCTCACCTAGTTTCATGTTTTTCTTGCGTAAAAAGTAAAGTGAAGCTCCAAACTCAGTAGCCAATATCAGACCAGGTACATCAGCTCCAGTACTGGCTAATTGCCCTCCTGTTGCATATTATGTCTCTATTGGCTTGGAATCATGGTTGCAAATCTTAAAAATAGTTTTTTTTATTAAAAAAATAATTATTTAATGTATTCTTTTTAAACCGGTTCATTGGCATCTGACCGCTCCCAGTTAGACCGGTTCCGGTTAGAAACCCGGTTCATTAGGTCCACCGGTTCCGGTTTTTAAAACTATGAATTCAATAGAATGTGTATTACAATCACCCCTTTTGTTGCCATGAATGTGTATTAAGGAGCACCTTTGTAAGGGCCCTCTATGTAATTTCTGCAATCTGGAAAAAAAATTCATAGGTTGAGTTTTTGGCATGTTGTAACAGCACTATCGTGCCATCCACATTCACAATTTCAAACCCTCTGAAGGTTTCCACTTGACTCCATTTTCCCTAATTGGATAGGCACTAATCCCAGTGGGGATTACAAAAGGCATCACGCAGAAGCCCTCTCCATTGTAAAGGCATGGATGGATTAATGGGAAATTCCCTTGTGCACCTAGTTGAAGATCTACTGGAGAAAGAAAG
The DNA here is from genome assembly GCA_034641835.2 of Pinus albicaulis. Lineage (NCBI taxonomy): Eukaryota > Viridiplantae > Streptophyta > Pinopsida > Pinales > Pinaceae > Pinus > Pinus albicaulis. Next base: position 967,047,501 of record CM076570.1, on the reverse strand, counting down.
TTCAAGGATTTATTTTGTAATATTAGGTTCATCATTGCATCCATATTGTTGTTTGTCTATTGCTGGAAATTCATTAAAATTTTCCCACAAAATTAGGCTTCATATTAGGAAAAAGTCTGTCATTTGAAGAAGGGCTTTGGTTGAGGTGTTCCTATCAATTTCCCTTGCCGATTACTATTAAGTTAGACAAATTACTGCTGTCATTTCAGTTCATGCTAGGACACATTTGCAGTTTCTAGTACAATCACCCCTTTTGCTGCCATGAGTGTGTATTAAGGAGCACCTTTGTAAGGGCTCTCTATGTAATTTCTGCAATCTGGAAAAAAAATTCATAGGTTGAGTTTTTGGCATGTTGTAACAGCACTATCGTGCCATCCACATTCACAATCTCAAACCCTCTTAAGGTTTCCGCTTGACTCCATTTGCCCTAAATGGATAGGCACTAATCCCCACTAATCCCAGTCTTACATCACAATCTATGTATAAATCTATCTCATATTTTAATTAAGGAAACCCCCCTTGTTCCAGGCGATAGACAGCCGAACGCAAGAGAAGACAATATTGTGGTGGCAACAAACAAACCCTCTTAGTTCCCCTAAAGGTTGTACATGTGTTTTAAGGCTTTACCACTTAAAGTGCAGGTTTGTGAAGTAACAAGAATCATCAATGTATCTTAGCATTTTTATAAATGTCAATGTTGGGCTTTAACTTAGTTAGAAACAAGAAAGTTGAAACAAGCAGTCTTTATGTTAGATAGAAAAACAGCTTAGGATAGTAACTGTGGATTCACCCCTTCAATCTTTTAAAATATTAGATTTTGAGCTTTGTTTTTGGTTTACAGTTTCATCATTACCATAGATCCATTTTAACAATCTGTGATACCAGTGCTTTAATGGTGTAAGTTCAAAGAAAACAGATGACCACACTGCATGGATGTGATCTTTCAAATCATATGACATCATCTTCAAAAGCAGAGGCAAAATGAGGATGGGTATGAGAAATATTTTCTTTGTAATAGAATGGGTGAGACAGAATGATGGCCCGCAAAAGTAAAAAACTTAAAAGAGTTGCAGGATGCTCTGCTTACACTCAAGGGGAAATGACAGTTTGTAAGGAAATGGACTGCATTACAAGGGGTGCCAGGGTGCATTCTCAACTATAGTGGATTTTTTGAAGGGGATGAAGGATCCAAATTCCAAAGTCTACTTTGACTACTTGAAAGGAAAAGTGATAGTTACAAGATTCTTCGTTTGCATTAGTAGGATGAATCTCTTGCAGAGGATCAAACAAAGGTCAAAGGCATGTTCCGATTGCATCTTCAAAATATTTTCTCTTAATGCTTTTACAGATCATGTGGTGGATGTCAGGAACGCTCATTGTAGAGTCATTCCATGCAAGATTTCTATCTATTGGTGTAGTGATTGAGTCAAATTGGATAGTGACTTCTCGAAAGAGGGGTTTTTTTAGCTCTTAGTTCTATGAAGAATATCAAGTCATCGGAAATGGATGGTCTTTGTTGTGATTTTTTCATCAGGAATGGATGGCCTTCATTCTGATTTCCACAAGGCCATGTTGAACACAATACAAGATTATTTCTATTGTTTGGCAGCTGAAAATTTCTCTTCTAAAAGGCTATCTAAATCTCTTAATCAAGGACTTAGTAAACACATTACCAAGAATGTAGCTAGGGGCACTATTGGAGGTTGGAGCCTCATTACTTTCCTCGGTGTCTCATACAAGATCATGGCTAAAGCAATGGCTCTCAATTGCATGGAAGGTAGTTCAACAGGAGCAGACAGGTTTTGTACAGGGTCCAATTATCCTAGACACGTAATCTAGACTCGAGAAGCCTTGGAATGGGCTTGAGACAGTGGCTACTAGCCTTGTTTTCTGCAGATTGAAGCTTCATCACAGACATGTTAGTTTTGCTTGTACTACCGTCTGACCCCGCACTATTCATTCCAAACCGTATTTCCCTTTGGCCTTGCTGTTACTTGCTTTATCTACAATGTCCGGTTCTTTAGACCTTACATGAATGACATTACTTCCACCAAATAGGTTGTGAGCACTTCCCAATATTTCCTGCACAGATTTTAGATTGGCCATTTAAACATTAAACCTGGCATACGGTTCGTCACGGAGAAGATGATTAAAGGTTTGGAGGATACCTGATAAACACCTGCAAGGAACAATCCCATGTAGTACGGTTCTCCTTCACACAAATGGTGCACAGAGAGCACACATTCAACCTTCCCACTAGGTCCAATAAAGTGTTCTATTTTTCCATCACTGTCACATGTCAAATCATCCAAGGTTGCCTGTCTATTTGGCTTCTCATGCAACTGATGCAAAGGTATTATAGGGAAAACTTGATTTATGGCCCATGAATTAGGTATGGAATGGAAAATAGATAAGTTGATATGATATGTCGCTGCTAAATATTTCTTAAGCTTATCTACTTCATCTGGTAACTCAGAGTCTACAAAATTTTAAGACACTAAATGAAATAGAATCATAGACATCTTCAACTTGTTCCCTATGCTCAAGACTTAGGAAACCAAGCTTAAATAAGCTATGGGCTTCTTTTTTTAACCAATTTTCATCATTGTAATCTTCCTGTACATTTTGTTGGCAGATAGTTTTTTTGATATCATATAAATTTAATTCACCAGGATTGCAATCTTTCCGAAGCTGCGTTTGTATGATATGGAACAACTGAACATGCATGCAATTCACTTGAATGCAGATCCTCTTGAACAGCTGTACCTGAAGTTTGGACCGTGATGTGTGGCCATGGTGAACACACTACTCTCTAATGCATCAACATTTCTCCTTGTTAGTAACTCATTATCCCCTGAAATTTTGCTAAATCAATCTATTTGTCAAGGGTGGCCCTTTGCCCCAGATTTGTACATTTGACAATGGATTCCTTGGCTCACCTATTTGAAGTTGCTGGCATTCAGGGGCAAGTGAAGGACATCTTACATCCTGATGGGTTAGACATGGTCAACAATCATTTTGCTAATGGATCCTTTATTTCTATGAGTGTTAAGCAGAGCTTGGTTGATGGTGCTCATACTTGTTTGCACATCTTTGGATCTACATTAGATGTTGTGGTTAGTGACCACGAGACAAATTTTTAGTTGTTAGAGTTACACTCTCAGCGTACTAGATTCCCACAGCTCGGACTTATGTTCGACCAAAGGCTAATTGTGAGGTATCTAGGCATTCCATTTGAAATTTTGAAGTGGGGCTTTCATCAGTGGCTATCCAAGATTGGTGTACCTTGTCTTCAACAATTTTAGAGTAAGCATTAATTTTTGCATCATAAGGACCTCTCATTAGATGGGAAGTTGACAAGGGGGTTGGACAGATCCTCTATGCCTCACACGTTTATTATGTATCTTGTTGGTTGCCTAGTAAGACTCAATTTCAGCATTTAGAGCAGATCATGCAATCATACCTGTGGTAAAAGTATGGTGGGAAGGACAATATTCCACAAGGATGGGGGGGCTCATCCTTTGCCCAATGTGTTGAAAAATAACATTCCGACATCAAGGCCATTTTGCAGGGACGCGGGGTGGATCTTTGGTCAGTCCTTGCAGTAGTATCAACCACAAAGGCTTTAACCTTTGTTGCTTTAGCAGAATCTATTAACTCCAACTCTCAATGCAAGATGGGGTGTCGGTTGATCTAGAAGACAGGTGAGCACACAAATTACACCATTTCTAATCTGTTTGGAAAGATAATCAGGACCAATATTTAGTTCTCCTTCAATGCCGCACTCACTAGTGTGCTGCCTTGTTTGGAAATTGTAGCTATCTGGTCCACTCTTCCTTCATTGGGATTTGGCAGTGATTGAGAGTCTCTGCTCTGTTTTCCCTAGGAATATTAAGTGTAAGTTAGCAAAAATTTAGTTATCTGTCTACTTTTTGTTCCATTTATCTGTTTACTTTTTGTTCCATGTGGTGTAATGAGGTACATGACTAGCTATTAACTGTGGATGAATTATGGATAAGAGATGCTCAATATTTATATTCGGTAACCTAAACAGACTTCATTTCTGCTTTGCTAGTCATCATCAAAATGGAACCCCCAAAGGGAGGACAATTTAAGTCAAATTTTGATAAGGCTGCAAAAAGAGATCCCAGAAGAGCAGTTAGTGGAAGGGTAATAATGAGCAGGAATGGGGAGATGACTGCAGTATATATGGAAAAAATAGGAATCAACATCAACAATCAAGAAGGAATGAGGGATCTTATAGCGGAGTTAAATTTTTCCTAGGTCTAGCCTGGAAAGAGTGGCAATGGAATGGAGTGGAATTCTCAGATTATAATCAATGTTGTGATGAAAGAATGCATTTCTTCTCGAATTTGGAAGTTTGAACCCCCAATGTCAATGGATTAAAAGGAGGTTTCAGCAGAAAGGTTAGAAATAGATCTCATTATGCTACAAGAGCAGCCAACAAGGTTGATGATTAGCTTTCTAACATGCCATTGAGTGGAAAGTATATGACATCAAGATTTTCAAAACCTGAGGTTCAAAGGAAGAATAATGAATTATTGAAATTAATAGTAAGTCAAAATGTTGAGACTTAGAAAAAACACTAGGCCTTGGGGAGCTGACATAGATGTCCCTCTTTTTTCAATTAGAAATATTAAGGCAGGATACCTTAAGTTCCAGGACATCAAATTTATGGACTGATTGCAAATCCCTCCATAATTTGCGACAATGGTGGCAGCCATTAGTGAGTAGTATAAATCATAGTTTAATTCTTATGAAGTTTCTGTTTGTTTTCACACCTGGAGAAGAACTAGGCTTGTTAATTCACTTTCTCTCTGCATTATCTCAGTCTCTATTAGCCATTAGCAATCAGAAGAAGGCAAGAAAGGAGAGGAGAAAAGCCCAAACACTCCCTCAAGGAACTGTGAGGAAAGAGGGTCCTACCTGTCAAATGCATAATTAAAAAAAATGGAAATCCTCTAAGGAGACAGTCCAGATTGACAAGCAATATGTTCATAGGCAGGAAGAGTCCTCCACGTGGAATGATACTAAGCAACCCTTTGGGAAGTGAAAATATTCCTTGAACATGTGCTCCTCAAACAATAAATTAACGAGTCACTTGTCATTGTGGGTGAGAGATTTCAATGACTGGAGGATAATACTCTGTTTTTTAGGTTGGAGGTGAGAGAAATCATCAGGGAGGCAATGGAAAAAGCTATGGCATAGTTTGCTAAGTGAGTGTGGAAGCATGAGGAGGACAAGAGGGCTACTGATATTGAGTTAAGAATAGAACATTGCTACAAGCTTGACCGCATTTTTCAGCTTTCCCAGTTCAATGCAAAACTAAGTTCAAAGTCAAGGAGATTAGATTGTACACTGATGGTTCAAAGAGAACAAGCGACTAAGTGGATGCCAACAAGGTGCTACTTAGCCACTGGGAGAGGTGCTTGGAGTAGCTGCCTCACTTAATCATTCTGCCAGTGATAAGCTCAAACAACGGTGATGACAACCCAAGCCAAAAAAACAAGGCAATCCATAAAATGTACTATAAATCCCCATTATGCTTATTAGTTGTTAAAGGAGGGACAAACAGTCTTTGCATTGTTACTGCTCTTAATAATGCTGAAAAAAATTAATTCAAACATCAGAAATACTCTGAAATCCTCTTGTACATGTAGCTGATAACAATGTTGCCAGAAGCAAGAATGCAGATGGAAAAAAAATTAGGAACTGGGAAGCGTGAATCCCAAAAAATAGAAATTAAAAAAAAAAAAAAATGAGAACATGAAAGATAAAGAAGATATAAAACAGTATAAATGCAAATATATTTCAATATTTTACTTCTTAAACGATAAAGCATGAGAAATTACATCATGATTCATGGTTCATATGAAAAGGATGAATAACTTTTTTTTTCGAAGAAAACCTCCCAAGATCCCCCCACTGCCCCTTCCCCCAAATATCTAGATGGAGAGCAGGACAATCACCAACCACAACAGCAGCTGGAAACCCTGACAGACTCGACTGGCTTTGAACCTGTAACCTATGCCATCCCCATCAACAACATGCCTTTGGCAGACGGTTCATACCTGACTGTCGGCATCTTCAACTTTATCTCAGTTACCAAGATAACAGACATTACTTTGACAATTCAATTGGTTATATTTCCTTCTCCATAGAAAGATCTACTAGTGATGTTCCAAATACATCATTCTGAGTGAGACAGAAATGGAGATGGATAGATTAAAGAAAAATGAACCTCGATCCTTGAAATAAACATTATGGTCATTAAACAATATATACTTAACAGGGAAGACAAAGTAATAAATAAAGATAAGATAATTTTATTAACATCCAACGAATGACCACAAAAAGGTCAATGGGACTGATGGTTACAATGATTACAGCATACTAGCTGGTGGACCAAACGGTCCCCTTTCTTTATAAGAGCAGGAAAAGAAAAACTACAGAGAATACGAAAGTAAAAGTCTGGATGACTGAAACATCTTGACAATGAGTTGTGGTGAAGAAGTCCTGGAGGAGAAGGATGAGCCTCCTGAGTGGGGGGAGACTCCTCCTAGCATCCGAGGTCGTTAGAAGAGGATTGAAGGAAACTTGTCAATGTCTGTTGCCCTGAAGAGGAGCTGGACTGCTGCCGCTGCCGTCAGGAGGATTTGGGGCGCCCCCTAGAGATGGGGGGGTGCTTGGTTCTGGATCGCTGATGGGGTCTAGTGGGACGAGATTCCCAGATCCGCACTGACCTGGAGTCATGGTCTAAGGATCGATCGGTGGCTCTCTTGGTGCCCTGCGATGTTGGGAGTGCTCTGAAGAAGTCAGTGATCCTTTGTGTGGTGGCCAAGGTGGACGGAAGCTGGAGTAGAGTCAAACGGTGTCTGAAGGTCTCCTGGAGGTAAAGTGCCAAGCATCTCTGGTCAGTGTATCTAAGGAAGTTGACTGATAAGCAATAAAAGTGCCTGCGGATCCCATAGTAGATGGGGCATCTGAAGATGAAGTGTGACTCGATTTCCACCTCTTGTAAGTGACAAAGTTGACAGATCCTCTCCGTCTTGTCAATATGATGGTTTGTTTCCACCCGAAGCTTGTGTGATCCAACTCTGAGCTACCCAAGGGGGATCCTGATGGCATGCATCCAATGTTGGAGGGTATAAGGGGGTCGAGTGATGAGTCCATCTCTGATCTCCAGGAAGTGCTCAGCGTAAAAGGCCACCTTTGGGCGCAGACTGCCCAGAGGATTGACGCATTTAGTCCCTTAGTTAAATAAGGGACTAAGCCTGGAAGAATAAAAACCTATTTAAGACCAAGAGTGAAGGATAGTAAATATGAAAAAGAGACCCCTACCTATGAAGTACACAGCTCACCAAAGAGATAAGTTTGATAAGGAAGCCTAGCAAACTGGAAAAAACCGAAATCTAGATAATTAATAATGTACAAACACAATAATTGACCAAACAACACAGAATTCCACTAGAAATCCAAAAAATGGGCACTCCACGTAACATGCTTCTATATGTCACATAATAATATCTACTTTGAGATTTGCTAATAAAAACCACATCATAATATCTTTCAAGATTTGTTAGTAGATGTTGTATAACACTATCTTTCTAGATGTGTTAGTCATTCAAGTCTCCATTAAGAAAAACCTAGGAAAAGGAAATATTGTAGGGAAGCACTCCTCTTGCTCAACTTTCAAGCAAGTATCTACAATAGTGCACTCCCAAAATACTCTCGATCGAGTGTTTTCAAGCAAGGTTACTTGGGAGCGGAAGCGAAAACGGGGAGCGGGAGCGGGAGCAGGAGCGCCATTTTCAAAATCTCTCGGTCCGGGAGCGTTTCGAGTAGCGTTTTTTTACTATATATATATATATATATATATATATTATATTTTTTATATTTTGATGCATATATGTCAACAAAAGCATGTAGAATGATGAATTAGACATAAAAAAACATAGATTGAACCAAAGGTATCTTTGTCATTACCTCTAGATTCGTATAGGGATCTTTGTCATTAATATCACCCTCTAAGCATTGGCTCTAGGAGCATGCTCCAGGAGCGGGTTCGTGGGAGCGCGCTCAAGGAGCGGGTTTGATAGGGGGGAGGCACTCCTCCGCAACCTTTTTTCCAAGAGCACGCTCACAATATGCATATTCATGTTGTCTAGAGAATGTTGAACACTCCCCAAAGAGTAGGGCTAGTCCGAAGACAATTGGAAAAGCTATTTTTACTTTTTTTAAAACAAATTGGGGCCTACGAGAAGGCCCCAATAGGTCTCATGCGCTCAATGAAGGGGGTTTATAGCTTTATAAATGCCTAATTCCTCTTCATTTCTCCTTGCATTTTTCTTTCCAAAAAATAAAGGTTTGATTGTTAAAGGTCATCAATTTTGGTAGAATATCTACCATTCAAACCCAAGAACTAAGCCAACGAAAGTCCCTCATGGGAAAATTTCTTGCAGTAATTCCTATAATTAAACAATTAAAAAAATGCAGTTAGCTACCTCTTGAGTGGGTTTAGTAGTCTCTAGAAGCTTCTCCTTTAGTATAGAGGCTTAATCCTACTTGTCTGAGTCCACGTTATTTCTTCGAGATCCAATTTCTTTGCTTTGGGACCGTTGGGAGCATGGGTCCAAGCAAATCCGAGGCCATTTTGCATTATGATTTGATATGTGTGGTTCGATGCTACCACAGCAAGAGCTTGCAGTACACCATGGAGTCTCATAAATCTCAGCAAAGGTCTCAGGTACTGTGTTAACAAGAATAATACTCTATGCTACGGTGTTGATCAGTGCCAAGTGCTATATCATAATGTATAATCTCGGCACTTCTAGGTACTGTGCTCACTGATGTTATGATGCTAAGATGCTCGAAGCTACTTGGTGTTGAAAAGTGTAACTAGGATCAGTCTTCATATTGACTATGTAATTATGTATTTATGTAAAGAAGAAGACAAAGATAATAAAATGTATTTTTGTTGTAATTGCTTCATGGGTTTCATGAGCAATATTTTATTATAGGTCAATAGACTTCTTCTTGATGTCTATTAGGATTCGTCTTCTAGTTATAAATGTAATTAAGGGTCATAAATATGAAGAGTAGTCATCAAAATGCTCCAAGACCTTGTCATGTTCACCCTCATTAAACACTGGAATAATTGCACTATATGTCGGCCTGTATACACAGTGATCTAGTCGGCCTCCAATCAGCTTGAAGGGTCGGCCTAACAACAATGACATGATGCCTATATATACAGTAAACTCTGTGGTCATTTGAACCAAGGAATTGCGGATCTCCGGACAGGAAACAGTGCAGATTTCAAGAAGCATAAAAATGCGGATTTCAGGAAGGAGAAAAGTGTGGGCTAAAGGACAGAATTGCGGACATTCCTGTGATAGTTACCTCATAATAAAGTCTGGGTTAAAATAAAAATTGAAGCAGTAAGTGTGGTTCTGTTCTGTGTAGCATTCTGGAGCAGTGAACGTGGATTAGTATGAAGAAGCTATGGTCAAATGAAGTGCGGTCAAACTTGTAATGAATTCACTAATAGTATAAGGTCAGTGTTTTATGTATTGTAATGATTGTAAGCATTCAAATTTTATGCTATGCGAAGGGTTAAGCTCAACGATCATGATGTGATGATAAGTCTAAGGGCTAGTATAAGTATGGGAAAAGGAGGAAGGTAAATGATTTACCTTCCTACTCTCAGAAAGGTTACACATCTCCAAATGAATGACAAGTGAACGATGAGACTTCAAATGATCTGGTCTCTTATATTTGAATAAGCAATAAGAAGTGTCTGAAGACGAACTTAGAAACCGAGTTCTCTAAGGTTGATGCAGATCAGTGCAAGTTGTTGAAGAAAAGAAGGATCAGTATTGAAGGAAGACTTAGAAGCAGTGGCAATGTCTTGGAAGCAATGTCTTGATCATGGTACTTGTCATCTTGAAATTCTATAAGAAGAATTTCTTGTGGGGTTTCCTCTCCAAGAGGGAGAGGTTTTTCCCTGGATCGAAGAGCCTAACTTTGTGTCTTTTGTATTTTGGTAATTGACTTGATGAAAGACTAAATAAGCTAAAGAAGAGAAGACATAAGTAACTCAAATAAGCTCACAAGTAATTATCAAGAAGAGAAATTGAATTAATCACCAGCCCCCTAAATTCTCAACAGTTGGTGCTACTCGGTGTTGTAGTGATAACATGAAGTTCAGTGATGAATCACTATGTTTGGATGTTGCTATAGAGATTATGATTTGAAGATAAAAGGATCAAGGAAGACGAATATGTCTTGGTCTTGGAGTGGCGAAATAGGTCAAGGGCCTTGGTCTTGGTATTTTTCAATTGGAATCTCTATAAGAAGAATTTGTGCGGCTTTTCCTCTCAAAGAGTGAGAGGTTTTGGCCCTGGCTCATAACCTACATGTTGTGTCTCTTTTCTATTTATGTTTATGCATTGGTTACTGTTTGATGAAGAAAGAACACTAATGATCTAACAAGAAAAAGATCTTAATCTAAAGAAGTTATAAGGCATTCACAAACAGTCACTAATGAAGAGAAATCTCTTAACACTAAATCCCCTAGATTTCTCAACAATGTAGTGGTCAAGGGCCTTCTTTTAAAAGGCTTGGTGTAGGCCTGCCCTTTCTCCAGTCATAATGAGCAGCAGATAGTTTTTGTGAGTTGTATGAAGCTGAATCCACCTTCCCCCCAAATTGTAATCAAGGATTCATTTCTTTTGTTTTTCTGAGTTCTTGTGAGACCCCTCTCAGGGGGATACTATGTTTGCAAGTGCGAGCTACGAATCTGGTCTCCTCCCTTGCAGCTAAGATTCAAGAATGGACCGAGATCCCCTCTGCCTTTTGCATCTCCTTTATGAGGGCCAACAACTTTAGGATACAAATAAACTAAGTGAGCACGACATAGTAAACAACACAGTAATAAATCTAGTTTCTAGATTGTGAGGCAAAGCTCAAGGAAGGGGTGGGCCCTCTTCCTCTCAGCCCAAATATTTTAAAAGAAGCGTTAAAGCTAGGGATTGTGAACCAGCCTCCTAAGGAGCTCTCAGTGCCAGCGTTTCTTGTGGATCAAATGGAGAAAATCCCATCCATTGGTGTGCCAAAAAATTAATTCGACTCTCTCAGTGTTGACTACATGGAGCATGCTCTAATTTGTCGATTTAATGGATTTTGGCCTTCAGCATATGTACTTCGAGATTGGGTGGCTAAGACCTAGTATAAGCACAGTTATCTGTTCTTCTCCTCAGAGGGATGCTTTATAGTATATTTCAAGAACCAGAGGGATCGACAGGGGGTCCTTGAGCTTGCAGCATGGTTTTGGGTTGATTAGGGCTCTCCATTCAACCATGGTTTGTAGATTTTAACCCCTAATAATGCCAAATTTGGCCATTATTATTTGGGTTCAACTCCCTAATTTACCTCTTAACTTAATGCACCCTGATATTTTAGCCGATATTGGTAATGCCCTAGGCCGATTCATTAATATCAAAATGCACAAGCTAGCGAAGGGTATTGTGACCTTTGCATGGATATGCGTGGAACTTGATTTCAACAAGGGATAACCTGATAAAATCCTCCTGAATTGGAGGGGAGCTATTTACTCACAAGCACTAGATTATGAGAACACAACCTTCTGTTACAAGTCTGCCAATAGCCAGGTCACCTCCAAAATGTATGCCCTTCTTCTCAAGGGCCCTCTCCACCTCACCAAGAATTTATTGCTAGTGTTCAGTGAAAAAGAAAAAAATGTAGAACAATAACACTTCACCTTTTCCTTCTTTTGGTTCATACAGATGGTCTATTCAGACACACATTTCTTTGAGAAATCTAAAACCTATACCAACTTTTCTATAGATCCACTGGAACAAACCGTTGTTTCATTCACTCCTTCGTATGCCTAAAATGTTGATGTTATGTATTTGACAAAACATCAAGTAGTAGGTCTGACAGGTCTCTGACTTATCCTTCTAATTTAATAAATTTCTTGAATTGCTTTCTCCTTTGACTTTGTGATTGTTATATTTGAATTTGGGTCAATCTTTCCAAGTTTTACAATCACTGGATTGTTCAATTTGAGTTTTCTATACGACAAGTTTCTTGAACTAGATTTGTGATGTTGTTTGTTTCTCAAGTTTTATGAATCATACTTTTTAAAAATAAATTCTACTTATTTTCATAATTTAAGAGGTTTCACCGATCTAAAAATAAAGAATAAATAAGTGAAACAGAAGCTTACTGATGGTGACATTGTCGTCGGGGTCTCTGAAGCATCTTTTCTATTCCCTTGAGGCTGAGTGAGGTGCAGAGGATTCTCACAGCAACTCTGTTGGCCGCAATGCTGGCCTTCATCGAAACCTCTCATTTAGGTCTTCTATTCTTGCTCCTTTATTATGAAAAATGGCCTCCCCAACTCATCAGAAGCCAACGTCATCCCTGCAAATAGTAACAAAATGCAGCACAGAGATTAAGCCGAAACACACAAGCATGGATGCGAAAAAAATAGTAGAACCAGATACCTGTCTGTACCTCTCTCTGTGGAACACTAAAAATTGTGGAAAAGCAGTGAAAAAATGTAGCGCCGTCAACCGTCAATGGACTGAATATCCGATGGTGGGGTTCGAGATCGGATATCCGGTCTGTCCCTGGTAAAACCCCAAATCCCAACTCTCTTCAATCTCATTTTTGCTCTCGCCTCTGTGGTTTTCGCTCTCGCCCCTGTGCAATTTAGATTAAATGTTTTCGTTCCCGCCCTGTAAAAACTGAAAAAGAATACTCCTTCGGAACATTTGGGTTGCCATGGGTTTTAAAATCCTATAATTTTATTTCCAAAATTTTTTTTATATTACTTGAAAGCGTTTATTGTATATTTTTGGTTGTGATAAAAGCATTTTTTTTGTTATATTTTGGCATATTTATTATTATAATAATAATAAATTTTTAAGATTACTTATTTTATGTAATGATTTTATTATTAAAATTTGTTAGGATAAGAATGTTGTATTTTTGGAATTTTAATGTGAAAGTATTTTTAACTTAGTTGTATTCGAAATTAAATTAATTTTAATATATATATATATATATATATATATATATTTTAAATTATTGGGTGGGTGTTAACAAAAGAGGGTTTATGGTAAGTGGGTTTAATAGTTAAAAAGTGTTAGTCTCTTAAATGTCATATCATAAATTTGGAAGGAGTAGGGTGTATATTCTTCTTTAGGTTAAATATATTCAAATGGTTGTGTGAATGGGGTTGTAAGAGCCTATGTTTTCATCTTGAGAAAATAGAGTCATCTCGAAGTCACTCTCATAGTTTAGGTTGTCATAAGTAAAATATGTGTTTTGTCTTAAGATGTGAACATTTCATTTTAGGGAGTGTGATAATGTGGTTTTAGCGAGGCATTAAAAGATGGAACGAGCATGTACATTTGGTATGCTAGTGTTGTGTTCTTCTTGAGGCATGAGTGCACGTCTAAGAAGACTCTAACAAGGGTTGAAGAGGTGGAATACTTAGAGAAGTTTTGGGGTTGTAGTCTCACTTAGAGGTGTAGAAAATCAAGTTAAGCACCATGAGAAGTTTTGAAGCAAACTTAAGATATTTGACAAGTTGCACGAAGAAAACTTAGCAGTGGTATTAATTGAACATTCCTTGATCAAAGTTGATACCCTCTCCTTGGCACTACCACTTTGCAAGACAAAGAAGAAATGTGAAATATATGTGGAACCCACTAAAGAAGTTGGCAAGGTTGTTGCAACATATATAGGTGGTTTTGTCGTGTTGCAAAAGGAGTTATTGGAACTTAGAAGGTGACCATTGGAGTAGATTTTTCATGGAGTGTCGAGGAGGTGCAAGGGTGTAGGCCACATCTTACAGGTATCTTGTACTTTTGGTGTGCGTTAGCGATGTTAGTGCATTGTGTTTGATGAGCAATAGCTATATAATGTTTCATGAAGGAAAAAACCCACAAGTTTGAGATTTCTAAACATTTGGCATTGTAAGATGTGTTATGCCCTAGTTTTGAGGAGATAATTAGAACCCTCTCAGAGTATGATGGGTTGTACCATGGACTTAGGTCCACTTGCATGGTTGAGGTGTAAAGGTGCCTCGTGAGTTGAGGAAAATGATTGCAATGCTTACCTATATAAAGTGTTTATGATATAATATTAATGATTTTTTTTGGAGAATGGAAGAGGAAGATAAGAAAGAAGAGGCACTAAGGTTTATTGTAAATCAATCAAAAGGAAGGAAAAATGCCTCCTATTAGAGATATTTTTCAAGTTGCCTCTTCAATAGTATTAAATTTCGTTGGAGCTATGGAGTTATCCTCAAAAACATTGATTGGGTACTCGAGAAATCCAAGACCTGGCATATCCAAGCTAGTCCATTAGATAGATTCGTCTTGGGTAAAGGTTGCGAATTCTAAGGTGAAAATCTCCCATTTTTAATGTGGGTTTTAAACCTTTGATTTGAAAATGCTAAAAGCAAGGTCATGATCTTGAAAGGAGATCCTTAATTTTACCAAAACTCAATGCCAATGTTTAATCCATGGTGTGATTCTTTCTATTTGGGTTTTGCCTTAAACATTGAGATCTATCTTTGGGTCTAGCTATTAGTCTATCATTTCATTTATGTGTTGAGAAGGTCTTAAGGGTTGTAGGGGATGCGATAGTTATTTTCCAATACCCCTCCCTTGAAACCCTATAAAGAGATAGTGTGCCCCATTTTGTTGTCGTAATATTTCAACCATGAGCTCTTCTTATGAGTATGCCCTTAAAGGGAGGGTATGTAAAGGAAGTAGAAAAAAAAACAAAATTTCATGTTGAGTCGAAGGAGGGGTATAGATTGTAGATGTCTCTAGAGGTCTTGACAAAGGTGAAGGATAAAGGAGTTTAACGCATTCCATTCCACCATTTGAGTTGCTAAAGGGCACTGAATTTAAGGGTCATAGGTGAGTTCTCACAAAGATCTTAAAAATAAGAAGATAGGTGTGATTTAACATAGGATTTATTCTTCAATGGTTGACTTTTAGGGTGAGATTTCCTAGTAAATGGAAAAAATTGAAGCCCTACCACCCATAGATTAAGTAGAGTATGAGAAAATGTTTCCTAAGTTTCAAAAATTCTCACCATATATTGTCCACGATATCCATGAAAATTATGTTCAATTGTCGATAACTCATGTTATGGTATCATCTTTGATTCATGGCACATATACTTCTTCAACTAGTGGTGGAGAGTCCAACCAATGAGTAGGTAAGGTTGTTCATTTACAAGGTTGGCATCAATGAAGTATTCTCCCTCTCTGCCCAACTCTAAGAGGAGAAGTATGCATAATGGACTTATTATTGTAAACAATTGTAAATATTGGGTTATCTTGAAGTTCAAGGGCTTGAAGTTTTGCATCAGTGACTTCTATGTGTGTTAGGTGTCAAGGCATGGTAGGATGTGCTAGGGAGTACCAAAGCATGCCAAGGAATGCAGAGGATTCTAACAAGTGCCACATAGTGCCAAGGGATTGTTAGACGTGCTAGGTGTTATGGCATGTCAAGATGTAAAATATGCTGCTTAGTTGTTTTATGACCACGAATGGATGTGAGCCTTGTCTTCGTAACTTATTAAGTTGTTTGATTTGAGATTCGGCGTGATTATCCTAAGATGAGTTATAGGAATTTCTTAAGTGAACAAGGAATAATATAGTTGTAGTAACTGTAACTTGGTCAAGCTATTGTAGTTGAAGCAGGATTTGGTTGGGTTCCCAAGTTGCAAAAAAATAAGGAATGATAGGGCGTGCCATGGAATGAAAAGGTGTGCTAACAAATTCTAGATAGTTTAAAAGCATGTCGAGGAGTGTTGGGGAGTGTTAGGGCATCACAAGGAAGAACTAGGTCAAAATGCATGGAAATGAATGAATAAGAGTGTGTGCCAAGGAGTATCAGTGACTTCTAGGTGTCTCAAGGATGAAGTGTGTTAGGATAATTTTAAAATAGGACTTGTAGGAGGAAGCCTACGATTGCAATAATGGGCTAGACAAAGCAGTCGAGACTTTGGGTTAGGCACAACACTATTGTTTCAATAACTTTGTTGGGTACCCATGTCGCAAAAAAGTAAGGCTATCTATAAGGGCAGGATGACAATTAGGGAGTGCCAAGGTGTGCCAAGGAATTTCAATAAGTGCTAACACATGTTAGACGTTTCCATTAAGGCATGTTAGGCACACCAAGACATGGCAAATGATAAGGAGGGAGTGACAAGATATGATAGATAGTTCCAAGGTATGCTAATGTGCTAGGGGAGCATACCAAGATGTGTCAAGTGCCAATGTGTGTTTAGTGTTAGTGAGTGCCAGGAAACACAAGGGAGCACTATGTTAAAATGCCTGGAAATGAATGAATAAGAGTGTGTGACAGGGGGTGTCAGCGAGTCTCAGGTGTGTTAAGGAGGGAGTGACATGGTATTATAGGCAACGTTAAGTCATGCTAGTGTGCCAGAGTGGCATGCGGTCAGGATGTGCCAAGTGCCAGGGTGTGCCAACACATGCTAGGAAGCGTTAGGGACCCACAAGTGAGCACTAGGTGAAAATAATGCATGCAAATGAACATTAAGAGATTGTGACAGGAAGTGTCAATAAGTTCCAAGTGTGCTAAGGAGGGAGTGAAAAAGTATGATGGGTAGTGCTAAGGCATGCTAGAGGCCATGGAAACATGCCAAGATGTGCCAGGTGCTAGGGTGTGCCAATGCATGTCAAGGAGTGTTATGGAGTGCCAAGGAAAAACAAGGGAGCACTAGTTTCAAATGCATGGAAATGAATGAATAAGAGTGTGTGACAAGGAGTGTTAATGATTTATAGGTGTGTTTAAGGAGGGAGTGACAAGGTTATATGATAGGCAGTGCCAAGGTATGCTAAACTACCAAGGCATGTCAGGAAGTGCTAGGGTGTGTTAGGGTGTGTAAAAGCATGCCAAGGAATGTAGGGGATGCTAACACATGCCACATAGTGCCAAGGCATTTAAGATATGCCAGGTGCTATGGTATGTCAATATATAAACTATGTTGCTTAGTTTTTTTACAACCACAGCTGGATGTGATAAGCCTTGTCTTGGTAACTTGTTAAGTGGGATGAGTTGAGATTGGACATGAGTAGCCTAAGATGAGTTACATGTAGTTTTTAGGTGAATAAAGTATATGTTGAATTTCAATGACATACGAGAATTTGTTTTTGGTCTTAGAATATTTGATGAAAACACACTCAAGTGCCACAACACATATACTTTGCACAATGAAATCTACACGCATTAGGGAATCAACTAGTGCACATGACAATTTTTAACTTTTTCAAACCGTTCTTCGTTAAATACAAACTATAATAGAATAGGCTAGAGCTCTTGTACCACAGATCATGACCCTTTACAATCACACCGATATAAGGAATACAACTAGGGCTTGGTGTTATTATTTTGATAACCAATCTACCTCGAACAAGACAACACTTTAACCACTTTTTGATGGTGGCCACACATAGCCCTTTCAGTCCACATGTCCTGAACATCACATCTGGCAGGTCCTCTTGCCTCCCATTATGCAACTCCTCAATTTTCCTCTATCAATGATCAACTCCTAATTAGTGTATAGATAGGATTTAGTTGGATGCATTTGTATCATCACTTGACTTGGGGTCTCTCTATCTTTAGACAACTTCACATTTTTCCTTGGAGGACTATTTTGGACGATGGATGCATTTTGATGTATGGATTTGGGCTATTTCTATGTTGGAGCTTTGTTTTTGCAAATGTGAAGCTAGTTGGATATACTCTCTAACATTGTGAGTGATAATTTAACTCTATTCTTCTTGTTGTTGCATGCTATTGAATTCACTATAACTAGGGCTAATTGTTGCATGATGGAAATGTGGAATTATGTGTCTATTTAGCTTATTTAATGTATGGGCCATTGTTAGATGAATGAAATGTCTTTGAGACCATTGTATCTCAATAATATTGCACCATTTTCATGAAGTATAAATTCTTGAAGGTCACTTTTCGTATTCCTCTAACATTGGACGAAGTTGACTTTCTGGGCCTCCTTGATCAAGAAACCAAATTCTTGCTTATTATCATCCCTGACTCCATATCCCCAAGTGAATTAGGCACTAGTACCTCAAAAATGGTGATGATTTCCCCCCATTTTTTCACAATTTTCCATTTTTCCCTAGGTCTAGCCCCATTATGTCACCTAGGGCATCAATTTCCCATAAATCTAGCCAGAGGAAAACTTCGATCTCCTAGAGGCAACTGCGTTGGTGGGTCCCCTCACTCTCCTCGAAATTTGGGCCAATTATGATGGTGGAATCTCCAGATACCTCAAGCCCTATCTCTAGGATCAAGTTTTGCCTAGGTGTTCCCAAGGCTAGAACCTAGTAGGATCAATTTGACCCATCGAAGTAAAAACTCTTGCTTGATCCTTTCCCCTCACATTGTCCAGGATAGGAACATCATTGGTTGCTAAATTCCATCCCTGAACCTTGGCTGGGTCCACTTAGTCCCGTGTGGTCCCATTTGGTGTCAAAGGCCTTTCATCAAGGACCATTTGGGAATCCAAGTTCCCAAATCATTTTATGGATTGAGAACTTCCTTCATAAGTCGTATTCTTCTCCCTCAACCCTTCAATCCCCCTCATCTCTCCCTATAAGATCAAGTCCCTTGCTTAAAAGGCAAGGAAGTCCCACTCTTTATTATATCTTAGGGAAATGGTTTCTAGGGCTAGTGAACTAGGGCTAGGGCTAGTTGGCTGGTCCACTTGACTAATACTTTAGTCCTTCAAAGTCTGCACATCCTTAGGCCCTATACACCTTCCCTTCTACCAATCTTGTTGTCCTTCACAAGTACAAGAGTTAGGCCTCTTCTTTGACAGTAACCTAACAACCCTCCAACTGTACTTGGACTACCATAAATCTGCCCAACCACAGTCAATTATTTTTACTGATCTAGGGCCCACAATATTCTCTTCATCTATGGATCTTCAAATCTTCCACTTAACAATGGTTTGAGTCCTCTCAAAATCATTGTTCTTGTGTATTGACAATTTGATCTTTGTTGTCCAATCTATGAAAAAATCTAAACTACTCCTCTTATCATCCTTCTAACAATCTGTAGATGACTGAACTAGGGTCATAAATTAGCCACTAACATTCCATTGACTAATTTTGTATAGGTTGCTTTAGATATTTGTCTAAAACTCTCTAGATAGTCCACCAAAATCAACTCCTCTGCATGTCAATCCATTCTTCATATGGCACATTTATTCTGCATGCTCAATCTTATGCTCAGGTTCCACCCTCCTTTGGATCTGCTATCTCCACACATACTGAATCTGCAAACCATCTTCCATATCCGCGATCTATATTGTAAAAATAAACCTCGCTCTAAGGGTCACAACTGTTCTTCTTCTACGCAAATTTTTCACAGTCTTAAGGGCATACCTTATGAACTAAACATGCTAGGAAATTGTCCTAACTAGGGTTAAAGAAAAAATTGTGGTGATGTTTGGATGGGTGCTAATTTGTAGAGTTTTCCATTTTTATAATTTTCTTTGTTGTGCTTTGTACCATGCTACCTAGTTGCTTTCCTGTTGCCCTAGCATTTTAACTTTTTTGATGTCTATCTCTCGATCGTTTCTTGCCCCATTTGAAACATCATCCTTATTTGGTAGGTGTTTTCTTCAATATAGTGTGAATATTTTTCCATCACACAACTTCTGTGGCGTTTGTCTACTGAAATAGCTTGTAAGGCCCATTCATCAGGGTATTTGATGAAATGAAATGATTATCAATGATCACCAACAAATGGTACCTGCAAAGATTTACTCTAACAATTCTATAGTTTTCCTGTGCCAACAATTAAACAACATTTTAACCTCATGAACTAGTCTCCTCTGTTCTCTTAGCTGATGCTATAAGCACTTATTGTTGTTGTCAAAGCTTTTACTCTCTAGTCTCATTGAGCTATTTCAGTTATTTGTGGACATTGATCTATTTTCATTTCATTTCTTCAATTTTTCTGACTGTTATGCGTTAGCTTTGACCAGTGACTTCTTTCTTACCTATGATTTTTCTGCATAAGTATTCCAGCCAACTAGAGCAGCAGGGGCAGCAGGAGCCACTCAATCCAGCCAAAGCCCAGCAGGGGCAGCAGGAGCCATGCAGGGCTGACGCAGGCCTATTCAGGGCAGCGCAAGGGCAGTGTAAGCCCTTCAGGTGTGACATAGACCCTTACTGAGCAGCGCAGAGTTCAACATAGGCCATTCAGACTGACGTAGAGGGATTCAAAGCAACATATTACTGCCATTTTTATTTCTCTGTTGGGTGAACTATTTTTGGTGCCCAGGATTGTTGCACTTAGATTCTGCATAATAATGAAAACCCTCTAGAGCTAGCTGCACTGGTTTTCCTACATTGGGTTTTTTTCGGGGACAGTTGTCCATAAATTACGTCTTCCACTTTGTCTATGAGCATGTTATTCAATATTTGATCTATATGCGTAGGTTGCTAGTTGTATTGACTATTTACTTCGCTAATTTATTAAATATTTCATAAATTAACTTGTAACTTAATTCAATTAGGAGAAGTAAATCAAGATACTGCAGTAGGGTTTCTTATATTAAGAAATTTTCACATTCCCTAAGTCTAGCCCCATTAGGTCACCTAGGGCAACAATTTCCCAGGAATCTAGCTAGAGGAAAACTTATATCTCCTAGAGGCAGCTGTGTTGTTGGGTGCCCTCACTCTCTTCAGAACTTGGGCCAATTCCGATGATGGAATCTCCAGATTCCTCAAGCCTTAGCTCTAGGGTCAAGTTTTGCCTAGGTGGTCCCAAGGATAGAACCTAGTAGGATCAATTTGACCTATTGAAGTAAAAACTCTTTTCTGATCCTTTCCCCTCACCTTCTCCAGGATAGGAACATCATTGGTTGCTAAATTCCATCCCTGAACCTCGGCTGGGTCCACTTGGCCTCGTGTGGTCCCATTTGGTGTCAAAGGCCTTTCATCAAGGACCATTTGGGAATACAAGTTCCCAAAGGATTTTAGGGATTAAGAACTTCCTTCATAAGTATTTTTCTTCTCCCTCAACCCTTCAATCCCCCTCCTCTCTCCCTAGAAGATAAATTCACTTGCTTAAAAGGAAAGCAAGTCCCACTCTTTATTTTATCTTAGGGAAAGGGTTTCGAGGGTCACTTCCCACCTATTCATTGACCTATATGCTACAAGTGACTTCCTAAACTACTGGGACTCCACCCATCGGTGAAATTCCGTGAAGAGAAAGGAGCCTTAGCTGTGGTGACAATGGGCTAAGCCTCCATCATTTCCCTTGTCCTAGCAGTTGCCCTCTTAGGAACCCCTTTTAGGTCCACTACTAGTTTGAGTGGTAACAAGTTCTTCACAATTCCATTTGTGAACAACTCTTTGGTAAGCCCACTTCTGCCATATTATAGCTCCAAGATGATAAGTCTAGGGCTATGGAGGCTGCCCTTATTCTCTCTAAATCAATCCTCTACAATATAGTGAATTAGGGCTAGTTGGTTGGTCCACTTGACTGTTACTTTAGTCCTTCAAATTTTGCACATCCTTAGGCCCTATACACCTACCCTTCCACCAATTTTGTTGTCCTTCACTAGAACAAGAGTCAGGGCTCTTCTTTGACAGTAACCTAACAACCCTCCAAGTGTACTTGGACTACCATCAATCTGCCCAACCACAGTCAATTCTTTTTACTGATCTAGGGCCCACAATATTGTCTTCATCTAGGGCTCTTCAAATCTGCCACCTAACAATGGTTTGAGTCCTCTCAAGATCATTGTTCTTGTGTATCGACAATTTGATCTTTGTTGTCCAATCTATGAACAAATATGAACTACTCCTCTTATCATGCTTCTAACATTTTGTAGATGACTGAACTAGGGTTACAAATCAGCCACTAACAGTCCATTTACTAATTTTTTATAGGTTTCTTCAGATATTTGTTTAAAAATCTATGGAAATTCCATCAAAATCAACTCCTCTGCATGTCAATCCATTCTTCATATGGCACATTTCTTCTGCATGCGCAATCTTTTGCTCAGGTTCCACCCTCCTTTGGATCTATTGTCTCCACACTTATTGAATCTGCAAACCATCTTCCAGATCTGCGGTCTTTATTGCAGAAATAAACCTCGCTCTAAGGGTCACAACCCGTCTTCTTCTACACAAATTTGTCACAGTCTTAAGGGCATACCTTATGAACTAAACATGCTAGGAAATTGTCCTAACTAGGGCATTATACTTATGTACTTCTAATTGTTGTAGAAAAAACCCTATCCACACATAGAAAAAACATGACTCTTGCCTCCATAAGGGAATCGACCTAGCTCATATGGATCCATAGATTCTAGGCATTTCTTTGATAGAATCTTGACATGAACTTCAGATCTCAATGTCGACCCTCAAACTAGGGTTAAATCGATCAATATTGTGCCTGCGTCGACTTCTGTTATGGCTCTAAATTACAGTGCAAGCCCTCCTCCATTTATGTTGTTCTTTATCACATACCTTGCCACCTACTAACCACCACAAGGCAATATGGTATCAACCCTCTCTTCTATTTCATGTAGAAAATCTAACCAATGGGATTCAATCTAATCTTGTAATGTACTAAAACAAGATACTAAATCCTTCCTACAATTTGTGGAAACAAAACACGATTGCACAATCACATATAAGTAAGAGAAACAAGTTATCAATCGCACAACACTAAATGTATCTAGGGAAGCAACCGCTCAAAACCCTCTATCTCTATTTTGTATTAAGTCGAGGAATCATGAAACAATACAATGCTTAATCTCTCTTGATATTCTCCAGCACTCTGCTAATTGTCTCCTGCTGATCTAGGAAAAATCGGTCTAATACTTAGTCAATTCTCAGCCTGCCTTTCTCACGCAATTCCTATGGAATTATCTCCATATTAGTTAGGAAAATCGACCTTCCTTGATTGTGCAATCCATCATGGCATCCTAATGACTTTATAATTTCACATGGGAAATTTTCTATATATACAACTGATAGTTATGTTTCTCTTAACTGTGTTACAATAAGTATGAAGGGTCTTTTTTATTGTTTAAAAATAAGATAAAACCCTAAACAACCAAAACCCTAACCCGAGGAGATGTAACACCAAGATTTTATGGGCCCCGTTGGGGTTAGTTAGGCAGCCAACTTTCTGGGGTCGTAACTTGGTCATATGATCTTTGTTTGACACACATGATACCTCGTTAGAAAGATCTCTCCGAGGACTGCAACTACAAATGAAAATTATAAGAAATCACCAAACCTTTCATGCCCAAAAAATGTTGTTTGGGGCCTCAAAACGGCTCCGGAAGTTCAGGACCCGAAAAACTAACAAAAATAGTAAATTGTGCTATAATTAAGGAAACTGGAAAACTGAAAGAGACAATGGCGAGGGCCCAAGTGGAATAGGCAGGTGGCCACCAATATCCACCTCGATCACCTTAAATTGAATTTACTGAGCTAACTCAATCATCGTGACTTAGCTAAGTGACACAAGTTGTTATGAGTCGAAATTACAATTTATTGTCCAATTTATTTAAGTGAAAAATAAATTAGACGCCTCACATTCCTCACTACTGGTACATCAAAATTCCTCACTAGTGTGGGTGCATTTTTTTTTTGTCCTTTCTAGTTTCTAATTTCACTGTTTATTGTTGCAAATTTCAACACTCCCTCTCAGCAAGAAATGAATTCAATATATCCCCATCCGGTACCTTTGGAATGTTCTGCATGCTACACTTCTCTAGTGTTGTTTGCACCTGCAAATCCTAAAACTAAATAGCCTCTGAACAACTTACTCAGTATAATGCATCTGTCATCAGAGTCTTCTAACTGCTGCTAGCTACTACACCTGTCTAGTACTGGATTCTCTGCGCTGCTGCTGACATCTGCATCCGTGCCCTTTGAACTATTTATAACTCTGATTTGTAATCCATTATTTAACATCTGTCACTCTGATTTATGTCTTGCTGACATCTGACTACATCAATCTAACTGATCCTTCCTACTACTATTGTACTGTGGACTCCTCGTAGCTAGGTTCAATCAATGAGACACACCATCTCAATGGAACTTGCCCAAATTTCTTATCTTGGGATTATGTCTACACATCACCCCACCTTACACCTCGACGTATGGATGCTCCCTCTTCCCATCTGGCTCAAAATTTCCCCCTCATGGAGGTCTTTTCTTGAGTGGACGCTTCCACTTAGTCTCCTCTCTGCTTCTCCAATTATGGCAGCTACTCCACAACCTTCTGAGACTTCTTCTCATGAGGATGCATGTTGAGAGGTAATTTATGCTCCTTCTAAACCAACAAGTCTCTAAATTATGCCTTTCTCCTCAAATCTTTGCATGCATCTGGTACCTAAATTACATATAGGTTCTTGACTCACGCACAGTGTAATTGTCCCGACGTTACAAAAAGTTTCTAAAAAAGAGTTGATTTTAAATCGATGATATCTCCCTCATCCGAGCTCCTATTCGACCGATTTTTTTTCCCATTTGGGTATATTTTCGCGAGGAATCCAAATATTCTATTTGTTTTTGAAAATTTTACACCAAATATTCAAATATTCTCTGCAAACTCGCCGCCCAAAAAATTCCTGCTCTGATACCATGTAGAAAATCTAACCAACGAGATTCAATCTAATCTTGTAATCTACTAAAACAAGATATTGAATCCTTCCTACAATTTGCAGAAACAAAACACGATCGCACAATCACATATAAGTAAGAGAAATAAATTATCAATCGCACAACAACATGATGTATTTGGGGAAAGAAACTTCTCAAAACCCCTCTATCTCTATTGTGTATTAATTCAAGGAATCATGAAACAATACATTAATGCTTAATCTCTCATGAGATTCTCCAACACTATGTCAATTGTCTCACGTTGATCTAGGCAAACTCGGTCTAGTACTTAGCCAATTCTCATCCTTACTTCAGCCTACCTTTCTCATGCAATTCCTAGGGAATTAACTCCTTATTAATTAGGAAAATTAGTCTTCCTTGATTGCGCAATCCATCATGGCATCCCAATGACTTTATAATTGCACATGGGAAATTTTCTCTGAATACAACTGATAGTTATGTTCCCTTTAACCTCTGTCTCAACTGGGTATTCCTCGAAACTGATATGCATGCAACTATTAATATCAAATTATCAGTTATATGATTGATCACTCATTGTGAATTAAATCTAATTTAATTCACTAGACCTCTCACTAGCTCATCACTCGGTTAGAACCAGTTAAACTGATTTTAACTCATTTAATCGATTTAATTACACTTGCACCCCACTAATGCATCAACTTCAACTGAACCTCAAAAATATTAGAATCCCTCTAGATGCCTCATCTTAGACCCTCAAGTACTTGAATTTATTAAGCTAACTCGATCATCATGACTTAATTAACTGACACAAGTTGTTATGAGATGAAATTACAATTTATTGTCCAATTTATTTAAGGGAAAAATAAGTTAGATGCCCCACATTCCTCACTCTTGGTGCATCAAAATTCCTCACCAGTGTGGGTGCATTTTTTTTTTGTCCTTTCTGGTTTCCAATCTCACTATTTCTTGTTGCAAATTTAAACATTTCAGAATTTTATGTGGCCTTCACACAAAGACACCATTGAAATCACATGCCCAGATTCTCATGAGAAACCTCTCTTAAGCTCGATCTGCTAGAAGAGAACCAACAATATGCCATCCTACTTCTTAGCGCAAACCAACCCTTAAGGTATGAAACATTCTTCTAAACCCTCACATGATGATCTTGCTCTTGGAGGATGATCATGACCTCCCTTTAGCAACCCTTACTCAGCCCTCGTACTCGACTTACTTTAGGACTACATCTCTCTTCACCCCCTTGATGTGCCAGATAGTGGGAATACATGTCAAACATGTTAAGATGTGCCAAGTGATAAGGCATGCCAAGATGTTCAAGGGTGTGTCAATGTGTGTCAGGGACTGTCAAGACAACAAAAGGGAGAAAAAAGTTAAACTACAAGGAAATTAACACATAAGAGGGTTAATAAGTCATCAATTTACCTTTTCCAAGAGGGGCATGCTAGGTACACCAACACTAGGTGCCAAGTGAAAAGTCTTAGTGCATTCTAAGTGCCAAGTATTCCTTTGTTGCTTCTCATCTACTTTCCAACAATTGATAATCACAAATAAATTTAATATTGAACCATGCCAAATCATACCAAGGCATCTCAACATATTCCATACATGCTAAGACTTTCCAAGCGCCAATATGTGTTAGGGACTAGTGTTATGCATGTTATGAAGTGGAAGGGAATGTTGAAGAGTGCTAAGGTGTGCTAGAGAGTGATAATGCATGTTGATGAGTGTTAAGGATTACTAGGAAAAAACATTAAGGGATCACTAGGCAAAAATTCATGGAATTTAATGAATATGAGGAACGTGTGCCAGAGACTAGTGTTAATGAGTGTTAGTTGTCATGCCAAGGAGGGACTGACAAGGTATGCTAAGCATTTGTAAGGCATGCTAGGGAATATCAAGGCATGTCAGGAATTCCCAAAGTGTGCTTGGGAGTTCTAGGGTGTGCTAATTATATCATGTGCCAATTAATAGTGCCAAGATATGCCAATACATGGTAGGTGCTAAGGATGTGGTGCAGGGTGCCAGGGTATGTCAATATGTGTCAAGGAAACAAAAGGAAGAACCAATAAGAGGGTTAATAAGTCAAGACTTTATCTTTTTGAAAAGGGGCATGCTAGGCACACTAATAATAGGTCCCAATACATGCCAAGTTGCATTGTGTGCCAAGTGCTAATGTATGTCAATTCATTCAACCAAGGTGTTCTAGGGCATGCTAGGGACTATATGCAGCATGCCAACACATGCTAGGAGAGTTCCATGTTGTGCTAGTGCATGCCGCCATGTGCTTGGGCATCAGTGTCATCACGAGATGTACTTCTAGGTATAAAGATGTTCCAATACATGTGGGGTGCTAAGAAATGTTAGTGTGTGCCAAAGCATTAATTTAAGTCATGCCCAGATTGGTGAGGATCGTTAGGTCTTTCTCATTAATAAAAATGTCAAAGCTTGATTATGTATTAAATAATATATTTCCTACACACAATAGTGGAACTTTATCTAAAGGGAATTTGCTAGATAATAAACTTAATATATATGAATCATGTGTTGACTCATAGGAAATCTCTATTCGACTAGTCATTACTTGAGGGAAATGATAAACACTAATTACTTCTAAAAAAATTGACTGACCCGAACCACTATGGCCTTGGACATATTATAAAAAATACTCCACAATAATGGTATTAAATCATTAAATTTTGACAAAAAATATATTAACAGGCACATAGCGTCATCAAAAACTCATTGGAATGATCAATGATGACGGGCATTTTTTGACCGTCACCAAAAGTAACAAAAAGTGCATTGGTGAGGGTCATTAAAATTTCGTCACTAGAAGTGTCACCAAAGAGAGAATTAGTGATGGGCCTTTAACAACCCTCACCAAAAGTCTCACTAAAAATGTCTTTGGTGACGGACCAAAAAGGACCATCACTATATACACTTATAGTGACGGTATTTTAATTATCAATGATGACGGACATTTTTTGACTGTCACCAAAAGTAACAAAAAGAGCATTGGTGAGGGTCATTAAAAGTTCGTCACTAGAAGTGTCACCAAAGAAAGAATTAGTGAGGGGCCTTTAACAACCCTCACCAAAAGTGTCATTGAAAATGTCTTTGGTGACGGACCATAAAGGACCATCACTATATACACTTACAGTGACGGTTTTTTAAGGACCGTCACCATACGTGACATTGGTGACGGACCTTAAAGGTCCGTCACAAGCATGACCCTCACCAATGTGATTTTTTCTTGTAGCGCCAGCAGCAAACCTCTACGCTGCAATACCCTATACTAGAAACTGCAGTTAACGCACCCATGAAAGCTATCCCTCTTCAACATATTCCTACCTTTCATGGTCTAACATCAAAAGACCCAGATGCATTTCTGTTTGAATTTGATGTGCTGTGTAGAGGATACGATTATACCACTGACCCCCAAAAAATAAAGTTGTTCCCTTCTACATTAAAGGAGCAACCTTACGATGGTTTATGGGATTAGGTGGAGGTGTCATAACTGATTGGGATCATATGGAGACTGCATTTTTAAAGAAATATCAAGACTATTGCAGGTCACGAGAATTAAAAGATGAAATATTCCAGATGACAACCAAACCAAGTGAGACCTTGGAAGAATACATGGAACGATTTTAGTACAATATTCAAAGATCACCTTATTCGTCTTCACCCTTACCTGATAACGTTTTGAAAACTGCATTAATTAGGGGAATGAAAGATCAGTGGGTTGAAACATTAAATCTTATGGGAAAAGGTGATATATATCAAGAAAGCTATTCTGACATTGTTGATTTGTGTATCAGGTGTTCAAGGGGTAATACGAGATTGAAATCAACTGAATGTGACATGATCATAAGGGAGAATAAGGCCTCTAACGAAGGTGTGACTCGTGCAGAGATTGGAAATTTTTTAGAATACTTTAAGAAAGACATCCTGGGGACTTTAACAACATAGTTCGACATCATGCAAGCCAAGAAGAAGCAGGCAGAAATAGAGAAAAATCTGGCAATGTTCTGCCCCAAGTGTAGAAAGAAACATAGCCACAAAGAATTCCCATTGGATGTGGTTAAAGTCTGTGCCATCTGTACGAAAGATCACCATACAGAAGGATGCCCATCGCTTCCTGGCCTAAAAGCAGTTTATAAAGAGGTAGAAGAGGAATCAGAAGTAGTGTGTCTACTTAACCAGCGCCGACAGTGGCAGCCACGACCATCAGGTATGCCAAATGATCCATTTTCTTTTCAGCCTCAATATAATGCTCAACAGTATAGTGGAATGTGGCAGAACCAATCACCCTTTCCTAATTGGTCACAACAGCCATTTCCTCCCACATCTTGGCCCAATCAAACAAATCAGAATAAATGGCCTAGCTTTCCTTTTTTCCCACCATTTTGGCCTACACAATGGTCCCCTTCTACTTCTCAGAATCATGCCTGGCAGTGAAACTGGCAAAAAACTCCAAATCAACCAGCAAGATCAATTCCTCTCTCTCAACCTACACTGCTAGCCCCTTACCCAAACCCCCAGACTAATTTAAGACCGCAACTCCCAGCCCAACCCAATCCAAACCCAAACAATAGACCAGTTCAGTCTGTCCAAATAACAGAACCTCTTGAAGTAGAAACTGAACTAACGGAGTGTAACGATCTTCAATTAAGGTCTGGGCATATATTTGAAACAGAGAGAAATAATGATGAGCATATTGAAAATTCGTTACTAGTAGAACAAACAGAACACAATGAGAAGGAAGTTCAACAACAGAATCAACACCAAAATCAACAACAGAATCAACAGCAACAAGGAATAACTTCCTCTCCACCATTCGCAGAATGATTAATTATCCCCCGTCCATTAGAACAGCCTAATTTTGATCTTCTGGGAGAATTGAAAAAATTATGTATCAGAATCCCTCTCCTCCAAGCTATTCAAGATATTCCTATATACGCAAAAACCATTAAGGAATTATGCATAAAAAAACCAAAGAGGAGAACAACAACCAATCCCACTGTCCAAATAGTCGGTACCTTATCTGATTTATTATCAGGAATGGAAACACCTATCAAATATGAAGATCCAGGAAACCCTATAGTAACAGTCCAGATCAATGGCCAATCATTCCCTAATGCCTTAGTTGATCTAGGAGCAGCAATCAACATTTTAACAACCACTACCTGTCAGAAACTTGGCATTACATCACTTGAACCAACAACAACCTTGTTGGAATTGGCTGATTGATCAGTGGTTAAACCAGAAGGCACCTTACAAGATGTCATGGTATCTGTAGATTCCTGGGAGTACCCAGCTGAATTCCTAGTTATCAATCCAAAGAACCGACTAGATGGAAATCCTTTAATTCTAGGTAGACCTTGGTTGGAAACCGCCGATGCTTACATTGGATGCCGACAAGGAAACATGACCACAACAAGGGGAAATTATGTCAAGAACTTAGCCTTATATCCCCCAGCCCAACCAAGTGTATCAATAATTAAAACAAGGCAACCACCTGCATCATATTTTGTGGAAAACATGAGGTCACCTCTAACTATAGAAGAAGCTTTGGATTTTGAAAATCAAATAGAGGATGATGTCATTAGTAATTTCATTAATAAATCACAAACTGAATCTCACTTGTAATGTCACATGATTGAGGCAACATTCGACAATAAAGAAGAAGAAGATCCTTTTAAAGACATTCATGATCAAACAATACATACTACCTCTGTGAGTAATACTAAGGTTGTAGAAATTGAACCAGGTAAAACTTTGAACATTAACAAGAATCTCACTGCTGAACAAGAAGAGAAATTGGTCCAATTATTACGGAAATACAAAGCAGCCTTTGCATGGGATTACCCCGACATGAAAGGAATTGACCCTCAATTATGTACTCACCACATTTATATTGAAAAAGATGCAAGATCCATTCGTCAACCTCAAAGGAGACTAAATCCTCACCTTAAAGATATTGTAAAAGATGAATTACAAAAACTATTGGATGTCAATTTTATCTATCCAATATCTGATAGTAAGTGGGTATCCCCATTAGTGGTGGTACCTAAAAAGAATGGAAAGTGGAGGATATGTGTAGATTACTGTGAGCTCAACAAGGAAACACAAAAAGACCACTTTCCTCTTACTTTCATTGACCAGGTATTAGACACATTGGCAGGAAAGAAATTCTTTTCATTTCTGGATGGCTTCAGTGGATACAACCAAATCTAGATTGTCCCTGAAGACCAGGACAAGACTACTTTTACCTGCCCATGGGGTACATTTGCCTACCGAGTCTTACCTTTTGGCTTATGCAATGCTCCTACCACATTTTAAAGGGAATTTCTCAGCATCTTTGCAGACTTAATAAATGAAGGTCTTGAAGTATATATGGATGGTTTCACTCCTTATGGAAATGATTTTGAACCTACATTGCAAAATCTAGAAAAAGTATTGCAAAGATGTATTGACACTAGGCTTTGCTTAAGCAATGAAAAATGTCTTATGATGATGACTGAAGGAGTTATCTTAGGCCATTATATTTTAGCAGAAGGAATTCAAGTAGATCTAGCCAAAATTCAAATACTCTTTAATTCCTACACCTACTACACAAACAGAGGTACGTAGCTTTATTGGATTTTCTGGTTATTATAGAAGATTTATAGAGCATTATTCTCGAATAGCTGCACCTTTATATGCAGTGACTGGAAATACTGATTTTGTTTGGACTTACAAATGTGACAATGCTTTTAATGATTTGAAGAAGCTCGCTTCAACAACCCCTGTGCTGAGGGGCCCAAATAGGATTTTACCATTCCAAATTTCATCTGACGCCTCAGACACAACAATCATAGCAGTACTTGGGCAGGAGGAAGACAAAAAGCCATATCCAATTTAATACATTAGCAAAAATCTAACCCCTGCCGAATTAAACTATACTGTGACTGAGAAATAATTTTTAGCTGTAGTTCATGCTATAAATAAATTTAGACATTACATAACTGGGTATCTTGTAGTGCTTTACATAGATCACTCTGCCATTAAGTTTTTAGCAAATAAACCTGTTACAAATGGAAGAGTGACTAGATGGTTGATTTTACTACAGGAATTTGATATCACGATCAAAGATCGACTGGGCAAAGAGAACCCTATAGCTGAATTTCTGTCCAGAATGCCAAAGCCAACAGATGTAGAACCAGTTGAAGATCACTTCCCGGATGAACATCTCTTCGCTGTTACTACTAGAACACCATGGTATACTGATATAGCAAACTATTTGGCAATAGGTAAATTACCCAAACATCTATCCCTTAATGAACGAAAGCAAATAATACACTGTAGCACCCGTTTTTCTTGGATAGGAGGCTACTTATTTCATACAGGTGCAGATATGCAAATAATAAGATGTGTTAGGGAGGATGAGGTATATGATATTTTGAAAGCATGCCATGATGGACAGTGTGGCGGACACTTTGTAGATCGTAGAACAGCCCATAAAGTTCTACAGACAGGCTATTATTGGCCTAATATCTTTAGAGACGCTAAAAAATTTGTGCGGGCCTGTGATAGCTGTCTAAGGGCCAGTCGCCCTGGGCAGTCTGACGAAATTCCCTTGAACCCTTTGAACATTGGGCTCTTGACTTCATTGGTCCTATTAGCCCTCCATCGAACTAGAAAACATATATCCTAGTTTCCACTGAATACGTTACTAAATGGGTTGAAGCAGAGCCTCTTTCAAAAGCTACAGAGGATTCCGTGATACAGTTTCTTTTCCAAATTTTCGTGCGCTACGGCCTCCCAAGAGACATAATCACAGATGGGGGACCACAGTTTGTAGGTAACAAATTGGCTGAAACATTGCAAAATTACCATATTCAGCATAAAATTACAACTCCCTACCACCCACAGGCCAATGGCCAAGACGAAAGCACAAATAAGGTAATTGAATCTATACTGACAGAAACCGTCGCTTCACATAGACGCGATTGGGCCTACAGACTACTAAAATCATTGTGGGCGTACCGAACGACATGGAGACCTATTACAGGATATTCACCACACCAGTTGGTATTTGGAAAAGAACCCATCTTTCCTATCGAATTTGAAATTCAAACATTAAGGACAGCTCAAAAGGTGGGTCTGAATTTAGACGAAGCCCAGGCAAAAAGACTGCAGCAACTTAATGAATTGGATGAAATCAGACTCTCTACTCTTCAGCACACAGCATTAATCCAGCAACATAGAGAAAAATGGCATGACTCCCATATTAAACAAAGGATCTTCCATGAAGGAGATTGGGCACTCCTATACGATTCTTGGTTTCAGGATTTTCCTGGAAAGCTCCAAACAAGGTGGCTTCGACCCTACGAAATTCAGAAAGTGCATGATAACGACACTCTCACATTAGTCACCATTGACAAATTTGGGCATTCCTTTAAGGTTAATGGCCATCGAGTTCGATTATATCATAAGCCGCTTACCTGTGAATCCTTTTGCCAGCAGTTATGGGAAGACTCCACCGTTGAAATTCTTGCTAAAGGGGAGAATTCCTCCCCCGCACCAGTTTGATAAATTGTTTTTTTAATTTTTGTACATAAAGCATTCTTTTTTTGTTTTTGGTTTTTGTTTTATGAAATTCGTTTTCTTTGTTAATACTTCTTTATATCGTTTGAATTCAGTTTCTTTAAAAAACGGAAAACAATAAAAAATTTTGTGTTTTTTTTTTGCGTTGTTGTTCCTTTCTAACGGAATAGCACTTCTGCTATTCCTTTTAAAAGGAAAAATAGTTTCATAGAGTGTCTTTGCTGTTCGTTTTGAAAGGAATAGCAGTTTCGCAGAGTGTTTTTGTTGTTCCTTTCCAAAAGAACAACACTTTCGTAGGATATTTTTATGTTGTTCCTTTTGAATGGAACAACAGTTTCATGCAGTGTTTTCGTTGTTCCTTTCTAAAGGAACATCATTTTCGCAGAGCATTTCTTTGTTGTTCCTTTTGAAAGGAACAACAGTTTCGCAGATTGTTTTTGCTGTTCCTTTTAAAGGAACAACACTTTTTCAATGATTGTTTTAGGCTTGTATTTTGAATTTATGATTATTATTTTTCTTCTTTTCCCTTTCAAGGAAAAAATATCACAAACAATCATACAAATTAAGGATCACTGCAATCAGCAAATCAAAAGAAATCGTCATTTTTAAGGAAATTGTCTAGTAATGAAAAAAAAAGGAAAAAGGGGCGCGAACAATAGCACAATATTGCTATTTTATCACTATTAACTTAATCTGATCGATTTTTTTTATCATGATTGGTTCTTTTCCCATATGTTATAGCTTTCCTTGATATTTATATCTGAAATGGAAATAAGGGTATATTTTTTTTCTATTGAGATGTTCAGACTTCTTCCACCATTCCTACTCTTAATGAGTGTTGAGCCATCCCTTATGAATAACTGAGGAAAAGTGTTGTTTGCTAAAATATATATATATATATATATATGTTTTTGCCGATGGAGGATAGGGGGTCTCATTAAGAGCCAGCCTACCGTGATCATAGAAAAGATAGTGAAGTGGCATACCCATTATGGCCACCAAACCAGGGAAATGGTCCAAAAGACAATTGAAAAAGTCCTTGGAACAGGAGGTCTCATCACAAGCCGGCCTACCCACTTTTCACTTCTTCCTAGTGAACGACATTGTGACATATCTGGTCACAAAGCAGCACAATGGCCTCCGTCTTCATATTCAATACAAAAATACAAAGAAAGAAAAAGAAGCACTTCCTCAAATATGCATAAAGGACAATGGTTCTGTGGGTTACAAAACAACTCTGTCAAGGTTATGGACACCTGTGGGCAATAGAGCTCTGTTGATGGTATTGAAGTCATAGTTATACACATCAATAGTTACTTAACCCTTTTTCCTATATCTTTATTGAATATCAAATGAAATGCATGAATTCCTTAGTTCTATCCCCGCACCATTACACATGAAAACTATTATCAATTTATCATATTACTTTAATATGGTAAATAACGCAGTTACATTCATGTTAATCTTGTGTTGTCCCTTCACCTCATATTTGAATTATTACAACGCAATTTCCTCATTATTACCGATTTATCTTATGCATCGATTTAAGTAATTACTTAATTTGAATGACTGTATCATAATTGCGCCTGTTTTTTCACTGCTGTCCTATTGCTGTGCCACACATGCCACCCTCAATCGACGATCGAGGACGACCTTTCATTCATTTGGGGGGCGAAGATGTCAGCATGCAGATCAGACACCAAAAATTTCTTTACCTGTATCTCCGCAATAGATTTTTATGAACTAAAACCCCTGCATTTTCAGAAAATAATGAGTTTTAATGAACTGTGCTGTGCTGTTCCATTAAGGTTACTGTGTGTACTATTAATCTGCCTGCATTTCAGAAGAAGAAGTCGAAGGAGAAATTGTGTGTGTCCGAGTACCGAATACATTAAGGTTACTGTGTGTACATTTCTGAAGAAGAAGTCGAAGGAGAAATTTGGTATTCGGACAAGGAGGAAGGTAGTTATCACACCTGTGATGAGAATGAGGATAAGGATGAAACAGAGCATGTCAAAAATGTCAATATGAGCCCTCTGCAGGAAGACCAATTGGCCCAGATTTTGGCCAACATGAGCAATTACGCACGATCTCTGGACCCCAACAGTGACATTACTCAAATACCAGAATACTCTGCCATTGATAGGGGTGTAACTGATGAAATAGGAAACCCTAGAGAAGCTATTTTTTCTTTTCCTGAGATGCACGAATAGGAGAATGCACACATTAAGCCAACATTTCGACCCAGAAACCCCCAGGAAAACGCAGAGTTAACTGAGCAAACGATTCCTGAGGAATCTAGCCAAGAGCATGAGAGTATGGAAGAAGAACCCCAAGAAGAGGTGTAGGAATAAGATTTCACTGAGGGCATGGCTCAAAACCCTACTGAACAATTGGGGTCAGATGAGCAAGTTGCTGTCCCTTTAAGAAAGAAGAAGAGAACAAATGAAGTTGAGAAGCTTCGCAGAGAAAGGAAAAAGCTTCATAAACTGATTGAGTAGCTCAGGCAAACTATTAGGGTTTTAATAATGAAGCATACACCTAAGCGAATCCCTAAAAGAAGAAACCCTGTGATCAAATGAAGATCGAAAAAGAGAAGGGTAACTGCTAATAGAAACCCTCAAGTAGAAGAAGAAACCGTACCTGAGCCTAATTATGAGGATTTGGAGTAGAAAACAGCTGTCCCAACATCATCTGTTCCAGAAGAACCTGTTCTAAGTGAAAATATCCAATCTAGCAGTCAGCAAACCTTTAGTGATCCAGCATTAGTTAGACTACAAGAATAATTGGCATAGGCCCGAATCGAGAGATAGAAGTTGGAAGAAGATACTGTCCCAAGGAAGAAATATCAAGAATTGCAGCAGCAGATGAAAATCATTAATGAGGCAGAAGCTGAAGCTCATGAAAAACGTCGTGAGGCAGAGATGAAAGCTGACAAGGTAAGCAACCAATTAAAACTAGTACGAAGTCAAATGGACACTCTCTGCTCCTTGTATACTGATGTCTTAGCTTGTAGGTGCCCTACCAAAAACTATGCTTTATTTATGTTAGAAAGATATTTGCAATTAAAAATCAAGGCAGTTAGGGCTGGCAAATCAATAGAGCTAAGAACTATAAATGACCTGATATCATGCTGCAAGCTTTACAGGGACAAAGAGCAACGCCTGTTGTGTGAGTTTTATTTGCATAATTTAATTCTTGAAAATGACTGTGAATCAAATCCTAGCCCTTTTATTGGAGATGTACAGTTTCAGGCATTCATTTCTTTTGTCGTAAATCAATTAAAGTGGCTTAAAGCCTACAATGCCTTCCAAAGGCAGGAAAATGAATTGGATCTATGGGTCAGAAGTGAACCTCGGAACCCACTTCAATTATGGGCTAGACAGAAAAGTCTAATGATAAGGGAAGGCGTTACCCAAACTCTGGGGCCTGTTCATAAGTCAATCATTTTGAAGGGAATAGATTAATTTTCATCTATTAGGGACCATTCTTATGTAGCAGCCAATATTCGGTGGAGAACCTCGAGTCAAAATGTACAAAATAGGGAGCCATATAATTATAGGAATTTTGGGCTAGCTGCAGACCGTCTCATTGCCTATAGCCTTCTTTTTTTAAAAGAAGGACCATTCTGGTTAGGGTGTAGGTTCTGCAGCCCCATTATTTGGTACCCTGCTTTGGATTACAAAGCTATTTATGAGCTTCCTGAGGGACAGACAGAGCACATTCTTGA
This sequence comes from Pinus albicaulis, assembly GCA_034641835.2. Classification (NCBI taxonomy): domain Eukaryota; kingdom Viridiplantae; phylum Streptophyta; class Pinopsida; order Pinales; family Pinaceae; genus Pinus; species Pinus albicaulis. The sequence continues at coordinate 967,010,416 of CM076570.1, read as the reverse complement.
AGAGTTAGCTACACATCATGGTTTTAGGCCTTTCAATGACAAACCTTCTCCAGCTTACTCTTTGACCGCTCTCCATGTAAATTATAGTTTTCATGAGGGCATGAAAAAGGTTAAGCAGGGGGGTATGTTGGAAAGTGAAAGAGGTATGAGATTCCTATGTATTTGTTCATTCTTTCACCATAAATATACTTCTGTTTGTCTTGAAAAGGTAATTTATCATGATAATTGTAATTAATTTGGAAAGGTTTACATTGAGTCTAAAAAGGATGACTAAAGATTGTTTTTATTGTCAAATCAGGAATTCGAAGAGGTGAGCAGTTGTATCAAAGGCGTGGCTCAAAACAATCTAACTCCTACTCCATTTGTGATGAACCATATTTAGCTGAAGCCAAGAAGATCTGAATGGATTGCCCAAAAAGGGCAAGAGATAGCTCGGCCCTAAACAAAGTAAGTAGAACTGTGATAAAACAAAGGAGGTGTGAATCCCTTAGGATCGGAAGATCCTGATGGATCGATGTATACACTTATCATCTTTCTTGATTTGTCCATCCAAGGATCGAATATAAAGGCAATGATCTTTAGTGACTGGGGACGGTGGATTTTTTTTGTAAAAGACTTGTATATTTCCTTTGCAATCGAATGATTCTCGACTCTCTGTCATGAGAGAACGTTGTCTGTAATGTCTTTTGATTAATATTAAAACATCGGTTTTATCTATTCTTTAGAATTCTGAGTTAGACCCAGCGGTACTTCACTAGCGCTAAGGGCCCGGCTCTGGTGGATTACTATGCTTTTGTATCATTAATCTTGGTTTGTTAATGCGCAAAGTGTGTTTAATATTTATTTGCATTACAGAGTTGTTTCATTGATTGTCGAAGCAAACGCTGATCCATTGCTGTTTCATTTATCAAAATTATTACTATCTATCAGCGGTGTTGTTCTATAATTATGGTGAGTTGATGTTCCATTTATTTATGGTTTTTTTTTAGATTACAATTGGACTGTCGACAGGTTTGAGTTCAAGATTCAGTTGTTTGAATTGCATTAGAATCGTAGTTGTTGTTTCTTTCAAATAATTGTAATTGTTGTTTCTTTTATGTTGCTGTTCCTTTTTAGATTTCATTTCCTTTGAGTTGTTTTCACTTGCTTGGAGATCTCTAAACTGTAGAGGACAGATCTAATCATTCCAAGTCCCCATATTTGGTCATCTCGCATCGATTTCTAAGGGAAAGAGTTATTGCTACTGCATCCCTGATCGATGTCCAGCAAGATTGCTGTAGTGTAGTATTTACATTCCTGTCATTTGTAATTAGATTTCTTTTTGAAGCATTTATTACTTCTGCATTTGTATTTCTATGCTACATCTTCACAAGCATTGCTCTTAGACACTTGCATCCTCAGACAGAGTACACTCTTGGAATAAAAAGATGCTCTCGGATTAATGATTAATGTAGGATAATTAGGTGTTCAAAAGATACCTTTTTATGACTCAACAGTGGCCATCTCTATGCTATGCTATGTCTATTGAATTTCCTTCAAGGTGTTGTCTAACATCTGTGAAAGATGAAGATCCTGCATAGCCAACAATTGCATACTGGCCTCCAGCAGTTGTTCCTTTCGGCGCAAGTCTTAACTTTCTGTTTGTATCATTCGATACTCCTGCAGACAAGCTAGGAATTTTGTAAGAACCAGGGTTGGCGCCATTGTCTAGATCTCTTAAAATTTTTGTTCCTTTTGATGCAGCTTGTTGCGCAGCTGCTAAACTACTAGATCATTTTTTATAGACGTCCATACAAACACAACCTCATCTAGCAGACTATCACATTGCATGACTGCAGCAATGATACTGTTTGTAGCTTGTTTTTCCTCGGCTGCTCTCTGTGTGCGAACCTTTGGTGGAGTCTCAGACTGCAACTTTGTTTGTAGGTTCGTGATTTCTTGTTCATACTCTGTTAGGATGGTATGGACCTTAGTGTGCGATTCTTTCATAGCTGCATCCAATCCTTCTATTTTTCCATCTAGTGCAGCTGTCGCCAGGACTGCTGGAACATAACGATAGATGTGATGGATTTTGGCCTCTAGTGCAACTCGCTGGGCTTCAGCTGCGCGATATGTTGCTTCTGCTGCTTGTTGTTTTTTGTGTGCTTCTCTGGTCTACTTATGATATTCAATTCTATTTGTGTGAGCAACAACCTCTTTGAACGAAATTTCATCTATGATAATTGAATGCATAAAGTTCAGCTTCCCTACAGGTAACACAGAAAGATTAATGTTGATATCACCTATTCCACAAAATTGAGAATGATGGCTACGATACACCTAAATGGCTACCATGGGGATTTGGACAAGGTGATCATCCTTGGTAGTTGGTAGTAAAATATCTAAGGGTTGCGTGCTTGTGACTGGTGTGTTGGTATGGATCGCCTGATCTACACTCACTTGTATCTGGCTTGCTTGCATCTTAAGTTCTTGTATTTGTACCTAAACAATCTCCAATGTAGTCATATACTGCACATCCATATCCACCCAACGATCCTTGGTCTCATACATGATTGTGTTGGAAATTTCGTGTAGGTCATCCTCCATCAATGTCAAAACCGTTTTCCTGGCATCTTTGGATCCCTTTCACTTCTTTCTTGATCCACCAACAGCGTGAGAGTCGTGATATATGTCTCTTCTTTTCATTAGGGTAATTTTGTGGTCTAAAATGAGCCTCCTAAGGAAATCATAAAAGAATAGTGGAAATAATAAAATAAGATTTGATTACATCATCAAATTTTAGAGGGGGAAAAAAAAACCTACCTTTTCAAATCGTAATTTCAACTTATATCCAAAAATGTTTACTCAAATTTCGAGCAGGAGTACTCGTTGGATGAAAAATATAGTTCCTCATCCAAAGAGTACCCTTGTTGCATCCTTTAGATGGACCCTACTATACGAAAAATAATAAACATATGAAAGACGTGATTGCAATCACATTTTTTCATGTATTTCTCATTTTTCACATTGCAGGGTCCATCGAAAGTATGCAACATAGGTGCTCCTTAGATGAGGAATTAAATTTTACATCTAACGAGTAATCCCCCTCAAAATTTGAGTAAACAATATGGGAGATAAGTTGAAAATACGAGTCGAAGAAAGTAGTTTTATTCTTTTATTATTTTTTAATCTTTTTATCCTTTTACTTAAAAAATAGTGAATCATCCCCCATGGTTGAAATCATCATCTTGAATCCTATTGGTTCTTATAAAGTTTATTTTGGTTGTACATTTCTCTTCGGAGGACCATTTTAGTCCTCAAAATTCCGCTAATGATTGTTTCCTTCAACGCATACCCATTCTTCTCTAGCTCTATTTCTTTTTCAAGGTCGATTGTCTCGCCAGTGGTGGTTGGAATTGCTTCTTTCTCAACATGCTTCTCAGTCATCTTCTCAGTTTTTTTTGTTGGCTGAGTGCCGGTGCATGTCTTAGTTGGTGTTATAGGTGTCAACCACGCTAGTGGTAATTCTATTGTAACTCCGAGAAAATCATCCTCCATCACTAAGTATGGTAACTCATACCAAACTCCTTCCACGACGCCTTTTGTGCAGATGTGCATTTTGTGGAATGTAGACTTGAAATCAGCTACCATCTTGTACTGGTCATATAGCACGGGCGACAGTAACGACTTTGACTCTACAACTTGATATAGGGTAGCATCATAAAGAACCCAAAATATTTTATTTTCCTTTGTATGCATTGGGTTTTAGGAGTTCCATAAGGTGGCATAGCACGTGGCCTCACACATATGAGGCTTGACCTTAGGAAAATGGGTTTCCTCAAGGGTATTCCACCCAATCAGCGCAATTAACAATAATAGCTAAGCATAATGGAGCTGATTTCCTTCCTATTGTTCTTTACACACATTTTCGAGGAACTCCTTGCACAGATATCTAGACTAGTTATAAATAATTCCCTTCTTGTAATGACTAGCAAGAGAAATTACATGCACGAGCACCTCCTTTGGTCTACATTTGTGAATCATCTTGCAGGCCAAGATGAGTGTTCCAAATTGAAATGTTGGGTCATTTATCTTATTTACAATGAAAGCTTGGCTCTTGTGCAATACTTGGTATTTATTATTAATTTTCTCTACGAAAACCTTCTCCTGGGCTTTTCCACCGAAATCAACACTAGGGTCGGATCCTTTAGTGAGCTGACCTGTGATCCTATGGATCAATGCAAAATAAATAGGGATGCACTCTCCTAACCATAGTGTATGATCATGTACTAGTGCGAGCAACTTCCAGATGCAGATGTCATTTATGGGGTTACGCCCAAAATGAGGGATCTACAGTAAGTTTAGCAAGCCTACCTTATGCAGACCTGGCATCCATCTCTTTGGTTCAAGGCACATAATGTCTCCTTCATATGTGACCTAATCTAGAAACAACTCAAGTGAAATTTCTAAAAATTTGTCAACATCTGCAATGTCCTAGTCCTCTGGTCTGAGTTGTGGTACTTTAACAAACATGCCCCCTTCCATTGGGACTTTTGCTAGGATTAATTAAATTTGGATTATTTCACGCACCTTATCCAGGTCTTTAGGAATTCAGACTAAGGTTTTGCATGGTGGAACATAGTTCGATAGCCACTAGAATGGGGCCACTTCAACCACATCCTCCTCTCCTTCCACAATTGTCTACAGTTCACAGTCTCCTTCATCAGTGCATTAGTGAGTTGTGGAATCAAAGCTTGGCCAATATTATAAAATCCACTCTCAAAGCTAAAGGTAAGAATAAAACTCTCTATTATCACATACCATTCACTAGTGCCTTGGTGCAGCTTTCTCTCTAAGTACCATTTAGTAGGAACCTTCCCCAATGTGTGAAAAAACATGTGGACCCATTCAGTCCTTGGTTCTATGCCCCATACCTGATTCCATCTCACCAAATGTTTTTGTGTATCCTCTTTTCTAACGTGCACATCTTCCATTTTAATGACTGGACATTCAAATCATAACCTCATCATGCGTGAAAATTCCTCCCAGTTGCCGATATTCTCCTTATGGGTTTCCCACCATCTCGCTGGAGTAGCGTGCAAGCCAAGATTGAAATCATGGAATCTCCATTACCCTAACTCCATTTCTTTAAAATTCCATTCTCCTTTTCTTTAGATTTATGACACCATCCATGTCAATATCCCAATCCAACCCTAGTAGCACAGGACAAGGATCAGTATGATCGACAATTTGTATGAATTCAAAGTCTAGCATCACATTGAGACCCTCTATAATGACCACAACTTGTGACAGCCTCCCTAAGGGAATGATATTCTGTTGATTGGCCATGCATAGTTGAATGGTAGACCACTCCATATTTGGCTCTCCCATGCATTGCCATGTTTTCTTAGGTATAACATTAGCATCTAATCCCAAATATAGAATAACTTGGTCCATCTCATAAGCACCAATCTACATGGTCATATGCATCTCCCTACCCGTTCTCTTCTTATTCTTGTATATTTTTTTGACTGCACACCGTTCTACCATTGTCTGTTCCTTCTTTGTTCAATTATCTATCAAAGCTTGAAGATTTTCTACCACCTTTTTGTTGTGTAGCAACTTTATACATTCTTATAGAGATTGTTTGATATCTTCATCTCCTCTTTCTTCCTTCATCGGTCTTCATGATTTTGACGTGCCTCCTTCTGCAAATTCTTTCTGTGCAAATTTTCCTTTGCACGTTGAAGATTAAATCCTTCCTTTTTCTCAGGTGCTTTGCGGATCCATACATCATTATTTTGTTTCTTTCCCTTATCTTCATTGGTGGCTACACTGCTCCTAGTAACCACATTCGCACTAGGATCTTCTTCATGGGTTTCTGCTTGAATCATCTAAATATTTTGTGTTCGAGTCTACATCTTCTTCTCCTTCATTTTAGCAATCAATACATGACAATATTATATTAAATCATCAAGTTTCCTACAATACCTATAGGAATATCTTGCTGGATTAGAAAAGACATGTTTATAATGACCAGTAGCTCCACAGTTATATAAAATGACTTGTCATCTACCTCTACCATTTGATACACCTCCTCGACGTCTTCCTCTATCCTTTAATCCTCCATGCCTAGAAGGGCATGCTGGTGATGTAGGCTCAACCTGCATCTTATATATTTCAGCCTTATCTAACATCATATCATAAGTGCAACAATGTTGCTCATCATGCCCTAATGATGAAAAAAATCCAGAAAACAACTGCTTCAAGTTAGGTTGATACTTTCTGATCCTTGCCAGGAAGGAATCTGTGTCATGTGATCCAGTGATTTGACAGATTGTGCACCATACAGGACTCTTCAATGGACTAGGACTTCTAGTGTTCAGATAATTGTTGAATACATGACACTGATATTTATGGTGCAAAAAAGATTTAAATTTTATGAACCAAACCTCTGCGCAAACCTCCTTTCCCTTGTCCTTGCATAGGCTTTGATTATCTAGATGCATGGCTTCCAACTCATTGGAACTTTTTGAGTTCCCAATGCAATAGTTATTGAGGTAGCCTATAGTTTCATTACTACCTCCAAATAATTAGCGTGTGTGCCGATATTTTGCTGACCTAAGGGTTGGCACAGATGTGGGAGCAACATAGCAATGAACCATTCCATACATTGAGTATCATCAATAGAAAACTTGCCATCTCTAATGGTGCACTTCATTCGCTAATCAGTATCTTATATCGATTCATTAACCTCACGACAAATCTCTTTCATTTCTGTCATCAGCTACATGTATGACTCAGGCTTCTTAAACTATTCTTTTAGGGAATATTTTATTTCGTCCAAGGTGGCATTAGGGTTTTATTGAGCATACTTGGTGTACCAATCTAATGCAAGAACTTGGAAGGAAATAACCAACTGTGAATTTCTAATATCAATATTGTTAACCTGTTGAACCTTCCATATGTCCCGAGTCACAAACCACAAGTGGCTAGTATCCTCATTTCTAATGCCTCTGAAATTAAGTAGTTTCATCGATGCAGCCATGCCTACTTCTGGGGAAGGTGGATGTGGTTGTGGAGATGGACTACACAATGGAGTGGGTGTTTTGTGGTGTGAGTGCAAAAGTGGGGTGGATGGGGTTGGAATCAAACTCAAGGGTCTTTGGTGTGATGAACTTTCTCCTTCCGAGTCGCTAGAGCTACTCATTTTAGTTGACCTTTACTATTATATCTAAGCTTCAGAGGGCTATAAATAATTTTTTTAGAATCTTCGCAGTAAAATTTTCCACTGTGCGTAGTCGGGCCTCTTTGAGGAATTCAAGCAATATGTTCGCACAAACAACCCTGTTGACATAATAGAATTTTCAGCAACAATTTCAGTGAGTGCGGGAACCTACCTCTCGGGCCTTTGAAAATCTTCTCTCTGCTTCAAAATAGGATACAAATTGATTAATGGAAAATTCTGTCACAAATCCTCCCAATAGGTGATCGATCCAATGATCTACAACATGGGTTATATTATTGTCTAAATTATCTACTAGCTGGATCAATTCAGAAGTCCACTAAGTGACTGTGTCATCCTTCATGCAGGTATTGAATTCAGCTAAGCATGACAACCACTCCTACAAGTTGTGTTCAAAGGAGGAAAACAATATGACATGAAATTATTTATAGATATATTTTTTTAACCACTTTTCATCAGATGGCTTAGTACTTCAATTCTCTTGGAGTGCGACTTCAAGAATATTTCGATCCATCCAATCTTGCAATTCATTTCGTGAAGGATGCCACAACATCAAATCTCCCTCAAAATGATCCCAGTCCCGACAATGGAACCATTTGTTGGGCTGAGCAGTCCTAACCCATGTTTAGAGTTTATTGCACAACCAACAAACCCTCCAACTATTGGCGACTTCAGAAATGACCTTCTTGCGCAGATCAAAGTCTCACCCGAAGTAGTATGGGGGGTACTGGAACCAGGCTTCCACACCTTGATGAAGAAAATAATGAAGTGGTTCTATGCATATCGATTGCAGATTTATACAAATGATAAACAGATGCACACAATACTTAACAAAATAAGACAGAATCACAGATCATTTTCGTGCAAATAAATCATAATAGAACGAGATCCAGATATACGCAAAGCGTAATCACTTAAACAGATTTATCAACCATAAATATGCATACATAACCATAATATATATCCTCGCGCAATGATAAATAAGCAACAAGAAATAGTGTGATCTCAACAGAACAGAAACAATAACTTAGAGTAATCACAACAAGTTTGCCAAAATCTTTCCTTAATTTGGATCATTTTAATACATCAAACTTTCCCCTTACACATAACCCTTCTGCCCACATAACCAGCGGAGTCCACACATAGCCAAGACTGGGTCTCTATGCACACAACCAACAGGAGCCTTTCTACCCAACCCAGACAAAACCCTTATAAGTAGTGCAGATGCACACATATCATAATGTCAATAGTAAACTTTGACTTAAGCTTCCTTACTTAAACTCAATCTATCTATTTATACTCTTCTAATGTGCATATACTATGGTCTCAAACTATGGTTTGAGGCTCACAGTTTACCCTTAAACCCATTTAAAAATAAAATATGGACTTTGACCCACCCCAAATCCCTTTGACTTACTCATGCAGTGCGCATATATAAGAATTATAAAAAATTACAAAAAAAAGTGTGCCCTGGGGGACCTTGCTCCAATATTCACTATCTCCATCTCTCTCTCCTTCTCGCTCCCCCCCCTCTCCCCACTCCATATATATGTCTCCATTTCTATCTCTTCCCCATCCTCCCCTATGTCAATCCTCCATTTTTCTCTCCCTTCCCTCTCCTCCACTCTCCCTCATTACATATTCATCTATCCCTTATTACTCTCCCTCTCTCTCTCTCAATGTATTTTTTCTCCTCTCGCGCTCTTTCTCCCTTCCAACTCCATATCTCTCTCCACCTCTCTCTCTCTCTCTCTAAATTCCCCTCTCTTTTCCTTCCTTTCTCTCCCTTTCTCTCCCACCTCCCTCTGTCTCTCCCCCCATCACACGCACTCTCTCTCTCTCTCAGCCCTCCAACTCTGCAACTGTTACCCTATCTCTCTCCTTCTCACTCTCCCCCTCTCTCCCCCCTCCATATCTATGTCTCTCTTTATCTCTCTCTCCCTTATTTCCCTATATATCTCCTCTCCTTTTCTCCCCCTTCCCTTATCTCCTCTCACCCTCATTCCATATTCATCTCCGCCTTATCACTACATATATCTCTCCACCTCTATCTCTCAATGTGTTTTTCTTCCGTCCCTCTCTTTCCCCCTTCCAACTCCATATCTCTATCCCCCTCTCTCTCTGAAGTCCCTTCTCTTTTCCTTCGTCTCTCTCCCTTTCTCTCCCACCTCCCTCAATCTATCCTCATCATCACACACACCCTCTCTCTCCACCTTCCAAATTTATCACTATCTCCCTCTCTCTCTCCTTCTCGCTCTCCCCTTCTCTCCTGAGTCCCCCCTCCATATATATGTCTCTGTGTCTCTCTCTTCCCCTCCTTTCCACATATATATCCTCTCCTTTTCTCTCCCATCCCTCGTCTCCTCTCTCCCTTATTCCATCTTCTTATCGATTTAAATGGTAATATTAGTTCTTTTTGTGCTAAGATCCAATTCATAATATAAACAAAGTCCTTGAGGATTGTGAGGTAAATTTCAAGTTAAACATGAGTTTTTATGTGTTTTTATGTGAATTTATTAAGTAAATTAACATAAAAAAACTTTGAATATAAATATCTAACAGACTTGAACATCACCATAAATAGTAAGACAAAAACACATGATGAAGAAGTTTACCCTACCTAGGCTACATCTCCTTGGTCTAGCTTTCAATGGCTTGGCCCTCTTCTATTATTCTGAAACGTATGTTTACATACATTTAAAATGCTGAAAGAGCTTTTAAACCTACTCTAATGACTCCAGAATGCCCAAAAATTTCTATGTAGCCTCCTCCTACTCCGAAATTGGTTAAAATATCCATTAGTTATGGCTTCCCCAAGTTTTTGCATTAAATGCTCCACAATTTCCTCCAAATCCAGCACAAACCTACAAATCTGCCTAGAATTTCGCTAACTGAGCACCAAATTTCCCAAAAATTGGACGAAATTGTGACCGCATTAATTTTTCCTCTAATGCCTTAATGCTGAATATATAGCCATATTATATATGGTTAATAAAAAAAATTTAATAATAGAAAAATTGTCGCGCGGTTAATAGATCACCTTCTCTATGGTTTTGCGTGGACATATGTCGTCGGTTTCGACAAACTGTTTGATGTTATGGTTAGTTGTAGGGTTGTGGCACTAGCCTCCCACCCATTGTCTGACCCACGATGGTGACCAAGGCTAGGGCTAGACCCCACCCCCCTCGCCCACTATGGAAACCACATTAAATTCAAACTATGATGACACCAACTTATGGTAAGAAAAAAATGCGCGATGAAATGGTAATGTAGATTGTTGTGTATTGTGAGGTTGTAGGTTCAACCCCCACCCTCTTTTATTATACTATAACAACAATTTTTGTGGCCCTTGGGCTGCCACATGGTGAACCCTGACTCGACCACATGGCAGCCTGTGATTGGCCTTCCAAACAACCAATTACAACACGCCATTCTGACCTAATAAAAGCATGCCACTTGGTACAATATCACATGTAGGAGGAAAAACATCATGTGAACAGTCACCCTGCCATGTAGGCATGACAATTCGGTATTATAGACTACTGACTGGACTGTCCATGCACTTTTTTTTCCAAAAAATTGTGTGTTTGACAAAGTAGACAAAACGTGTTTCTAGGAGCATATAGTGTTTGTTTCACGCGAAATCAGTTATGCCATATTTAGGATGAATAGCACTACATGGTCATTTATGTTCCACAGTTATCCAATAACTTTGAAATTTGACTATTTTTCTGAGCACCTGATCACTCCTCCCAACTAAGAAGCTTTTGGACCACAAAAGATCACTTTAAACTATCAAGTAGATGAAGGTACAACCATCTCACTTGGCACAATATCACATGGCAGATGAAAACCATCATGTGCACATTCACCCTACCATGTAGGCATTCCTAGTCAGCAGTATGGACTGCTGACCGAACTATCCCTGCACTTTTTTTTCCAAAAATTTTGTTATTTGACAAAGCATACAAAACATGTTTCTAGGAGCATACAATGTCCGTTTCATGCGAAACGATTTGAATTTGATTCGGGATGACTAGAAATATGTGGTAATTTGGGTTCCACATTGATTCAAAAACTTTGAAATATGAGAATTTTTCTAAGCACCTGATCACTCCTCCCCACTGAGAAGCTTTTGGACCCCAAAATATCACTTTAACTATGAAGTAGATGAGGGTAAAACCCCCTCACCTTTCTAATCTCGATCCATTTGGCCTTTCAATAATTTGTTTCCTTGAGCTTCACTCGAAGGTAACCAACATTCCCTCATCTTGAAGACTTTGTTCTTCTATCAAGAATGGAATCTTCCTAAAGCTCATTAAGGAATCCTGAAGAAAAATATTAAAAAGATGGAACCTGAAAATTCTCTCCTTGTTCTTCACTTTGAAGCCTCTCCTTACAAAAGTGACACCAAACTCCATCATCAACTTGGTGCTTATGATTGATACAATACTTGTACGTTCCTTTTCTCTTTTGAATATGACCTTGCACTTTTTTCTATATCATTTGGAGTTTTTCAATGAACTTCTTGGGTTTGTCCATGTCACCATCAAAAGCAACATCATTCTAACTGAGATGACACAACAAATTATGATGCAAATGGTAGAAAAATTCCACTACTTGGTTTACTTGACTCAAGCTTGAATTCACATCTTGAAAGTGTGCATATTGTTGAACATAAATTTTATGTAAAACAAAATAATGTCATGTACAATAGTTACAAAAATAACAGGCCTAGAAGGCATATCAAAAAACTTATTTCTTATACCTCTCTTATACCTTTTGACCAAGTGGAATTGTTGACAAACACCCATCAAATGAAAGTGCCTTAATCGTTGCAACTTAATCATTGCATCATTAAATTTTTTGAATGAAATGAAATGGAAAATTCACTTACATCAACCCCAAACTCAAATGACCTTTTCAAGTTTAGAAGAGAAAATAAAAGATCTGAAATGATCTTTCGCTTTGAATAATCACACGCCTCTTGGTGTTTGCCTCCCCACTGGAAGAACTTTTTCACACATGTCAATGTATGCCAATGAGCTACAATAGAAGAAATATTTACAAAAGTTTTCCTCCAACATTGGGCTACTCACAAAAAACCTCTTATCGAGATGACAATAATGGGTGTTGACCAATCCACAATGGTGTCAAACATGTAGAGGTATACCTTCAACTTATGTCCTCCAACATTATACCCCAAGTACATTGAAGAAGTTTTACCCAACTCATACTTCGACATCTTCAGAAACAAATGTTCATGACTTATGAGATCAAATATTTTTCTCTCATACATGACATGTTCATAATGAAATTTTATAAAAATTAAAATGGCATACAAGTGGACTATCACATCTAGAAATGCCTCCATTTCATGATTCTTCAAATGCATGAAAGTAGTAGGAGTATGTAAAAGAGCATAAAACATAATAAGCCACTCAAACAAACCCTATTTGATGTTAAATTTCATTTCCACATACCTCCTTCAACACCTCTTCTTTGATGAAATCCACTCCTTTTGTCCCTCACAACAAAATGATTTCCATTCTTCTTAGGCACCAAACAAATAGGTGCACTGCATGGAAAAAAAGATGGTTGAGTGATTCCATTATTCAAAAACTTTTGTCCTTGCTTTGGTATTTCTGCACTTTTAATTTTTGACATCTGATGCATGCCAATGTCACAAAGAGAACATTCTTGCTGCAAACGCTTTTCATGCGTAATTCCATTCTTCTTGAGACACAACCCCTTCTCATCCTGAAACACCTTATCATCATGGTTAATTACATCAAACAAATCAGAATTGAGACTTGTATTACAACCTTCAAACACTTCATAATCATCATCAACAATGGGTTTCATCATAAGAAGCACTAAATTTTTACTTGACATGACTAGTCTTTTCATTTTCCCTGCATCAACTAATGATAGATTTAGTTTCTTGTGATGGGATCTCACTATGTACTACACACCATCTTTGAAAAAGTGGTACTTGTTTTCATCGTGATAGAATATTGCATTTTTATCATAGAGGTAAGGAATTTCCAAAGCACTCCCTTAATTTTCAAGCGTTACAACATCTAATTCCACTTTGTCAATGAATTTTGTGGTGATTGGAAATCAGAGGACACACTTTCTTGTAACCTTTAAACTGGTGTCCTTGCATATCCAACGCAATGGATATGTATTGGGATGAGGTATGGCTTCAAGATTAAGTTTCTTGTTTAATTCTTTAGATATCAAGTTTTCTTGAGGCCCACTATCAAATAGTGTGTCAATTTTTGTATGTTTTTAAATAACCCTCACGTGAAATAATTCAATCCTTGTTTCTTCATTTGAAGTACTAGTGATCCGGGTAAAATTTTGCTACCCTTTTAATGAAGACCTTTTGTTGCAGCTGATGTGTTAGAATTACATTTTATCAAAAGAATTAATGAACACATGCATATATAATCAAGAGGAACACATGTCAACAATCACACAACAAAATACAAGAGGTTTAATCATGGAGTTCGTTCAGTGTGTACTACGTCTTCAGACCTCGGTGTCTTGATGGTGTTGGCCGCTTCATTCAGTGTTGCAACTAGTGATAATGTACATGGATGCCATTAATTTTTCATACAACGGAAATCCCTCAACATGAGTGGCAAAGCCTCTCCATGAGACTTTCCATTACAAGGAACTTGGCACTCATCACAAACCTCCTATCAGCATGACAACTTTGTACATGGTGACAAAGAGTATCCCGCCATCAAGGAAACAAAGGGATCTCACAACATAAATCACCACCCATACATACCACATCAATACACATAAATATTACACATCTTACATCAACAGGAATAAAAAACAACAAATAAACATGACGAATCTGCATCATACATCAAGCAGGAATCCACATGACATAAAACATCCTACAATAACAATCAATGAAGTACATGGAAACAAACTTCATCTACCTCAACTCTAATTCTAGTTGAATAATAGGCTACTCAATCACTCGGTCTGAATGCACCATTGCAAATGTGGCGTCGAATGGCGTGAAATTGACTGTCCACATGCTGAAATATAACACCATCATCCCATGCTGGAAAATGGTCGAAATATCAAGACCTTTATTATAAAAACTAACACCGCCATCAGGTTTCTATCACCGAGAGGTGTAAAATCCATATAAATTTTGTCCAATTTGGACACTGGGAAAATTTGGCCCCTCTGGAAATGAGGCTCAAATCATGGTTCCACTGCATCTGGTTGAGTGGATTAGGGTTCCACTAGTTTGCCTCGAAATTTGTGCCCACACCTGTACCTACTTTCCAGTGCAGATTCTAAAGAAGAGTTCTTATGTAAAATACCGACAGACCTTACAAGGTCAAGGTTGTTTGGCGTAACGGTAATGTTCTGTAATGGAGGAGGAGGGGTCAGGGGATCAAATCCCGCCCCTCCGATTTTCTAACATGGCACATTAAAATAGCCCAAACTGGGTTGGCGGGTCTGCTCAACATGGCCTAACCCAACCCCAACTCTGTATAGTTACATATGGTTGTAACATTTTGAAATGAATTTCATGTGGGTTGTTATACCATTTTAACACTAACATATATATATGGTATATACATTAGGTTTGTTTTAAAACAAAACAATATATGCCCGTTTCAATATATTCTTTGCACCATGTTAAATTAATTTTTTTTTCACCAAATTCTTTTATATGGTTAAATGAATATTTAAAATGATTTTTTTATTTAATAACCATTTTAAATATTTAAATGATTTATTTTTATTTAATGATTTTGTTTCTAATGATATTTTAATAATATATTTTGTCTTTGTATTTTATGCAGGTTGAGGACCCATGGAGAAGTGCCATGTGTCAACAGTTGAGGGGTTTCCATGTGGGTCCCATGTGCTTACTAGGACATCGTGTGCCATGTTGTGGGCCACACTTCTCTTTCCTTAACAAAAGCTCAAAATGCTTTAACTTTCTTATACAAGCTTGGATTGACACGTCATTCGCACCATTGTGATCGGGCATTGTGCTCTTCAATCTAAAACTGAGTTTGCCAACTTCCTGTCACTTTTATTTTTGAGCGTTCATAAGCCCTCTTTGTCCTGTGTGTGTCTCTAGAGGCACCTGGATCAAGTAGTGTGACAATTTTATGAACTAGTGCTAGCAATGTATTATTTTCCTTTCATACCAATGGCTGTAATTTTAGTTTCATCGTTCGAAGTGGATCCCAAATCCTGTTGAGTGGTTGCAGGTGTCTTTTGGTTCCCCTTGTTGTTGAATTTCTTGGGCCTCATCACTCGACGAAGCTTCCAACAATGGTATTCATCATGACCCTTTTTGGAACAATGTTTTCATGTCATTTTATCTCCTTCATTTTTAACTAATGAATTTTTATTTCCTTTTCCTTTGAAACCCTTTCCTTTCTCCCCACCCTTAAATGGCTTCTTTTTACCCTCTTCTGGAATATAATTCCCTCTTATCTCAAGGTGACTGGCTTTCACACAAACCTCATCTAAAATAGTGGATTGAACATAAGGATAGTATGCCTTATGTAGTTATGTAAACCCCCTATATAGTTCAACAATATGTCATGTGATTGCAAATCAACACCCATCATAAGAGCTCTTCTTCTAAATTATTGGGTGTAATATTGAACACTTTTACCTTTATGTTGTCTAAAGTTCCACTAATTCATTATGGATTTCTGCATATATTCTAGAGGGAAAATTTTTCTCTTAATTGAAGCAATGAAATTGTACCAAGAGATTGAGATCTTATCATGTTTCTTTATTTCATCTTGTGTCTTGGGTTCCCACCATACTAGTGTTGCACCCTCCAGTCTTAAGGAAGCTAGCTGAATCTTTGTATCATCATATTGAAGTTTTTGAATCTTGTAGTAGACCTCCAACTGAGGAACCCAATTGTTAAGCTTCTTTGCATTGACTTCACCATTATATATAGGTGTTAGTATGAATCTTAATTGCAAGTGTAGGAAAAAGGCTCACTTTAGCCGTGCATAACAAATAGCCCTAATAGCAAAGATGGCTACCAATATCTTTAGATCTGCAATTAGTTGACCAAGGTAAATGCTACAAAAATCTAGATCTATGCATTAAACGACATTAAGCAGTAAATAAAAGCACGAGTTTCTCCATGCATCCAATAGACAAGACAAGATTGTTTTAAATATTTTTTGTATTTTTTGACACCAAGGAAGGGAACATAGAAAGATGTCACCAGTCCTCCTCAATGAGATTCATTCTTCTATGTCCTCATCACTTTTGATCTAAAATCCCTCTCTCTCGATGGTGTAGAAAACCCAGAAAAAAATGGAACTGAAAGGGAGCTCATAAGACAAATGGTAGCAAAATATGACAATGATGGTGGATCAAAGTCAGACCAAAAGTATAGATCCAGAGTGATCTTTAGGCAACAAAAGGTAGTGAATTAATGGAAAAACCCTTCTATTTGTAACAAAATATTGAGTTAGTCTAGATATTGGTGCATAATTAAAATTTTATTAACCAAATAAATATCCATCTTTTATGGAATATTTTATTATATTTGTTGGAGGGAAAAAGAATTTGACTTGGGTCAAATCCTTTTATTTGTAAATAATAAATAAATAAATGATTTATTTATTATTTTAAGGATGTGGTTGAGTAATAATCAACTAGATAATGATTTGTTTAATTATTTATGAATGATTTAGTCAAATTTAGCAAGGAATATTATTTAAATAAGGTTTAAATAATTATTCCTAGAAAATAATAAGATAAATAGTGATTTATCTAATTAATTTTCTTGTTTTAGGTTAAATATGACCAGGAATATTAATTAAACTATTGTTTAACAAATTATTCCTTGAGGAAAATCTAACAAATGTAGATTTATTTAATATTTCCTCATGGTGTTTCCTGTTTAGACCATAAACAAGTTAATAAATGTGGTTTACTAAGTTATTTTTCATAGTGAAAGCAATTTTACTTAGGGTAAAATTGGTCTTACATGGTGTACTTAGGTCCATGTAATAGTAATAGGTTAGATGACCAAAAAATGGTGGAACAGACTGCCCCACAGCGTGCGAGCATTAGGAACTAATCATATGACCAAAGTACGTTGTAGGAACTCAATCACTAGACACCAAAGGGGAAGTTAGAGAGAGAGAAATATAAGGTAGACCAAAGCATTAGAGGACTAGACCTTGATGAGGCAATACTTACAGGTTCAACAAGGCTCTTTTATGAGTGAGTACCTATGGTATAGGGGGCGGGGGAGGGATACCTATGCCCGCCAAGACAAAGTACAAATAATTATGGGTCCAGTAAACAAGGGATTGCACTATATAGTTCATGCTGGCACAAACATGGGCTAGATAAAAGCATGATAATGAATCCCACATACATATTGTGCCTCGGATAACAAGCAGGACTTATACAATAATATATGAGTACATGAGATACAAATACAACCCAAATGCCCCTGTAAATAGGAAAGGGCTCTGAAAATCTAGCTGATACATGCAAACTAAAAGGAACTGCAAGCGGCTAAGGCCGAAATCATCAAATCTATGGAGTTTCATCAAAGTCTGTGATGAAGGGGTCATCCGGGCATGTGGGGCGCTACCTGAAGGGTCACCCCTCATAAGGTCTGAAAGCATCTCACACATACTGAGGAATCACCGGTATAATTTTTTGCATCATTAAACCATCTAGTGTATGGATCTCGATCATGATGAAAGGAGCTCGAGCTAAGAAACAATCAAGTTAAAGTGAAATAAGGAGTCCCTTTGCTTGATCCGAGGCACCGAACAAGAGTGGAAGCTGGAACCAAGGTATACCGCCCTCTAGACTTGTCTTCTGGAATGAATGATCTGATGTTGATAGAAGGAATTCTGCCATAAGTGAGGCAATAAGAGATCCTCAACTAAGGCATGAGAGAAAATAGTAGAGTGACTGATAGACTGACACTAGGGATGATGATGAAATGGGGGGTACTGAGTAATTGATGGACACATTCCCTTGTTAGAACGTAAAGGGCATGGATGACCTGGCAGTGACTGACAAAATATCATAAGGAATAGGGGATAGTAGGACTGAAGGCCATAATGTGCGACAAGAGACAGGAATCAAGCAATGAAGGATGAAGGACTATAGCGGGATACAAAGGGACTCAGGATAGATTCTAGGAATGCAATGATGACTCAAATCGGATGCTCTAAACAAGGGTGACTCGATGATGCTGCCACAGAGAACAGGTCCAATGGGGACCATAAAGACATGATTATACGATGGTTACTCATGACGAAAATCGACACAAGCATGGAAAAGTATGGAGGCAAAGTGGTGCCCCAAGTACAAGTGTTTTAAGTGAAGAAATTTGATTTGGAGGAGTGGTGAAGTGACCCTTCTTGGAAAAAATGTGTCCTGGTGAAGCATAAAATCACGAAAAACTAACAGATACCAATTTGAGGGCTCGATGAGAGCTTTCCAATCGTGCAGATGGTTTGCCAGACTAAGCTACCATTTAGCCGCAGCAGGCGAAAGAAAAATCAGTGGTTTATATTTTAATAAGAAATTTTCCCTCCAATTTCACTCATTTACATGTGTAGTTGTGGTGAATGTAGAGAGGAGAGAAGGCCCTAAATATTGCGGTGATTTTAACAGACAAACCAACCATTGGAATCGAGATCCGTCAGTTGCAAGTAAGAGGCCTATCCCTACTCTTTCATTTCAATGATTGAAAGCTTAGTTTAGGTCCCTAGAGCTTCGGAATAGACCTCTTCTCCTCTTCACGGCCGGGTCACACTTTTTGGGGAAAAAACTATGACCTGGGTAGCTGGTTTTGGGTAGAAAACTATGACCTGTCCCAGGATTGAGCCTGAAAATTGCAACCTGACAGAGAGGGGTTTTTATATGATGTTTTTTGGCTATGACTTGGGTTTTTATGTTTGGATACAATATTTCCTATATGGACACTAAAAAATATGATGGTTTTGTGCAGCTATAGAAGAAGTATGGATCAACTGGAGAGAGAGAGACCTGGACACATTACGGTCAGAGATCCGAGAGGATCACGATGTCTGTAGTGCATTGGGCAGGTTTGGGATTCTGAAGTTTGTGGAGAACCCTTTGATGAGAGCTGGAGAGCCCTTGTTGGCCCGGATTGTCAGTTATTGGGATCTGGACCACAAGTTCTTTATAGTGCAGGGGCACCGGATCGAGTTGGAGGTCCAGGATATATATTTTCTGACTGATCTCCCACCACTGGGGGTGGTATGGAATACTTAGCCAGTGTTACCATAAGGGCGAAACATTATGGATTTTGTAGAGCACCATTGGCAACCAAGTCTCCACGTAAAGGGGAAACTGATAACCATCAAGGATCTAGAGAGTCTAGAGACCCATGCTATGGCTGCAGTGGTGCTATGGATCGTGGGCAACCAGGCACTCCACCACATCACGGGAGGATGGATGATGCTTATGGAGAGTGTGTTGAGTAGGACCTACTATGGGTGGGCCCAAATGATGCTGTCGTCATTGAAACGAAAGTTTTCACTATGCAAGTGATAAATGAACCATGACTGTGTTTATGGTATAGTGTTATGATCGCTCTTCTTTGAGAAGATCCTAACACTTCGACCTCATATAAAACTCCAGGATGGGGGCCCGAGGGAGCCCAAGATGCACCAGTGGGGGTGACTATTGCGT
The DNA here is from genome assembly GCA_034641835.2 of Pinus albicaulis. Classification (NCBI taxonomy): domain Eukaryota; kingdom Viridiplantae; phylum Streptophyta; class Pinopsida; order Pinales; family Pinaceae; genus Pinus; species Pinus albicaulis. The sequence goes on along the minus strand of CM076570.1, from coordinate 966,990,468 downwards.
AGAGTAGGAGGTGGGGTGGTCGGACGAGTGTTTTGACCTGAGTTCTTTGCTCATTGGGATCAAATACCATTGTACATAGACGACTATCCCTTTAGTGAGATGAGTTATCGTGGGGTCCCAGACTTTCCTCTGCTACCTAGTTGAGTATGGGGCCTGATGGTAAGTGAAAAGTTGCTAATATTTTATGTGCATTGTAAAGTTTGAGAATATTGTAAATGGTATTGATTTTTTCACTTTTGGTATGCAGATACAGCACTAGTAAAACCAACCAGGTATATGGGATGTCCTGCAGTAGCAGGCACTGTAGGACCTAGTGAATCGAGAGTGCCGCAAAATTAGGATGCAACAGCCCTATTAGAGGACATCTGTCGAAGATTTGAGAGGCTTCTCACCGGTGTCTCAGAGAATGGTTAGCAAGACTTGGATGACAAGTACATAGAGCCATGTATTGGTCTACCCTCAGAGTGGTGAAGGGTCATGTGGCACATGGTGATGGGCGGACAAGGGATGCCCGATTTACGAGTTGCAGGAGCAGAGCCATTGGATCGGGATACTCCAGATAATGATTAGGTGTAGGGGCAGGTAGTGCCCCCAGTTTTGAGTTTTTTGTAGCATGTTATGGCCATGTCATATGTATCAGAGTTAACATATTCTAAGACAGTTTATATGACACATATTATGGATATGCATTGTTTTGATGGTTTTATGTTATTGTCTTGTGTTAAATGCATGTGTTAAGTGCAAATCTAGAATATTGTTTGCAATGTTATCTACATAGTGATTTTGTGCTCTAGTTACATGACTAAATGTAATGATTTCAAATTCATGCATCAAAATTTTCTATCGTAAATATCTTCTTAAAAGGATAGGATTATGCACACGATAGACACCATTTAATTGCATGACAAGAAGAAGGGAATCTAAATGAACATGAAGGTGGAGGATGCGATGGGAAAGGGCATCGGCTAATAAAACTCACACTGCATCATATTCAGCCTGATTATCGGTGGCAATACCAATGCATACGTCGTTCAAGAGAACAAGCAAATGTAAGGGGGTAAAAATGGCCCAACCTGTTGAGGCTAGATTCCGGGAGTAGCAACTTGCACCATCCACATAACTGATATAAGGTGTGGATAGAGGGTCTATCTAAAAGGTGCCACAAGGAAAGAAATGAAAGGATGATGAAAACTGTTGGAAACCTGAGCGCACAGTAGATATTGAACAACCACTGCGAGAGGGAGTGATCTGGGTAGGCTCTCTACTACCCACACACTGATGGGAAGGTGGTGTGTGGGAGCTACCTTGGGTGTAGCTTGTGCTCAGGCTACAAAAGTCACCATAGAAATGAATGGTGCCATTCTGCTTATGGGTAGGAAAGATGAGGTCAGGGGTTGACAACGCTTCCATGATGTCATCATCACAATAGAATATGGAGTGACTAGAGGAAAGGAGACCACATGACGTAGTGTAGATACCTGACTCATCATCATGAGAAGAAAGGTTCACATGTGCATCATCATGGGGCATGACGGAAGAACAAGTGGATAAGGGATCCACTGATGTTGGGCCTAGGGTGATCGTTGAAAGGAGGTTGAGCGAAAAAAAAGGGGAAGAATCAGAGGGAGATTCCACCGAGGGTCTCATGGATGATGATAGGTAGAGGATGGTGGCCGTAGGCTCTGTAATATCGACATCAGGAGGGGGAATGTCAATTGGAGCAAGTAAATCCTCAGGTTGGCTCGCAAAATATTGCGCAAGGATGGGAGAGGTGGATTGTTTTTGTTCAATCTCATACTCCTGAACTACATTCAAATAGGCGCAGTAATGCGCAACACGGGGAAAATGGTGGAAAAAATGGCCATGGAGATCACACAAAGCACAAGGTTAGTTGGTGTGAATAGTCTTAGGGTTCTTGGCTAAAGTCGAGGAGGAAACAGAGGCTTTAGGGACCGTAGACTCACGGAATGAAACATTAACCATGGGTTTGATATGAGGCAACTCAAGATAGGTGTGGGTGGAAAGATCGATGACATCACACAAAGCACAAGGCATTCAAGGCGAAGGAGGAGTAGGGTCAGTCGGGGCAGCCTTGTCTTTTGATGCCCTCTGGCAAGCTTTGCTCTTTTTACCAAAAGCGGTCGCAATAGGAGATGGTTCCTATTGAGGTGCCTGAGGCACTATAGTAGCGGGAGATGTCATGGGGACCAGTTGAACTGGGGTCAAAGAAAGATAAGGTTTGGGTTGACCAGGCGGGCTAGTAGTTGGGGGATCGAGGTACCAGATGAGAATCCCCAGGGTCATGTTAGGAAGAGATAGGGTAGCCATGACAGGTATCGAGAACACTCCAGGAGGGGGAGCTAGGAACGGTATCTGACCAGACGGGTAATGCCCAGACATGATGGCTCCAAGATGGTTAAGGCCTAGAGGAACTATTCCAGGAGGGTAAATAGGCTCATGGATACAAGCTGTAGGTGAAGGGCCATGAGGAGGGGGTCCAGAAGGTTGAATCAAAAGGCTAGCAGTAGTTTGTGGAGGGCAAGGCTACTGACTAGATGAAGCAGGCCGCTTGAGGGAAGCCTGAGACGATTGCATCATGCAAAAATTCAACAAATTGGGTTCAGAGACAGGAGGAGGAAGACCATGGAAAGAACCAAGCAAAGAGGAGTCTTTATAGACTCCGGGTGAGACACTGGCCAAAAATTTTCTTATTAGCCACTAAAGAGATGATGGACTCAGGGGAGGTCTGAAAATTTGGTTCATAATATGTCAACTGGTCAATGGTGACTATCTTTCCATTATGGGGAAAGGACATCCTATGGTGCACCACAGATGGGACAGCAGACATCTCATAGGTGTATCTATGACCCAATAGAATGTTGTAATCTAAGGGGGCATCAATGACTTCTATGTCAACGCAAACATTCTTGCCTACAAGAGTAACAGGACAATTGCAGAATAAGCCAATGGGCTAGGAGGTGTGGCCATCCCACGCTCGAAGAGTGATTGTGGAAGGGGCCAACTCAGGTGATCCTAGTTACTTCCAAACCAAAGTGGACATCACACAAGTGGATGCCCCCTAATCAATGACACATCGAGAAATGTTGGCGCTCCGGATATTCATTGGGATTTGGAAGGTGATGGAAGCAGGAAGAGGAGGATGTTCTGACTGGTCAAAATCAAAGATGATCAAGTGATCATTTGAAGGATCTGCAGTGCCCATGGCAGATAGTAGAGATTTTTTTTGTGAAGGGCACAACTGGAGGAGTTCAAGCATTAAGATGGCAGTAAGAGATTGGTCAAATAATGTACTATATTATACAAATGGGCAACTTCGCCAGAAGCGACATTTTGGTGTAGTGGTCCCTTAGGGATCTTGGTATGAACCTCTGCCTTAGGCTGAGAAATATAAAAAGGACCATTATTTGTTGAAAGAAGCTCTATAGAGCTTGAAGAAAGGGACTCAGGGACATACGTAACGGGAGGCTTGTTGTACTTACGGGACCAAGTCTGAAGGCTAAGGTCAATGGTTATAGGTTGGTCAAAGTTCATCATGAGAATATGGTAATCAGAGGTACTAAACAGAGGAGGTTGAGTGGCTACCTGACCTTCAGGTGGTTGGGTAGCTACAAATCCTTGCTGAGGGAAAGGATTAGTAAACACAGCCGGCTGACTAGGCGCAACATTGGGAGCGACGGAAGGGGAGGCTTGTTGTGCTCATCATGCTGCTTAAGACTCCCACATCTACCGCATCTATGGTAAAAGATGAAAATCGTGCGTGTAATGACCATAAACACCACAAAAAGAACAAGGCTTGTTCATGTGAACAGGCCTGTCCTGGTTGGGCTAAGTCCCCTGTTGCTAGTTAGCAGTGTTAGGAGCATTACTTTGGGGATTAGTTCAAGGATTACCTGGGGCAGGATTGCCTGGGGTCGATTTATTTTGAGTTCCTTTCCTCTTCTTTTTGGAAGGCAGAGGATTAGTTACGCCTTGCTGTGCATACACCTACCCTTGAGGGGGCAGTGGCTGCTATTGCGGGGGTTGAGAAGGCAAGGGAGGTGGAGGTGCTAATGCTAGAATGCAGATATGGATAATAAAGAGGTTGGGTAACATTGTGGTAAATAGGAGGTTGGGAAAAAGGAGGAGGCATTTCATATCCTGGATACATGCTACCAGGAGGGGGAAAAGTGCAGGAGGTGCTGGCCCCTCCCTGAGGAAAACCATAGCCCGTGGGAGGCTGAGCATATGGATGAGAAAGAGCTCCAACGATACCATCAATAGAATGAGATGCCCCCGGTGCATTGGACTCACCAGGTCTAGGAAGATCAGGTAGAATGGTATAAACATAAAGCGTAGGTCAAGTCATATTTTAACATAATCTGGAGAGCAACTTCTTCAGTTTGAGGGAAATGTGATGCGACATCTTTTCCTATAGCAGGCATGTAATATCCCAAAATGGGAATCATGCAGCAATACTGAACAATACTGCAGAAAATAACGTAGTTCAGCCAAATAAAATTAGGAGGCCAATAGGGAGGCTCAATATTGACATTTACAACAACAAATCAGAGTTATATTGAAGCCCATGAGATATAAAATTGAAAATAAAAGACTTTACACGAAGAAAATCCTCAAAAGAGGTGTTGCAACCATATATTAAGACTGAACAAGCTTGAAAGCGTAATTTTATTGGCTGGAAGTAGCTGTAGATTAAATTTCATATCTAGAGCAGATATGTGTACAAAAAGTTAGATCTATATCAGATCTGTACACTAGAAAGGCTCCTTTACAAATTCCCCTTGGGGTTTTCAGCAAAAAGTGAAGTACCTAGAGTAGATCTGAGATCTAATGTAGTAGATCTACAAAATGATTTAGAAATTATGATGTAAATACAACAGTATTCAGATCAAATCTAAATATGACATGGATTAGATCTAAAATCCACGGATCACCATAGTGAGGGGCAGGTTCCCAACACTAGATATCTCTCCTCCAAAAGTCTGCCAAAACACCCTGCAACTTCTCACTTGCAAATAACGCAGTATTAGAAGATAAACTACGCTGTAGGCTTTAGAACATGGGTGGTCGCAAGCCAAGATCTGAAAAATGTGCTCCAATCATCCAATACACTCTTGTCAAGGGGATAGAAGGCTTTCCCACTGAAAAGAGGCCCTAGAATGGCGTAGATCTAAGTAGATCTAGCCTCCACTTGCTACAGCTTATAAAGACAGCCAAACTCTCAATAGGATCTGCATTGTAGTTGGAAGAAGAAGCTTGGCCTTAAGCCTAATAGTGAACAAGAAATGCAAGACTCTTCCAAGAGGCCTCTCAAGAAAAGAGATGGGATTCCTAAATAGGAGATCCTTGTGCTAAACATCACTATTCTCTGCTAAACAACAAGGAGAATAAGAAATGTCTAAAATGAAAAAATCTTCAGAAAATGTAATCACATCAACAACCTTCTCATGCTTTCCTCCCCTTCCTTTTATAAGATAGAGACCTTGCAAAACCCTAAACCATCTCAATGATTTAGCCTCTTTCACATGTGCCACCTCCAACTAAGACTGTGTTGTGCATCAATGAGGTTCACGTCATCTAGATAGCATTGTTGATTTGGTCATGGTTGACCTAGTCAAATGATCCAGCCTTTTTCACACCCAAGTGTGATTATGTAAATAGACCAGGTTTAGCTTTGTTCACATGTGTCATTGATTTATTTTGTTGTTTTAGGAGTTTTATTGATCCTCCTTTGCAATTTTATTCATGAAACAGAAATTAAAACAAAACTGAATATTCCCATTATCTTAGGACTAATTGGGAATATTACAGTCCTCCCCTCCAAAATGTTGCTTGTCCTCAAGCAACAGATAAGGTGAGTGGTGCAACACATCTCCTCTTCCATTGGTGACACCAACATGAGTTAATCTTCCTCCATGAGCCAAGTGTCCACCAAACCATCCGTCCATGAATTTCTCCACCCAAGTTCTCATGAGATACAAACAACTCATCCCATAAGGAGACAATAAATCACATGAAACAAACATGTTTTTCCCAATGCCCTCCCTGAAATATGACACATAAAGTACATGGAGAGTGGCCATCCCATAGGGCATATGAATGCCTTCCCTCCTTCCTCCATACATCCCCATAAAAGGTACAAGTACATTATCAATATAGGGGATCAAAAAAATGTACAAATAAACATAAATTTGTGCACATGGAGGTGGGTCATAGTCCTACATGTGGAACCAACGCAGAGCATCTCCTATCTACATCAAATCAATATGCGGTAAGTGGTTTTCCCACCACTTATTTTCTTTCCATACCATTTCACCATAGCTGAAAGTGTGAGATATATTTGCTGCCTTAGGGAAGCACCCATCGTGTTGCAAAATCTCCCTTTTCCTTCCAAGGAAGTGGCCAAATTCAGAAATTTTTGTGGCCCATTGTTGGCCATGAGGCTTACAAGATATAATACTCCTCCTTGGAGTCATCGTCTACAAAAACATGGTGGATGAATGCATGAAATCATAATATAAAACATATTTAACAAGAGCATGTTCTTCACCAACAATCTTCCTCCTATCAATGTAGTGGTGCATAGATCTATTCTCTTTCACAAAGAGAGAAAGAGAGGGCTGATTTAACTCTTCCTTAGAGTCATGTTGCTGCTCTAACTCCACAAGGTTCATGCATCTTTGACAATGCTGATATAGTTATTTTTCAAAGCCCTCCCAATAGTAGCTCCTCAAGATGATGTTGTTGAGCTTCATAGAGTATGTGTGGCTGAAATAGAACTCCTCATAAGCCTTTTGTAGTAAATTCTCCTTAATCTTGAAGGCTCTCAACAAGAATATCCTACCATGATTATAGATGACTCCATCTAGGATTGAATAGCTTCTATAATGTAGCAAGTCATTAAGAATCATGCAAGTGTGAAGATCCTTGCAATATTCCACCAACAATTGGAATTTCCAATATGGATCTAATTTTCCCAACAATGACAGCACTGATGATGTGTCATCTGAAGTGTCTGCCATGTTGTGTTTCCCCTCCTTGACATTTCCCATGTCAAACGTGTATGTTGGAAGGCCAAGCCTCCCATTTTTCCTCTGCTTTACATCTCCCATGCCAAAGGTATAAGGTGGAAGGTTGTCATTTCCTCCTTGCTGCTCTTCTTGCATATGCACATGCTCAAATGAAAATGGAAGTTATTGGAAGTTAGTTTCCCATGGAAGACTATCATCTATCCAAAACCTCCTTGGTTTTGCAAAAGTATGCATGTGTGACCACCATCTCTCATTATGTATGGAAGAGGATTCTCCAAACAAGTTTGTCTTCTGATTCAAGGATTGCCTTCCTTGCTTCATGATGGTGTCATCTTTCATTCTTGCAACATCTTCTCTTAGCACAGTATGAGATGAAAGAATGGATAATGATGAGAAGGGAAAAATGATTTCCCTCTCCTTGAGCCTTCCCCATACTCTCAACGCTGTAGTATGGTGTTCTAATGCTCCCTTCCTCCTTGGATCTATGAGAGGAGCATCAATGCATGAAACATCTTTCAAAAAATCTGAATAAGGTGGTCTCCCAGGTGGTATACCACAAGATAATTATGTCTCATGGCTCATTCCCATGTGAAAAATAGATGGGAACATATTATGAATGCTTCCACTGCACAAATCCATCTCTGATTTCTGTGTGGAAGTATAATGATAATAGGGTATCACTCTTATGGATGCAAGAGTGCTTCTTATTGGAGAAATTTCCCCATCTTATTCTCCATGTAATAAAGGATCATGTCCCATCATATCAGTGCTATTATCCTTCATATTCTCTCCTTCACCCACCTTCTACAAGATCTCATAGTCTAAGGTGCTCCCTTTAGATGTAGTTATCTCATGAACACCCATCATCTCCTTGGTGTCAAGAGTCTTGATAGCAAAGGGTTGATCTTCCATAGTGTGTGTTCCCAAAACTGGATGCAATGTTGGGACACATTCCCTCCATTATTTTGTCTCATGGTCTGTCATCATAGACACATGCTGCTCATTCTCTTCATGTGTAAGATCCTTGGGGCCTTCTTGCAAAGATACAAGAGCCCTCTTAGTGGAAACAATGGCTTCATCTAAATCTCCCAATAAAAATAGATATCCTCCTACTGTGATAGTGCAGAAGGAACCTTCAGCTCTTCTTCTTTCTTCTCCTCATCAATAAGAGATCCTTTCTCTTGATCTCTCCTTGAAAAAGGAACACTCATGTCTTTTTCTTGAGAATAATGTTCTCACTAAAGTGGGGCCTTTGCCCTTGGAAAATCATGTAGCAGACCTTTAACCCCTTCAACAATGTCTTGGAATGGAGTTAACTTCATGGATCCTTCCATCTCATGCAAAGGTTTTGAATTATTAGGCTTAGTTTGTTTACCCAAAGATATTTCAGATGGCATAGAATCAAATCTTTTCACTAACATCCTAGTGAAATTTGCATAAGTAGAGATTTTTACATTTTTCAATGAAGAAGATTCAAATAAACACTAGGCATAAGCCTTACCTTGGAGGTGTAGTGCTGCTACTCTTATGGCTTCTTCTTCAAAAACTTGATGCAGTTGGAAATTTTTGTCTAGTTCTTTACCCAAGACTTGGATGAGCTCTCGAGTGATCCATCAAATGTAGGTAAGAAAGTCCTACCCAAAGTGGGTTGCATGCACCCTCTTCTTCTCTTGTATATGATGGATCTTCTTTCTTCTTTGAGTTGAAAAAACTCTGGGAAGCTTAGGTGATCTTTGAATCTTTTAGATTGAGATTCATATTCTTGAAGATAGTCACCAAGAGTCTCCTGTTTTTGTGTCCCTCATGCTGCTTCTTCTCTTGCTAGGAATGTAGGCATGCTGCAACGTTGCATATCTAATTGTGTGGCTTAATGATAACACAAAAGGTATGAAGAAACAGGGCTTCCTTCATGTCAAAATCTCTCCAAAGGATCTACATGTCTTTCTTTCCTCATTCCCCTGATTTAATTCTTAAGCTCATGCAAATTTTTCAACAGAGTTTTTGAGAACTCTTTCCCTTTCATTCTTCCAGATAAAGGGGTTTGACCCTTGTCTTCTTTGTCTTTAGTGTAATCAATCTTATTATTAAGTATTTTCTTTTCATGAAAATAAATATTGGCTTCTTAGAAAGAAAAGCACAGGTTGTGCGAAGATGATCCTCTGATACCACTGTAGACGTTTGTCGTTACACCAAAAATCACAAGTGTTGGTAAACTTCCAAACTGGTAACTAAGATCCCAGGGTGGAAATTATGGATTCCATAGAGGTGCGGTGATTACTCCAACACTCCCCCTTAAACACAACTCAAGGAATAAATACACCCCTCAAATGCAGCTCGGGGGAATTGAACGTGGGTCCAAGCTTTGATACCACTGTAATATCCCAAAATGGGAATCATGCAACAATACTAAACAATACTGCAGAAAATAACGTAGTTCAACCAAATAAAAGTAGGAGGCCAATATGAAGGCTCAATATTGACATTTAAAATATAAAATCAGAGTTATATTGAATTCCATGAGTTATATAACAGAAAATAGAAGACTTTCCATGAAGAAAATCCTCAAAAAGAGGTGTTGCAACCATAGATTAAGACTGAACGAGCTTGATAGCATTATTTTATTGGCTGAAAGAAGTTGTAGATTACACTTCAAATCTAGAGCAGATCTATGTACAAAAGGTTAGATCTATATCAGATCTATACACAAGGCTCCTTTACAAATTCCCCTTGGGGTTTTCAACAAAAAGTGCAGTACCTGGAGTAGATATGAAATCTAATGTAGCAGATTTGCAGAATGCTTCAGAGATTCTGAAGTAAATACAACAATATTTAGATCATATATGAATATGACATGGATTAGATCTGAAATCCACGAATCACCACAGTGAGGGGCATCTTCCCAACACTAGATATCTCTCCTCCAAAAGTCTTCCAAAACATCCTGCAAGTTCTCACTTGAAAATAACACAATACTAGAAGATAAACTACGCTGTAGGCTTTAGAACATGGGTGTTCTCAAGCCAACATCTAAAAAATGTGCTCCAATCATCCAATACACTCTTTTAAATGGGATAAAAGGCTTTCCTAATGAAAAGAGGCACTAGAATGGCCTAGATCTAAGTAGATCTATCCTCGACTTGCTACAACCTACAAAGACAAACAAACCCTCAACAGGATTTGCATTGTATTTGGAAGAAGAAGCTTGGACTTAAGCCTGATAGTGGACCATCAATGCAAGAATCTTCCAAGAGGGCTCTCAAGGAAAGAGATGGGATTCATAAACATGAGATCCTTGTGCTAAACAACACTATTCTCTACTAAACAACAAGGAGAATAAGAAATGTCTAAATAGACAAAATCTTCAAAAAATGTAATCAGATCAACAACCTTCTCATGCTGTCCTCCAATTCCTTTTATAAGATAGAGACCTTGCAAAACCCTAAACCATCTCAATGATTTAGCGTCTTTCACATGTGCCACCTCCAACAAAGACTGCACTGTGCCTCAATGAGGTTTACTTCATCTAGACAACGATGTTGATTTGGTCATGGTTGACCTAGTCAAATGATTCGGCCTCTTTCACACCTAAGTGTGCTTATGTATATAGCCCAGATTTAGCTTTGTTCACATGCGGCATTGATTTATTTGTTGTTTTAGGAGTTTTATTGATCCTCCTTTACAATTTTCTTCACGAAATAGAAATTAAAACAAAACTGAATATTCGCATTAGCTTAGGACTAATTTAGAATATTACAAGGAAAGAGAGATCTAAGGAACAAGTCATGTAGACATGATCTTCGATGGTAGGGGCTCGACATAGGCTATTTCTTCTCTGCCACTCCTAGACATGATTGGATAGGCGGGTCACAAATGACAAAAAGTAGTCAAAAGTTTGGTACCAGTGTCATAAATAAGGATAAGCTGGAAATAAGACAGAAAAGCCAGGACAAGAGTTGCAAAGGTGGTGTGAGAGGATGAAGCCTGATCAACATACCAGTTAAAATATTCACCAGTAAGTGTACGTTGGAAAAACGAAAGATGGACGGAGTCATCGATAATGGAGTTAGACGAGCACCACATGTGGAAAGAGCGAACATGATCTGTAGGATCTTCTCCAGCAAGACCTTCAAACTTGGGGATGTCAGAAGGGAGCTTGGTTTGATCAAGGCCTGCCATATAGGGGAGAAAGGGAGCAACCAGGGTAGTTCCTGTTGCGGTCCCACTAGTATTATTCCCAGCATTATGGTCGAGGCTACCACCAGCGTTACGTCCTGAACCAGACATGGTGAAGGTGATAGGGGGAGAATTGAGGGTGGAACCAGAAGGGGAACCCAATGAACTAGAAGAGGAGTCAGAGTGCGGATTCAGTGGAGTAATATCTCGAATCCTATGTGGAGGAGTAAGTATTCCTATTGGAAACTAAGGATGAAGGCCAAGAAGTCTCTGGGATAAACACCTTGGTTGCGCAATGATGAAGGCACAAACATGACACAAAGGGAAGAGAGACCAACAAGGGTGAAGAGGTGCAGGATGAACTGATTACAATGTTGAAACAAGGGCAAAGAGGTGCAGGATTACTTGATTACAATGTTTAAAGTCTTTTCTTGGCGTTGTTAACTAGGCTCTTCTTCACTTAGGGTGTGTGTGCTAAGTGTGTAAATTTCAAATTTCAAACCCAGAAGTTTGTAGAGAAAAATAAAAAGTGCATTGTATAACTGTAAATAAACCTACGGATAAGAATATATGAAATTGAAATAACAGAAAATAAACAGCTAATTATGCATTATTCTAAACCCAAGGAGGTGGGCCTCTCAATGACTAGTCTATAGGTGGGAAAAAATATATTAAAAACACACTAAAATAGCCAATAGATCTAAGGTCGGGAGGGATAGAGATCTAAAGGTCAAATCTGCTAGAAATAGGTGTAGAAAAACAACAAAAAATTAGAGGAAAAATTGTTATAGATGAGGTGGCGAAAGGCTATGACCTGCAGGGAAACAGAGGGGACCCTAGAGGAAAACCCAAAAAAACTGAAAATATGTGTTTTGGATGGATAAATAGCCAATCTAAAGTGGATCTGAATGTAAGGGATCAAATCTGAGAAAATGGCTTAACACACTGAGATTTTAGACAACCTGCAGCAGCTAAAACTCTTCCATGAAAGGTGGAGGGTATTGAATCCCTAGAGGGATAGGTTCCCACTTAGATGAGTATACAAGAACAAGTATAGGTCCAAAATTGGCGAAGAAAAAAGTCAAACAACCCTGAATAGAGGCCTAGGCGAACCAAGAAAACTTTCAGAAAAACTCCCACAAAAAGTCCAGGTCACAGTTTCTAACATGTTTTCTGTAGAGGTCGCAAGTTTTCACCCAAAAAGTGTGACTTGTACTTTTGGCACTCTCGAGAGTAGGTTTAAGAGGAATGTGTCATCACAGTTGCGGTTGATGCATGTCACCTACGCAACAGGTCCGAAAACACACGGAAGTTAGAATCTTAAATGTTTTAGGGTTTTATAGGTTAAAAACAACATCAAGAAAATAAAAACAAAAAGCTGAAGAGAAATCCTAGAGTTTGAGGTATCTGGATATGTAGGGATGTGAAAAACGACAGAGGTCGTAATCATAAACCCTTGTGGAGTCGCAAGTTGTTAGTATGAATCCTAATCAAAAGTGTACGAAAAAGGCTCACTTTAGCCGTGCATAACAAATAGCCCCAATAGCAAAGATGGTTGCCAATATCTTTAGATCTGCAATTAGTTGACCATGATAAATGCTACAAAAATATAGATCTATCCATTAAAAGACATTAAGCAGTAAATAAAAGAAAGAGTTGCTCCATGCATCCAATAGAAAAGACAAGATTGTTTTAAATATTTTTTGTATTTTTTGACACCTGGGAAGGGAACATAGAAAGATGTTACCAGTTCCCCTAAATGGGATGGGTTCTTGTAAGTCCTCAACACTTTAGATCTAGAATCCCTCTCTCTTGATGGTATAGAAAACCCAGACAAAAATGGAACTCAAAGGGAGCTAACAAGACAAATGGTAGCAAAATATGACAATGATGGTGGATCAAAGTCAGACCAAAAGTATAGATCCAAAGTAATATTTAGGCAACAAAAGCTAGTGAATGAATGGAAAAAACCTTCTATTTATAACAAAATATTGAGTTAGTCTAAATATTGGTGCATAATTATAATTAAACAAATCAAGATCCAACTTTTATGGAATATTTTATTATATTTGTTGGAGGGAAAAAGAATTTGACTTGGGTCAAATCCCTTTATATGTAAATAATAAATAAATAAATGATTTATTTATTGTTTTAAGGATGTGGTAGAGAGATAATCAAATAAATAATGATTTATTTAATTATTTATGAATGATTTAGTCAAATTTAATAAGGAATATTATTTAAATAAGGTTTAAATAATTATTCCTAGAAAATAATAAGATAAATAGTGATTTACCTAATTAATTTTCTTGTTTTTTGTTAAATATGACTAGGAATATTAATTAAGTTGTTTTTTAACTAATTATTCCTTTAGGAAAATCAAACAAATATAGATTTATTTAATATTTCCTTATGGGGTTTCCTGTTTAGACCATAAACAACTTAATAAATGTGGTTTACTAAGTTATTTTTCATAGTGAAAGCAATTTTACTTAGGGTAAAATTGGTCTTACATCATGTACTTACGTTCATCTAATAGTAATAGGTTAGATGACCAAAAAATGGTGTAACAATAGGCAACTCAAATTTAATATCAAGTTTTAACAAGGGTTCTTTACCAATTCATTTTGAGGTATGTTAATGAGTATGGGTGAGGGTTGTAGTAGTGGAAGAGGATGAAGATGAAGGTGGAGATGGTGGTGAGGATGATGGTGGAGTAGATGGTGGCTTATCACCATTTCCATTACCTCCTCCTCCCATAGAACCCTCTCCTCTTGGAGGCCTGGATCTTTCACCCTGCAACCTTGTGTTCCTCTCTTCATAGAGTACTTTTACCATCTCTATCATGTCGAAGAAAGCCTTCCTAAAATACTTCTCATCCTATGTCATGTTATCATTTCCTCCTTCATGAGCCATGATTACTGAAGCCTCAGGTATAATAAAAGGTGAAAGTTATGGTGGACATTGTGGCAATTGTGCCCTCCTTCTCCTTTCTCCAACTAGAGAACTTGCACTGACAAGATTTCCTTCTCCTCCCTCAAGCTTCATTAACCTTGTAAGCATTTAAACACTTGCAAAATAATTAAATCCTCCTTGCACAAGTAAACCTAGTGCTCTGATACCAACATGATCTGAATGGGAATATTAGTGTTTTCTGTGCTAAGATCCAATTCAGAATATAAAAAAAGTTATTGAGGATTATGAGGTAAATTGCAAGTTAAACATGAGTTTTTATGTGTTTTTATGTGGATTTATTGAGAAAATTAACATAAAAAAACACTAAACAAAAACATCTATGAGACATGAACATCACCATAACAGTAACACAACAACACATGATGAAGGACTTCACCCTTCTTGGGCTGCATCTCCTTGGTCCAACTTCCAATGGCTTGGCACTATTCTATTATCCTCAAAAGTGTTTTTACATATGTTTTCAATGCTCAAACAACTATGAAACCTACTCCAATGGCTGAAGAATGCCAAAAAATGTCTATGTAGCCTCCTTTTGCTCCAAAATTTGTCAAAAACTTCATTAGTTATGGCTTTCCCAAGTTTTGGCACAAACTTCTCCACAATTGCCTCCAAATCCATCACCATCCTACAAATACGCTCGAAATTTCACTAAGTGGGCACTAAATTTGCCAAAAATTTAGCAAAATTGTTGACGCATTAATTTTACCTATAACACATTAATGACGAATTTCTAACCATATTTTATATGGTTAGTAATTTTTTTTTATAATAAAAAAATTGACATGCGGTTAATAGAACACCTTCTCTATGGTTTTGTGTGGACATATGCTACCGATTTTGAGGGACCATTGGATGTTATGGTTAGTGGGGCTAGCCTTCTCCCTATGGTCCCACCCCTGGCGGTGACTAGGCTTGGGGCTAGACCCTGATCCCCTCCCCCATGGTGGAAACCACATCAAATTAAAACTATGTTGACACCAACATATGGTAAGAAATAAATGTGTGGTGCAATGGTAATGCAAAGTGGTATGTATTGTGAGGTCACGGGTTCGACCTCGACCCTTCCACTTAGAATATAACCACAGTTTTGGTGGCCCTTGGGCTGCCATGTGGCGTTCCCAGTTGGGCCATGTGGTAGCCTCTGATTGGCCTTCAAACAACCAATTACAACATGACATTTTGACCCAATAAAAACGTTCCACTTGGCACAATATCACACACTAGATGAAAAACATCATGTGCATAGTTTCCCTGCCACGTAGGCATGCCCTATCAGCAATACAGACTGCTGACTAGACTATCCTTGCACTTTTTTTTTCCAAAAATTTTATTGTTTGACAAAGTGGACAGAAGGTGTTTATGAAGCATACAATTTATGTTTCACACTAAACAAGTTGTGCCAGATTCAAGACAACTAGCACTATACGTTCATTCAAGTTCCACAACGATCTGACAACTTTGAAATGTAAGCATTTTTCCAAGCACCTGATCACTCTCCCTTATCACTCCCTCTCTCTCTCCACCTCTATCTCTCAATGCATTTTCTCTTACCCCCCTCTCTTTACCACTCCAAAGCCATCTCTCTCTCTCTCTCTCTCTCTCTCTCTCTCTCCCCCCCTCCTCTCTCTCTCTCCCCCCCCCCCCCTCCTCTCTCTCTTCCTTCCTCTCTCTTTGTGTCTCTCCCACCTCTATGTCTCTCTCCCACACTACATTCCCCTCCATCTCTCTTTGTCTCTCTCTTAAATATGATCCCATTTTATTTTATTTTAAAAAGTATCTAAATTAAAATAAAAACATAATTGGTTGTAAAATATTAAACCTATATTTTCTATCAATCATGTCAAAGAAAATAAAATAATAAAATAGTTTAAAGAATCACGAACTATATTTCCTCTATCATTAGTCACTTCTCTTTATCTCTTTTCTTGGATATTTGGTTTAAATGCATCTATCCTAGTTCTTTATAATATTATTTATATTATATAAATTTCACATATGTATATATAAAAATATTCTCATTTTTAATTTATTAAAACCTCAATTTAATCTGTATGGGAATATTTTTACTAGTAGTGGGGATGGTGGGTTTAGATATACCTCAAAAGTAATTATGAACTTTTTTCTTTTAGATTTAATTAGAAAATATTATAAAAATAAATTAAAATAAAATATTTGTAAAATACTTTGATTTTGAAATAAGTTATGGTTTTTGGGCATGTGGCATTGATAAGCCAATGACCATGCTATTGGTCCATGGTATTGTAACATAATAATTAAAAGCCTAGATCCATAACATAATAATCAAAATCCTAGATGATCCGTCATATTGATAAACCTTCATATTACCCCATGGTATTGTAAAAGAGTGTATTTATAAGTTAATAATATCCATGGTAAATATTCATGATTAGAAATCTTGTTATATTGTAAATATTAAGTTTTTATCAACTTATTAATTAAGTTTAAAAATTATTATGCAATCATTATTTTAATATATACTGTATATATTGTTAACTGGATGTTAATTTATAACTATTATTTATGTGTTACATATTTTAATGTGTTATGTATATTTTAATTTCTTTTATCAAATGGTTCGTAATTTTATTAATAAAAAAAAATTTCGAATATAAAAAAATTGAATCTAAAAAATATCTGACACCTCAAATCTCAAAATTAACATCTAACATCTAACGCTCATGCTCACCCGTCTAACACTCACCCATCCACAGTAAACTGGGTTGTATAGCACCTCTCATCGCAATAACTTTAATGATGAAACATGATGAAATAAAAATTTTGGATGCAAAGTGACAATGTACTAGTGTTCAATTATAGAAAATGTGAATAATAAGAATGTAGTCAATTACAAATAGTCTTCATTGTCATCAATATCAAAGTGTTTTCTTATACTATTCTTATTGTCACCCAAATTGCTCCATGTAATTCATCCAATAATTCATCAATCACAGGAATGGGAAATTTGTCTTTAATGGTGAGCTTATTGAGTTTCCTATAATCCAGACACATTCACCATGATCCATCCTTCTTGTGTACCAATACTATAGGAGCAGAGAAACAACTTTGACTAGGTTGAATTATACCCGCCTCTAACATTTCTGCAATCATACATTCAATTTCGCTCTTTTGGAATTAAGGATATCTATAAGGCCTGATGTTTGGAGGAACACTTCCTGGAATCAAATGAATAGCATGATCATGATCACGAATAGGTGGGAGTCCTTTGGGAGTTTCAAACACCTTGGAATGATTGTCCAAGACTTGTTGGAGATCTGCAAAAATAGATGATTTTGATGTTGGAACTTCTAGTGAGCATAATTGTGCAATTACGCCTCGCTGTTCTTTCTTTAGAAGCTTTGTCATGACATTAGAGCTTATTATCCTTCCTGGCTTCCCCGCAATACCCCGTAATTCAACTTCCTTTTCTTCTGAAAAAAATTTCAAGAAAAGTTCTTGAAAATTAAAAGCTACCGTCCCCAAAGATTGTAACCATTGTACTCCTAGTACAACATCAGCACCTCCCATAGGAATGGCAAGCATTGGACTAGTCAATACATATTCCCCATGGTTAGCTTGATATTATGGCATTTTCCAGAGCAATTTATAGTTCCTCCATTTGCAACCATCACTTGACATTCTGGTGCTGGGTATAGGAAACAATTTAATTCCTCGGCTACCTTACAATGAATAAAATTATGGGTGCTACCTGAATCAATCAACACTATTACCTTTTTCTTCTTGATTTGTCCTTTTATCTTGAGAGTTTGAGGAGTGGTAATTCCTGCCAGTGCATTACACGATATGGTCGTATTCATTTCTTCCTCTTCTGGGGCTGGTTCCTGGTGTATATCCTCTTCTTGTTCATTTTCTTCTTCCTCTTCACAATCTATGTAAAATAATTTCTTCTCAGGACACTTATGACCTTTAGTGTATTTGCTATCACAACTGTAGCAAAGCCCTTTTTCTCTTTTTTCTTCCAATTGTTGTGGTGTCAACCTTGTAGGTTGTGGAAATCTAGGCGTAGCCACACTTCCTCCTTTATAGAATTGAGTGGTAGGCTTCCTTGTTGCCATAATTTTACATTCAACTTTTCTTGCCAACCTGAATGCCTTCTCCAATGAATCAGGTTCCAGAACACGAACTTCATGTTGAATGTTATCTTTTAAAGTGCCTATGAAGAGATCAATCCTGTGTTCCTCTGGAATATCAGTTACCCTTATATTCAATTTTTGGAAGTCCTTAATGTGTTGCCCCACTAAACCCTTTTGTTTGAGATTTATCAATTGGCTAAAGAAGGTGTTGCTCTTTGTATCCTCATAATGTGCTATCATTTCCTCCATTAAAATTGACCAAGTGACAATTTTTTTATGGGAGCAAAGCCATCGATACCATACAAATGTATTTTGTTCTAAATGTAAAGTTGCAATGCGTACCTTTTGTGTGTTTTTTACATTATGGAGATCAAAATATTGCTCCATCTGTAGTATCCATGTTACAGGATCCTTTCCATCAAACTTCCTCATATCCATTTTTGGAATATGGTGGTTCTTCCCGCCAACATTAGAGTTTATCAAATCACGATTAACATTGATTTTTTTCTCATCATGAGGTTCTTCTACTATCTTTTCACCATTAGGAAACATTTCTTGTATCAACTTTGTCAAACCTTCGATGTCTGCTTTTAGATCATTCTTCATGTTTTCCATGTTTTCTTTCATGTCATCCATCTTAGCTTCCATGCCAGCTTCCATGCCATCCATCTTAGCTTCCATGCCTTTCTTCAAACTGTCCATCTTCTCTTCCTTGCCTTTCTTCAAAACTTCCATTTCATTTTTTGTTGCTCTTTGCGAGAGTGAAATTTGTTGCACTTGCTCTTGTAATTTTGATAGATCATGTTGCAATTCTTCATCTTCATGAGTCATAGTAGAGCCTTCTGAAGGCCTAATGGGTGTTGAATTATTTTTACGGGGCATATTTTAGAACCCAATACTGATATCTATTCTACAATATGCCCTTGGAATCAATTCAAATTGATTCTTCAAACAAGACTTATGCAATTCAAAAAAAAAATACACACCTTTTTCTTGCTTTTGAGGAGCTCGATATTGAAATTGGATTATCTCTATTATTGCAGCACTTCAATATCTGAATTTCAGTACTGAAATATCCCTCTGAATTATCTTTCGAATGCCATAGGTCTGACCTGATTTGGATTCTCCAAGACAAAGTTTCATTCAATCTCCCAAAATGACCTAATTATGGAGTGGTTCAGTAGAGCGCACTTGTTTGACTTGCCACGTGTCACTATTTCATCCTTTGTCTCTGAAATTTATGGCCAAGAAACTACAGTCCGTGTGCTTGTGACCAATTTTTATATCACTCCAATCTGATGCCCAGAGAGAGAGTTATTGAAATTTTCCCACGATCACCTCTTTGAGATGAAATTCAGGAGCATGAAAAAGAACTACCTTCCACAGATCATATCTCCAAAAATATTGTGAACCAAGATTTGAAATTTCTTTGAAAAATTTCCTTGGGATTTCATCTTTGCACCATATGAATTTCATATTCTAAACCTTCACAGAAAAAAAGTTATAGCGCAAATTCCACGATGACCTGTTTAGCAGCCTGAAAAAATACCTAACTTCCACAGATCATATCTCCGAAAATATTGCGAACCACGCTCTGAAATTTTTACAAAATCTTCCTCAGGATTTCAGCTTCTCACCCTAAAAATTTCAGCTTCTGAAACTTTGTAGAAACAAAGTTATAGTGAAAATTTCACAATGACCTGTTTGGAGCAGCGAAACCCTAGAATCCAAAGCTCTGATACCAAATGTTGTGTAACCAGCTCCAAAAACAGAAGAAAAGAGATATCAACGCCTTAGAAATAAGCCACTTTGAAGGGGAAACCTCCAATACATTACATAAATGAACAATTATTGGATGATCCAATTTACAAAACCTCCTTTCTATATCTAGTAGTTCATGGGGCCATAATGTAATCCTAGTGGGCCACAATGTAATCCTAGCCGACCTAACAATAATAATTTAAGGGCACAATAATAATAAAATGTGGGTTACAAGGGTACAATAATAACAATAAGGGGGTTACACTAACAACAATAAGGAACTATACTAGTAATATAGGGACCTAACACGTTGTCACAGAAGAGCAGGTTATTTCTCGTGCCCAATATTTAGACTTGATTTATACTCAGTCTGGCATGCTCTATGAAAAAAATCCTAATGCGCCGAGATCTAATTTTACTGTTCCTCCTGAATTAAAGGATTCTCATCTCAGAGACGGCTTCATTGGCACTACAAGCACACATCATAATAATACATCTGATCCTACACCTTGTTCCAAAATTAGTGCCATGTCATTTGACAAGGGAAAAAGTGAAAAGCAACCCAGAAGTAAGAAAAGGGGGAAATCTAGGAAAGAAAACTTCTAACCCACAAGAAAGATCATTTGATCAGTCGTCTAGACCTAGGAAACCTCATTATCTATGCATAATATATAATGAGGAACAATTTTTTTAGGATTTTTCTCACTGTGCTGAAGTCTCAAATATCATTAAGACTTCCAATGCGTTTCTTGTGTTGATAGATCTGCTTTCAAATCTAGACACAAATTTTGTTGCTACGGATCCAGCTTCTAGTTCCCAAGTACTTATGTTGTCTGTCACAAAATATTCAATAGATATTTTGGTGTCAATGCGTAATAAATATTATGGTATTCAAGTCACTGATCGACCTACTACCTCGACTACGAATTCGTCTACGAAATTAGTACCACCTACTGCTATTCCTGAATTGATAATCAAGCCACTAAAGGGAGTAATTTATAAATCGACATATAATCCTTGAGCAAGAGCTGCTCAAAATTATAATATAGTTGAAGATTTCACTCAATCCCCTTCAGCTATGTCTGCTCTTGAGGTATTACAAAATTTTCCCTCCCAAAAGCAAGCTTTATTGTCGACTATTGGTGGAATGGATACACCTAATTCTAATGTTGTCGTCTTTAATCGTATGGGCTATGTGCCGCAACTACCATAAGAATTGGCATTCTCCGTACAAGTAAATGTTCTCAATCACCTTGTTCATCGTACTATTATTGATGAGAGAACATCTACATGTATTATGTCTCTAAATTATTGGAAGTCACTAGGCTCATCGCGCTTATCACAATCATCAACGACGTTGAAGGCTTTTGATGGACGTACATATAAGCCTCGCGGTATTATTAATAACCTGCATGTTGAACTAGGAGGAAAAATAATGAATGCTAATGTCAAGGTTGTTGATGGACCCCTTGTCTATAACATTCTACTTGGAAGGCCATGGGTATATGCAATGACCACAATTTTTTCTACATATTTTAGAATTATTTCCTTTACATATAAAGGTACTATCATAGTTATTAATCAAATATCCTTATTTGTCTTCGCTTCGCAGGTAACTAGAAGTGTTTCGTTCATTCATGCACCCCAACTAGCACTTCAAAACATTGGTGTAGGACTCTTAAAGGATTCCACTCTTATGGGAACATTTGCATTACCGCCACCTATGACGTCTGAAGAAATTACAAGTATAGGGACCTACTACATGACCTCTTCCACTCCATATGGCTTAAGGGAGAGTGTGAATGATTCTAAAATTGTTACGTTGGATGAATTTCTACTGCCCAATCCTATTGAGCTGGCATAGTAATCAATCTATCTGGCTTTGATGGTGAATTTGAAATCAGGTTCGCCAGTTGTTTGCATTGATCATTCCTTAGAATTTGATACTCCATCTGATCCATTTTCCTCAATTTTCATGACAGATGAGAATATTTTGGAAGCCATGATGTCAGAAGGAGAACCATGGGAAGATTATCATCATCATTCCCATATTCCTAATTATGAAGAAAATCATATTAGTGAACTGTATCACCCATTACTCAAAAATTTCTTTTCGAATTCTTTACCTATTACTGAAATTGATTCTGAGAAAAATCTATCAAATATTGAAGAAACCATTTCTATCGATATTTCAACCTAACCTGGCATTGTAGAAAATATTCATGTTGTTGTATCTTGTTCTCCATCAGAAATAGAGTTATATTGCTATCTATTTTGTGAATTCTATGATGTGTTTGCTTGGTCTTACGAGGAAATTCCAGGCATAGATACAATTCTTTTTTAACACACTATTAATATGTATCTTGATGTCAAATCGGTGCATCAACAGATTCGTCCTGTTCATCCAAAGAAAGGCGCTTCCATGAAAGCAGAAGTTGAAAAACTTTTGCGTGCTGGTTTCATTTACCCTATTATGCTAACTGAGTGGGTTTCCAATATCTTTCCTTTCATGAAAAAACAAGGAACCATTAGAGTGTGCGTCGATTATTGTTCATGACCTGTAACCCTCGTTCATCCAAAGGGCATGGTTATATTATTGTTGTAGTCGACTACTTTACCAAATGGGTTGAAGAGATGCCTACATTCAACAACACGGGACAAACAACTGCATTGTTTTTCTTTAATCATGTTATTGCATGGTTTGGGTTCCCGCAGGCTATAGTTACAAATCATGGAAAGCATTTCTGCAACCACATGATGACTAAATTAACTACCAATTTAGGATTGTCACATGATAATTCTACTCCCTATTATCCACAATCAAATGGACAACTTGGGGCTATCAACAAGATTCTTAAACGTATGCTTCAATGAATGATAAAAGTTTGTAAAAGAAACTTGCATTTGATCATGTACTCCGCCTTATGGGCATATCAAACCTTGGTGAGAAATGCATCTACGTTTACCCCCTTTCAATTGGTGTATGATCTGGAAGCTATCTTTCCAATCCAATGTGAAATACCATTGTTAAAACTCGCAATCGACTTGTTACCTGACACCTCAGAAGAAGAAACATGTCTTTTTAATCTCATCCATGTTAATGAAATGCATTGTGAAGCCTAATTGGCCAACAAAGCGCATAAGAGACGTATAAAGGCACAATACGACAAAAATGTCTAGCCTTGCATTTTCTCAGAGGGAAACTTGGTTCTTCTTTATGAGCAGGAAGCTAATGTAATAGGTACAGGAAAATTTGAGCCATTATGACATGGCCCCTAGATTGTCAAAAGAGTTCTTGCTAAGGGTGCCTATGAGTTAGTTGATTATGATGGAACTCCATTGACACAGCCCAGAAATGGGTTGTGTCTAAAACGTTACTATGCTTAATCATGAGCATAGTATTTTTTTGTATTATATTGTATATATATGCTATTGATTTGCATTCACTCTCTTAGTTTGTTTTTATATTTTTCTTGACATTAGTAATCCACTTTACATTTCATTACAGATTTCTGAATCTTCGGAACCATTTGTTAGATATGTTGATGGTGCTAGTCGTAGTACGTATAATATATCCTTTGTACCGTGGGCCATTTTTGCTCCAAACGACGAGTTAGTGAGTTTTCAAGGGATTTGTATTGGTAGATCGACGATAAATATCGCTAAGTATACCACGTTGATCAAACTTCTCTCTGATTCCATTTAATTTGGTATTAACCACATTATCATAAGGTTAGGCTCACAACTTGTGGTATTACAACTTACTAGTGTTTATACTGTTAGAAATCCAACATTGCATAGATTGTTCCTAAGAGTTTGAATTTTGGAAAGGCACTTTGATTTTATTCAATATCAAGCCATTTATAGAAATTTGAACACATTGATTGATTCTTTAGCTAATCAAGTTTTAGGCAGACATTTGAAACACATGTAAAGAAAACATTCACATCATCGAATAGGATTGCATAATAAACATAAGAAAAAATATAAAATCAAATAGATATATAGTTATAGGCTTTTATAAAAATTTGTGCCCAATACACATTCGTCATCTGACCTCAAAATGTATGCAAAATGTCAAAAGTAAACTAGTGGTGCTCATGGTAACATGCTATAGATCTAGCTATCCTATGTAGTAACTCCATCCAACAGTTAGGAACACCTATAGTGTGATGCTACAGTCGCATGGGTAACTCTTCGATCCAGAAATCTGGAATCCTGAAGGTCAATCCCTCTATGTGCTGCCTAAGCTTAGCGAGAGTCTTAGCCATATCAAGATCCTGAAGGACTGCTCTCCCAACAGCCCTCTCTAGTGGCTCATCTGCTACACGCTCTGGTTCCTTCACTAGTTGAACTTGACCAACATCTGCATTACATCAAAAATTTAGTTTAGTTTTTGGAAAACATAAAAAATACAAAAACATTGTATAAAACTTAGGAAAATAAAAAACATGGTCAAAACATTCTTACCTATTGCACCCCACTTAGCACCTTCTCGTAAAGCTAAATCTAGATCTCTTTGGAAATCAATTCCTGCGTATGCATACTCATCGATGGTGACAATCTGCCATCGAAACTAGGCAAAGAACGTAGTTGAGAACATAATCGTCAATTGGCTTACATGCCTACCCATTAGTTCTACCCATATCTGCATCCATGGATCTCTAGGAGTAGACACATCTAGTGTCACATGCGGTGGCTGCATTAGTGGAATCCGTTCTAAGCTAAATGATATGAGGATCGAACAATAACTGAAGTTCTTATTTCTTCCTCCCTTCGCTTTGTTCAATTGATCCTTTATCTAAGAAAGTATAGCTTTAGACTAGTTGAAGACTGTTGGATCCATATAATCTAGCGCGTACTTCATATACGATCTATTCTCTACATGTAGTGTAATGGTGCCAACAAGTTTTGCGATCGTGAAAAGGATAGTTCTCAAAGGAAAATCTCTAACATCCAATTTTTTTATCTTTCCATCTTTTCTTAGCTCTACCCCTGGATAAAAATGTTGCAAAAAATAATCTCTCACAATGTCTCCTTCAATAATGGACCCTAGGAGAAAAATAAGCAAGCCTCTCCTCGAAAAACCTGTAAGAAAGTGTACATCCTCAACTGTTATAGGAACCACTTGTCTCTTAATATGAAATGCCTCGATAGTTGGATTCCATGTTCGAACTAGGAACTCCAAGAGTTATATTTGTTGCTTCATCCCTGATAACTTGAAATACTTTAACAGTCCACAATCTCTTAGGGATCTTATTGTGCCCGGATCATTTAAGGCAATCATATCCTGTTCTTCATTCTCTCTTTACCTCCATGTAAGCGTCATTGCAATTTGATGAAAACTTGGAATACAACCATAAGAACTATTAGATTCCATTCAATGCAAAAAATTGGGCAAATTTGGGCAAAATGTAAAAAAACAAAAATGTAGATTGTGCCCAATGTAGGCTCTAGCAAGAGACAATGCATTCTGTATGCAGGTAACATTTAGTTTAGTTTCTATGCAATGCACTTTTCGATGTCTAAGGGTGCATTTCCCTATTTTGGAGAAGGATTTAACCTAGCGACCCCAAAACCCTAAATTTTGTAGAAATTGGAAATGAAATGATTACTGAACGAAATAGAGGGTTCATATCACTAACCTGGATCAAACGAAAATGAAATCCATCCACAGAAATGATCACAATTAGTAGCTGATGTTTGGGGGAAAAATCAAGTTCAGAGCTCCAAAATGCAAATGGTAACTATGGAATGGTAAAAATGAACGGTAAAAACTCTTTTAATAGTCATTTAATTGTTTGCAAATTATATTTATTGCTATGAATATGGTTTTATTATGTTTTTATCATGAAACGAGTATTTTTAATCTATTTGATGTTGGTCGAAACTGGTCTTACAACTGATGAACACATTAATCGTGCAGATTTATCTTAAGAATGATTTGACCACAAAGCATACTTTTTCTCCCTATTTTTCGAGCTTTTTTAAAAACGAAGAATGATTTGAAGCACATTTTTATCTCTTTTTCAAGCTTCGATAACAATGAAAAAGGAACCCTTGGAGTCTTCTTTCAGCTCTTTTCAAACTTCGATAATGTGAAAATATTGTCAAGCACTTGTCTTTTCGAGCTTGTAAAAGTAAATGAATTAATATCTACTCATTATAAGTTTAACCCTTTTCCAAACTGAGATAGATTATTTACAAAAAAGGAATACCTTCATCGAACATGACCAAAGAGGTTCTCTCATATATTATTTCACTTTTTCGGATCTGAGCGACAAATTTATGAAAAACTACTTTTGTAGTTTTCTTTCGTCCTCTTTTTCAAACTCTCTAAATATGAAAAAGGACTAGGCTATCACTGTTGTTAAGCTCGTTAAAACATAAAATATCAATGGGCTTGTTGATCATGGCAAGAATTAAGTTTCATTCATCACTTGACATGTTAAATTATTAAATAGAGATAATTTATTCGCCCGAAGGGTTGAATTATAGATCAAAAAAATGTTATCATCAAGCTTGTTAAAAAAAAAGAGGTACTGGTCGAGAAATGACGGGGGAAAATTTGGGAAAGTGAAGAAAACCTTTTACTGTAGCAGGTTGCTCTTGAACATGACACTTCACTCCATCTATTGGCAATATGATACAATGTGTTGTCCTTGATGGCAGCCTACTTGATGAAGTTTTGATGGCAACCTTGTCCTTGATGGAAACTGACTTGATGAGCTATCTTTGATAGCAACCTATTTGTTAATGATGGATCTACAGACCAGTACAGAAGTTACAAAAGAAAGAAATTCCAGTAAGTGCCAGAATAACGATGAACAGGGTATGTCACAAATCATACACAGGTTTGTAAAGGCTAAGTAGCGTATATACACAGAAAATTACATGCCAAGTAGTGTATTCCTATTTGCGCTCTAAATTTATAAAACCAAGGGGCATTACCATGGTTTTGGCACATTGTATTGAGTGCTGGATTATCTATTTGATCTCGTCCAGGAATACCATCAGTGGTTGAGTGGTTTTGACTCATGGTATTGATAAAGGTTAAAACTATTCAAGGAGGAGAAGATCATAGTGTAAGGTGTGTACGAGTAAGGGTTATTGATGAATAAATATCTCTAAGGAATATCTGCATGGATGAACTCTGTTATTAATTGATACATCTAAATATATGATGCACCCATGGATCTAATGATGGATCAAGATCTCTAGATCTGATGATGATGAATCACCAAGATGATCTGTAGAAGAAGAAATGGTGAAGATCTGGCGCAAAATCTGCTGAAGGTAATGAAGAAATTTGGGTAAGTTTATAGATCTGATCTGTTCTGCAAAGTTTTCCATTTACAGATCTATATGCTAGTTTACCTCGGCAAAAGCGCGTGTATACGTGGGTTTGGTTAATGAAAATCGCGTATAGGATTTTTCTGAAAAATAAAATACACAGATGTATACGCGGGTTGGTGTGCAGGAAAGCGTGTATGTACGCAGCTTCAGTAAATAAAAGTAGCATATGCTGTTTGAATTAATGAAGTTCAGGGTTGAGTTTGTATCTGCATATCTATTCTAAAGTTTGGGTTATTTCTGATATTCTGGTTGCAGCGGTCTCACTCCTCTGTTTGAAGTTTTGGGCAAAGTATGTTTGTTGATGATAAGTGAAGGGTTATGTTGAAGCTGTTTGATCCAGTATGAAAATTGATGAAACATGGTCTGCAGTGGGTCTGAGGGTTGAAGCCTTCAGTATGGAAGTAGAAGCTTCCTGCCAGTAGAAGCTGGTGTTATGTTTAGGGGGTTGAAGCTCCCTTCCAGGAGAGGCTGGTAAACGAGTTCAGGGGGTTGGAGCTCTCTTCTAGTTGCAGTTGGAAAACAAGAGAAGGTTGCAGCCTTTTGCAGGTAGAAGCCTACGTACTGATATGAGTCTGGATCAGTACTATGTTGTAAAAAGTTTTCTATATAATAAAGATTGAAGGCTGAGACGACAATAGTGGTGGTTTTCTCCTGAATTGGGTTTCCACCTTAAATATTGGTGTTCATGTGTTTGATGCTTTATTCTATTGATTAATGCTCTTAACATCTAATTTGATACATAACTAATAAATCTGTTTATAAGGTTGCTTCAGAGAATTGTTCTAAATCTGGAAAGTTAAATCTGCATACGCTAGTTTCCTTCTGCATTTTCACGTACATACACTAGTTCTGTTCACAAAAACCGCGTATGGAAATATGCTCAAAGAAAAAGTTGAATTTAATTTTATAAGCTCTAAATACTGATTCACCCCCCGCCCTCTCAGTATTTTTCCCAACAATTGGAATCGGAGCGGGTCCTTTTGAAAAAGCTTAGCTGCTAGAGGGAAGATCAATCAAGATGAGCAATCAAGAAGGAACAACATCTATCAGACCTCCACTCTTCAATGGAAACAATTTAATATTCTAGAAAACAAGGATGAGATCCTATCTTCAGTCTCTGGGAGTAGATGTTTGGACTATTGTTAAAGGAGGATATCAATATCCAGCTGCAACACCAACATATCGAACAGAAAGAAAGAATTATGAAACAAATGCAAAGACGGTCAATGCTCTATTGGGAAGTCTAATTGAATTAGAATTTGTCAAAGTCATTCTGTTGGATACAGCAAAGGAAATATGGGACAAAATCATTCTAAGTTATGAAGGTGATGCAAAGGTAAAAAGTGCTAAACTCAAAACTCTCAAAATTCAATATGAGAATCTAAAAATGCATAATGAGGAGAGCATTGCCAATTTATTTTTATGTCTTGATGATATTGTAAATCATATGAGAAATCTAGGAGAAACAATAACCAAAACTACTTTGGTTGAGAAAGTTTTAAGATCACTAGCGGCAAAATTTGAGTCAAAAGTTTCTGCTCTTGAAGAAAAGCAGGATCTTCAAAATCTTACTGTGGTGCAACTTCATGGCATACTAACTGCATGTGAAATGAGAAGAGGAGGACCATATAAAGTCAAAGAAGTTGTCTTTAGAGCTTCTACAAAAGGGAAAGAAGTACAAGAGACAGAAATATTAGGGTATATCTCAGAAGAAGATGAGGTAAATTTTGTAAAGAAACTTCAACTTGGCATAGGATGGTTCAGAGGTAAGCTTCCTTTCAAATGTTTTTCTTGTG
Organism: Pinus albicaulis; assembly: GCA_034641835.2. Lineage (NCBI taxonomy): Eukaryota > Viridiplantae > Streptophyta > Pinopsida > Pinales > Pinaceae > Pinus > Pinus albicaulis. The sequence continues at coordinate 966,961,245 of CM076570.1, read as the reverse complement.
GAAGAGTTGATCATTATGCTGCTAAATGTCCTTACAAATAAACACATGAAAAGGGGAAGGAAGTAGCAAGAAGGAATAAGAATCGGTTTAACACTAGAAAAAGTTACTATACTCATGAAGACAGTGATGGGTTATCTGACAGTGAGGAAGAATGTGAACAAGATCTTAGACTTCTCATGGCATTTGAAAAAGAATATAGAGAAGAAAAAGATAATTTTATGGATGCTTTATAGGACAATGATTTTATTTATGAATTCAATCAACTCAAAATATGCTTAGAAGAAAGTAAAATATCCATAGAAACTCTAAAAAATCAGCTTGAAGAAAAGGAGAAACACAATGAGAAATTAGAATGTGAAATAGTAAGTCTAAGGAAAGAAATTGAGAAAGTGAAGACTTTGAATCTTAGATTTTCTAAAGGATCTGAAACCTTAGATGAGATTATCAAGGTACAACATTCTCCTTTTATAAAGATAGGTCTTGGATATATCGGAGAATCCTCTCAGACTTCAGCACCAAATTATCTAAAAGTAGCTACGACCAGTACACAACATTATACCACTCAGCAAGGGAATAAAGAATCTTCACAGGTAAAGCATGACCATCTCAATTCAAATAACACTAACAAGAATACCTTTCAGGTAAATTCAAGTAGAAGATTTCATGATCACAGAAATTTCTTCTTCAATGGACAATGTTTCTCATGTCACAATTTTGGTCATAAAGATTTTCAATGTGTTGCATATAAAACCATCATGACAAGAGAAGAAAGAAAGAAAAGTATTGATATTGGAACAAAAAGGAATACCTATAACAACTTTTCTCCTCTTCAAAATGAAGTTGAATGTGCTTATTGCAATAAATTTGGCCATGAAGAATCTGAATGCAGGAGAAAAGTCCAGCCAAAAGAGAAATTTCCTTCAAGCTCCAAAGTGTGGAAAAAGAAGGAATTATAGGTTGAAAATTGTGGCATAGCTTTATTTGTAGAAGGTGAAGACAATTAATGGTACATTGATAGTGGATGCTCAAAACACATGATAGGTGACAAAAAAAAAATTCTTGCATATAGTGCTCTAGAAAAGGAGAAGAATGTTACATTTGGAAATGATACTCTTGCTATCATTAAGGGAAAATGGTCTGTTTTTCTAAAAGAAAAGGTGAAAGCTAATAATGTCATGTATGTGGATGGATTAAAGCATAACCTGTTAAGTTTAAGTCAAATGTGTGATCAAGGAACTGAATTTGTATTTAATTCAAAAGAATGTGTGGTACGTGATCTTGATATAGGTAAAACTATTATAAAAGGAAACAGAACTGCAAGCAACCTGTATGTATTGAAGAACTGCAAGGAACAATGTTACTTGAGTAAATTTTCATAAAATTGGCTATGGCATAGAAGGTTGGGGCATCTAAGCTTCTCTCAAATCAACAAATCAAGCAGACTTAAAGTTGTTCGTGATCTTCCCAATATTACTCCACCTGAAAGTATCATATGCAAATCTTGCGAATTCGGTAAACAAACCAGAGTACAATTTAATTCCAAGGAAGGACAAGTAAGCCTCTTGAACACATTCATACTAACATATGTGGACCTGTGAGGAAAAAGTCACCACATGGTGAACAATACTATATCTTATTTATTGATGATTTCACTAGAATGTGTTGGATTGGGTTGATGAAACACAAAGATGAAGCATTTGAGAAATTTCAGATCTTCAAAGCACTGGTTGAAAATGAACTAGATCTAAAAATCAAGTGTCTTAGATCTGATCGAGGAGGAGAATATACTTGAGATGAATTCCTTGAATTTTGTGAACAACATGGCATAAAAAGACAGGTTTATGTAGCTGTCACTCCACAACAAAATGGCATTGCAGAAAGAATGAATAGAACAGTTCAACAAATGGCTAGAGCTATGCTTGATGATTCCAGAACACCTGACACATTCTGGGGAGAAGCAGCACACACAGTGGTAAATATTCTTAACAAGGCACATGTTCGTGTACACAGTGATAAAACTCCATATGAACTCTGGTATGGTAATCCTCCCACTGTGAAGCATTTTAGAGTTTTTGGAAGAAAATGCTTTATCAAAAATAATGATGAAAAACTTGGCAAGTTTGAAACCAGAGCAGATGAAGGAATACTTCTTGGTTACTCCTATAGGAGTAGAGCATATAAATGTTACAATAAAAGACTTCGGAAGATTGTTGAATGTATTGATGTTGTTATTGATGAGCATCTGCAGCTCCAAAAGAAGAAAAAAAAACAACAGATGAAGACTATGATGACGTGTATCCTTCTACATAAAATAGAAATGATATAGAAAGTGAACCTAATGAAAAACCCGAAGATGATTTATCTGAAAAATCTCCATCCAGATATGTTCAAAAGAATCATCCAGAATCTCAAATCTTGGGAGAAAAGGGATCAGGTGTACAAACAAGAAGGACTCTTGTGGGATCTTCTAGCTATATGGAATTTCTATCCACTATTGAACCACACAATTTCAATCAAGCTAGCAAAGATGAATGTTGGATTCAAGCCATGAATGAAGAGCTTGATCAAATTGAAAAGAATCACACTTGGGAATTAGTACCAAGACCTGATGACAAAAATGTCATTGGAACTAAATGGATATTCAAAAACAAGTTAAATGAGAATGGGGATTTTATAAGAAATAAAGCTAGACTTGTTTGCAAGGGGTATACTCAAAAATAAGGTATATAATTTGAAGAAACTTTTGCTCTTGTAGCTAGACTTGAAGCCATAAGAATGTTTCTTGCTTTTTCTAGCTTCAAACAAATCAAAATTTATCAAATGGATGTTAAATTTGCTTTTCTCAATGGTGATCTAGAAGAAGAAGTTTATATAGAACAACCAAAAGGATTCATCTTGGGAAATGATGAAAAAATTGTTTGTAGACTTAAAAAGGCTCTATATGGTCTAAAACTAGCTCCAAGGGCATGGTATTATCGTCTTGACAAATATCTTCATCAACAAGGATTTTCAAAGGGGACTGTTGATAGCAACTTATACACAAAAACTGAAAATGATAAACTATTGATTGTGGTTGTATATGTTGATGATATCATTTTTGGAAGTAATGAAGAATCTATGAGTTAGAAATTTGCTTCTATTATGCAGCAATAATTTGAAATGTCTTTATTTGGGGAACTAACATTCTTTCTTGGCTTGCAAGTACAAAAAACAATAGATGACATATTCTTATCACAAGCAAAGTATCTTAAGAAAATTCTAAAGAAGTATGGCATGGAGGAGTGTAAACCTGTAAGTACACCAATGATAACCAGATGTAATCTCAGTTCTCATGATGATTCTCCCACAATGAATCAACCAGAATACAGATCTATGATAGGAAGTCTACTTTATCTCACTGGGACTAGACCAGACATTATGCATGCAGTTGGGATAGTTGGATGATTTGAAGCTAATCCAAAAGAGTCTCACCCTTTTTTGGATCAAATAATATTCAAATATCTACAAGGAACTCAAGACTTTGGACTATGGTATCAAAGAATGCTGATCTCACTCTTCATGCTTACAATTGTCTGATTAGTGGAAATGTTGATGATCGGAAAAGCACTAGTGGTGGTGCATTCTATATGGGGCCCCGGTTAGTTTCTTGGTTCAGCAAGAAGCAAAGCTCTGTTTCCTTATCTAGAGCAGAAGCAGAACATGTGGCTGCCGCATCATGTTGCACTCAACTTCTTTGGATGATGAAAACCTTACAAGACATTCAAATCAAATGTTCACCTCCTATCTCTATTATGTGTGACAATACAAGTGCCATCAGTATCTCAAAAAATCCTGTTATGCATTCCAAGACTAAGCACATTCCCATCAAGTATCACTTCTTACGTGAAAAAGTGCTTGAAAAAAAGGTGAAGTTGGAGTATGTTCCTTCCAAAGAACAAGTTTCTGATATATTTACCAAACCTTTACCCAGAGAAGCATTCGAATATCTCAGAAAAAAGCTGGGAGTAGTCTTTGTCATGCAGAGGATCAAATATACTTAAATTCAAAAGATTAAATTGGATACGCAGGTTTCATGAAGGACAGTCGCGTATATACGCGATTGTTTACACAAAAAACCACGTATGGGCATTTACTAACAGAATTTTTTTGGGTCAACATTCTTCAGCACAGCTGCAGTGCTGTTTGGCATCTATGGTGATGTTCTAGTTCTCATAATTCTGTTTCATTCTCTGATGTTTTTGATAAATAAGCCTTGATGATTTGTTATTGAAAGTGTTCAGGATGCACAGTTTCAAGGGGAGCATTAGCCTTACTAAGAGTAATGCATTGTTGGAATTATGATGGTTCTGAAATATGATCTCTCTCTTGAGGTCTCTTTGGTATTGGTTATAAAAATTCATATTTGTAATTTGATGAAAAAGTTATGTTGAGAGCTATGATGTAAATTGTAATATTCGGTCATGAAAGGACTTGTTCAATTTTGTAAACCCACTTGGTTGGGTACTTGAGTCACATATGTAAATCCACTTGGTTGGATCATTGATGTAAGTATGAGTCCTTGGTGATAGGAAAGGTCATAGAGTCATGTCCTTCATTGAAAAATATGTTTGAAGATTCAACATGAACTCGGGGAGAGCATGGTCACTTCAGTGCACATCAAATCTACAGAGCTCTTCTTTCTACAAGAGAAGAAAAACCTTGTTTTGGTCCACCCTTTGCCCTTGATGTCAAAGGGGGAGAGTATCATGGTGTTTAAATAATGGTTATAATCAATTCATCTATCTATTGTGGTGACCAAACACCATCATGGTTGCCATCAAGTCCAAAGGGGGAGATTGTTGGCAATATGACACAATGTGTTGTCCTTGATGGCAACCTACTTGATGAAGTTTTGATGGAAACTTTGTCCTTGATGGAAACTGACTTGATGAGCTGTATTTGATAGAAACCTATTTGTTAATGATGGATCTATAGATCAGTACAAAATTTTCAGAAGAAAGAAATTCCAGTAAGTGCTAGAATAATGATGAACAGGGCATGTCACAAATCATACGCGGGTTTGTAAAGGCTAAGTAGTGTATATATGTGGAAAATTACATGCCAAGTAGTGTATGCCTATTTTCGCTCTAAATTTATAAAACCAAGGGGCATTACCATGGTTTTGGCACATTGTATTGAGTGATGGATTACCTATTTGATCCTGTCCAGGAATACCATCAGCGGTTGAGTGGTTTTGACTCATGGTATTGATAAAGGTTAAAACTATTTAAGAACAAGAAGATCATAGTGCAAGGTGTGCATGAGTAAGGGTTATTGATGAATAAATATCTCTAAGGAATATCAGCATGGATGAACTATGTTTTTAATTGACACATCTGAATATATGATGCAACCATGGATCTGATGATGGATCAAGATCTCTAGATATGATGATGATGAATCTCCAAGATGATCTGAAAAAGAAGAAATGGTGATGATCTGGAAAAAAATTTTCTGAAGGTAATGAAGAAATCTGTGTAAGTTTATAGGTCTAATCTGTTCTGCAAATTTTTCCATTTATAGATGTATACGCTAGTTTTTCTCGGCAAAAGCACGTGTATACACGGGTTTGGTTAATGAAAAGCGTGTATAGGGTTTTTCTGAAAAATAAAATACACAAATGTATACGCGGGTTGGTGTGCAGGAAAGCACATATGTACGCGGCTTCAGTAAATAAAAGTAGCATATTCTATTTGAATTAATGAATTTTAGGGTTGAGTTTGTATCTGCATATCTATTCTGAAGTCTGGGTTATTTATGATATTCTGGTTATAGCAGTCTCACTGTTCTATTTGAAGTTTTGGGCAAAGTATGTTTGTTGATGATAAGTGAAGGGTTGTGTTGAATTTGTTTGATTCAGTATGAAAATTGATGAAACATGGTTTGCAGTGGGTCTGAGGGGTGAAGCCTTTAGTATGGAAGTAGAAGCTTCCTGCCAGTAGAAGCTGGTGTTATGTTCAGGGGGTTGAAGCTCCCTTCCAGAAGAGAAGGTTGCAGCCTTCTACAGGTAGATGCATGTGCACTGATATGAGTCTGCATCAGTACTATGTTGTAGTAGAAGCATGTGCACTGATATGAGTCTGCATCAGTACTATGTTGTAAAATTTTTTCTATATAATAAAGATTGAAGACTGAGACGACAGCAGTGGTGGTTTTCTGCCGAATTTGGTTTCCACCTTAAATATTGGTGTTCATGTGTGTGATGCTTTATTCTATTGATTAATTCTCTTAACATATAATCTGATACATAACTAATAAATCTGTTTATAAGGTTGCTTCATAGAATTATTATAAATCTGGAAAGTTAAATCTGCATACGCTAGATTCCTTCTGCATTTCCACGTACATACGCTAGTTCCGTTCACACAAACTGCGCATGGAAATCTGCTCAAAGAAAAAGTTGAATTTAATTTTATAAGCTCTAAATACTGATTCACCCCCCCCCCCCCTCTCAGTATTTTTCCCAACACCGTCACCGTGACTGTTTGGGTTGGGTAATCTTCTTGACAATTCATTCATACCTATGGTTCATCATACCTTCACTTCGGTTTTGGGTCAATGCTTCCAACTCATCTCAGTGTCACCAATATGTTCAAGAGAAGTCATCGAGTGAGTACTCATCCTTCTGAAATACTTATAAACCATCATTCTTATGACCATCATCCCTGAAAATTTCTATATCAAGTTATACCTTTGTCTCCGAAATTGGTAACTCCAATTTCACAATAATGTGGCTTCCTGTCGACGACAAATAATTATCCAGGAATTTCACATAGAAACATTATATTCCAACACAATGAGGCTTTTTACAACATCGACAAGACCCTCGCTTCCGAACTTTTGACCAAAAGATTTTTTTTTGTGTTCGAGATCAAATCATCTATTCACGCCTTACAAAATGTACTACAGTACCTTCAGGGCCACTGACATCAATGGTGGTTCTCTTGAATTTTTTAACAACTCACATCATTGGCTGGTAATCAAATGATGTCTTTCAATGTTCGACTATAGATCATATATTCACATGGCTAAACTTGTACCCAAATTATCGAGTTAACGAGATAAGAAGTCCTCAGATCTAGTTTCAGCCATCAGGGATACGATTTCGGGATTGTTATACACATCATCTATACGACGACCTTACATACAGATTGTCATCTGAGCATGGGCATATATCTATAGACATGTATGTATTAGGAAACATTCCAATGTCGACGACTTTCTGAATTATGTACATGTTGTTAGATTTTTTATGTGCTGAACATGGGAATGCCTACCCTCGGCAATTATGATCAAGAGGATATATCATGATGTAATGTATTGTAATATTGATGAAGGTTGCCACTCCGCTTCATCTCCAGCCCATCACAGTGTAAAGAATCTCAATCAAAATATTGTTATTATTATTTTGACTTTATTCTTTAGGGGCAATTGTTATAGGTCAATTTGGGCACCATTCCCAATGACCTAGTTAACTAGACATCATCTCCAGGACCAGCCCATCACAGTGTAAAGAATCTCAATCAAAATATTTTTATTATTATTTTGACTTCATTCTTTAGGGTCAATTGTTATAGGTCAATTTGTGCATCATTCCCAATGACCTGGTTAACTGGACATCATCTCCAGGACCAATGAATAGGGTCTATCATCCCCTATCATTTCAGTTTTTATATGCCCTAAGACAAATAACAAGAAAAATCATCCATGAATTTCATTTGCAAAGGTTTCCAGGAATTGAAGTTTATAATATAACATATGAGACCTCACCAATGCTGCCTCTAAAGGGACTAAGTGAATTGCATACGAAAGTGAACCCATTCAACAGTGGTCTGCAAATCACTTCCTGACATTCAAGGGTGCATTGGTCACATTAGGAGTGAAATTCTCATTTTCTGGAATCTCCACTTGGACGGTGCCTTCTAGAAGAGTTCACATGTGTCAAACTTTGAATCCATGTGTCGATTTGACATCTAAAATATTGGGAACATGTCTTGCCTATTATTGGAAATTCATTAATTATAAAACTACCTTCAACTCCTCTATAAATTGAGCATAGATCTTAGTGTTTGAGAAGGAATAATTTGAGTAGATAAATGTTGGTGGAATTTCAATTGAGGAATTGATTTGAGTCACATGCTGCTGGAGAGATGTGCATTGTGACGAGGATGGGATGATGCTAGAGATGGTGACACTAAATCAATCACTGGGTTGTAACCTCGCCTTCTATCCATTAATAAATATTACTGTTTACTTTCCCACATTTTTATCTGTATAAGCTCATGTATTTCATATTATGAATTCTTATTTGATTCATATGGTTCATGTTTTATTGATTTAACTAAATAACTTGAATACACATCTATATTGTTGCTATATTTTCTTGTTTAGTGTTCATCTTTGCAGAGAATATTTTCGCAACTTAGCTCAGATTTGAAGCTACAGCAAGAGTGATAGAAGGAGAATAGGAATTGCTTGGACTCCAAGTAAGTTCTTTGATGTGTTTTTTGCATCTATTTACTGTTAGGAAAAGTAGTTTCAAAGTCTTTAACCTTCTGTTCTCTCTCTCTCTTTGCCTTCTCCGTCTCTCACCTGATTCTAAATCTCTTCCCTCCTACTATCATCTATCCCTCTCTCTCCATTTCCTTATCACTCCCTATATATCTCTCCACCTTTATATCTCTATTTCTTTCTTCTTACCTCCCTCTCTCCCTCCCTCCAACACCATCTCTCTTTCCCTACCTCTCTCCATGCTCTCACATCCTCTCTCTCCCTTTCTCTACCACCTCTTTCTCTCTTTTTCTCTCTCTTCACCCTCAAACTTTGTTACTATATGCCTCTATCTCTCCTTGTATCCCCCCTTATCTCCATTGATCCTTATTTATATCTTTATCTCACCCCAAACATACACTCTCCATCACTCCATCTCTCCCTTATCACTCTCACTCTCTCTCAACTTCTCACTAATTATGTATTTCTCCCTCCCTCCCTCCAACTCCATCTCTATATCCCTCCCTATCTCCTCATCTCTCCCATCCTCCCTATCTCTCCCTTTCTCTCCTATCTCCCTCTCTCTTCCCTCATTCCTCCCTCTCTCTTCAATCCTCTCTTCTCCCCCATCACTCTCATCCTCTCTCTCTATTTCTCTCCTACCTCTCTCTCTCTCTCTCTCTCTCTCTCCAATCCTCTCTCTTCCCGTATCAATCTCTCTCTATATCTCTCCAACTATGTTACTATATCCCTCCCTTTCTCCTTCTCCCCTCCCTTCTCTCTATCCCTCCTTTTCTGTCTCTCTATCTCACCCTTAAGCATACGCACTCTCTCTCCATCTCTCCCTTATCACTCCCTCTCTCTCTCTCCACTTCACACTCTCTATGTATTTCTTCTTCCCTCCCTCTCTCCCACTCTAACTCCATTTCTCTACCCCTCCCTCTCTCCTCCTCTCTCTCGATATCTCCCCCCTTCTCTCCATATCTCCTTCTTTGTAGCTTTGTCTCAACCCTAAGAACACAGACTCTCTCTCCATCTCTCCCTTATCACTCCCTCTATTTCATCCCTGGCTAACATCACATTAAAATGCATGGATTTAGAAATATTTTACAAAATGTATCCATGGGTAATTATCCAAATTACTATTCTGAATTCCTCATTAACCATTATATGGAATTTTCATCATTTCATAGACTAAGTTACATAATTATTAACAACTATTATTGTATAATAATAACATAAAAAAAAAATTATGTCACCCTGCATCATTTTCAAGATTCCTATAAATTGATTAGTTAATCACATATTTGATATTATAAACATCACATCATGCAAGGAATGGACACCATCAAATTGACACAATAAGAAATCACGTCATTGGACACCGATATATCCTAGAAACCCCGTAGGGTTAAAACAAAAAAAATGTTTAATTTTATTTTTAAACACTCGTGAGGGTGTTCACCTCTCACTGAATGGATTATAAGGGAGTCCATACCTTAACCATTGTCATAAAATATGAAAATCAAATATCATTAAAATGCACCATATCTAACTAAAAGTTATGAAACCAGTTACCCACAAACCTTCACTCTTTATATCCTTGTGGCATGATTGGTCCATCAGTGGACCACCCTTCAACTCATATTCATCTATATAGACAATTAGTTATTTTTATGCCACAATGTTAAACATAATTTTTATTTTGCAAAAATCACTATCCTTTCATGTCATTATTCTCATCAACAAGCTTTGGTAAAAGCATTAATAAACCAATAATAGTTATTTAAAAGCGATATATTACCATATATTCATGTGCATAAATGAGATGTGAACACAATATCATAAAATTCTTATTCTAACAACATTGTGCATGTATAATCAAATCATTATAAATCATGTCAAAATAATTACCACATTACTATGATCATTCTCGCACTAGGAGACGTTCATTTCCAAAGGAAACCACTCTAACCATCCATTTCATTTAAGACACACTAGCAACTTACCTTTTTTTTTGTGAATTTAATTAAGTAATATTTCCAATATGATATATATTATTATTATTAATATTATGCATGAAAATTCATGTCCCATTCTAAGATAAAGTTAACATAATCAATACCATTATCATGCATGAAAATACAAGTGCCTTTTCCAAATGCATCTTTCCAAAATAATGATTAACATAATAGAGCATTCAAACACATCTTTCCTGTTTAAGAAATCTAGCACAGTATGGCATAGTACAAAAACATGTTTTTTTATCCATACAAATAATGTAATAAAAGATACCAACATTACCCATATATATATTCCAAGGAAACCAACACATTTCTATGGTTTTTTTGCATGTAAATTCATATTCTTTCCCAATGAATCTTTTCCAATGTAAGCTAAGACAACATGATATCTTTTCATATATATATATATATTATTTTTTTTCTAAATGAAAACTAATAGAAATCATGCATGCATATGCATGATCTTATTCCAAAATAAACTAGCATAATAGTTATCATAGCATAAAAATAATCACATATTTTCTATCAAGAAATGTAGCTCAATAGTTCTTCTATCCATGCAAAGGACATCTCTTTACAACATGAATATTATTTGTGTATGCAAGAGATTAACATAATAGTCATTTTTTAATATATGCAACACATATCCCTCCTTTAATAGGTTCTAGCTATTCATGTTAGATATGAAAATATTTTCCCTTTTCAACAAAATTGATTCAATTAACTATTGTTTTTATGTTCTCTCATATGTTTTCTTTTCAAATAAAATGATTGTTTCTTTGTGCAAATAACACATAACATAGTTTCTCTATAATCCATGTAGAGAGTTATCACACATTTATTGTCAAAAAAGTATCTTTATCAATCCTTATTTTGTGCATAAGAACTATGATATATTTTTAAAACACAAATAACTTATAATTTTATTCACCAACATATGTAACTTTCGCAAACTCTTGGAAATGAATTAACACAATTTACTTATCTTTCACACAAAAAACAAAGCATATTCTTTCCAAAGAAGATTCCTATGACTCATATTATCTTTCTGAATTCTTTCCAAAGAAGATTCCTATGACTTATATTATATTTATGCATTTTATCTATGCATGGGTTATTATATTTTATTATAACTAAGTATTCATTTTTTTTTCAAAAGAAATTACCATAACTCTCTTAAGAATGAGAATCCATGATCTCTTACGCATGAGAATCCCCGGAAATTGTTTCCATGGATTTAATAAAGAAATGATATTTACCAACACCATGGAATTTTTTTACTATGACTAAACACAAAACCATTGTGTTCTTTTCAAGATATGACATGTGTTTGTATCTCTTATATGTGTGAGGTTTCCATTTATTATTTTCCCACAACTCTTTCAAATGACTAGGAAAATAAACATATCTATTTTTTCCCAATAAAAGTAACATGGGTTTTTATCTTTGTATAAACTCAATTTCATGAAACCATTTCAAGAAAATTCATGAACCCATCAAATATTTTCAATATTTTAATTACTACTCTCATTTTTTCTTAAAATATCCTGTTAATATTTCCAAGAATTAAAAAAATTAATTGACATACATCACTTAAAAAATAAATATGGTTCAACAAAACATGGACGAACTAAGGAAATAATTATTGAATGATAAACGTCCCACAATTTTTTTCTGCCAGACTTATCATTATACTGCAAGAAAATTACATGAGCAGGCTTTTCTATATTTATCCTTGTGAATTTTGTTCTCCTTGAGGCTCCATATTGCATATTAAAGAAATGGATGAGAGAAACTAATAGGTTTCATGTCTTATTCAATGAAGTGATCCCTCGACTTGCAACCTATGTCTACTTTGATCCTTTACTAAATTTCGTATGCCTCAAGGCCTCTTTGGTTTGCACCATGTTCATATCCAAGGGCCTCCCAATTCTGTTGGTGCATCAACCTTTTTTATTTTTTATTGTTTGTTCATTCTCCCATTTTCCCCTTATATTGTTCCCTTTCAATCACCTTTTGGTTAAGCAGAACAACCACTGAAAATTGGAAACCATTGTACCAAAGAAAAATAAAAAAAAGGGTGGTTATCAAGAACCGAACCCTAACGAAATTCTAATCCGACTATCATGTAAAAAAGGATAACCTAATTTTAATTAAAATTCTATGTTGTTTAAAATATATGTCAAATAGGGGTATTACATACTCCCCCTTTAAAGAGAATTCCATCCCCGATGTTCATCTCTCACTAGAAATTTAAATTTTACTTATGATATAAAAATTCACGCAACCAAAATGGAAGTATTCCCATTAAAAATGAAATATTTTTTTATGCTCAATAAGTAAAATAAAAAATGTTTGTCAATAATCATAAAGATTTACATCTACAAAACAAAGTAATTTTTACTTTCAACCAGCTAGCCATTTTTTTATTTTATATAACAAATCCAAATCTCTATACCAACTTACCATCGCTTACCAATTAATCTTGGAAGTCATGGTCACTTTTACACAAGCACTACAATGGTTTAACAACCAGAAAATGAGCACCCTATACTATTTGATGAAATACAACATACTCACATTAGTCACAACATTTTTAGTCAAATGAAATAATTTTAACTATCAATCATTCATGCAATGTCAAGTGATATTTTAATCACAATAATTCCACAAGTACTAAGAGAGAAACAACCTTTTAATCATCAAAATGATAAATAATTGCACCACATGCACACTTCCTTATATCTCACTAAAGACATTCACGTAGAATTTCTAAAAGTACTCAGAGAGAACCTAAATCTTTAATCATCGAAACTCTCAATACATGCATTAAGAGCATATTGTCCTAGCCCCTAGTAAAAGATTCAAAATATTAGTAATACAATAAAGGAACTTACATTTCCAGTAATTACTTTTTGAGTACTAGGTTCCTTTCCTATCGATATGCACATAAAATATTTACACAACTATATAGAAAGTTCACTTTTAACATAACACATAACTGATTAGTTAATTATTCCTCTATGAGAACTAAAATGGCAAAAGAATATTCATCCCAACTAGTGGGAACTAGTTTCCACAACCAAATTGCTCCATTTTCACATCTGGATAGTTCTATGATGGATACTATACAAGGTCCATTTTTGAATTCCACTGTCCGTCCACCTTAAGAATTCCAATGACCACATTGCTTATAGTATATGATTCCTCTTGGTAGTGTCCTTCATATTCCTCTGAGATCATCCCTTCTAGAGGATTTGGGCCTCCTCCAACAAGCTCCAAAATAAATAGAGTTTCCACAGGAGTTTTCTCCTCTTCACCATCTTGGCCAACTCTTTTCCCTTACTGAGATCATTTATCACTAGGGAGAGGAAATCCAGGCAGGCAAGCTCCATCAACCCCTCTAAGAAGGAAACTGCTACCAACCCAAGGCCTCCTAGACTTTTGAAACTTTCCATAAATGTCTAGCATGTGAAATTATATTTTAGCACTCTTTCCCACAATATTTACATAATGAACCATATGAATATTATCATTAAAACAAAAGAAACATTTATGTACACTATTAATTTATACTTAACCCTTAGCATAGGGCCAAAATATCTAGATTGTTAGGAAACATAACTGAGATAGAGGTGGTATACATTCTTGTTTTTCAAATAAAAAAATCATGCATATCATATCATTATAATTTCTAATTTATGGTTATAAATCAAATTTCAACGATTTACCTTCACATATTTTCTTACTTCCATTAAGCTACTGCTGCTTAATCCCATCAGCAATGTCAGTCATAGATATGGATTGTTTAAAAAAGTATTCACTTTCACAATAATTTTATGTTGATGCGTATAATGTTGTCATGCATAAAATTATATAAAAATATTCATTAATGTGTATATGTCAATAGCATTTAGGATAACAATCCAAACATTTCCAATTCCCACAGTGTATTGTAATCAATAGACTGACACATGAAGTAACTACCATAATCACTTGTTTACAACTTTCAATAATTTTCAATAAAAAACAATTTATGCATATAAGTTTTATTATTTAGTCATGCAACACTAAGTAATAAATGCTACCAACCACCTTAATGCAATCATGACAATATTCAGTCAATAACTAGCTATTAGAGTCAACTCTCACTACTTGACTCATTGTTTATTTTTAACATCTAAAGGGGTTATTTAAATATCCTTTTTAAAACATTATCATCCTCTTCAAGGATATTTCCCATATTTTGAATTCATGCATTCATTCATTATAAGTAGTTCATTGTAACTTTAGTCATGTCCATTAAATGTATGAGTAATATTGTCATATTTGCAAAGCTTAGTAATTATTTCTCACATTCCTTAGTGAGTATTTAATATTGTTCATAGGTTTAACAAAGGTTTTATTGTCTTTTATCCTTATAAGGATTTAAATGTCATGAACACAATTGTGCAATAAACTTTATTACTTACTACTTTGCAATGCAGTTATAAACGTGAATCACACACGTCATGTCAAAATTATTCTACTACATATATCAATATGTATATTGTTATACTCATACATAAGTTGATGCCCACTAGTAGCATACCTAAATTTGTTTTCCGGTTAACAATTTCCAAAGGCACTAGTGATGCAACCTTAAACTCTGATACCACTTGTAACATCCCCGGTAACCTCAAATGAAAATGCATGGTGTTAGAAAATTATTCCACAATTTATCCACAGGTAGTTATCCAAATTACTATTCCAAATTCCTAATTAACCATTATATGGAATTTTCATTATTACATGGAGTAAGTTACATAAATGTTAACAACCATTGTTGTAGCATATTAACATAAACGTTTTGATGTCATCTTGTATCATTTTCGTGATTCCTTTAAATTGATTAGTTAATCACGTATTTGATATTATAAACATCACATCTTGCAAGGAATCAACACCATCGAATTGACACAATACAAAATCACATCATTAAACACCGATATACCCTAGAAACCCCGCAGGGTGAAAACAAACAAACACTTAATTTTATTATTAAATGCTTGTGAGGGTGTTCACCCCTAACTCAATGGGCTATAAGGGAGCCCATCCGTTAACCATTTTCTTAAAATATGACAATGAAATATCATTAAAATACATCATATCTAGCTAAAAGATATGAAACCATTTACACACAAATCTCCACTCTTTATATCCTTGTGGCATGATTGTTCCATCAATAGACCATCCTCCAGCTCGTTCTCATCTGCATAGACCATTAGCTCTTTATCTTCCACAATGTTAAACATAATCTATTATTTTCAGAAATCACCATCCTTTCATGTCATTATTGTTGTCAACAAGATTTGGTAAAAGCATTAATCAACCAATTATCATTCTTTAAAAAATATATTTTATCATCTATTCATGTGCATACATGAGATGTAAACATAATATCACAACCTGTTTCTTCTAACAACATTGTGCATGTATAAGAAAATAATTATCAATCATGTCAAACTAATTACCACATTACTATGATCATTCTTCACTAGGAGACGTTCATTTCCAAAGGAAATCACTCTAACCATCCATTTCATTTAAAGGATACTAGCAACTTATGTTTGTTTTCCATACATGTAATTAAGTAACCTTTCCAATACGATATATATTATTATTATTATTACTATTATGAATGAAAATGCATGGACCCTTCTAAAAGAATTATAACATAACAAACACCATTGTCATGCATGAAAATGAAAGTCTCTTTTCCAAATGCATCTTTCCAAAAGAATGATTAACATAATAGAGCACGCAAACACATGTTTCTTTTTTTAGGAAATCTAGCGTAATAGGGCATACAACAACATGCTTTTTTATCCATAAGAATAATGTAATAAAACCTTGAAACATTACCCATATATATTCCAAGGAAAACAACATATTACTATGGTTTTTGTGCATGTAAATTCATCTTCTTTCCAAAATAATATTTTCCAATGTAAGCTAACACAACATGATATCTATTCATGCATACAAATGTATACTTTCTTTCTAAATGAAAACTAATACAAATCATGCATACATATATATGATCTTATTCCAATAGAAACTACATAATAGTTATGATAGCATAAAAATAATCACATATATTTTATCAAGAAATATTGCTCAATAGTTGTTCTATCCATGCAAAGGGCATCTCTCTACAACATGACTATTCTTTGTCTATGTAAGAGGTTAACATAATATTCATTTTTAATATATGCAAAACATATCATTTATTTAAGAGGGTCTAGCTATTTATGTTATATATGGGAATACTTTCCCTTTTCAACAAAATTGACGCGATTAACTATCGTTTCTATGCTCCTTCATCAATTTTCTTTTCAAATAAAATGATTGTTTATTTGTGCAAATAATATATGCCTATTTTCAAGAACCCAACATATTTTATCTATATGTTATGTAGAGAGTTATGAAGCATTTCTTTTCAAAAAAGTATCATAATCAATCGTTCTTTTGGGAATAAGAACTGGGAAAGTATTTTTTAAACACAAATAATTTATCTCTTTATCCACTAAAACATGTAACTTTTGCAAAATATTGCAAAGGAATTAACACAAGTTAATTATCTTTCATGCACCAGAAAAACATATTCTTTCCAAAGAAGATTCCTATGACTTATATTATATTTATGGATTTGATCTATGCACATATTATTATATTTTCTTATAACTAAGTATCCATTTTTTTTTAAAGAAATTACCATAACTCTCTTAAGCATGAGAATCCGTGGAAATATTTTCAATGGATTTATTAAATAAATAATCTTAACCAACACCATGGAAATAGTTTACTATGACTAAGCACGAAAACATTGTGTCCTTTTCAAGATATGACATGTATTTCTATCTATAATATGTGTGACGTTTCCATGTGTTATTTTCCCACAACTCTTTCAAATGAATAGAAAAATAAACATATACTTATTTTTTTTCCAAGAAATGTGACATGGGTTTTTATCTCTGTATGAACTAAATTTCATGAAACTCTTTCAAGAAAATTCATGAACCCATCAAATATTTTCAATATTTTAATTACTACTCTCATTCGTTCTTAAAAACTCATGTCAATATTTCCAAGAATTAAACAAATTAATTCACATACTTCACTTATGCAAAGAAATATGTTCAACATACCATGGATGAAGCGAGGACATAATTATTGAACCATAAACGTACATGAACTTTTTTCTTACATCCTTATAGTTATACTGTAAGAAAATTACATGAGCAGGTTGTTGATTTGTGTAGCTTGGGAGGTAATCCAAAACTGAGGGTTCATGGTTTGGAGTACAAAGTACCACAAGGGCAGCTTGTGGACTTGGAAACCAAGTGAGGGGTTTTGCACCCATCGTGATTTGGGTGAAAACTGAGAATAAGAAATGACATGTGATGGATGAGGATGCTATTGGTTGATGATATGATTCCAGCACATCGAGAATCATCTGAATCCAAGTTTTCATTAGAGAGAAATGGATTTTTGAATTTGACTATGTAATTATTAGTTTTCCATGTTAGATCAGCTTGGTGTAAAATAGTGCCAATAAAAGGGTATCTTCATGTAAATTCATTGGAGACTTAAAGGATATAAATAGAGGACATCTTAGATTCATTTCCTCATCCAAATTTGGCATTATCACCTCTGAAATTTCATGGAGCAATAGGTTGCAGCAAAGGAGCTAAAGGATAGCATGCTGAAGTTTGCAACAAGAAACAGTGAAATTGGCATCAAGAAGCAACATGAAAACACCTACACTAGTCTGGGACCACAGGTCATGTAGTGATGGGTCCAAGCGATAAATTACTGTGAAATTCAATTTCTTTGATAAATTGGATATGTGTCAAATTTAATTATCCCTTAATTAAATTGGACAATAAATTGTAATCTTGTCCAATAAACACTTGTAAAAGTTAACTGAGTGTGATAAACTCAGTTATCTCATGAATTTTGAGTTGAGGGTAGTTGGTGAAGCATTTAGAGTGATTCTATGCATTTTAGAGTTCAAGTTGTAGTTAAGTGCATGATTTTAATGCATGAGTAATCCATTAACTCATTTAGATGAGTTAAAGTCATTTGAACTAGTTGTAAATGTTCTTCTCACTAGTGAGATATCAAGTGAATTAAATCATACTTAATTCAAAATCAATGATATTCCATGCAGCTAATGATTTACTATTAATAGTTGCATGCATTTCAGTTCCAGTGGAGACAGAGTTTAGACAAAGGTTAAAATTAAGTTAACTCTCAATTGTGATATTAACAAACTGCTCAGATGTAATTAAAATACCACAGGATTCCCATGATACTCAATGCAGTTGAGAAAGGATGAAATTCATAAGGAATAAGGATTGCATTCCTCATGAATTTCCTGAGCAAGGAGGGCTGAAGACATGCTGAGAATTGGCTAAGTGTTGGCCCCATTTTTTCTGGATCATTGTGAGACAATAGACACAATGCGGGAGACTCTTGTGAGAAGAGTTCATTGTAATTATTTCAAAATTCCTTGGTGAATATACAATAGAAGATAGAGGGGTTTTGAGCAGTAAGCTTTCCCTGGAAAAATATCCGTGTTATAGTTTGATTTGTTTCTTTTTGCACTTGTTGTGATTGGCAATTGTGTTTAATTTCCACAATTGATTTGTAGAAGAATTCAATATCTAGCTTTAGTACATTTCTTGATTGGATTGAATCTATTGATATACAAATGTTTTTATAATTTCTACATGGTATTAGATCACAAGAAATCACTATAGTGGAGGAGAAGTTGAGTTTGTGACTGAATTGAATTCAAATTTTCAAAAGTATTCTTAGTGTGACAGACGAATCAATATTGAAATGGATTTCAAGGGCTTGAGATTGGAGTATGCACTCACGGGAAACTCTAATTATATTTCATGGAAATACAGGATGGAGGCAGTATTGGATGACAATAGGTTCAAATAATTCATTGATAATGATGTTCCCAAACCTGCTGTAGCAGATGCTACAAATCTTGATGCTTGGCAAAAGAAGGTTGCAAGGGCGGGGAGGATCTTAGAAGTTCGCCTTTAGGGAAAAATCCAGCCCCACCAGAGATGGACCCCGAGCCAGAGAGATATGGACCCCGGCCCAGCCCCAAGAGATGGACCAGACAGTATCCCAAGCCACAAGCCTTAAAGCAAGTAGGCAAGCCTTAAAGCATGAGCCCTAACGGTCAAGCAAGACGGTCAATGCCCCCTAAGGCCCCGGGGAATAACCTATTGCCCCCCGAGCAAGCCAAGCCTTCGCCCTCAGGCCACCTAGCAAGCCTAGAAAAGAGCTTTGAGGTAGCAAGCCCCTAGCAAGCCTTAAACCT
The DNA here is from genome assembly GCA_034641835.2 of Pinus albicaulis. Lineage (NCBI taxonomy): Eukaryota > Viridiplantae > Streptophyta > Pinopsida > Pinales > Pinaceae > Pinus > Pinus albicaulis. The sequence continues at coordinate 966,941,304 of CM076570.1, read as the reverse complement.
TACCTTTGCAGGCAAGCCCCTAGCGGATCAGAGGCAGGCCCCTTAGAGCGGTTATGCCCTCAGAGCGGTCAAGGAGGCAAGCAATAAATAGAGCCCCACCCCTCTAGCGCTCAAGCAGGCAAGCCTTAAAGCAAGACGCTAAAGGCCAAGCCTTAAAGCAAGATGGTCCCCAAGGCAAGGGCTGTCAGCGGTGGTCGTCCAAGCAGGGGCTGCCCAAAGTTGCCGTCAGCGCTTCGCAAAAGGAATTTGGCGCGGTTCCCTAAAGGGTGTATAGCTCAGTGGTAGAGCCCTTGGTCGCAGGTTCGATTCCTGCTATACCCAGCTGCCACAGCTGCCGTGGATGACCCAGCTTAAATGAAACAAAAAATTGAAATGAGAAACTTATTCACAAACTGCCTTGTTGGAGTGGCCCAAAATCTCCTACTGCCTGGATCCAGGAATGGCATAAAACTTCCGGAGGTGGATTTTCGTATTTTCCCGTTTAATTTTATGCTTTCTCGTTATGTCCCGATTTATAATTATATGGTTCCCCGTGGCAGGCTATCAAAAATTAACCGCTGTATATCATCTAGCGTATCATCGAAGGCTGGTAACTCAGAGGGAGTGGGAGACCACATCCTTTCAATTCTACATGGAAAAGTGACTCCATATGTAATGTGGAATCCTTTAACAAATCTGTTTCTGAGCAATAGCAATCATAGAAAATTTGGACTGAAGGACAATCTCATGAAAATCGAAATGGAGAAAGGCAACACTGATCTAATATATTTAACAAAATTTTTCCAATGTCAGGATGAGCTTTGGAGAATCATAATTACTGTCGCGGATGATGACTTGGTGAGCCTAGATCTTCTAGGCCTTCCCAAGAGTTGGCATCGTTATCAGGACTCTGTCAATGGGAGGGAGAAGCTGCCATATTGGGAACAACTTTTGTTGGATTTGGTGGAAGAACAATTCACGTGGAATACCAGGGATGGATCTTCATCTAAGGAAGATGAGGAAGAAAAATACACCTTGGTTGGTAAGGCGAAGAAGGGGAAGAGAAAGAAATTATATTCCAAATTTGAGATCGACGAAGAAGGCAAGCAGGGTCACACGTCTAGAGTGAAGTGTTTTCACTATCATGAGCATGGAAATTGTGCCACTAATTGTCCACAGAAGAGGATGAACAAGAAGGCTTCAAGATTTGCACCTGGTGAGGCTTTTTCGTTGCAATTCTTGTTGGACTTCTCGTTGATCGCATGAATGGTGTCAAGTGCAATGAGATCAGGGAGGTACTTGGATAGTGGTTCATCTTTCCACATGATGGGAGACAAGTAACTTTTCAGTAGGCTTGAGGAGAAGGACCCCTAGATGGATATCGAAATAGGTGATGGAAGGTTGTACAGTGCTACCAGGATTGGTACAGTTACCATCCAAAGATAGTCAAGTAAACCCTTTCTATTAAAAGATGTAATGCATCTACCAATATTGAAGAAAATAATTGTTTTAGTTGCAATTTTTGATGATAGAGGCTATGATGTTGTTTTAAGTGAAGGAAATGCTTTCCTTCGACCCAAAGAAATAGGACAAGCCATGAATATTGGGATTCATGTCAAGAATATCTATAAATTATATGTAGATGGTTGTGAAAAATTGAAGGGTAAAGCAGAAAAAGTGGTGAGCCGAGATGAGGGTGAGTTACACGTGGAGCTTTGAAGGTCATGCAATAGATTTCTACGGAGCTTCCAAAGGGTAGTCTTGCATAGATAGACACATGTAAGGAATGTACCATGGGGAAGTGTAAGAAAGCCATGCGATTTTCCCTTGAGAGGGTGTTGGATTTGCATGCAGATGGCGAACTCTTAGTTTAAAAGAATGAACCTCAAGATATGGAGCGGCCACATGTGGAGGATCAGGAGTGGCAGAAACTACTGAAGTAGATAAATTTCAAGCTAGATGGGCAGAGGGAGTACATGCAGCTATACCTCTAGCTGTGAGGTGGGGTGATGTGTAAAATTAATCCTAAGAAGAAATTTGGGCAGGCTCCTAGAGATGGTGCATCTCATGGATCGAACCTGGCTACAAGGAGCCCATAATACAATAGTTGCAGGATTAGTTAGATTGATGCAGTCAGATGTCAGGAGGATAGAAATCAGAGTGACAGGTGTCAGATATTGGAGTGTAGATCAGAGTTGGCAGCAGTGTAGAGTGCATGGATGCAGATGCCAATAATGTTGAGAATCCATTAGACATGTGCAGTAGCTACCAATAGTTAGAAGAATCTATCAATAGATGCATTACATTGATTTAGTTGTTTGGAGGCTATTTTATTTTATAAGTGTTTCATGCAAAAGTTGCATGTGGAAGAAACACTAGTGAAGTGTTGCATGCAAGAGATGCATGTGCGAGAAACACTGCAGAAGTGTTTCATGCAAGATTTTTATGTCACATGCAAGAGTTTCATGTCTCATGCAAGAGTTTCATGCCACATGCAAGAGTTGCACGTTGCATACAAGAGGTGCATGTGCACATGCAAGGACAGTGCATTCTTGTTGAGAGGGAGTGTTGAAGTTTGCAACAAGAAATAGTGAAATTAGCATCCAAAAGCAACATGACAACACCTACACTAGTGTGGAACCACAGGTCATGTAGTGATGGGTCCTAGAAATACATTAGTGTGAAATTCAATTTATTTAATAAATTGGATATATGTCAAATTTAACTATCCCTTAATTAAATTGGACAATAAATTGTAATTTTATCTCATAAACACTTGTAATAGTTAATTGAGTGTGATAAACTTAGTTAGCTCATGAATTTCGAGTTGAGGGTAGTTGGTGAGGCATGCAGAGTAATTCTATGTGTTTTAGAGTTCAATTTGTAGTTAAGTGGGTGAGTTTAATGCATGAGTAATCAGTTAACTCGGTTAGGTGAGTTAGAATTAGTTGAACTAGTTGTAATTGTTTGTTGCACTAGTTAGAGATCAAGTGAATTAAATCATATTTAATTCACAATCAGTGATCTGCCATGTCGCTGATGATTTACCCTTAATATCTTCGTGCATGTTAGTTCCAGTGGAGACCTAGTTGAAACAACAGTTAGAGGGAAGTTAACTATCAATTTTGATATTAGAAAATTGCCCAGATGCCATTAAAACACCACAGGATGCCCATGATACTCAACGCTATTGAGAAAGGCTGAAATTCCTAAGGAATATGGATTGCATTCCTCATGATTTTTGTGAGCAAGGTAGGCTAAAGATGGGCTGAGAATTGGCTAAGTGTTGGTCTGATTTTTTTTGGATCAGTGTGAGACAATAGGCAGAGTGTAGGAGATTGTTGTGACAAGGGTGCATTGTAATTGTTTCATGATTCCATGCTGAATATACAATAGAAGTTAGAGAGGTTTTGAGCAATAAGCTTTCCATGGGAAAATTTGTGTGTTGTGGTTTGATTTGTTTCTTTCTGCGCTTGTTGTGATTGGCGATTGTGTTTAATTTCTGCAATTGTTTTGTAGAAGGATTCAGTATCTAGCTTTAGTATATTGCTTGATTGGATTGAATCCATTGATATACATATGTTTTTATAATTTCTACACAGCGTGGAGGTTTATTTAAGGGATAATTGTTGTAGATTATACAATATCCTTTTGATGGTTGATTGGACTTGGTTTAAGGTTGTTCCTGGGCTCAAATTGCAGGGAATGAAGGCCACACCAAGGAGATGAAGGACACAAAAAGGAGATAAGTAGAAATTCTGTTACGGCATTTCTGTGTAGAGGCCAAGATGATAAAGGGAAAGAAAATCTATTTAGGGCAAAAGCTTGTTGTTTTATGGCATGTAAAGTGTTGTTTTTTGACTGAGATTGTTGGGAAGTAGGCCAAGGAGGAAAGGTCACAACATGAGTTGTTAAGTGGATGATTGGTGGAGTTTTTTGGGTGACCTAAAGCTAGAATAGTTGCTATGCTAGGCCATAGACCATAGCGAGAAAGTTGTGCCATTATCTAGTGTTGTGTTTGGGTGTAACCTAGCACAAAGATGAAGTGTAGGTGTGGGGCATATCTCCCTTGGAGGACAATAGATTTAGGGAAGACTGTTTCTTGAGCTATGAGGAGGTTGAGGAAAGCATGGTGTGCCCTAACCAATGGTGCAACAATGAAAAAGTGTAGCATGGTGTAACAACAACATTTTGTGAGGTGTATTGGGTCATGGTATGACCGGATTAGATTAGTTTATGGAGGAACCTGTTGGAGCCAATTGTATGACCTTTTGAGGTGGCAAAGAATCATACTAGAAAAATAAACAGTAACAATATTGGGAGCCATATAACTATTTGAGGGCAGCATGTTGGGTACCCAAATTAGCCCTAGACGAGCTACCATGAAGGACGAAGAGTAGTTGAAGTTTGGGTGAAGGATTGTGCGAGAGTCCAACACTTTGATGGACGAAAGTTGTTGCTAGCCTGGCATATTAGAGCTCAAGTATTATCCAGTCTAGAGAGAATATTAGATCAACCCAGGTACACTCTACAGATGTACATGCAATAGTGTTAGGTGGTAGACCTCCCGGAGTCTCGATGTGTGGATACCTAGATGGAATAAGACACTACTAGCGATTAGTATAGAAGCAAAAGAATGACGGGACAAGATATGACATAAAAGTGTTGCAACCAAGTTTGTCATTATATCCTGTAAACTATAGACTATTTTATTACATGAGATTTCGATTAATATAACAAATATTGGTGATTGTGCATTATTGTACATTTTTTTTAAACTGTGTATATTGCTCATATGTGATTTACTACTTTATATTTTTCGTTGTACAAAGTAGTTTATGGTTGAAATTCTTGTTTTGGTAGCATGAGTGATTTGATAGTACTCTAACGTAGACCCAACGTCATGGAAATTCAAAATGGGCATTATATATATATATATATATAGAGTTAATATATATCATAATATATTAATATATATTATAATATAACAAGTTTAATATTGTATTAATCTAAACTTAGTAAATTTAATAATATTAATATTATAATATATTAATATGAATATTATATTTAATAATAATAATAATAATCTTTTAATAGTAATATTAAGGTTAGTAATGTTTTTTTCACGCTATTAATAATATTTTGGTCCATGTTATTTGGCCCATAGGCTTGGTATATAATTAGTGTTGATTTCTAATCCTATTTGATATATTTTTATTTATTTACCATAGCTATTTATACCTCTTTTATGTTTTTTTATTTACCATACCTCTTTTATTTATGTGGTATTTGGCCCATGGTATTAATAATAATTCGTCCCATTGTATTTGGTCCATATGCTTTACCTAAATAAATCTTATTTTTTCAGTTTTTGTAAATATAAAGAGGTTTATGGAGTAAATATAAAAAGAGGTTTTATTTGTTTCCCATACCTCTACTTTATTTATATTTTTATTTATTTACCATACCTATGGAGTAAGTATAAAAACAAGTTTTATTTATTTACAATACATCTTGTTTATTTATATTTTTATTTATTTACAATATCTCTGTTTTGATCGTTCATAAACCTCTTCATATTTTAAATTTATATTGTGTTTATATGTAATAATAATTAGATTGATTTTTAAATAAAACCCACATTAAATTAAAAATATTAAATGTTAAATATTACATGTTAAAAGTTTACATATTTACGTTTATGTATTTATGCTATTGATATATAAAATGTAATAATATAAATTTTTTATATATAATAAACGTATATATAATTTTTTTTTTCAAAATATTAAAATTTGTAATTTTAATTTTTTAATACTAAATTCTAAACTATGGAAGTCTCTTAATATTTGTAATTAATATGTCAAACATTCATTCATACAAATAATTTCATATGAAAAAATAAATATTATTAATAAAAAAAATATCAATACTATAACTATACATGATTTGATTTTATATGAAAAGAAAAAATATGGAAAAAAATGTTATTAATAATAAGCATATGAATACTATAATTTTTATTTTATATATATATATATATATATATATATAATAAAATTGTAAAGGTATAAAGTTATATATAATCATTTTATCTTAAATTATTTTACCCAAGATAATAATGACATTAAATATTTTTTAATATAATTTTATAAAAGGCAAAATTAATATTGAATACTCTTAAAGTAATAATATTTTTCTTATTTATTTTTTTCTATTTTTCATTATAATTAATTTTAAAATTATCATTGTATAATTTTATTTATACATTTACCTTCAATTTATTATATAAGAATTAGTGGGATTTTTTTCAAAATTTTAAAAGTAAATTTGTTTAAAACCTTTAGACATATTGGTTTTCAAAATTAATAATTGTAATATTTTAAAATTAAAATAAGCATATTAAACTCTACGCAATAACACATGGGTGTTCTTGAGAATCTGCTTGTGTTACTAAGAGTCCATCTACAGGAATCTTATAAGTGGGTGTCCTTGGAGGTCCACTTAGTGGCAGCAAAGCAAAGGAAAGGAATGCACAAATTTTCTATTTGTTCCTTTTTAATGGGGTGCAACCTTTTTTTTTCCGGAATTAGTTGAGATTATACAACATGTTTTGGATAACAATAGAGAAAGTGAGAAGAGATTTCAACGGGAGTTTGAAAAAATTGTTGGTCAACTATTCTTCAAGGCATTTGATACAATAATTTAATTGAAATTATTTTTCTTTTCAAAAAAAATTCCTAATTACTCAGCCCACCTAACTTGGTGAGAAAGGGAAATATAGACGGCATAATATTCTCATTTTCTTATTTATATTTCATATATTCCATGGAAGGATTCTAAATTTAGAGCTTATGGTGAGGTCTTATGGAAAAAATCGTTTTATGTTTTTAGCTTATGATATTGCATTTTTTCATTATTTTGTAATACTATCCATATTGACTTTTGGGATTTCGAAGTGTTGGGTTACAATGAGTGGCTTCACACTAAAATTTTAGAGGAGAAAACCTCGCAATTAACAAACAATACTTGATTTGATGTTAAGTGCTTCTACGTCTTGTATTGGACATCACAATGTATCTAATTTTGTAATGGTGAATTTAATATTTGATTTCAAAAAAATATTTTAGATTATTTTGGAATTTAGTTAGAATATAAATACTTTTATTGGGATGATACTAGATGGCTCTTTTGGGTTCATGGTAGATAATTTTACTAAGAGTGTGTTATAGTATTTCTATATAATGTTAATATTTTGTAAATGGTAGGGAGTGGTTGATGCTTGGATGTTGCCCAAACTAATAATAGGGGAAATCATCAAATCAAAGTCCCAAACAAGACTTCTTTTCATTTTGAATAGAAATAACACTAGTATGTGGGCCTATTTTCCACTAAGGTATTCTACCTCTACACTTGGGACTTGTGAATAATTATCTAAAACATAAATAAAAATATTATAATTAAGATTGTCTAGATCCATCTTAACCCTAGATCTATCAAGTGTCGAGAGGGATCAAATATCTCAGGGTGAACCTCTTTTTTGGGTGCAAAACTTGAGGAAATGTTTGCAACTCGAGATATTTGTTCCCTCTCGGCACTTTCTAGATCTAGTGCTAAGATGGATCTAGGTTGGTTTCAATCATGTGTGGTAATACAATATTTGTTGAACATCTAATTGTCTTGATCATTAGAAATATGTTAAATAAGTCTAAGATTAATTTGGTCAATCTAATTTTAATTTTTCTTGGTTATCTCAGTTTGTTGAGATGAGAGAGAGTTAGTAACTTGAATGGTGAAAAATGATGAATAAAAATTTTGAGTGCAAAGTGATAATATAAAAATGTTAAATGATAGAAAATGTGAATAATAAGAATATAGGAAATTACAAACAATATTCATTGTGACCAATTTGAATCTATTTTCTTCTACTGTTCTTATTCTCACACCTATTAGTTTTTTCATTTTATCATATCGATTATATGAAAATCATAATTTAAATCATAGAGAATTCAAATATTTAACTCGAGCTATTGTAGCAAACAGCATACCTTGTCTCTATTGCGCTATAATATTAATAATAGTTTTCTCCAAATTCAATCATTGTAACTTATGGAGTGTTGAACCCCAAATAATTTTCAATGGTAATTATTTTCTATTGCTGCTTTTTAATGCAAAGTGATTAACAATGTTGAATGATGGAAAATTGTAATAATAAGAATGTAGCCAATTAAAAATAGTTTACAGTTTCAATAAGGAAAGATTTCAGGTAAGTGAACATTTTATTTACGATGAAAATTCAAGTATTGTATTTATGGTTGAATTATTGTAACACAAATGTTAATGCACGTCATGAATAATTTTTATGTGTTTACACTAAGAGAGAGAGTATGTTTTTTTGGGGTGAGAAGGAGAGACAACGGGGGATAAATATATAGATGGAGGGGGGTGGGTGGAGGGAAGAAAAGAGAGGTAAAGAGAAGGAGGGAGGAGAATATATATATATATATATATATATATATATATGGAGAGAGAAGTGTTAGAGAGAGAGAGAGGGAGGATAAAAGGGAGGGATATATATATATATATATATGGAGAAAGAGTGTGTATGTTTGGGGGGTGAAATATTAAGATAAATAAGGAGAGACAATGGGAGATAAACATATAGACGAATGGGGAAGAGATTTGCTTACATTGAAATCAATGCATATAATGTAAGGTATTAAATAAGATTAGAAATTGGCATCTCCACTAAAATCAATGCATATAGTGTAAGGTATTAAATAAGATTATAAATTGACATCTACACTGAAATAAATGCATCTACTGCAAACAATCAAATAGGATTAGAAATCAATATGTGCAATAAAACCAATGCATCTAATACGAGAAACAAAATAGGAGTATAAATAAACATCTACATTGAAATCAATGTATATGGTGTAGGGTATTAAATAGGAATAGAAATCGACATCTACACTCAAATAAATGCATCTAATGCAAGTGATCAAATAAGATTAAAAATAAATAGCTACATTGAAATCAATACATCTGTTTTAGAGAAAAGCCAAAATATTCACGAATTTATACACCCAATTTCTATGTCTTCATTTGTCTATGTGTGTCTCTTCATTCTTCCCTCTCTCTCCACCTTCCATTATGTGACTATCTCTCTCCTTCTTTCCTCTCTCTCCCATTCCTGCTCTGCCCTATCTCTCTCCCTCTTCCTCTCCCTCCCTTTCTCTATATTTCTCTGCTTCTCTCTCTCTCTCTCTCTCTCTCTCTCTCTCTCTCTCTCTCTCTCTCTCTCTCTCTCGCTAAAAACCTAAGTTTATGGGTCAATGCTCTTTGCTAGTTTCCTGCCCATGCTGATGGCATGTTTCAATATTGTGAACTAGTGCTGCTAGTGTGATTTTGATTGGAAGAACGACATTTAAGCCTTTCTAGAAATGTTTCCTCAAATGGAGGAGAAGCATCATGCACTAGAAGCTTCCAAAATGGTGAGCTAGATATGGTTCGATGTAGATATGATCGAGCTCTCTCATTTGGAGCTCTTGATCTTATCATTTGGGGATTTTCCTTGAGAAGTAAGCCTTCCTCCTCATTTTATGGACTCCTAACTCCTTTTCCCTACCTATAAATTGAATCTTATCCTTCCACTACTGGTTGGTGTTGGTTTTACCTGATCATTGACCCTTTTCATCCCTATTCTGTGATAATTCCTGAATTACCACTTTGGAGAAGGATTGCTTGAAGAACCTTAGTTTGGACTTGTACATTACCAAAGGGAGGCCTCCAACATCGAGGCCATGGTTGTATGCTTCATTATACCTATAATTAATAATATATATGGTGTTTCCATTTCCATATTTCTGTGGATATCTATGCAAGTAGCCTAATACTCCTTGATTTGTTAGGTATTTTGTATTTGGTGTATGTTATGTATCTTGTCATGTTTTTTTTTTCTCATGATATCCTATAGGTATTTGAATGTAACAAGCAGCAAGGATAGAGCCTAAAGGATTATGGAATCAACGCCTTCATGAAATAACTGAACAATGACATGAGGAAGAGGTAGATCCTTTGTCTTATTCTTCTATTTTGAATACAAGCTAGGAAAGGGTTCATTATTTTGTCCCATGCGTTGCTAGACCCACACTAGGGATAGAGAGATCACCTCTATCTGTAGAGGGGATTATCTTCACAACAAAATTGGTGACTCATAACATCCTACCTGTGTAGTTCTCTTGGCCTCATCTTTTCTGATTAATTATAGATCCTAATTTCTTAAAAAGCGATTCACATTTTCCTTCGTTGATCTTTCCCTAAATGTCATCATGGCTGAATCTTTGAAATCATGGTTGAATCTTCGAAATCACCTCACTCCTCTTCTGAAGGAACTCAAGGACCTCATCCTAAGGTTCTACAATTTCCACCTAGACCTCTTGAAGCTTAAGGTGTTGAACATAGAATTTTCACAAGTGTCCAATCGATCTCGTCTCAACCACCACATGACGAGTTCTTTTCATCATTATTTGAGGATCTATAGTCGGAAATTCAGGAACATTCTGCACATTTTATGGTCTTTCCTCCCAATATGCTCTTTGATCCACTTGTGGTCTTACCTCAATGGTCTAATAGTCCTTTTGACAATCCTGGGGTTCCCTTTGGAGCTTCTCCTGTAGCATCACGTACTCTGATGTTCCATTCGTGTGTACTACTCAAATTATTCCACAAGAAACTTATGTGTCCCATATTATAGAAGTTGACATCGTGTCGATGTTTCCTCCGAAAGGTTTTCCTTATGTTACCACTCCTCAAGATGAAGGAAGTGGGACAAGTATGCCCTCTAGTTAAGTCTTGTCTTTGCTTCCTCCTGGGTTTACTTCTCTCAGAAACCTTTTTTTAGGAGCTTCTAAGTTCTGGTGCTACATCCTTGTTTCAAAATCTCATTTGTTCAAGGGGATTTTCCCCATCTTATGGCCCATTTACCTCAAATATTACTGTCATTTCTTAACCTTCCACTCAACCTGTAGTTTCTTTAGGTCAAATGACCATTTCACTAGGATAATTTTCTCCCTTGTCGCTATCTGTGATCACTACATTCCCACCATTGAGTGGACCATCTATATTTTCGTATGTGCCTAGGGGGCGATTCAATCCTCTTTATGTACCTCCCCTTTTGGGTGGGGAAAATATTAATTCTGGAACCCTATTAGGGGCAGGACATCCCATCGCTTGTCTAAGTGGAACATTGCTTTCACAGTCAACAAGTGTTGTCATGGTAACTTCTTTACTGTTTGGTCACCCTGGTTCGGCTCAATTTCTTTATCAACAGGCCCATGTTCAGTACTCTCAGGTTTAACAACCCCATGTTCAACAACCAAACAAACAATATCATTATGTTCAACAACCAAACATATCTTACCAATATGTTAAGCAGCTGAACATAAAATATCAGTATGTTCCGTGACTGAATGTCACACATCAGCATCTGCAGTAGCCCCAAAATATAGTGGGTGTCATTGCTATTAACCCTCAGTTTGGTCCTTGAATCCAATCTGGTCCAAACATTCCTCTGGGTCAAACTAGCACTTACCCCAATCAACTTGGTGTTCAATACTAGAAAATTCCATAAGGTCAGTACCAACAAACCCAACAGGAACCTTACATCCGACAAGGGCCTTATGTACAATAGGGATCCATCTCTCAACAAGCATTACAATAGAGGCCACAATTATAGTCCCAGAAGGGGCCTTATCAACAACTCCAACAGGGCCCTTACACTTAGCAACAACTACAACAAGGTACCTATCACAACCCTGGTTACAACAAGGTCCTTACAAGAAACAATGCATACAGTATGCGTATCAAGGTCAAAATCGACCCCAATGGGGGAAGAACCCACACTACAAGAAAAAAGCACATTGGTGAGGGTCATGCTTGTGACGGACCTCTAAGGTCCGTCACCAATGTCACATATGGTGACGGCCTTTAAAAAACCATCACTGTAAGTGTATATAGTGATGGTCCTTTATGGTCCGTCACCAAAGACATTTTCAATGACACTTTTGGTGAGGGTTGTTAAAGGCCCGTCAATAATTCTCTCTTTGGTGACACTTCTAGTGACAAACTTTTAATGACCCTCACCAATGCTCTTTTTGTTACTTTTGGTGATGGTCAAAAAATGTTCGTCATCATTGATCATAAAAAAACCGTCACTGTAAGTGTATATAGTGATGGTCCTTTATGGTCTGTCACCAAAGACATTTTGAATGACACTTTTGGTGAGGGTCATTAAAGGCCCATCACTAATTTTCTCTTTAGTGACACTTCTAGTGACGAATTTTTAATGACCCTCACCAATGCTCGTTTTGTTACTTTTGGTGACAGTCAAAAAATGGCCGTCAGATCATTCGAATGAGTTTTTGATGATGCTATGTTCCTGTTAATATATTTTTTTGTCAAAAGTTAACGATTTAATACCATTATTGTGGAGTATTTTTTATAATATGTCCAAAGCCATAGTGGTTAGGGTCAGTGATTTTTTAGAAGTAATTAGTGTGTATCATTTCCCTCAAGTAATAACTAGTCGAATAGAGATTTTCTATGAGTCAAAAAATGATTCATATATATTAATTTTATTATCTAGAAAATTCCCTTTAGATAAAGTTCCACTATTGTGTGTAGGAAATATATTATTTAATACATAATCAAGCTTTGACAATTCTATTAATGAGAAAGACCTAACGATCCTCACCAATCTGGGCATGCCTTAAATTAATGCTTTGGCACACACTAACATTTCTTAGCACCCCACATGTATTGGAACATCTTTGTACCTAGAACATCTTTTGATGACATTTACGCCCAAGCACATGGTGACATGCGCTAGCACAACATCGAACTCTGCTAACATGTGTTGGCATGCTGCATATAGTCCCTAGCATGCCCTGGAACACCTTGGTTGAATGCATTGACATACATTAGCACTTGGCACACAATGCCACTGGGCATGTATTGGGACCTATTATTAGTGTGTCTAGCATGCCCCTTTTCAAAAAGATAAAGTCCTGAATTATTAACCCTCTTATTGGTTCTTCCTTTTGTTGCCTTGACACATATTGACATACCCTGGTCCCCTGCACCACATCCTTAGCACCCAGCATGTATTGGCATATCTTGGCACTATTAATTGGCACATGATATAATTAGCACACCCTGGAACTCCCAAGCACACTTTCGGAATTCTTGACATGCCTTGATATTCCCTAGCATGCCTTACCAATGCTTAGCATACCTTGTTAGTCCCTCCTTGGCATGACAACTAACACTCATTAACACTAATCTTTGGCGCACGTTCCTCATATTCATTAACTTTCATGAATTTTTACTTAGTGCTCCCTTAATGTTTTTTCCTAGTAATCCTTAACACTCATGAACATGCATTATCACTCTCTAGCACACTTTAGCACTCTTCAACATTCCCTTCCACTTCATAACATGCATAAAACTAGTTCTTGACACATATTAGCGCTTGGAATGTGTTGGTGCTTGGAAAGTCTTAGCATGTGTGGAATACGTTGAGATGCCTTGGTATGATTTGGCATGGTTTAATGTTAAATTTATTTGTGATTATCAGTTGTTGGAAATTAGATGAGAAGCAAAAAAGGAATACTTGGCACTTAGAATGCACTAAGACTTTGCACTTGGCACCTATTTTTGCCTAGTGTTGGTGTGCCTAGCATGCCCCTCTTGGAAAAGGTAAATTGGTGAATTATTAACCCTCTTATGTGTTCATTTCCTTGTAGTTTAACTTTTTTCTCCCTTTTGTTATCTTGACATTCTCTGACATGCATTGACACACCCTTGCACATCTTGGCATGCCTTATCACTTGGCACATATTAGCATGTTTGACATGTATTCCCACTATCTGGCACATCAAGGGGGTGAAGAGAGATGTAGTCCTAAAGTAGGTCGAGTACGAGGGCGAGTAAGGGTTGCTAAAGGGAGGTCATGATCATCCTCCAAGAGCAAGATCATCATGTGAGTGTTTAGAAGAATGTTGCATACCTTAAGGGTCGGTTTGCGCTAGGAAGTAGGATGGCATATTGTTGGTTCTCTTCTGGCAAATCGAGCTTAAGAGAGGTTTCTCATGAGAATATGGGCATGTGATTTCAATGGTGTCTTTGTGTGAAGGCCGCATCAAATTCTGAAATGTTGAAATTTGCAACAAGAAACAGTGAGATTGGAAACCAGAAAGGACAAAAAAAAATGCACCCACACCGGTGAGGAATTTTGATGCACCAGGAGTGAGGAATGTGGGGCGTCTAATTTATTTTTCCCTTAAATAAATTGGACAATAAATTGTAATTTCATCTCATAAAAACTTGTGTTAGTTAATTAAGTCATGATGACCGAGTTAGCTCAAGAAATTCAGGTACTTGAGGGTCTAAGATGAGGCATCTAGAGGGATTCTAATATTTTTTGGGTCCAGTTGAAATTGATGCATTAGTGGGGTGCAAGTGTAATTAACTCAATTAAATGCGTTAAAATCAGTTTAACTGGTTCTAACTAAGTTATGAGATAGCTAGAGGTCCAGTGAATTAAATTATATTTAATTCACAATGAGTGATCAATCATATAACTGATAATTCGCTATTAATAGTTGTATGCATGTCAATTTCGAGGAATACCCAGTTGAGACAGAGGTTAAAGGGAACATAACTATCAGTTGTATTCCGAGAAAATTTCCCATGTGAAATTATAAATTCATTGGGATTCCATAATGGATTGTGCAATCAAGGAAGATTGATTTTCCTAATTAATAAGCAGTTAATTCCCTAGCTAGGATTGTATGAGCAAGGCAGGCTGAAGTAAGGATCAGAATTGGCTAAGTACTAGACCAATTTTTCCTAGATCAACGGGAGACAATTGATAGAGTGCTGGAGAATCTCATGAGAGATTAAGCATAAATGTATTGTTTCATGATTCCTTGACTTAATACACAATAGAGATAGAGGGCCTTTGAGCAGTTTCTTTCCCCAAATACATCATGTTGTTGTGCGATTGATAATTTATTTCTCTTACTTATATGTGATTGTGCAATCGTGTTTTGTTTCCGCAAATTGTAGGAAGGATTCAATATCTTGTTTTAGTAGATTGCAAGATTAGATTAAATCTCGTTGGTTAGATTTTCTACATGGTATTAGAGAATATTTTTTTGGGCAGTGAGTTTGCATAGAATATTTGAATATTTTGGTGTAAAATTTTCAAAAACAAATAGGCTCTTTGGATTCCTTGCGAAAATCTACCGAAATAGAAAAAAAAAAACCGGTCGAATCAGAGCTTGGATGAGGGAGATATCATCGATTTAAAATCAACTCTTTTTTAGAAACCTTTTGTAATGTCAGGACAATTACACTGTGCGTGAGTCAAGAACCTATATGTAATTGAGGTACCAGATGCATGCAAAGCTTTGAGGAGAAAGGAAAAAGTTAGAGACTTGGTGGTTTAAAGGGAGCATAAATACCTCTTAACATGAATATTCATGAGAAGCGGTCTCAAAAGGTTGTGGAGTAGTTGCCACAATTGGAGAAGCAGAGAGGAGACTGAGTGGAAGCATCCACTCAAGTAGAGACCTCCATGAGGGGGAAATTTCAAGCCAGATGGGAAGAGGGAGCAGCCATACCTGGAGGTGTAAGCTGGTGGGGTGATGTGTAGACATAATCCCAAGATAAGAAATTTGGGCAAGGTCCATTGAGATGGTGTGTGATCTCATGGATCGAACCTGGCTACGAGGAGCCACAGTACAATAGTAGTAGGAAGGATCAGTTAAATTGATGTAGTCAGATGTCAGCAAGACAGAAATCAGAGTTAGATGTCAAATACTGGATCACAAATTAGAGTTAGCAATAGTTGAAAGGGCACAAATGCAGATGTCAGCAGTAGCACAGAGAATCCAGTACTAGACAGATGCAGTAGCTAGCAGCAGTCAGAAGTTTCTGATGACAAATGCATTATACTGAGTAATTTGTTCGGAGGATATTCAATTTTAGGACTTGCAGGTGCAAACAACACTAGAGAAGTGTAGCATGCAGAAAATTCCAAAAGTACTGAATGGAGATAGATTGAATTCCTTTCTTGTTGAGAGGGAGTATTGAAATTTGCAACAAGAAATAGTGAAATTGGAAACTAGAAAGGAGAAAAAAAAATGCACCCACACTAGTGAGGAATTTTGATGTACCAGGAGTGAGGAATGTGAGGCGTATAATTTATTTTTCCCTTAAATAAATTGGACAATAAATTGTAATTTCATCTCATAACAACTTGTGTCAGTTAACTAAGTCATGATGATTGAGTTAGCTCAAGAAATTCGATTTAAGGTGATCGAGGTGGATATTGGTAGCCACCCGCCTATTCCACTTGGGCCATCGCCATTGTCTCTTTCAATTTTTCAGTTTCCTTAATTATAGCACAGTTTACTTTTTTTGTCAGTTTTTCAGGTCCTGAACTTTCAGAGCCATTTTGAGGCCCCAAACGACATTTTTTGGGCAAGAAAGGTTTAGCGATTTCATAGAAATCGCATTAGCAGTTGTATTCCTCAAAGAGATATTTCTAAAAAGGTATCATGTGCGTCAAACGAAGATCATATGACCAAGTTACGACCCCGGAAAGTTGGCTGCCCAACTAACCCCAACGGGGCCCATAAACTCTTGGTGTTACATCTCCTCGGGTTAGGGTTTTGATTGTTTAGGATTTTATCTTATTTTTAAATAATAAAAAAGACCCTTCATCCTTATTGTAACACAGTTCAGAGGAACATAACTAACAATGTGTATGAAGCAGCTCAATTATGAATTCACTTTGGTTCTATGTACAACATATATATGGACGGGTGTTCAAACGAAATATAAATGATTCAATAAACTGTCAATTTCCAAGTCAATTTCAACAATATCTTTTCATAACTTCTTGAAATTCATTAAAGTGTCCAAGGATTTGCACTTCCACTTTCCAAAAATTCTTCAATATCTTCATAATATAGATTTTCTTTTCCAAACTTGATTCATCATGGCACGATTCATTATTTTGAGCTTCAAAATCCAAATTCCTCTTACTTTGATCATCAGAGGCTCATTATCTGTCAAGAGTAGACCATCAGTAGATAAAACCAAAATCAAAGTCATACCTTCAACCACTTTTGAAGTAGATGCTTTGATGGGAACATCTTCTTGGCTTCATCAGATGACTGTCAATACAGACATATCAGGGTCGAGGATCTTGCTTCATACAATGCTTTCTGAAAACATAACACTCGACAAAAGCAATATTCTTAGCCTTATACAAATCAATATTGTGCAATAATTAACTAATTCAACTTATCAAAGTTTAGATTCCAGATCAAAACTAATATCAAACTCATCAATATCACAAATTATTTGGACCAAGTGACACGTAGAACTTACATCAAGTTATGAATTCATCTATTGTTATGCGAACGAATTGTCATTTACCAAAAAAAATTATCAATTTATCCTCATGATCACATATAAATTATTTTTGTCACTTGATGCAAATACATGCATCAAAGATAAGTCATGCAGGTTCCATCCATTTGTTGTGAGATTACTTCATACTGAATCTCAACTTGTTTATACTTCAACCATTGTGCCAAGGATAATGAGACTAATAAAAAATCATTATTGAATACTAGCATTAGTCATTGAAAGTTACTATACCCACATAACATTTTTTTCAAGGAAAATCATTAGTCATCAAGTACCAAATAAAATAAAAAAATTTAACTTGTCATCACTATGAATTAAAATAATCCATAAACCAAAACATATATATGAGCCATCAAGCATCATGTCAAAATTCTAAAACATCATCAATCATTCCAGCCAATATGCTCACTAAGTCAAACCAGTAGATATAAATTGTCATGCACTAGCTTCAATGATCAAATCAAGATGTTATACGAATATGCATATTTTGTTTTCCTGCAAGCATAAGTTTAGTCAACACATTCACATTCTCTGTAGTAAGTAAAATATTCAAACTTCCCTACTCATAGGACATTCTATTGTCTGCTCCATGTATGTAAGATTGTCATCCTTCAGGTGTACTCATGATTTTATGCACCAAGCTTCACCTTTGTGACCTACAGGCATGGCCGCACCCATAGGCCTCCTTCCATGTGGTTGAGAGGCTACAGTCACACCCTTGTGCTTGATTTCGGGCAGCTGAGATGCTATAGTCGCATCAGTAAGCTTTCTTCCGTGCGACTCAAGTTTAGAGTAAGAGAAAAAAATATCTTCTCATATCAAAACTTTGTTGCAGACCAAAAATATCAGATATTTATCTATTCATTTCCATAAATCTTGCTTGAACAACAAGGAATATTTTATAAATTTAATGCAAATGAAAATAGGAGTAGGGATATTATGGATAGTTTCTCCCTCTTAACGAGTATCCCATTTCAGTCATCTTCGTTCAAGTCACAACTTGTCTATAATGCATCAGCAGATCTGTTAGATCATAAAGTCAGACTATGTCACATATTTATCATGGTCATATCATGTTAGCATTAGCTAATTCACCATGACATCAATCCTGCATCAAGGGTCAGTGTCAAAGAGCTAATAGGAGTATACTTCAAGAATCACAATATTACTTCTTAGTCACATAACTCATCAAGTTAGTGCATTCAATTTTTCTATATGCCATAATTACTAAGCACATCAAAAAAATAATCACGGTCAACGAAAGACCTTGAATATCAATCTCATTTTTACACTTCTATCGTCATGGTTACCATGCTTTTTCACAAAAATCATCAATAGTATCAAGGTATCGTCTATTAGAATCAAGGTGCCAACCTTCTTTATGGGATCAAGATATCCAAAATGATATATGTTAGCCAAACATCAAGTATACCAATATATCAAAGATCAATATTAAGTAGTTTTGTAGAATTAAGAAGTTTATAATATCTAAAATGAAATATACTTGCCAGATATCAAGAATATAAATATATCAACAATCAATGTCTCTATGTAGCTTTACCATGAATTAATAGAATGTAAGTTACTTGTTCAATACTAAATGCATCATCTCATCACGAGTACTATGAATCAAACTTTTATAAGCATGATCCATTTGTGAAGGAGACATTCACATCATACATTAGGGCTTACCTTTCCATCCAATATTACCGTTGGAACATAACATTGAAACAATACCATAAGTACATTGCAGTATCAAATACCTGCGCACCTTCTTATTTTTCATAGGTAGCTTGTAGCACGTTGTCACCTTCTCATTAGGTGTCTCTTTACCTTTTTCAACACTATTTATTCTCCACTAGCCATCTTTCATGCATCTTAGATGATCCTTAAGAAGGATCCACTTTTCACAACTCACCATGAGGCTGGAAGCATACAAATATACATGCAAGAAGTATAATTAATGATCAAAACAATAATTAAGTCCATAAGTATAAAAAAAAGTAAAGACATAAAGGAAAACCATATATCGAAATATACTTATGTTTAATGAGAGGTGATTATCTTCTTCTTGAACCAGCCTTCAAGAGCCGTCATTTTCCATTATCCACTTGTTGCCTTCAATATATATATTCATCAAATTAATCATTAATCAAGCCTAATAGAAACTATCCCATCTAGGGCTTCATCAAATCTATGACAAGTGCTTGCGCATATTCACATTGACCATGCTAGGGTTTCTAGATTTCATATCTAAAATATTTGCCATAAACCAAGGTTTCTCTGAAACCCCAACCTCATAATATCCATGAAACCCTAACACAAAAATTTCCTAGGGCCTCCTTCAAACCGTAGAATTCTTTTAGGTCTCCACCATCCTCTCTTGCATACTTCATTGGTGTTATCATATGGGTGATCTCCATGAATTTTCTTTAGCCCAACTCTAATACAATGTAATTTTTCTTAGGGCTATATTGTTATTTGCTTTGATAATAGCATTTCTTCATTTACACATTAAAATCACCCCATAACATCATTACATTATTCATATTTACATCCTTGTTTATCATCATATGAAACTATGTAGAAATAATAATATCAACATCATAAATGCAGCTAAACATAAAGGAACAATAGAAGAAAATCATTCATACATAGAGACACTAGGATTGGTGGAAGACCGGGGTAAAACTTGTTATGGGGAAAACCATTTCAAATTCTTCTTCTTATTAAATAATCATTAAATGATATAGCAAATGAGAGTAAAATAATCCATATCTTCAACCATAAACCAATCTAGAAATTAGATATCATTTTTTTGGATTTAACTTTGTTAAGTAATTCATACATCTATGACCATTTCCATGAGAGATAGTTGTAACTGACTAGTTTATCATGATTTTTGATTAGTCCACATAACACTCATTGCATCGGGTGATGCTCACGGGGATGAATAAGTGGGATTGAAACTAGTGAAATGACTCACATAGCATCAATCATCACTTCCAGGGCTTGCTCCGGTAACCAAGACTTCTTGAGAGGTCACCCATCCCAGATCGCCTCTGGCTCAAGCACGCTTAACTATGGAGTTTTCCCCACAGTGAAGCCCACTTAGCTTGCTACCCCATTTGCAAAACCTTAGCAAGTATTGCGCCTCATGAACCATTCAAGTGAGCTCCTTTGACTCTTTGTATTTAAGTATTGAAGAGTTTCCACAGTGCGTTATATTAGATATGATTTTTTGGGATTTAACCGTGTTAAGTAAGTCATTCATATATGACCATTTTGATGATAAGTAGTTGTAACTGATTAATTTCTCATGATTCTGGAATAGTCCAATTACCACTCATTGCATAGGGTGATGCTCATAGGGGTGAAGAAGTCAGATTGAAACTAGTGAAATGGATCACATAGCATCAATCATTACTTTCGAGGCTTGCACCTGGTAAACAAGACTTCTCGGGAGGTCACCCATCCCAGATCGCCTCTGGGTCAAGTGCGCTTAACTGTGTTGTTTTCCCCACATTCAAGCCCACTTGGCTTGCTACCCCATTTGCAAAACCTTAGCAAGTATTGTGCTTCATGAACCATTCATGTGAGCTCCCTTCACTCTTTGTATTTAAGTATCAAGGAGTTTTCACAATGCATTATATTAGATATCATTTTTTGGGATTTAAATTCATTAAGTAAGACATTCATCCATGACCATTTCCATGAGAGGTAGTCGTAACTGACTAATTTCTCATGATTTTTTAATAGTCCACTTAGCAGTAATTGCATCGGGTGATGCTCACGGGGGTGAAGAAGTGGGATTGAAACTAGTGAAATGAATCACATAGTGTCAATCATCACTTCCAGGGCTTGCACCCGATAACCAGGACTTCCCGGGAGGTCACCCATCCTAGATCGCCTCTAGCTCAAGCGCGCTTAACTATGGATTTTTCCCCATAGTCAAGCCCACTTAGCTTGCTACCCCATTTGAAAAACCTTAGCGAGTATTGTGCCTCATGAACCATTCAAGTGAGCTCCGTTCACTCTTTGTATCTAAGTATTGAGGAGTTTTTGCAGTGCATTACATTAGATATCATTTTTTGGGATTTAAATGCATCAAGTAAGTCATTCATCTATGATCATTTCCATGAGAGGTAGCCATAACTGACTAATTTCTCATGAGGTAGTGGTGTTGGAGGTCAATGAAAGGGGAGGGGACGAGGGGGATATTTTACATAAATATTTTCTTCACGGGTCCTGACCCAGGTTCAAATTTTATCGCGCAACCAACAAACCCTCCAACTACTGGCCCTTTCGGAAATGACCTGCTTGTGCAAATCAAAGTCTCACCCGAAGCAATATGGGGGGGTGCTGGAACCAAGATTCCACACCTTGAGGAAGAAAATAATGAAGTTTCCCTAAGCAGATTGATTGCAAACTTATATCGATCATAAACATAGGTGCACAATATAGAATAATACTTTATCATATCACAACACATAATTATAGATCACTTCGTTGCAGATGTATCATAACAGAACCAGATCTAGATCTAAACAATGCGTGATCACTTAAGCATATTCATTCATGTATTCTATCATCAGTGTAACTTCATGCATAAATACCAGAGGTAATTGTGCAGATACAAATAATCAACATAGAAGAAATGCGATCTAAAGACAAAAGCAATAGATAGATAACTTAGATCAATAGCATAATGTTTTTTGCCAAAATCTATCCTTATATTAGCTTTAGGTCAATTCAATACATTAGACTTTACCCTTACACAATACTCTTCTGCCTACACAGCCAACGGAGTCTGCGCATAGCCAGGACTAGGTCTCCACACACACAGCCAGCAAGAGCCTTTATACCTAACGCAAACAAACCCTTACAAAAGTATTACATACGCATAAACACTCAGATCATCACCTCAAGTTAAGTTACTTCCTTAGAATCGATCTATATATTTATATAATTCCAGTGCATAGATACTATGGTCTCAAACCATGGTTTAAGGCCCACAGTTTACCATTAAACCCTTTTTACATAAAAATAGGGACTTTGACCTACCCCAAAGCCCCTTGACTCATTCGCGCAACGCGCATTTACAAACTTGTAAAAATATACCCAAAAAGTGTACCCCAGTGGATCCCCAACACAAACATGTGACTCGTCTCGAGTCACTGAAGCGTCTGCTCCTTTAGCTTGGCCTGGAGTGTGCTGATAGAAGATTTAAGAGGGAACACCATTTCCAAACTCTGTGTAGCATCTCCTTGCACTTGCAGAACCAACTTCTTCGTAGTGGACCCTTCAGTGGCCAGCTCTATACTTCGCTACATCTATTGAATTGCCTTCAATGTAGTGTCCAGTGTTTTCGAAAGATGAAGAGCCTCCTTAGCCCATGGTTGCATGCGTGCCTCTAGCAGTTGCTCTTTATGACGCAATTCCTCGATCTCTGTTTGAATGATTCGACCCTCCTGTAGGTGGGCGAGGCATTGTGGAAGAACCAGAGTGGGCACCACTGTCCATATTTCAGCAAACTACTACTCTTTTTGGTGCAACTCATTGTGCAAATGATGTACTACAAGATCATTTTGAATGGACGTCCATACGCCCATAGCCTCATCTAAAAGGTTCTCACATTGTGTGACTGCGACAACAATACTGTCAATAGCTTGTTTTACTTCGGCTGCCCTTTTTGCGTGGACCTCAGGTGGAGTCTCAGGCTACAACTTCATTTGCAGATCAACGATTTGATGCTTGAAATCTGCACGGACGGTCTACACTTCAAAGTGTGATGCTTTCAAGGCGACAGCCAATCCTTCCAATTTCTCTTCTGGGGCAACTGTGGCTAGGACTGTTGGTACATCGTTGAAGACTTGGTGAACTTTGGATTCGAGCTCAGTGCACTGGGCTTCAGTTGCGTGACATACTACTTCTGCAGCTTGCTATTTCTGTTGTGTGCTTGTAGTCTGTTTCTTTGACTCTACAACTGATGTGTGACCAACAACCTCACGAAACTGAAGTTCGTCAACGATCATGGTGTGCATCGGGTGCAACTTTCCTGCAGGTAAAACAAAAAAATTAATATTAATATCACCTACACCTCTGAATTGGGTGTGCCGACTGGCCTCCACATGAATGGATGGTGTGGGGATTTTTACAAGATGAGAATCCCCGGTTACTGGTAATGCGACATCCAATGTATGCGCACTAGTTACTTGTGCGCTGGTCTGGCTCGCCTAAGCAACACGCTTGAATCAAGCTCTCTCGCATTTTGAGTTCTTGAATCCCAACCTGTACAAATTCAAGCGCAGTATTATACTGCACTTCCATTTCTGACCAGAGATCCTTAGTCACAGACATGACTATGTTAGAAATCTAGTTTAAATCATCCTTAGTAAGTGTCAAGACCTCCTCTCCAACATCTTTAAATCCCTTCCTCTTTTTTCTTGATCCACCATTGGCCTGAGAGCTGCGCTTCTACCTCCTCCATTGTATATTTCGACGCAATACCAAATTTTTTCGGGTTCAGTGCCTTTTTCTAAGTTGATCGTCTCACCTGTGGTGGTTGGCGTGGCTTCTTTCTCTTGAGGTTTCTTAATCAGATTCTCTGTTGTTTCCTTTGGCTGAGTACCAGTGTGTGGCTTTGTCGGTGTTTTAGTGATAGATGTGGACACACCAGGCTCCAACCACGCTAGTGGCCATTATGAAGTAATTCGGATCAGGTCATCTTCCGTAACTAAATATGGTAACTTATACCAAACTCCCTCCACGACGACTTTCACACGGATGTGCATATTATGGAACATGGCCTTGAAATCAGCTATCATCTTGTATTGTACGTATAATGTCAGAGACAACCTTGGCTTAGACTGCATGGCATGATAGAGTGAGGCATAAAAAAGTACCCATAAAAATTTGTTCTCCTTAGCACGTGTGGGGTCTGAGGGATTCCAAATTGTCGCATATCGTACGACCTCGCACATTTGTGGCTCAATCTTTGGAAACTGGGTTTCCTCAGTGGTATTCCACCCAATCAATGCAATCAACAACAATAACCAAGCACAATGAAATTGCTTGCCTTCTTCATGTGCTTCGCACACATTTTCCAGAAACTCTTTGCACAAATAATGGGACCAATTGTAAATTACACCTTTCTCGCACTATCCTGTGAGAGAAATTATGTGCGCGAGCACCTCCTTTAGTATACATTTGCGCATCACCTTTCAGGCCAAGATGAGCATGTCAAATTGAACATCCGGGTTGTTTATCTCGCTTACCACAAATCCTCTGCTATTCCATGAGACTTGATACTTCTTTTTGATCTGCTTTGCGACATATTTTTCTTTCTCTTTTCCTGCAAAATATATAATTGGATCTGTGCCTTTTGCAGGTAAATCAATGATCCTATGGATCACCGTAGCATCAATTGGAATGTGTGCTCCCAACTATAGTGCATCACCATGCACTAGTGCAAGCAATTTCCAGACACAAATGTCATTTATTAGGTTGCGCCCAAAGTGAGGGACCTGCAATAGATTCAACATGCTTGCCTTGTGCAGACCCAACACCCATCTCTTTGTCTCTAGGTGCAAAATTCCCCCTTCATACTGGACTTGGTCAAGTAAAGCTATGGCGCGATCTTAGGAAAAATTTCCACCTCTGCGATGTCCCAATCCTTTATTTTGAGCTATGGTACTTTGGCAAACATGTCCCCTTCAACCGGGACGTTTTATGGGATAAAAAACATTTGGATGCTTGATCAGATCTTGTCAAGGTCTTTGGGAACCCTAACCAATGGTTTGCGTGGTGCGACATAGGTCGACAACTGTGAGAATGGGGCCACTTCAACCACATCCTCCTCTTCCTCCATAATTTTTTCTAGAATCTCTATCATTGGCATTTTCAGACACTCAACCGTAGTGGAGCATGAATTTGGAGTCTTCTCCCTCAGGGATTTTATTGTTCTAGAGGTCTGCCCCTTCTTAGACTTCGTGGGCGTAGGGGTTTCAACAATAGGGACCTCGGGTGTAGCAGGGTCATATCCAGGTCGTGTGCCCATCATAGTGGGCGGAATTATGTAACCCAACCCTATGAAACACAACTCTTCCTCGAATCCCAGATCCAAACCAAACATAGACACAGAGTATGCATCGGAAATGTTTTATCTTAGGTCCTTTATTAGCCCTCTGAATCTTCTTTCCAATGCCACTAGTCTGACCTGATTTGGATTCTTCAAGACAAAGTTATGCCCAATCTCCCACAATGACCTAATTATGGACTGGTTCAGTAGAGAAAACTTGTGTGCTATGCCACGTGTCACTCTTTCCTTCTTCGGCTCTGAAATCGATACAAAATAAACTACAGTCTGTGTACTTTCTCAGAGAGAGAGTTATGATGATTTTCCCAAGGTCGCCTCTTTGAGATGAAATCCAGGAGCCTACAAAAACCCTAACTTTCACAAATCATATCTCCGAAAATATTGTGAACCAAGATTTGAAATTTTTACACGAATTTCCTTAGGATTTCTTCGCAAATGGGTTTTTTTTTAGCATCTAAACCTTCGTAGAAAAAAAATTATAGCAAAAATTCCACGATGACCTGTTTGAAGCAAGAAAACCCTAGAATCCAAAGCTCTGATACCAAATGTTATGAAACCAGCTCTCAAAATAGAATAAAAGAGAGATCAATGACTTAAAAATCAACCACTTCGAGGGGGAAACCTCCTTTACATTACATAAACAAATAATTCTTGGATGACACAAATGACAAAGCCTCCTTTCTATATATAGGAGTCCATAGGGTCAAAATATAATCCTAGCGGACCTAACAATAATAATGTAAGGACACAATAATAACAATAGTGGCTATTATGGGGCACAATAATAACACTATGGCGACTACATGAGTACACAATAACAATAAGGGGGCTACACTAACAATAATAAGGGACTACACTAGTAATATAGGGCCCTAACAGTTTCTTGCTAGGTTTTCATTGAGCCTTCCGGCTTTGCCTTTTGCTACCTTATTGGGGTTAATGTTTGATGGCTATCAGGGCGACTTGTGCCTTGCTCAAGTTTTTCTACGATCGACTCTCTATTCAATATGTGGGTTTATTTTGGTGCTGGGCTTTTGCCTTGCCCTGTAATACTAACTGCTCATTTTAGGGTTTTATATGTCCCTTTGTGATTTAAATGATGTTCCATTAGGGGTTTTATTTTTTGCAGGCTTGCATGCCTGGTTTTGTTTCCAATCCCATCGGAGCATCCCCAGGTTTTCTTGCGGTCAGAGTATCTTTCAATGTTATTATGGCCTTGTTGGTCATAGTATCTTTTAGCATTATTATGGCCTTGTCGGTCAGAGTATCTTTCAACATTATTATGGCCTTGTCAGTCAAAGTATCTTCTGACATTGTTTATCCTGCTAGTTAGAGTAACTTCTGGTGTGTTATCTTGTCGATCAGAGTATCTTTCGGTGTTGCTAGAATGAGGAGTGGATGATCGTTGTTGGGCTGCATTTAGTGCTCCATATGGGGTTTCTTATACGGGCATTCTTGCCATGTATCTTGTTATCAGTCACATGTAATATGGGGATTATACTGACACACATGCTATATGCATGCTTTATGTAAACAACTTTTTATAAGTTGTTGTTTTTTTCTTTTCTGAAAAAAAAGAAAAAGAAAAAAAAAAAGTGAAAAAAAAAAATTTCCTTAGTTGCTAAAGACAATTTGATTGCATACTTCATGATCGTTATCCATCTTCTTGGTACCATATGTCATTGCTGGGCTTCCATGATGAGTGGTATTCTTCATAATAGGTGCGTGAACCCCTAAGCATGCACACAACTTATTGAGTGTGAATATAAGACTTGAAACTTAGTAAGCACAATATTTCTGTGTTATATCAAAGGCTATTAAAATTTCGAAACACTACTTTAAATCCTATAAAAAAAAATTACTACCTCTTAAACCCTATACTAAACACTCCATGTGCAAAAATATATTTCATGAAAAATATATATTTTAAAGTTATACAAAAACTTAATTATGCTAAAATCATACCAAATATCTCAATATGATTCCCCTAATCAAACTTCAAATAAATATAATAATACTCAAATTACACTCAATATCCATTCGCAACATGATTTACCTTACGAAAAAGGTTACAATTGAAAATTACCCTCAAACGTGATCTCTAACTTCTTTTGTAAAGTCCCAATTCCCTAATGGAAGCTATATAGATAAGTCCAAACTTCTCTTGTAGAGTCCCAATTCGCTAGTGGAAGCTATATAGACAAGTCCAAACTTCTTGGTAAAGTCCCAATTCCCTAATGGAAACTCTATAGACAAGTCCAAATTATGTCATGGAACCTCTTTGGAATGATGACTTCAAAGGGAAACTAACAAAAAAAATTAAGGTGGGGAATTGAATTTCCAACGATAGCCATCAATATTTAATACAAACCACATAACAATTAAAATTAGTTTTGCCAATAAAAAATTTGAACGTCGACGGGTCACCCTCCACATGGTTGGTTTCCTTGGAAAACAGAAGATCATTGATGGAATCCAGCAACAACCACAGTATGGGTATATTATCCATAAAGTTATACGTACACGTGAATAATTTGAAAAACCCCTCTACATTTTCAGCCAGCAAAAATATATAAATCATTACAGAAGAGCCAAGAAACACTCGAGGAGGGCATGCATGAAGTAGGCATTGCTTTGCTCGAACGCATAGTAGTTTGATCTTTGCGCTTCGAGCACTCCGAAAATTTCTTGACCATTACCTTCATCATCCACCAATGGCTGCCGAGGATTTTACTGACAAGAATGTTGTATTCAGAAAGCTCTGGGCCAAACCCGAGAACAAGGTTTTATACATCTTTCCTGATTCTTTTTCTTTTCAATTTCTTTATGGGTAATTTCTTTCTTTCGTAGGCAGAAAATGTTTTTGCGGGTGCAAATTTTTTTTCGTTGTGGGTGTGTTGTTTTGATCGTTTACTGCAAAATTTAATGTGATTTGGGTAATTTGAGACCAGATCTGTATAGGTATTTGTGATTACATGTAGATCTCATCTGATCTGATGTGATTTTTATTATGGCAGATGTGCTTTGACTGTAATACAAGGAATCCCACATGGGCATCGGTAACTTATGGGATTTTCATCTGCCTAGATTGTTCTGCATCTCATCGTAGTCTTGGTGTTCACATTAGCTTTGTCAGGTAAGCATTTTAATTTTTACTGAAATTGCAATGTGTATTTCTTCATTTATGCACTAAAATTGCTTAGGGTGCTTGCCCACTTTGTGGTTCCTTCTTGTGTTTGTGATGTCTACAAGGTAATTAATTAAAAGCAAAGTAGCATATTCCTCTTTTGAAGGTTTTGTTGTCTTTGTGATGTCTTCTTCACAGCAAGTCTATTAAATTAAAATTAATATGGTAGATCCCTTTTCGAGGATTTTTTTTTGCACGAGTGCCAGTATCTCCTTGTAATGCATATTGAAAGATACATTGCAAATTGCTCTGTTAAAAATGGATATGAGTGGAGATTGTGTTCTGATATTTAGCATAGCACAATAGTAATTAGCATAGGAGGACCTTCATGACAGATCTGCCCCTACAGTCAACTATGTGAGAGATCTGTCGTGTTCTTTTAAGTTCTCATTTAGGACTCTAATTGCTTAGAGGTAGTTTTGTGTTTTGTGGTTCCCTGTTGTCTTTGTGACATCCTTCCACGATGTGTTTGATCTGTATTAATGACACTATCTCCTTGAAATGTATATTGGATGATACATTGTAAACTGCTCTGCTGAGGTGCGTATTAGTGAAGGCAGTGTTCTGATATTTGGCTTAACAGAGTAGTAATTAGCATGGCAGATCTTCTGATACAATCAACAACAATTAATAAACACAGTAACAACAATTAATTAGTGCATCACTGCAGCATTTAAGAGGGTATACATTGGGATAACACAATTGGATGTGGTGGTGCTGCACATATGACAATGTATATCCCCACATGTACACTCATCAAATGCTACGGTGATAGGCCCATATTGTTTGTCTTATATTATTGGGCTAGAGCCGAACATGGCTTAACATATCAGCAGTTTCAACTTTCCCCTAATAAAAACTTTCTTCGTTGACGTGTCCATCTTTAGTTTTTGTTCTACCCTTTAATTCACCAGTTTCTGTAATATTGGCCTTGCAATGAAACCAGTAGAGAATATCCCTCTCTTTGTAGTTTTTCAGCTAAATATGTTGTCATTTGGCATTGCATAGAGAGGTGCATTCTACAGCTCCAGTATGGCAGAGAGGTGTAATCTGAACCTCTGTCAGTAACAGTGATGTGGCTTATGAATGCCAGGAACCATAAATATAAAAAGCTGATGTATTATGATTTATTATCAATAAAATATACCATAAATATAAAAGCTGATGTATTATGATTTATTATAAATCAAATATAAACCAGTGTAGATCTGTATTAATGTTGTATTTATGATGTTTTGAGATTCAAGGTGCAAACATGTTTTAGAGTGCAAAAACTTGAGGAAAAAGTTGCACTTCAAAGGATTTTGTATGTCTCGGTGCTTGACAGATTTGGGGTTAATATATATCTATGCTGTTTGATTTCAATTATGCTATAAATAATATTTCTTTGTGATATATATTCATCTCCATCTCTCTCAACCATGTTTGATATTTTTCTGATTGCTTCCTTTGGTTGGTTTGCTAGATTATGATCACATTTGTGCTTGTTTATTGCAATATACCGTTC
The DNA here is from genome assembly GCA_034641835.2 of Pinus albicaulis. Classification (NCBI taxonomy): domain Eukaryota; kingdom Viridiplantae; phylum Streptophyta; class Pinopsida; order Pinales; family Pinaceae; genus Pinus; species Pinus albicaulis. Next base: position 966,911,025 of record CM076570.1, on the reverse strand, counting down.
AGATTTCTTGCAAACAATGTCACATTAGTCACCTTGGGCACAGAGCATACAAATTTACAAGAGAATGAGTTCATGGAAAATTTGTAGTTCTATATCATAGCTGCTGATGGGAGCATACACAATGGAATAAAAGAAGACAGATGGAAATATAATGAATAGAGGGAATGTGCTGAATGTTGGCAAATCTCACCAGTATCTCCACTAAGGAGCATTAATAATCCAAATTCACACCTCATTACATAGTAAAAATAAGGGTTAAGAACATTCAGCAATAGTGGGCACAACTTTTGACCGTTGACCAGTCCTAGCTTCATTCTCTTAGGGCCTTCCCAAATATCTCTAGGCAACGGCCAGCTTCTTCTACAAGCTATAGCATTGATCCTGAGACATTTATAGTCATCAATACCCTTCAGATTGTTGGGTATGTGTTATATTCTTTGTACGACTAGTCCCTTGCAGGGGTCGTACAAGTTAGGCGCAGTGGGGGAGCCACAGGGGGGTGGAGCACTCATTTTTTTGTCGGATGTTTTTTTGTCTGTATTTTGGCAGTTTTTAGTACACTGTCTTTGCTTTTGGGGTTTTGTGGTGCATGGTGGTTTGGCCCATGTTTTTCTAATTCCAGTTAAGGAATTAAGATTGTAATCTAATCCAGGTTAATGGATTAGGGGTTTTGGATGCTGCAGGATCATCTATATTGTATTGTAAACAATGAAGTTGATTGATGATAAAAATTAGAGGTGTGACTCTAAACGGTTTGCTGTTTTTCCTGATTTGGGATTCCATGGTAAATTTTTGTAATATGTGATTGCCATTGTTTTATTTTTTCTACTTATTAAAAATTTGTGTATGCATGGCATTACTGTAAAGGTTTAAAACTTGCACAGATATTGTGCTTGATACCTTACGATTACTGACAATATTTCTTTACACATTATAAATACATTTAGCAGCCTTATACATAGTAACACAGTATGTCCTAGCTTTCAAGGTGATGACTGCATGTACATTGGTGCCTCAACTGGTGCCTGCCTCATTGATCACATCTTATGTTGTCATCTTTATTTGGGAAAATTTCCTCAGATATATCTTAGGATGGAAGCTGCTTATTCATAAATGTTAAATATCTTGAATTCCAAGTGATTATTGTGCTTGTTACATATTAGGAACCTCCTCTTTATTTGGTGAAATTCCCTCAGACAAATCTCACAGTTACAGCTTTATTTTCACACACATGTGCCCCATTCTTCTGTTGGTGTGTTGGCACTGCTGGTGTGATTCGTTTGATCATTAATGCTCAAAATGCTACAAGTAAGATCCCTGTGATTATTAGTTTCCCATTTGTTGATTCTTGCAGTTCCTATGGTATGTTTGACTTCATCTTCTTCCAGAATGTTAAATGATCTTGTTCAATAACGGAATTCCCATTTGCAGCTTCCAGATGAAAACCCATGCTGTGAAAATTTTCAACCAGATCCATTTTAGACAAAGAAGAAAGTCACACTAGCTGCAGCCATGGCTCTGGTGTACTTGGAGCCTTCTAATTTGCATGGGTGTTTGTTGTGTATTCCTTTGTCTTTTCCAATTAGGTAACCAACCTGCAAATTAAAATAATATTGGAAAAAATTTCAGTGCTCTAAGAGAGATATTGAGCTTGTGTTTGCAACACTAGAGTGCTCAGCAATTGGAATCAGATTTATAGATTAAGGCATGAATGTACCGCAAATAAAAGACATACCATCCACTGAAATATTTTAATTTTAGCAGAAAGAATGATGTATTCACAGCGGGGAAATATTGGCGAGTAAAATATATGATAGAGAATTGCAGTGCTTTGGAAATAAAATGCACGAGTCAACCTTACATAATCTAGAATTACCCAACACTTCTGAACTGTGACTACAATTTACCTATGCAATTTTCCTGATTATCATGCTGTCTTCTCTGTTGCATTTTACTCTGTCTATCTTTTTGTGACAATTTTTGTTGTCTCATTATATATATTTTTATTATTTAATAAAATTTATTAAAGACTTCTCTATAGATAAAGGCTAAAGGGCTATTCATAAAGCAAAGGTCAGTTAACCTTCCTAAAGTAATATTACATAGACAGTAAGACAACCTTGCTTTCTAGGAGATGCAGGTCTACAGGATATGTGAAGATTAACAAAAAATCTAACATTCAATATATTTACCTTGCATGTTTTAGTTGATGTATTTCTTATGTTTGCCTCTTGTTAGAAAGGGGTAATTTGGGGATAATTGCTGCACAAGGCCTTAGGATAACTTGGAATGTGTGTTACTTGTTTGTGAGCAAAATTTTGAAGTTTCTCAATTTAAAATTTTGTTGTTGTCTTGTCAACTCAATGTAACTTAGTGTTACTGCTACCTGATTCAAGAAAAAAACGAAGTGGGATAAATAAGCTTATAGTGCATTGTATGAAGCTTTAAGACCCAAAGTATTTGTTGAAGCCTGAATTTTATATTACCATGTTTGATTGAAAATCTAGAAATATATGGTAGCATTTTTTTCCTTGAGCTTTACCGTGTTATAAAAAGCCTTTTGATGATTTCTATTTTGAATCATTATGTTTCTGCAGTACAAGAAATGCTATAAAAGCACCTGATTGACATGATAGCATGGTTGAAATTGGAAAATGGTCCTGTTGAACCTCATTCAGAGATTATGTTTACATGAAATTTACTAGTCTAGTTTAAGTAGCTTCTCTTGATTCAGAGCTGTGGTAACCCTTTTTTGAATAGTTATGTTGGTGCAGTATAGCTACATAAGAAAATGCTATAAAATCACCTGATTTCCATGATAGCATTGTTGAAATTTGAAAATGGTATTGTTAAACCTTCATCATAGGTTATATGGTTATATGAGTTTACTGGTCAGTTCAAGTTAGATTCACTTGACCCACACCTATGATAACCATCGCAAATACTCAGTGCACAAATTCTGGAAGCAAATCAATTATTTACGCACAGCAGAAATTTAAATAACACAAAAGCCATAATGCCACTACACAACATAAGCTTTATTTTCATTCATCTACAATATTTGAAATTCAATCTCCATGCACAGACTTGAGGGCCAAGAGCCAATAAGACATGTTTCCTTTCAAATTTATGCCCAACTATACTTTTGGAACTATTGAAACTGTAGAAAAATTTGGAACGTTAAGAAGGCATTAAATAGTTAAATAAGCCACCTTTGATACTATACATGAGCTACCAGTTTTAGTTTTGGTTGCCAGTTTGACTTCTATATAATCCTAGACAAAACAACTTTGAGGCTATTTATGAGCTTCCATTTTTGGTTGGCAGTTTGACTTCCATATTTTCCTTCTCCAGCAAATGTGAATCAGTGTTTCAGATCTTGACTCCATGTTGACCTATTTCAGTTCCCAAATAAAAATGTATTACATATCCCGGCAGCCCAAATTAACTTTGGCATTGGTTATGAAGGCACCATGCAGTGATTGTGAATCCAACTTCCACTTCAATGACTTATCAGGAATACTAAGTGTTGGAGTTGATATTCCTTTGAGAGGTCCCAACATGAATCCTGGACTGTTTATCTCTCTCTAAAGTAATGGTTATCAGAGTCTAGTAACTATCAGTCATACAAAGTGTTGGAGTTGATATTCCCTTGAGAGGTCCCAACATGAATCCTGAACCATTTATCTTCCTCCAAGGTAATTGTTATCAGAGTCAATCTTGCCTCTGCAAGTGCCACACACTACCTCCCAACTACGAGGACACATGTGGATCTTCAACCCAACAGGAAAGGTTACAAATCACAATCGTTGAAAGAATGTAACCCATTCAAAACGTGATGCAACCACTGGTAGTGTTGAACAAAACCAGAATTCTATACAGCATATGATCTCTGTAACTAAATCCTGATCACAATGTAAAAATTCTGAGCTCAGTTAATATCATTGGATAATCTATGAAAATTTGTTTTTGGCCGTGAGGATTATCCATGAACCAGTGAGGCTCCTGTAATGTTTTGGATACTATGACAACCTTGTTTACATTGATTCTTCAGTCAAAGGGCAACACCTCATGCGTGACAGATCATGACAGATCATTCTCAAGACACATACTGATACTGTAGCTAGTAGAAATGGTTGGTCCTCGAAGGCATGGAGTGCAGTGGATAATCTCTGTATAGTATATATGATTAGATTTTTGTTCTGGCACTAATTACTGCTGCAGACCTGGAATGCCACCCTTCGGATTGGTGGAAAAATCTTGTTGTATGATTTAGGTTCTAGGGATTCTGGAATTTTCAAGGCTTATGTTTGTTTAACTTAAATGTTCATCATCTCTGTTAAATATATCCTGTATTTTATTTTAAACAATGTTTGGTCATAATGGTGTTTTAAGTTTGGTGGACTGTCAGTTCTGGTGCTAATATTTAAAGTGATTAGTAGCTATGGAAGTAATTTCTGTATTGAATGGTCAGTGCACATGGTCCCCAATCTTATCAGTCAATATGTTTAATCTCTTAATTGACAGGAATTACCTTCGGGTATGTTTTATTGACAGATTTGGTGAGTCAGCAAATGGTACTCCAAAACCTAACTCTTCTGGAATAGGAGAAGCAAAGATATCAGAAGAAGAAAAGAGGAAAGCAAGGGCTGAGAGGTTTGTTCTTCCAAAATTCAGGAATTTATTTTCTGTCTTCAGATTCCTGAGATTATGATGATGCTATTTTCCTTATCTTGTGTGTCTAATTTACCGTCAGCTTAATTTGCTTAAATTTTTTTTCCAAAATTATGATATGCATTTGTTTTACTCCAGAATAATTGGAATCTGATAATGCCCAAATTATTAAACAGGAGTAAAGATAGTTATTTACTCCAAAGAAATATACTTTATACTAATATTGAGATTTTCAACTAGAACTCGGGTTACCAAATTGAAAAAATGGTTCCTTTTATTCATGTTTCTAGAACAGAGAACATACCTAGCTGGTGAATTTGGACATATTGGGGCTCACTGATGTCCTATGGCCAAAACACCAGAGTGGTGAATGGATTTCTAGCTCCTAGATGGGAGAAAGTATGTGTTATCATGTACTGATAGAGTGTCCTTGTTACACCATTTTTTGGTCATCTAACCTATTATCATTAGATGGACCCAAGTACACCATGTAAGACCAGTTTTACCCTAAGTAAAACTGCTTTCACTATGTTAAAACAGGAAACCCCAAAAGGAAATATTAAACAAACCTATATTTGTTTGATTTTCCTCATGGAATAATTAATTAAACCATAATTTAATTATTATTCCCGGTCATGTTTAACCCAAAAACAAAGAAATTAATTAGATAAACCTTTATTTATCTTATTATTTTCTAGGAATAATTATTTAAATCTTATTTAGATAATATTCCTTGTTAAACATGACCAAATCACCCACAAATAATTAAATAAATCATTATTTATTTGATTATCTTCCAACCACTTCCTTAAAAAGATAAATAAATCATTTATTTATTTATTTTTGACTAATCAAGGGATTTGACCAAAGTCAAAGACCCTTTCCCTCCAACAAATATAATAAAGTATTCCATAAAAGGTGGATCTAGATTTGGTTAACATTATTTTAATCATGCACCAAGATCTAGAATGACCCAATATTTTGTTATAAATAGGAGGGTTTTCCCCATCATTCTTCACCTTTTGTTGCCTATTAGATCACTTTGGATCTATACACTTGGTCTCATTTTTCATCATTTGCTCCCATTGAGCTTCATTTTTGCATTGGGTTTTCTACACCTACAAGAGAGAGAAAGCTTAGATCTGAAGTGCTGAGGACTAAAAAGAACCCATCCCATTGAGGAGAGCTGGATACACCTTCTTGTTTTCCTCCCAGGTGCCCTGTAATATAAAATTCTTTCAAAAAATCGTGTTCTTGTCTTGTCTGTTGGATGCATGGAGCAAACCCTTTATTTTACTACTTAATGTCTTTCCATACATAGATCTGGTATTTTGCAGCTATTTTCTTGTCTAACTAATTGCAAATCTGAAGATATTGGCAGCCACTTTTGTTGTTAGGGCTATTAGTTATGCGTAGCTAAAGTGGTCCTTTTTCGTACACTTCGACGAAGGATTCATACTAACAAATGGCGACTCCACACGGGTTTTAAATTATGACCGCTGTCGTTTTTCCTATTCCTGCATATCCAGCTACTTCAGACCCTAGGGTTTCTTTTCAGATTTTTGTTTTTCCTATTTTCATGTGGTTTTTTCCTCATAAAGCCCTCAAACATTAAAATTTCTAACTTCCATGTGTTTCTGGCCCTATTGCGCAGGTGACCGACATCAGCCGCAGCTGAGACGACATTTTTTTCTGAAATCTGCCGCTGAGAGTCCCGGAAGTGCAGGTCACACTTTTTGGCCCAAAAAGTGCGACCTCAAGCCTCAGGTCATGGAAAACAGCCCAAAAAGTGCGACCGGAGCGAAAAACAGGTCAAAAACTGCGACCTGGACTTTTTTCTGGAATTTTTCTGAAATTTTTCTGGGTTTTGTCTGAACCTCTGTCAGGGTTGTCTGACCTCCGTCTCCGCCCGTTTAGACCTATTCTTGCTTTTTTTTACTCAACTAAGTGGGAATCTAGCCCCCTAGGGCGTTAGTACCCTCCACTTTTTGTGGAAGAGCTTTAGCTGCTGTAAGTGTCTAATTTTTCAAAGTTTCAGCCATTTCTTTTTCAGATCTGATACCTCCTTTTCAGATCACTTTTAATCAGCTCTTCTTCCCTTCAAATCACCTCTTGTAGTTTTGTTTGGACCTCCCTTTAGAGCCTCCTCCTTTCCCCTTCTGCTTTTTGCTGATTTCCTCTCTTTTTCCAGCCACCTTGCCTCTGCCTCTTGGCTGTGATCTGCACCTCTTTTCAGCAGTTTTCTCCTTTAGATCCCTGTCCCTTTCGACCTTAGATCTATTGGCCTCTTTTTAGTGTGTTTTGATTAGATTTTTTCCCTCTGTCAGAATAGTTTTGAGAGACCCACCTTCTTGGGTTAGATAGATGCACAAGTAGCTGTTATTTTTCTGTTATTTCAGTATTATTTTCTGTTCTCTGTAGGTTTATTTTCAGCTACGCAGCACACTTTTTTCTTTCTCTCAAAACGGAAAGGGTTTAAAAATTAAAATTAACGCACGCCACACACTCACCCTAAGCAAAGCAGTGCCTAGTTGACACCGCCTGGCAAAGACTCTAAAATCAATTGTCACTGCACCTTTTCTGCCCTTGACCTTAATTGATTTTGTCCCTTTCTGCCCCTGTCGGTTTCCTTCTTACTGTCATCATTGTGCCCCCAAGGCGCTTATCCCGGAGACTTCTTGGCCTTCATCCTCAGTTTCCGGTCGATCGACCTGCTCCACCCCGCTGTCGTCGAGCCAGTCCACCTTCGAGTCCACACTCTGACTCCTCTCTTGATTCATCGGGTCCTCCTTCTCCTCCTGGTTCTCCCCCTGTCACCTTCACTATGTCTGGTCCAGGGCCTAATGCTAGTGGTTCTCCCGGCCTTAATGCCGACCCTACTACTAGCAGAACCACCACAGGAACTACCTCGGCTTCACCCGTGCTCCCCTTCTTGGCAGGCCTCAGCATCTCCGATTTGGACCGGTTGATAAACGACCCTATACACCATGATGCTAGTTGGCCTGCTATGCCGACAAAGCTCCCTTCCGACATCCCAAAGTTTGAAGGCCATGCTGGAGAAGATCCTTCAAATCATGTTCGATCTTTCCACATGTGGTGTTCATCTACCTCCATTACCGATGACTCTGTTCATCTTCGATTGTTCCAACGCACGCTTACAGGCGAAGCTTCTAAGTGGTATGTTGATCAACCCACTTCCTCCCATACCACCTTTGCAACTCTTGACCGGGCTTTTTTATCTTACTTCCAGCTTCCCCTTCGTTATGACACTGGTATCGAGCTCTTGACTTCCTTCAAGCAAACCTCTTCGACCCGCCTTTCTACCCATGTCCAGGAATGGAGAAGAAGACGGAGCCTATGTCAATCTCCTACCTTCGAAGATCGTGTCTACATGGACTGGTTCCTTAGATCTCTCTTGTCCCCTATCGGGAAAGATGTCGCATCACATTTTCCTCAAACCGAAGAAGATGCCCTCCAAATGGCGTTAAAATATGACCTGATCTATGCTCAGACAGGTTATGATCATACTGTCCTACCTGATCTCCCCAAACCCGGTGATGCCTATACACCGGGGGCACCTCATACCGCCGACAGCATTGTTGGATCTATCTCTCATCCATCTGCTCAACCTCTCATGAGCTATGGTTTTCCCGGGGGAGGGGGCACCACTTCCTGCATTTATCCCCCTCCCGGTAGTACGCATCCAGGATACGGCATGCCTCATCCTTTTGCCCAACCTCCTGCTTACATCAATGTTGCCTAACCTAACCATTACCCTTATCCGCAGCCTGGTGCGCCAGCTCCTCCAGCATATGCGCTTTCACCTCCCGTTCCTCCTCAACCCTTGCAACAACAGTCACCGTCCCCTCAAGAGCAGGTGGATGCCCAGCAGGGAATCACGGCTACCCAACCACCTGATGAACAGGTGGCCCCTCAACCTTCCCCTTCTGGTTCCTCCAATTACCAGATCCTCATGATGAACTCTGATCCGTCCCCATCCGTCGATCTTCACCTTCAAACTCGGTCTCGCCAGTACCCCAAGCCTCCCGCTCAGTCTACCCCCGCACCTCCTTCTTCAGGTTCTACAGAGCCTCTTTCGACATCCAATGGCCCCTTACATATCCCTCAACCTAGAGTTGAGGTTCATACCAAGATTCCTAAGGGACCATTACGTTGAAACGCTGCTTCCGATCGACCTGCCCATTCATATAGCATAGTAGATGATTTGGCGCAATCTCCTACTGCCATTTCCACACTGGAACTCCTCCAGTCGTGCCCTTCCCAAAAGAAGGCTCTACTATCTGCCGTGGGCGATGTAGATCCTGCTAATGACCAAATGATTGTTTTCGACGCCACTCAATCAGACCATCCTCCTCTTCCTCCTTTCGTCGCCTTCCAAATCCCCGTCAAGATCCGGAACGCCAACGTGTCCCGGTGTATCATTGATGAGGGGGCATCCACCTGCGTGATGTCTGCTTCGGTTTGGAACCAACTCGGATCCCCTGAGATGGCCCCTTCCACGATCACCCTTCGAGCGTGGGACGGTCATGCCTCCCAGCCCATTGGCCTGTTTCGTAATTGTCCTATCACCCTCTCCAGTAAGACTGTTTGCATTGACGTCGAAGTCATCGACGCCCCGCTAGACTACAACATTCTATTGGGGCGAAGATACACCTATGCTATGTCTGCTGTCCCATCCGCGGTTTTTTGCAAGATGTCTTTCCCCCATAATGGAAAGATAGTCACCATTGACCAGTTGACATATCATGAGCCAAAATATCAGACCTCACCTGAGACGACCATCTCTTCCGTAGCCAACAAGCAAACCGTCGACTCCTTGACCAGTGTCTCCCCCGGCGTTTACAAGGATTCCTCCCTGCTTGGAACTTTTCCTAGTCTCCCCCCTCCTCCTATCTCTGACCCCAGCTCATCGAATGTTTGGATGATGCAATCGTCTCGGGCTGCTCTCAAGCAACCTGCTTCGGCTAGTCAGCAACCTTGCCCTCCGCAACCTGCTCCTAGCCCTTCACCTGCAGTTGGTAGTCATGAGCCCCTTTATCCCCCTGGCACGGTTCCTCCAGGCTTTAGCCATTTAGGAGCCGTCCCACCTGGCCATTACCCCTCTGGTCAGATACTATTCCTAGCTCCCCCACCAGGAGTGTACACAGTACCAGTCATGGCCACCTTCTCTCTTCCTAACTTGTCCCTTGGGATTCCCATTTGGTACCTTGATCCTCCAGCCCCCACCTTGCCTGGTCAGCCCAAACCTCATATCGCTTTGACCCCGGTTCAACTGGTCCCCATGACTTCTCCTGCTGCATCAGTGCCTCAGTCACCTCAACAGGAACCACCTCCTGTTGCGACCGCTTCGGGTAAGAAGGGCAAAGTTCGCAAGGGGGCATCAAAGGACAAGGCTGCCCCGACAAACCCTGCTCCTCCTCAACCTCCAAAGCATACCATCCAGTGTGCTTTGTGTGATGTTGTCGGTCATGCCACCCATACCTGTCCTGAATTGCTTCATCTCAAGCCCACGGTTAATTTCATGTTCCCTGAGTCCGCGGTCCCTGAAGCCTCTGTTCCTTCCACGACCGCGGCCAAGAACCACAAAACTATTCACACCAACCACCCCTGTGCTTTGTGTGATCTCCATGGCCATTACAGCCATCTTTGTCCCTGCCTCGAGGACTTCTGCACCTCTATCGCCGCGGTCCACCAATTCGAGGCCAAGCGCAATGAGTCCACCTCTCCCCTATTTACGCATTCTGCTTCAGCAGAACTACCCGATATGACTGCTCCCATTGACATTCCCCCTCCTGATGTCGAGATGACGGAGCCTTCGTCCAACATTTTTTACCTATCATCATCCATGAGACCCTCGGGGAACATTCCATCTGAATCCTCCCCTGTTGTTTCGCTTGACCTTCCTTTAGCGATCATCTTGGGCTCAACATCGGTAGATCCTTTATCTACTTACTCTTCAGTTACCCCTTGTGACGATGCGCATGTGAACCTCTCTTCTCATGATGATGATTCTGGTCACTTCACCACGTCAGGTGCTCTTCCTTCCACCAGTCACCCCATCTTCTATCGCGATGACGACATTATGGAAAAAATCCCCACCCCTGACATTATCTATTCCCCCTTACATCGAACCCATGCGTTGACACCACATCCACCTTGTGGCCATTACATTGAAACCCATTGTTTGGGTAAGGGGGCACCCACATTTGAGAGACCAAGAGAAGCAATTCTCCACCACTCTCCTAGTGTATCTGGTTGTGTTGACTTTATTCCCAGTATTCTTCCACATTTCGAAGAACCTCCAGAGTCCCATATCACTTCAGATCACTCTAGGGATGATACCCCTTATCGTTCCCTCATCTTACATCAGCAACCCAGTCTCCTAGACATTATTGTTGACCAACCTATAGCTTTTCTACGAGAGCATCAGTTCATTATCTCCAAATCCTCTTTTTGGGATAGTGACACCAGGTATGCCAACTCGGAAACTTAAAGTCCATTTGATCCCTATATGCAGTACCAAAAGAGATTGGTAATCCTCCATTTCCTTTCTCACACTGCATAACCATAACGCGAACAAATGGCACACCACATCATTTAAATGTGTTTAGATCCCCCTTTTTTCTAAATACATTTTGGCATGACCACACCATGCTCAGGGGCACCTATGCCCCTCAACCATAACCCTCCTCACCTCGTTTTTGGAGAGGAGGCAGTCTTACCAATCGAGTGTGACATCCCTTCCCTTCATCTGGCTGTTGAACTTCTCCCTGACACCCAACCTCTAGAACAACGACTTATCATGCATGAGCGTGCCTCTGAAGACTGCCGTGTTGCATTGCAAACCATGGAAGCGGCCAAGAAATGCACCAACGCTCAATATGACCGAAAATTCCAGCCCCAAAGACGACCTTGTTCTAGTCTGTGACCAAGCCCATGATGTCCTTGGTCACGGGAAGTTCGACTCATTATGGCTAGGCCCTTACGTCATCAGTAAGGGTCTGGGTAAGGGGGCATACCTTTTAGAGGACTTCGAAGGCAATCCTCTTCCTAATCCTCGCAATGCACTCTATCTTAAGAAATATTACCCTTAGCATTTCCATTTTAAGATGCGTGTTTTAGGTTCTTTTAGATAGCCAACATATTTTTTGTACTTTCATCCTTCGCCAGGAGATATTTTTTCCAAGAAGGATCACTTCACCTCTCCTTCAAATCGAACTTCCTCACTTACAACACTTGTCTTTGTTCGTGTCGATTTTCATCATGAGTTACCATCTTGTACTCATGTTTTCATGGTCCCCCATTGGGCCTTTATTGTGTGGCAGCACCATCAAGTCACCCTTGTTTAGAGCATCCAAGTTGAGTCATCATCGCATTCATGGAGTCTATCCTGGGTCCCTTTGTACCCCGCTCTAGCCCTCCATCCTTCATTGTTTGGTCTCTCTCTTGTGTCGCACATTATGACCTTCAGTCCCACTGTCCCCTGTCCCATATGATATTGTGTCAGTCGCTGCCATGTCATTCATGCCCTTTATGCTCTAACAAGGGAAGTCGTCCATTCGCTACTCAGTCCTTTCCATTTCACTCTCATCATTAGTGTCAGTCTTTCCATCGCTCTACTGTTTTCTCTCGTGCCTTAGTTGGGGACATCTCACTCCCTCAACTATGTCGGACCTCCTTTTGTCAACATCAGCACTTTCATTCCAGAAGCCAAGTCTAGAGGGCGGTGTACCTTGGTTCCAGCTTCCACTCTTGGTCGGTGCCTCGGATCAGGCAAAGGGATCTCTCATTCCCTTTGACTTGATTGTTTCTCCAGCTCCTTTCAGCATGATCGAGATTCGTATACTTGATGGTCCAGTGATCCAGCAGCAGCTCTTGATGATTCCTGGGTGTGTGTGAGATGTCTCAACCCTCATGAGGGGGTGGCCCTGCAGGTAGCCCCCCACATGCCCGGATGACCTCTTCTTTGCGGCCTTCGATGCAGCTCCAGATATTTAATGATGTTGGCCATAGCCACTTGCAGGGCCTCTTCGACTTGCATATATCAGTCAGATTTTGTGAGCCCTTCCCCATTTACAGGGGGCATTTGGGTTGTATTTGTATCTCATGTACTCAGATATTATTGTACAAGTCCTGGCTGTTATCCCAGGCACATCATGTATGTGGGATTCCTCATTGTATTTTTTATCTGGCTCATGATTATGCCAGCTGTACTTTATGGTTCGGTCCCTTGTTTACTGGACACACTATTCTTTTGTACTTTGTCTTGGCGGGCATAGGTATGCCTCCCCCGCCGCCTTCAGCACAGGTACCCTCTCATAAAAAGAGACTTGTTGCACCTACGAGTCTCGTCTCCTCAGGGTCTAGTCCTTCAGCACACTATCTACCTCACATTTCTCTCTCCGACATCCCTTTTTGTTGTCTAGTGATTGTATTCTTACAACGTACTTCGGTCATACGATTTGCTCCTGACACTCGCACGCTGGGGGGCAATCTGTTACACCATTTTTTGGTCATCTAACCTTTTATCACTAGATGGACCCAAGTACACCATGTAAGACCATTTTTACCCTAAGTAAAACTGCTTTCACTATGTTAAAATAGGAAACCCCAAAAGGAAATATTAAACAAACCTATATTTGTTTGATTTTCCTCATGGAATAATTAATTAAACCATAATTTAATTATTATTCCCAGTCATGTTTAACCCAAAAAAAAGAAATTAATGAGATAAACCCTTAGTTATCTTATTATTTTCTAGGAATAATGATTTAAATCTTATTTAGATAATATTCCTTGTTAAATATGACCAAATCACCCACCATTAATCAAATAAATCATTATTTATTTGATTATCTCCCAACCACTTCCTTAAAAAGATAAATAAATCATTTATTTATTTATTTTTCACTAATCAAGGGATTTGACCCAAGTCAAACACCCTTTCCCTCCAACAAATATAATAAAGTATTCCATAAAAGGTGGATCTAGATTTGGTTAACATTATTTTAATCATACACCAAGATCTAGAATGACCCAAAATTTTGTTATAAATAGGAGGGTTTTCCCCATCATACCTCACCTTTTGTTGCCTATTAGATCACTCTGGATCTATACACTTGGTCTCATTTTTCATCATTTTCTCCCATTGAGCTTCATTTTTGCATTGGGTTTTCTACACCTCTAGCTTAGATTAGAAGTGCTCGGGACTACAAGAACCATCCCATTGAGAGGCGGATACACCTTCTTGTTTCCTCCCGGGTGCCTTTTCAACTAATATAAAAATTCTTTCAAAAAATTGTGTTCTTGTCTTGTCTGTTGGATGCATGGAGCAAACCCTTTATTTCTTGCTTAATGTCTTCTAGTACATAGATGCGAGGTGTTTTAGCTATTTTCTTGTCTAACTAATCGCGGATCTGAAGATATTAGCGACCCTTTTGTTGTTAGGGCTATTAAGTTGTACGTAGCTAAAGTGGTCCTTTTTTCGTACACTTCAACGAAGGATTGTACTAACGATCCTATAATCATAATCCCGGGAAAGAAAATTGAATATTTCCTTTCCTCTAAATATTCATCTTTGTGCATCCTATCAGTAACAGCTCCATTGAAACACTTGGACGTGCTATCCTAGAATCTCATCGATTATTTGCTGAAGTTAAATTTTATTGGACTGGAATTGGAGCATTGATTGGGTTCTGTACACTTTTCAAAATTCTGTACACTATTGCTTTAGCATGCCTCAACCATAAGTACGACATTCCACTATAAGGTTTGGTTTCCGCTACTATTTCTCTCACCCAAAATTATCTCAAGAGTGAGATATAATAAATTCTCCTCCAATTACAGCTTTAGTGAAATCACAGGTCGTTATATCTGAAGAGGTTATTAGAGAGAAGCAAGCAAACGGAGCTGGAGAAAGAAACCAATAAAAAAACATCGTTCTGGTCAACTGACATCACAATGAAGGTCTAGTGGTAAGTCGAGCTCTCCAGAAATAATTTAGTTCCCAATATTCAATCTACTACTCACAGATTAAAGTACAATGTAAATGGATATGGTGCTAATTGTAACTGATTAAAATATTTGATAGAGAATTAAATGAGAATATCTATTGCCCCAGCCGTCCCCTCACGCCCCCTTCACATCCCCTCCCGTCCCCTCACGCCCCCTCGACCCCTCCAGATGGGGAAATGTCCCCCTTGACATCCCCTCCAAATTTTCGAAAATTGGGAGTATCAGGAAACATCCCCTAGAAGTCCCCAAGATCCCGAATCGCGGGGGGGCGAGGATTCTAGACCCCTAGGGGGGGGGATGAGTCCCCGTGTAACACTGATTTTTAGTCTCTGAGTTTTTCACTGCATCACATTCACTCAAATTAGCAATGACAGATTACAAAACTAAAGACATTGTAGAGCTAAAATTCATGTTCCAACAGAGTTCTACTATGATTGGGTGTTAGATATTTAGTGATCAAATAATTAAGATTTGTAATAGCTCACCTTGTGGAAAGGTAAAGTTTCTATTGAAGTAGAAAATTTTTTAGTCTCTGATTTTTTCAGTGCATCACTTTCACTCAAATTAGCAATGACAGATTTGTCAAACTTCTTAGAATTTGTCAATAATGAAACATTCAGATCCTGGACATTTTCAAGAGTAAAAATATCAGTGCCAAGTGATTTCCTAATTTATGATCCACTATTATGATAGTGAGTGGCTTGTTCACATGCCTTTTAAACTTTTAAGTTAGCAAGAAGAAAAACATGCAGTGTCTGTGTTGCCACTTCCTCATATCCTTGGTAATTAGAAGTACATGTTATTACACAGAATGCACTTCCAATAGAAAAATGTTTTTCAAGTGATGTTTTTCATTTATGTGGAGAAGAATGGCCACCTTATTTTAATTCACGTCCTTGTATTGCAGGTAAGGCTTTTTTTTGTGCACAATTAGCTTTACTTGGCTCAGTAATGTCTTTATTGTATAATACAGTACTCACTAAAGTTGTCTTGAGGGAAACAATGTAGCCTTGAAATATCCTCTGGTTCTTGAAATTCAGAGGCCATAAATCGATTTATTACACTGCCCATGTAAATTATCTCATCTTTCTCCATATAAGAAGCTAGTTTATGGTTACATGTATGTGCCATATTTTCACTAGTCCATGGTAACATAGAAGACTCCTCTTCTCTCTGACTCAAGGTTGTTGATGACAAGTTTGTAACACTTACCTGAGCATACTTAGGAGTTTTTTTTTTTCCAAACACACTCATTATCGTTCACCATTTCCACATCTCTGACTACAAACTCCTCTTTCATGACATTTTTATAAACAGATCCCGAATCTTTCAACAACTAATTATTTTCATTGTGCCTGTTAACTAGAATTTCGGTCAAAGATTTTCATTTGGTAAGCACATGAGCAGTCTAGATTGAGAGTTTAGAAGCATTTTCACAGATTCTGGAGTTGTTGCTTCTGACCATACATTTAAAGGTCTCAAATTGCTTGATTTACATGTATTTGCACCCATTTAAAGGTCTCGAATTGCTTGATTTAAAGGTCTCCTCCTCATATGATGTACTATTTTGAATATTCTATTATTTGCATATAAAACATTATAAAGCCTCTTGCACACTGTTCTCATCTCTTTTATTTGAACATAATTCCGATAGTCATTGCATTCATGAAGAAAGCATATATTCATGCGAAACCCTGTCCAACTGCTTCTCTTAGCTAATGCCATCACCTAAATCCCATAGAGAATCCGGCAATTGAATGTCGACTTGGGCAAAGGCATTGCTTGCTTCTGTGAGATTGAACGAAAGTCAAAATCTCTCCTTCCGGGGGGTCATAACTGCGTGCTTTGAACTTGAAGTTTCCCTCTTTTCCCTTCTCTTCTATCCGAGACTCCAAAAAACTTGTTATATTACATCTTGTAGTCTCCTCTTCCCAATTTCAAAAGCACTTCATCCTCGCCCTTATATGATCCTTCGATTCTTGAAATCCAAAATCATCATTTTCCACTATTCTTGTTTTTTAGTGTTACTTGTTGAATACGTATTTTTGTGCTAGGTTATGGTATATTGTTTTAAATTATTCACTTCTACAACGGAATACCAATCCATGAGCGGGGAGGAATTGACGACAAACAATAAACCACATTGCTCAGAGGCATTCAAAAAAATTGGCAGATCTTTGGTGTTTTTTCTAAATTCACCCGACTATTCAGACGCTGGTTGATTCTTCTTACCTGTATTTTCAAACCCATCTCCCAAAATATATATCCATATAGAAGGTAATGACTCTTTGAGCACTTTGAAAATACACCACATAATAATCTCTGCCCAATTGTTTGAGCTGCTTATCAACTCACCAATGTCTGGTCCAAACAAGTTTCCTTCAAGGATCAAATTAATTTCCTCTTTTCAAATAGAGTTTAGAATCATTTGCCTGATTTTGGAGTTGTTGCTTCTGACCATACATTTGAGTCTCAAATTGCTTGATTTAAAGGTCTCCTCCTCATATGATGTACTATTTTGAATATTCTATTCTTTGCATATCAAACATTATAAAACCTCTTGCACACGGTTCTCATCTCTTTTATTTGAACATAATTCCGATAATCATTGCATTCATGAAGAAAGGATATATTCATGTGAAACCTTGTTCAGCTGCTTCTCTTGGCTAATGCCATCACCTACATCCCATAGAGAATCCGACAATTGAATGTCGACTTGACCAAAGGCATTGCTTACTTCCTGCTGAGTTTGAAGAAGAGAATCAAAATCTCTCCTTCCAGGGGTCATTATTCTATGCTTTGAACTTGAAGTTTGCCTCTTTTCCCTTCTCTTCTATCTCGAGACTCCAAAAACTTGCTGCAGTCCATCCTTTCTGTCTCCTCTACCTTCAAAAATTTCAAAAGCACTTCATCCTCACCCTTATATGCTCCTTTAGTTTGGAATCCAAAATCATCATTTCCACTATTCTTGTTTCGTATTTAATTGTTGAATGCGTATTTTACGCTAGGTTATGAGTGTATTGTTTTGAAATTATTCACTTCGAACGGACACCAATCACTTAAGTATTCTTGTTTTGTGCGGGGCTTATGATCCATGGTGGGGAGAGGGAGGAATTGACGGTAAGACGAATAAACCACATTGCTCGGAAGGCATTCAACAAAATTGGCGAGATCTTTGGTGTTTTTTCTCAAATTCACCCAAGCCATTAGAATGACACGGATTTGATTCTTCTTACTGTATTTTCAAACCCATTTCCCAAAATATATAGCCATCTAGAGAGTAATGACTCTTTGAGCCTTTTAAAATGCACCACATAGTAGTCCTACTTGCCCAATTGTTTGAGTTGCTTATCAACTCACCAATGTTTGGTCCAAACAAGTTTCCTTCTAGGATAAAATTAATTTCCTCTTTTAAAATAGAGTTTAGAAGCATTTGCACAGATTCTGGAGTTGTTTCTTTTGACCATACATTTAAAGGTCTCAAATTTCTTGATTTATATGTATTTTCTCATTTCAACCCGTATATTGTGCAAAGTTAAGTTGTTTCCAAGCTCAAAAGTATTATCCTACCTATAGGCTTTGAACCCCAATAATCCTTACAGAGTGGCCACTTTCACCAAGTATAATATGTGCTTCATCAACATCATCAAACCTAAAACCTCAATTTCCCTTCCAAGTTTTTCTCTATAACAATTTTTGTGAGTCCTGCTTGCCGGACACTAGTTACAAACTTTCTTTCACTTGAAAATTCACAACAATTGAATTTAAATTAGCCTCACATGGGTTGTATTTCATTTTTAGTATATTTCGCTTCATTATTTCTTTATACAATCTCCCCACTTCTCTTATCCATGTTCCAGCGTTCCTTTGCACCTCTTGGTGCAATTTCTAGTTATAAGAATATTTAAGATTTTGGATCTATCAATCTGATATGGATATTACAATATAAATCTGAAGGATTTATGAGATTACTTCATGTTTGATCATATTTTTTTAATGATAAATGTTATCTTGCAGGAAATTTTCAAAATTTGAAGTCATATTAATTCAGTACATTGATGCAAATTCATACGCTGATGCAATGTATATGATGGAAATTTCATTTTTTTACAGTTACTTTAAGTTTAATTATATCATTTAGCTCGATGCTTTCCATATATTGAACTAAACCTTTGTTGCTTAACAAGAATTTGTCATTTCCATGTTTTAGTGAAATTATTTATGGTTTGGTACTCTCATACAACCTTTATCAAGTTACATGCACCCTCATTAGAAAAATCAAGAGAATTTTGCTTGCCATGACTATGTTTCTTTGTCATTATTGACTTAAGAAAGTCTTTTAGCTAAGAAACTAGTTTCAAGGTTATGGCATAACTTGTCATATAAATTGAACATAATTTATATCCAAAATGTTAACTTGTAAACTACGTAGCTGGTACTAGGCTTTCTATTTAAAATCTACTTTAGTTTGAAATTTTAACGAGTTGTTCCATAGACTTGAATATTAAGATATTTTTGTGTATGGATTAAAAATTAGCTCGTAAGGCTTCTCAGTTATTCATTTATTTTATCAAATATAAAATTTACTATTAAATTAGAACCACTCGGCACAAATACGTCATAGGTCAAGATCATACTTTGTAGAGTATCGTAGAATAAAAATAGGAGCAAGGACACTCAGTTCTTTCGGTTTTCCTGGTTCTTATTCCTTTAGTGTATCTTTTCACCTTTAGGGGCAATTGCTAGTTTAAAGTCTAATTCTTTAAATGGTGCTAGCTCAATGGAAGAGCACCTGCTTTACAAGCAGGAGGTTGTTGGTTCGATTCCATCGTGCCTTGATATTCATATATAGGGAATTATGAAGATAATTTTTTGGTGACAGATGCTCTTTTGACCATCACCAATGAGCTTATGGTGACATTTTTCAACCCTCACCAAAATATGAAATGGTGACGATCAACGAACGCCACCATATATACACATCAATAGTGGCAACCATTAAAGGTCTATCACCATAAATCGTTGTTGTTGATATGAAATGGCGAGGGTCATTGTTTGTCATTATAGTCATTATTCGTGACAGACCTTGATGTCACCAATGAGTTTATGGTGATGGTCAATGAACGTCACCATATATATGCACCAATAGTGATGGCCATGAAAGGTCCATCACAAAAAATTGTTGTTGTTCATATGAAATGGTGACAGTCACTATCCGTCATTATAATCAATATTCGTGACGGACCTTGGCTGTCCACTACAACATACTTTCGGCGGCATACCTTTGGTGAGCGTTCGGTTTTTGGTGATGGAAGCTATTTTCCGTCACCATTGCTCATATGAAATGGTGACGGTCACTCTTCGTCACTATAAATCATTATTGGTGACGGACCTTAAATGTCACCACAACACCTGTACTTTTGGCGACGCCACCTTTGATGACGTTCAGTTTACTTGTGAAGCTATTGTATACATCACCATTCCTCATAATAGTGACGGTCACTATACGTATCCCTTTATAAATCATTATTGGTGACAAACTTTGAATGTCACCACAACACCTATACTTTCGGCGACACCACCTTTGGTGACGTTCAATTTTTGGTGACGAAGGCTCTTTTGACCCTCACCAATGAGCTTATGGTGACCATTTTTGCCCCTCAGCAATGTCCTTTTCTCTTGTAGTGCCATACTAGCAAGGTTGTAACCCACAAATGGGTTACTTCTAGAGATATTTTTCTCCTTGGAACCCTCCTTTCCCTTTCGTGGCCACGTTGGAACTGTCAAATGTGTCTAAGTTGAAAAATAACCCCATAAAACACATGTCACATTAGCCTCCAGTTCCAACCAATTTTTTTGGTGATTCTCCAAAGTTTGAAGGAAAATATGGGGAAGACCCCCAAGCCCATGTCATGATTTACCATTTATGGTGCTCTTCCAGCTTTTGGTTGACGACTCGATTTTTCTGCATCTTTTCCAATGCAGTTTGATGGTTGTTGCTGCCAAGTGGTACATTAAACTTCCTTGTGGTGTTTTCTTATACGATTTCAATACATTGGCCATGGCCTTCCTCACCCATTTCCAACTGCCTCTCTTGTATGATACCAACACCCATCTCTTAACATCTTTAGAGAAGTCAACTGCTACTCATATTTCATATCACATTCATGAATGGAGGCATAGACATTTCCTTATTAAATTTGATATCACTGATCAATTGTTGACTAAGTGGTTCATGAAATCCTTTGTTCCTAAAATTTCCAAATATATCGCTATGGGTGGTTGTGTGAAGGAAGAGTAAGCGATCGCCTGTGCTTAGTATCTAGATCAGGGCTATTCCACATTTATAACTCTATATCAAATTTTACCTTATGCAACACACCCTTTGACAGACCCATCCTCATCCAAATATCCTCACACACCTCATGTTCATGGTGTCATTGGGACAATGGCCCATAGTTCTAATAGTACACTGAGGGCTTCTTCGAAGTTTAATTCTACTTTTGCCACTGCTTTATCTGCTCCTTCTAACAATTCGTAGAATCCTAGTAAAACCTCTGAGTTTAATGTTGCTCAATATTTTGCAACAAACAAGTCCTTAAAAGGTAAAAATAAGGGGAAAGGTAAAGCCAAATCTGACGGCCCTAACCAGGATTCCGCTAAGTCATCTGGTGAAGATGCTTCCAAGTGTAAGTCCAAGTATCCTTGCTTGATATGTGATGAGGATCATTACACCAAGGATTGTCCTCGGCGTGTAGAAGTTTCTCGTCTTTTGAAGGCTGCATTGGAGACCCCGACTACCTTGAAAAGACCTTTTCCTTCCTAGTAAATGCAAAACGTAAATCAACCCAAGTGTTATGCTTATAGAAGCTCCCATGTCTTTATGAGTGGTTAAAAACCTATTTATGTTGCTACCCAATAGAAAGAGTATTATTGGCTTTATGGGGCCCTGACATAGTTTTGGATAGTCTCCGCAGTCCAACGAGACCCTTTATTAGCAGCCCTTTTGGCAACGATCTTCTTGCGCAGACCAAAGTCTCACCCAAGGTAATATAGGGGGGTGCTAGAACCAATTTTCTGCATCAAGAGGGATAGAGAATAGTGGCTTTAAGGCTTTTCCTTCTTATCAAAGCTTCACAAGTCAGATCTATCAATGGCGATATTTAACACAATTGTTGAACTCATTTACGGACTGCATGATTTTACTTATTTCAATCATTAAGCATAGTAAAGAACCATACAATGGAATGCACTATTCATATACAGAATAAAATCCTAAGTCAGCATAGATATTCAGAAATAGTAAATAAAATACAAACACATCAATATAGCTGAGAATTTCTCGAAAATTCATTCATTAACATCTAGATCTATCTCATACAATAACTTTCTACCCCGTGCACATAGTTTCAAGGGCCTGTGTACACAACTGTAGTCTTTTCTAAGGTCTCCATGCACACAAATACAGGAGCATTTTCCTCTAACCCAAAACACATACTCTTAACTCAGTCTTACATCCAAATGCATCAAAAAATATATATCATTCAAGTATTTCATGCCTACCTATGTCTTCGTATTGCGCACTCCACTCCTCGATCTGCAGAGTATTTACTTCATAAGGATCCTAACTCCAACAAGTATCTAAATACTTCAAAATATCCCATGGAAAAAGGAAATTTTAGATGTTCCTTCCTCTTCCACTCATCCTAGTTCTGTTCCTTTCCATATTGAGGGACCTAATAGTTATTCTGTCATTCGACCACTACCAAAAGGTCTTATTTTAAAATCATCTTATAATCGAAATGCATGAGATGTTAAACACTATAACATTGTAGACAATCTAGCTCAAGCGCCTTCAACGATGTTGGCCTTGGAAGTCCTTCAGTATTTCCCATCACAATTGAAAGCACTATTATATGCTATCATAGGGATTGATCTGGTGGATTCAAATCTTATTACTTTTGATATCGAGAATCATGTTCTTCGGCTCCCATCTCAACTGGATTTACTCATACAAGTCACTGTGATCGGTAAAAATATTCATCAGATTGTTGTTAAATTTTGTTGCATGTTGGAAAGCCATCGAATCTCCTTCATTGAGTTAGTCCCATAACACTCTGGAATATTTCAACGATAAAATTTCTTGGTCATATGGTATTCTAAAATCCTTGCCAATTCAGTTGGATGGTAAAATGGTGAACATGGAAGTAGAGGTGGCGGATTCCAACCTTAATTATAACCTTTTGATCAGACATAGTTGGACTCATTCACTAGTTTGCGTGGTCTCTACCATTTTCCATGTTCTCCACATTCCTCATAATGGGAAGATTGTCACTCTTGATCAACCTAATTTCTTTTCCCTAGATTCTTCAATGGGAAATTTTCGGTATGTTGGGAATACCTCTACTCCTTATGAGAACGTTGGCCCGTGTATCTTCAAAGACTTGTCCCTGATGCGAATGTTTCCACTCATGCCTCCTAATGTCACCTTCGTTAACATGATATAATCTGGTCATGATCCATGGATTATTCCTAGTCCTGACCAGCTTGATAATTTTGGTGACGTTATGCTCATCAACCCCAGAGAAAAAATGTATCAAAACTTTCTTCTAGATTTTGGGGCTACTTCTGAAGCCAACAATAACTTGGTTTCATCTTTGGACACGTGTTCACAATCTTCCTAGTTTGGTTCTTGGGAATTGAATCAGATATTTCCCACTAACGAGAGTATCGTGGAATTTATGTCTATCGAAGAAACCCATTGGGATGATGGTCATCATCGTTCCTCATTTCTCTCGAACTTGAGTGAAATCTCAACTTGTCTAGAATCTCGTGTTTCATATGAATTGACTGGCCTGCTTCAACATCCCATCTTGGTTCATGTAGTGTTGTCTAAAGAAAACGTGGGTAATAGATCTGCCACCATTTTGATTGACATCTCTATTAAACTAGGGGTTGTTGAGAATATCCATGTTGGGGTTTCTTGTTCTCCCGACGTGATCAAAATTTACATTTATTTTTTAAAAAAGCGTACCCCGCCCACTCCCTTCGACATTTTTCTTACCATTTTGTCATTTTACCTAGGGGGAATTATTTTCATGCTTTGTATCGATTACTCGGCCAGGGGGCATTGGCTGACGTAATTCCTACAATCAATATCAATGGTATAACTATGGTTTTATTTATGTTAATAATAACAAAAATCAGTCATCTGAGTCCTGTATTGGACTCCATATGAGAAGCATTATGCTTGATCACAAGTACAATACTTTGTACATTAGTGTGTCATTAATTAGTGTCCTTTTAGATTTTTTGGTGTGATTGTTTGCTTTGCAGAAATTTTTCCTCTACTCGCCTTGTGTTCCACTTGGTTTGCAGATGTTATTGAACCATTATATCAATTTTGTTGATGGTGCTTGTCATAACACACAAAACTTATATTCCATAGCATGGGCACCTTTTACCCCCGATGGTGAGCTGGTTAATTTACAAGGTATTTGTCTTGGTTGAACAACTAATAATGTTACCGAATATAGTGCAGTCATCGAACTATTTTAAGATGCAATTTATCTCGGTATCAGAGACTTGGTTGTCAATCTAGACTCACAACTCATTGTGTTACAGTTAAAAGGTCATTAGTCGGTAAGAAACCCTGATATTTTGCACATGTATTTACGTGTTCAATTAGTGGAAAGGAATTTTGATTATATTACATATCAACACATTCCATGAAATTTGAATAAATTAATAGATACATTGGAAAATTATGTATTATATCAACATTTGCATCATATGTAAAAAACCAAACACATCATAATGATTGTTACACCATTTTTTGGTCATCTAACCTATTATCATTAGATGGACCAAAGTACACCATGTAAGACCAATTTTACCCTAAGTAAAATTGCTTTCACTATGTAAAATAACTTAATAAAACACATTTATTAGGTTGTTTATGGTCTAAACAGGAAACCCCAAAAGGAAATAGTAAACAAACCTATATTTGTTTGATTTTCCTGGTCATGTTTAACCCAAAATCAAAGAAATTAATTAGATAAACCTTTATTTAGATAATATTCCTTGTTAAATATGACCAAATCACCCACAAATAATTAAATAAATCATTATTTATTTAATTATCTTTCAGCCACTTCCTTAAATAATTAAATAAATCATTATTTATTTGAGTATTACTTAACCACATCCTTAAAATGATAAATAAATCATTTATCTATCTATTATTTACAAATAAAGAGATTTGACCCATGTCAAATTCCTTTTCCCTCCAACAAATATAATAAAATATTCCATAAAAGTTGGATCTTCATTTCGTTAATAATATTTTTATTATGCACCAATATCTAGAATAAATCGATATTTTGTTATAAATAGGAGGGTTTTTTCTACCATTCTTCACCTTTTGTTGCCTATTAGATCACTCTGGATCTATACTTTTGGTCTGACTTTGAGCTATTATCATTGTCACATTCTCCATTATTTTCTTTGTGAGCTCCCTTTGAGAACTACGTTTGTGTGGGTTTTCTACACCTTGAGAAGAGATTTTAGATGCGAAGATCTGAAGTACTGAGACTTCCAAGAACCCATCCTTGAGAATTGGATACACCTTCCTTTTTTCCTCCCCGGGTACTTTGATTAATATAAAATTCTTTCAAAAATTGTTCTTGTCTTGTCTATTGGTATATGGAGCAAACCCTTATTTTTACTGCTTAATGTCTTTCCATGCATAGATCTGGTTTTTGCAGCTCTTTTCTTGTTCAACTAACCGCAGATCTAAAGATATTGGCAGCCACTTTTGTTGTTAGGGCTATTAGTTATGCGTAGCTAAAGAGGTCCTTTTTCGTACACTTCAACAAAGGATTCATACTAAAAATGATATAAGGACACCTTGTGACAATAGAAACATATGGGCAAACACACAAAAACATAGATATATATATATTTCGAGTCTGTAAAAGTCTATTACATCAAAATGTCAAAATATATGTTCTCCATCACACAATGGCTCCATGAGCCTACATCAATACAGAAAAATAAAATAAAGGCTACTATCCGCCTACATGTTTCTCGTGATAGCAAGTGACCACTTAGATAACTCGAGATAGTAACTATTCCAGTTTGACTAGGAATCCTACGGTGTGCCTCTGGAAGCGTAATGGTATGTCATCAAAACTCACGTATTCTGGAATGCATCTAATTAGGCCCTCTAGATTTCACTCAACCTCTACAATTGCGTTTGGAGCCTCCTCATAAGGAGCATCCTCGATCTGACCCACTAACCTCCTCACAATCAGGGACATACCTGCAAGTCTCTCAGATCCAACATCTGCAAAATAATCATAATTTTTAAATCTCAAAACACATAACCAAAACATTAAAAAGTGAAAAAATCTAGAATTTTTTTTTTACCTACATCAGTCCATGTGCACTAGGTGGAAGAGGAAGATTTAGATCTCCTTGGAAATCCACATCGCCATATGCATAATCCTCCACTTTAATTAGTTGATGTTGTAACCAACTAAGAAAAAATGATGGGAAATGCATCTGTTGGCCACCTCTATGGAAAGGCATTATCTCACACCATCTATGTTGCCTCATATCTCTTGGGTCTGGATCATCTACATCAATCCAATAGTATCGAAACAATGACACATTATCCAAAAATAATATGACTAATATGGATCCATATTGAAATTGTTTCAACCATCCCATTTTTCACATTGTAAGTTGTGTTTTCATGTTAGCCAATAGTCCCTCACACTAGTTAAACATGGAGGGAGCAAGACAATCTACGATGTACTGAAAATATGAATTTTTTACCTCATGTAACACCTACACCCTAGCTACATGGGCCATGGTGTGTAAAATAGTTCTCAGTAGAAAATTGGTGATAGTTTCCATGTCCACCTTTCCACTTGAGGTATTTTGAGCACCGGGAAAATGTCTCTGAATGAGGAATATACTTGTTCTCTCATCCCTAGTATGAGCTCCAGAGAGTTGGATTCTCTCTCCTCTCCTAGACAATACTATAATAAAATAGATGTTTGATATATCTATTTTGAGCTCTTGGTCCCCAATGATGAAAATTTGGCGATCGAAATCCCATAGTCCAATGAGATAGTCTAATAGCTTGAGTTGAGATCTGAGTCCTGAGGTTTGGAGGAACTTAATCAATCCACAGTTTCTCAATGCATTGATACAATGTGGATCTTGAGAAGCTTGGTGATATTATTCTTCATGGAATCACTCCTTCCATTCAATGACAATCTTAGTCAAAAACACTTGCAAAACATTCATAAATTACATTTTAGGAGTTTTCAATGGGTAGAATTTGGAAATAAATCAATCAAAATGCAAAGATTTAATTTTTAAACTTCTTCTCTACGGCCAATGCATTTTTTAGAATTAAAAAGGAATTGATGGTGCACTGGCTTAATGCAATACGAGCAATCGATGCGGGTCTGATAGGTCAAAACCACACTGATCTTCCATGAAACTCCTCCTAACCATGAAATTTCCAAAACAAATGGCTTAAAAATGGTATGAAAATTATGGAGACATAGCCCTTAGCTGAAACTGACATATTGTTGAATAGTTTCCTAGATTAGCCACCCCATTTATCTGAAGATAAGTGGAAAATAGAGTAAAAATAGGCTCTCCAATTTACACAAATTGAAATGGTAGAAATGTTTTACTTTTTTACTATTTATAAGTTTTAAACATATTTTTACCAATGTTTTATGATATCAATGATTTTTGGTTCTCTTTGTGCCGTAACATGATCTTTTCGACGATGACAGTGATCATTTTTACAAATAGAACAAGTTTTATTTTATCTCTTTTTTGGACTCGTTAAAAATAAATGAAAAAGGAACCCCCTTTGAGTCATATTTAAGCTATTTTATGACTCGAAAAATGAAAATATTTTCAAAAACTTGTCATTTTGAACTTGTTAAATTAAATGAATTGTGGTCACCTCAGTGTATGTTTACCCCTTTTTCAGGCTAAGATTGACTATTTACAAAAAATAAATACCTTGATCGAACATGGTCAAGATATTCTCTCGGATATTTGTTTTCTAGCTTTATGTATTCAAGAGATGATTTACAAAAAGGGACATTCTATAGTTTTATTTTCCGTCTCTTTTTGAAACTCCCTAAACATGAAAAAGACACTGAGTTTCTCTTCCGTTGGACTCATAAAACTTAAACGATGAAAGACTTGTCACCATGACAAGACCGAGTTAGTCCTTCCTGCGGCTCATTAAACTTACTAGGATGGATTCATTCAAAGAATGAACTTATACGCTCAACATATGCTATCCTCTTCATGTTGGTTATGAAAAATAAAGAGGTACTTGTTAGGAATAATGGGGTAAAATTAAAAAGTGAAACTTCCTATCTCCTTTTAGGTAGCATGTCACTCTTGAACAAGCCACTTTTCTACATTTCATGTCAGTTTTGGGATATCCTTCATTCATCATTTTCCTTCCCGGGTTTTGGAAATCGATTTGCCTTTCATTCGATCATTATCTACGATCATCATGACCTTTGATCCTATTTTGAGTCAAATGTTGCCACACTATGGAGTCGTGTCACTGATATGTTCAAGGTAAGGCATTTTTGTAAAATTCAAATGACCTCTTCCTATTTGACCCTCTATGCAACAATCCTCAATCGCTCATATCATCTTGAGATATCCTTTGTTTCTAGTCGATGATGTGGGAATAATTACGGCCTTCCTTCGATCGATCAATTCCTTTTAAATTCATCACATTATCCAAGAATATGATTTAGAAACTCCTTTTCAGTACCTTCGAGCTTACATGCCTCAATGGCAAGTTCATCACTTTCAACCACAAGTTCATATCATTGGAATTCGATCGAATGATTGTGAAACTACTTGACTTAAATTCATTTATTCAAAATTTTAGATTGTGTTGTCGTAGATTGAAAGCCATCATCATCATTGGTCATTTCTCTCGTGCGTGTTAACAGTTTACATGATTGACCGGTAATCAGGTGGTTTCTACAATGTTGGAAATCAAGACATCTATTCGCATGGTTATATTTGTACAATGGGTGGATTGAGATAGAGACAAAGACCTTGGATCACATCTATTTTTGTCCAAGCTACATGGAGTTATTGAGTATAAATGATTGTACACATTATCCCTTCTATGTGGATGGCTATGACCATACCGTGGATCCATTTCCATGATCTCATTTAGATGGATGGTTGCGACTATGCCATAGGTTACTGTGTTATTTATTCCTATCCATATATATGTTATTGTGGAGTACTAAAAAGGTATGCTTTTGATGATCATTTCAGTGGCTTTTTAGTAGAATTTGTAAACCTTTTTGCATCATGAATTTGGAAAATAATAAAGAATTATAAAAAAACATGTGAGAGTTGATATGCAAGACTTAACCGCTGATAATTGTTATTTTTCTGTGCAGGAAAAGGTGAAAACGAGGAGTTTCCGTTCCAAAGGAAAGGACAAAGACGAGATAACTGTTGTCCCTTTGAAGGGGAACCGAATGCAAACAAGGCTAAGCAGATCAAAGCAAATCGGCCCGGAAAAGAAGGAGAAGACACCAGCTCGGCGGAGAAGAAAAGAAAAGATGAAGGATTAACAGTTTGGCGAATCCCTCAGGATCTTTGATCCTGAGGGATCGCTGCTTTATTTATCTTGTTACTTGGACCTCTCCGCCGTCACCTTTATATAAAGGGACAGCACTGTTAGCTTGGGGAGGATACTTTTTATGTAATTTTCTGTTAAAAATCAACTCTGATCATTGAGTCTCGTTGAGAACTGGTTCATTTTACTTTTGTCTTATGCATTAATATAAACTTGGTGATTATCTCATTTCTGCGTCTGGATTAACTTAAGGCGGTGTACCCTTGGAGGCTAAGGGCCCGGCCCCGGAGGACACTTGCTTCTGTATCACTACGATTTGATTTCTGCGTGGTTTGCTTATCGTTGTTATTCGGTAATCTGATATGCTTTATAAGTTGTTATTACATGCTCTGTTAAGATTAAATCATTAAGGTTTTTACAGATAGAATTGTGTATTGACTCTGCATTATGTTATTGATCCTTTCAGAGTTAATTGCATGTTATTAGTCTTAACCGAATATTCTTACCGTTCTGTTACAGAGCTTTTATACTGAACATTCGTGTCATAGATTCATTTGAAGTAGTGTTCTTCATAATTGTTGGATTCAGAAATAATGTTGTTCTATTTGGAAGCACAGTCATATCCCTGTTGATTAAGATTGATCAGATTATTATTCCAGCATGTTGTGTGCGTATATGATTTACTAGTGCTGTTCCATAATTTATCAATAGTTAATGATGTTCCATTAGTGTGTTTTTCTTGATTTGCCTTAAGAGTGAAAGATTGTTATTTGGTTGCGAAGAGCGCATTTGGGTTAATAGATTAAGTTTGGTTACGACTCGTGAGACTTAGTTGTTCGATTGTTGTTCCATTTTAGAATTACTGTTCCATTCTAGATTTGTTGTTCAATTCTTTATTTGCTATTCCATTTTGCTATCGATAGTTCCATTTACTCGCATTTGTTGTTTTTGGTGTGAGAGACGATCTAAGGCTGTAGTGAGCTTTGGCATTCACTGTCTAGCTCCCAGACCCATGGTCTATGCTCTAATTTCCTTTCCATCAGTTTCCAAAGGGATGGGTTATCACTGTCGAACCCTTGACTGATAAGCTGCCTAGTTTTCTGAATGTGTGATTTATTCTTTTGAAGTAACTTAGTTATAAACAAGCATCTGTTTACTCTTGTATTTTTTAAAACACTGTACTACTAGCATTACTCTGACAAGTGATAGCCTCAGACTGAGACACTCTTTGGAATAACAAAACGCTCCCGGATTGACATATTAATGTGAGGTAATTAGAGGTGAAAGAGACCCTTTTTATAGCTCTACATTTTGGCGTCGTTGCCGGGGAAAGAGTGTAGCCATTTGTCTTTTTCAGAGTAGTGTACGAACCTGCTAGGGAAGAGTTGGATCTTAAAAACGGAAGGTAAGAACCTACGTGCGGAGCATGTAAAAGCCCTGCTCCACTGTCCGCTTTCCTAACATATTTGTTTTTGCTTTGTTTGAATAGAATTTAGTAGTTCATTTGAGTGCATGACTAAGCAGAAAAGACCAGAAAAGAATATCAAACCTCCATCCAAGCCTGAAAAAGCTAAGGGGCCGGTGACCCTTGGCCGAACGACCTTCATAGACGAAATCTATAAGAAAATAGAATCTCAGCCATCAGTAGGCCCCAGGAAAAATATTTCTAAACAGCCTACTAGTTCCCTTCAGGCCACAGGATCACCATCTGTAGCCTTTGCTGAGGTGCATAGTCAAACTGAAGAGCAGGACTTTCAAGAAATTGAAAATTCTACTCCAGAACTATTGCAGGAAGGGAATTTCAACAACTTTTGTGAAGGAGAAGGAGAAACAGGGGAAACCAAGGAACCAAAATCTCCTATTGGAACAAATCAGCCATTAAATAGCCCAGATAAGGGGAGTGCTGCGAAAATCATTGTTGAAGGAATCCAATCTCCTCAGACATCTGGTATTCTCATTATTCCAGATAAGGGAAGTGCTATTAAAACTATCCCTGTCAAAACCATTCCCTCTCACCTAGGAATACCCTCCTAGATATCCCAGAAGGTTATTGGCATATATTCGATCCCATGGCTCAGAACCAGCCAAATGCTCAAACCTCTACATTACAATATCCTATAGTGGATTCTGCAGCAAATGCACCCATGAAAGCTATCCCTCTTCAGCATATCCCTACATTTCACGGTCTCACATCAGAAGATCCAGATGCATTTTTATTCGAATTCGATGTGTTATGCAGGGGGTATGATTACACCACTGATCCCCAGAAATTGAAATTATTCCCCTGTACATTAAAAGGGGCTGCTCTAAGATGGTTTATGGGACTAGGTGGCGGGTTATCAACAATTGGGATCAAATGAAAGAATCCTTCTTAAAAAAATATCAGGATTATTGTAGGTCTAGAGAATTAAAAGACGAAATATTCCAAATGACAGCCAGACCGAATGAAACATTGGAGGAGTATGTGGAACGTTTTCAGTACAATCTACAAATATCTCCTTATGCATCGCTACCTTTACCTGATAATGTGTTAAAAACTACATTAATAAGGGGTATAAAGGAACAATGGATTGAAACATTAAACATCATGGGAAAAGGGGATATTTATCAAGAGAATTTTACTGACATCATTGATTTATGTATCAGGAGTTCGAGAGGCAGCACAAGAATAAAACCGACAGAATATGATCGGTTTGCAAGAGATAACAAAGTATCAACAGAAGGAGTAACACGTGCAGAAATTGGAAATTTATTAGAAAATTTCAAAACTGATATTCTGGGGACACTAACTACACAACTTGATATTATGCAGGCTAAACAGAAGCAGATGGAGGTAGAACAGAATTTGGCGATCTTCTGCCCCCGATGCAGAAAAAAACATAGCCACAAGGAATGGCCACTAGATATAGTCCAAACATGTGTCATCTGTACAAAATATAACCTTACGGAGAGCTGCCCCTCACTTCCTGGATTGAAAGCGGTATATAAGGAAGCAGAAGAAGAACCAGAATCGGTGTACTTGATCAAGCAGCGTCGCCAATGGCAGCCGAGACAATCTGGTATGTTTCCAGACTCAACCTCTTCTTTTCAACCTCCATAGTATAATGCTCAACAATATAGTATGTGGCAAAATCAATCTCAACCCCCATTTTCAAATTGGTCACCACAATCGTTTCCTTCTTCAAACCCATGGCTGAATCAAACAAGCCAATCTGGTTGGCCGAATTTCCCTTACACTCAACCATATTGGCAAAATGGCCCATATCCTTCACAATGGACTCCGCCTACTTCACAAAGTTCACCCTAGCAGACAAGCTGGCAAAGACCGATGCACCAGCCAGCTGGAACTATTCCGCTCCCTCAACCTACTCTGCCAGCCTTACAACAAAATCCCCAGTCTAACCTGAGACCGCAACTCCCAGCCCAACGCAATCCCAATCCAAATAATAGACCGGTCCAATCTCTCCAAATCATAGAATCACCAGAAATTGGACCCGACCTGAGGGAGTGCAATGATCTTCAGTTAAGATCTGGACGTATAATTGAAACCGAGGGAGATAAAACAATTCATATTGAAGATCAGTTACCAAGAGAACATCAGTTGCAACAAGAGGATGTAAATAAGCAGAAGACTCATAATCAAGCAACCACATCCTGTCCTCCGTTCCCAGAACGATTAGTCATACCTCGACCCATACAATATCCTGACTTTGACATTCTGGGAGAATTACAAAATCTGTACATAAAAATCCCATTCCTCCAAGCCATTCAAGACATTCCTATATACGCAAAAACTATCAAAGAGTTGTGCATAAAGAAACCAAGGAGGAATATAACAAGTAATCCAAGAGTCCAAGTAGTCGGTACTTTATCTGACTTATTATCTGGGAAAGAAACACCCATTAAATATGAAGACCCAGGAAATCCAATTATAACTATTCAAATTTATGGTCAGACCCTGTCTAATGCCCTAGGTTATCTAGGAGCTGCAATTAATATTTTAACAACCACTACTTGCCAAAAGCTCGGCATTACATCTGTAGAACCCTCCTCTACTTTGTTAGAATTGGCTGACCGATCTGTGGTTAGACCAGAGGGTACTCTACATGATGTCATGGTCTCTATAGATTCCTGGGAGTATCCAACCGATTTCCTGATAATTAATCCAAAAACCCGACTTGATGGACACCCGCTAATTTTAGGTAGACCTTGGCTTTCCACTGCCGATGCCTACATTGGCTGCCGGCAGGGAAATATGACCATAACCAGAGGACCGAATAGCAAGAATTTAGTTCTATATCCTCCAGCGCAGCCAAGTGTCACAATAATCAAGACTAATAAGCACCCTGTATCATACCTTACTGATAACATCAGATCTCGATTAACTATACAAGAGGCACTTGATTTTAAAGACCAAACAGAAGATGATGCCATTAATAATTTCATTAGTCAAACTGAATCTTGCACACGGTGTCACATGATAGAAGCAGCATTTGATAATGAATTGGAGGAAGATCCTCTGAAAGATACGAATGACCAAACGATACCTGTTACTTCTGTTGCAAATAGTAAAACTGTGGAAATTGAACCGGGAAAAACTTTAAACATCAACGCCAATCTCACGCCTGAACAAGAAACAAAGCTCATCCATCTGTTAACAAAATATCAAGAAGCATTTGCATGGGATTACCCTGATATGAAAGGAATCGATCCCCAATTATGTACACACCACATTTATATAGAAAAAGATGCCAGACCTGTTCGTCAGCCGCAAAGGAGACTCAATCCTCATCTAAAGGATGTGGTAAAAGCTGAACTTCAGAAACTTTTGGATGTCAATTTTATCTATCCTATTTCTGATAGTAAATGGGTCTCTCCGCTTGTGGTGGTACCAAAAAAGAATGGAAAATGGAGAATCTGTGTGGATTATAGGGAACTAAATAAGGCAACACAGAAAGATCATTTTCCTCTCCCATTCATAGACCAAGTATTAGATACTTTAGCAGGAAAGAAATTCTTTTATTTCCTGGATGGCTTCAGTGGATACAATCAGATTCAGATTGCCCCTGAAGACCAGGATAAAACTACTTTTACTTGTCCCTGGGGAACATTTGCCTATCAAGTTCTACCTTTTGGCCTATGTAATGCTCCTGCCACATTTCAGAGGGCTATCCTTAGCATTTTTGCAGATTTAATAAATGATGGACTTGAAGTTTACATGGATGACTTTACACCATATGGAGATGATTTTGATCCAGCACTAGACACCCTAGAAAAAGTCCTACAACGCTGCATTACTACCAGGCTTTGCTTAAGCCACGAAAAATGTTTCATGATGATGATTGAAGGACTTATCCTAGGACATTATGTTTCAGCAGCCAGCATTCAGGTAGACCCGGCCAAAATCCAAATACTTTTGCTCATTCCCACTCCTACTACTCAAACAAAGGTACGCAGCTTTCTTGGATTTTCTGGTTATTATAGACGATTTATAGAACATTATTCGCACATTGCTGCTCCTTTATATGCACTAACTGGTAACGTTGATTTTCTTTGGACAGAAAAATGTGACCGTGCTTTCGAGGATTTAAAGAAGCTCGTATCCAGAGCCCCAGTCCTTCGAGGACCAAACTGGGACCTACCGTTCCAGATATCATCTGATGCCTCAGATACAGCTATTGGCGCAGTCCTTGGGCAGGAAGAGGATAAAAAACCATATGCTATCTATTACATCAGCAAAAAATTATCCCCTGCTGAATTAAATTACACTGTTACTGAAAAAGAATTCCTAGCTGTAATACATGCTGTCAATAAGTTTAGACATTATATTGCAGGCTATCCTGTTATCTTGTATACAGACCATTCTGCCATAAAATATTTAGCAAATAAGCCTGTCACAAATGCCAGAGTAACTAGATGGTTGATTTTATTGCAGGAATTCGATATCACAATCAAGGATCGGCCTGGCAAAGAAAACCCTGTAGTCGATTTTCTTTCGAGAATACCAAAACCAATCGATGCAGCAGCAGTTGAAGATCAATTTCCGGATGAACACCTGTTTGCTGTTGCCGTTCAAACACCCTGGTATGCTGATGTTTCCAATTACCTCGCAGTAGGTAAACTACCAAAACACTTAACCCCTAATGAGCGCAAGCATATTGTTCAGAAGAGTGCTCGATTCTCGTGGATTGGGAGCTATTTGTTTCACATAGGGGCAGACATGCATATCAGGAGATGTGTTCGAGAAGATGAAATCTTTGACATCCTAAAAGCCTGTCACGATGGACCGTGTGGTGGACACTTCGCTGACCGTAGAACTGGACATAAAGTATTGCAGACAGGATATTACTGGCCTACGATTTTCAAAGATGCAAAGAAATTTGTCCAAGCCTGGGACAGCTGCCAGCGAGCAGGACGACCTGGTCAAGCTGATGAGATGCCTCTGAAACCACAGTTAGTCATTGAACCATTCGAGCGATGGGCTCTTGATTTCGTTGGACCCATCAACCCATCATCAAATCAGAAAACATATATCTTGGTGGCAACAGAATATGTCACCAAATGGGTTGAGGAAGAAGCATTGCCAAGAGCCACAGAGGACTCTGTCATACAGTTCCTGTTCCATCTATTTGTTCGTTATGGCCTTCCTAGGGAAATAATTACAGATGGAGGACCACAATTTGTTGGGCATAAATTAGCCGCAACACTCAACAATTATCACGTCCAGCATAAAATCACTACTCCATATCACCCACAAGCGAATGGGCAGGTAGAAAGTAGCAATAAGATAATAGAATCAATCCTAACGAAAACCATTGCATCACATAGGCGTGATTGGGCTGCCCGACTACCTGAAGCACTCTGGGCCTATAGAACAACATGGAGAAGCACCACCGGTTACTCACCTTATCAATTAGTGTTTGGAAAACAACACATTTTTCCCATAGAATTCGAAATCCAAACATTACGGACAACACAGGAAGTTGGCCTAGATCTAAGCGAGGCACAAATCAATCGACTACAACAGATCAATGAATTGGACGAAATTAGGCTCTCTGCACTACAAAATACAGCATTGATTCAACATCAGCGAGCTAAATGGCATGATGCGTTCATCAAAAACAAAGTCTTCCACGAGGGAGACTGGGCTCTATTATACGACTCTCGGTTTCAGGACTTCCCTGGGAAACTTCAGACTCGATGGTTGGGACCATACGAAATCCAGAAGGTGCATGACAACGGAACCCTTACTCTAATTACCATTGACGGTTCTGGATATGCATTCAAAGTAAATGGCCACCGAGTTCGTCTCTATCGCAAACCACTCACTCGGGAATCCTTCTGCCAGCAGCTACACCGAGACACTGATATGGAGATTTTAGGAGAGGAAGAGAAATCTTCCTCACCTGTAATTCATTAAGGAATTCATTTCTTTTTACAATTTGTACATAATTTCTTGTCTTTGAGTCGTTCTTGTACATATGTTTGAACTAAATTTTTTCTTGTCATTTTTGCTGTTCCTTTTCTTTCTCAAAATTTTGATTTTTGCCGCTCTGTTTCTAAAAGAATGGCATTTGCGTGTTTTTGCTGTTCCTTTTCAAAAGGAACAGCATTCTTGATTTTCTGCTGTTCCTTTTCTAAAGGAAAAGCATCTTTGATTTTCTGCTGTTCCTTTAAAAAAAAAAAAAGGGGAACGGCTTTGCTTGTTTTGCTGTTCCTTTTCTAAAGGAACAACATTTTGGAATTTTGCTGTTTCTTTTTTTTCAAAGAAACAACATTCTTTTGTTCCTTTTTCAAAGGAACGGCATTTTGAGTGTTTTTATAGTATTTTTATTTTTGCTGTTCCTTTTTCAAAGGAACGGAATTTTCATTTTTGCGATCCATCGTCCTTCGTTGTTTCTTTTTCAAAAGGAACACCACTAGCATACTTTTGCTCTCCTTGTGAAACAACTTATTCCTTTTGCTGATCTAAATTGAGGATGCTTCTTGCCCATATTCTTTCAAGTCTTTAAGATACAGCTATGTACTTGTGCAATGAATATAAAATCACAACATACCGAAATCTGCAAATCATAAATCGCTATATTTATAAGGCTCTGCATTGGTAAGAGGACAAAAGGAAGGACATACTTATTTCTTATCTTTTGTTGTCATTATTTTACTAATTTTGCCCTGATTGGTTATCTTTATCATGCTGATCCCTTTAACCCTCTTTGATTATTATTTAGGAATAATAGCAAAGGGCTTATATCTTCCTATTGAGATGATAATACTTCTTCCACCATTCCTACTCTTAAGGAGTGTTGAACCACCCTTTGTGTATAAATAAGGAAAAGTACTCTATGAAAAAGAAAAAATATGTGAACATGATATGTGAGATGTCAAATGCAGGATAGGGGATCTCATCAAGAGCCAACCTACCATGATCATGAGGATGGAAGTGAAGTGGCATTCCCACTATGGCCACCACACTAGGGATATGGTCCAAAAGGTATATCAAATAATCGAACCTTGGAACAGGAGGTCTCATCACGAGCCGGCCTGCCCACTTTTCGCTCCTTCCTCGTGAATGGCATTATGGTTAACTGGTCACCAAGCCAGCATAATGGTCTACACTTTGACATAACAACATTCCTAAGTATACACAAAGGATCATGGTTCCAAGGGTGAAAAAACAACTCCGCCAAGGTTATGGACACCTGTCGGCAGCAAAGCACTGTTAATGGTATTGAAGTCACCTTGGTTACACCAATGGGCAAGATACTAATACTCTTTTGTTTCTTATATCCTAGGAACTAATCATATATTATTTCCCGATTTATACATCGCATGAACATTTATTACCACCAATCATGGCAAAGGAAGTGACCATGACCACTTGAGATTTGGCAAATACGACAGACGTCCTATCCACCAGCGTCATATCATATCACAGCAGCCTCTTACGTAATACGTGATCAACTCTCTGCCTCGATTTCGGTTATTCGTTCTCTTTCTAAACATGGCATAATTTCATACGCTGTTCCTTTATGACTCGGTTGCAGATTGGGTGCTGCTCCTTTATTTGACGGCTGGGACAGCCTATCACATTGCGGGGGGGAGGTTAATCTCATTATTCCCTGAATTACGTGTCAGCTCACTATTCGGGAAATATAGTGTACGACGGTATGGCATGGCTTAACGGCATGACATTTCTATTTTTACACAAGTTGCTGTTCATAATCCATTTCTGTTGCATACTCTGTGTTTTTTTTTCGAAATCTTGCGATTATCACCCTCTCTGTGTTTCAAACAGCACAAGCAATTGTTGTTCCATTGAGAATCCACAGTGAAACCATGGGAGGAAGGGAAATTCGAAGCGAACCTCAGAAGTTGACAATCTCCGCTGCTGCCCGGGAGATCCTGGAAAGAGCAGGATGGTTGAATTATCTCAGTCGCCTGCAGGAGTCTGATGAAACAGTAGCGATGGAATTTTTGCAGAACCTGCAGGATGATCACTCCACAGTAAGGGGGAAGCGGATAGCGGTCACCGATGATATAATTGCAGAAGTTTCGGGACTACCAGCCACCGGACCAGTATGGACACTAAAGAAGGAAAGATTACAGAAGATCATGGAAATTTTCCAGGACGAAGGCCAGAGCTTGAAAATTAAGGGGAAAGGAGTTCTGCCAGCAACGCTAGGAGAACCCTGGA
Organism: Pinus albicaulis; assembly: GCA_034641835.2. Classification (NCBI taxonomy): domain Eukaryota; kingdom Viridiplantae; phylum Streptophyta; class Pinopsida; order Pinales; family Pinaceae; genus Pinus; species Pinus albicaulis. The sequence continues at coordinate 966,871,957 of CM076570.1, read as the reverse complement.
TGGAATTAGCAAGAACAGTGCAGAGCTACATCACCTGCGAGGGGAGGAAAGACGTGGTAAGACCATGACATCTTAAACTCTTAGCTGTTTTAAAGTAGAAATGCTATGTAAATCTACCTGCACTTCTGAATTCATTACTGCATGATGCTGCACGAAGCATAAAAAAGGCACAGCATGTAGAGTCAGTCGTCAGTCACCATGGGTTAATACGATTAATAGTTAGTCATAGTCTCACCTAGCAGCAGAGCAGCTGGGAAGAGCTGATTGTAATGATTGAGGGGGGATTGACAGCACCATCCCCAAAACGTAAACATTCTACAAGCACACCAGAAAGTCTGGAAAAACGCAGAGAATTAGTAAAACAAAAACATGTTGCTAGTGCATCTGAACGACCAGAAATACAGCAGGAATCGGCAAAGCGCAAGCATGCCACAGATACACTCGAATAGCCAGAGAAGCCCAGAAAATCAGCCCGGTTAGCTCGGATGCGAGGAAGGATGGAAAAGCTCCAGGAAAGCACCAGCCAACCAGTGGTAATTGAGGACGAGCAATCCTCACGACTAGAAGTAGAAGAAGAACAAGCTGAAGGAGAAAAGAAAGGAGAGGCCGAGGAAGCTGAGCAATCCGAAGAGGAAAATGAGGAAGCAACTGAGCATTCGGAAACAGAAACAGAAGCAGAAGCTGAACAATCCAAACAGGAGGAGGGAATGGGACAGCAGGAAGGTAGCCCACTACAAGACCCAGTGGGAGAAGATGAATTGGCCGCAGTCTTGGCCAATATGGGTAAGTATGGCCAACCTTCTAGTCCAGTAGACCTCCACGACAAACCCCAAGAAGAAAACACATCTGAAAAATCACATGCAGTAGAGGCGGAAGAAGGAAATCTGCCTGTTCACGATGAAAAGGAGATAAGAGATACTGAACAGGAACAATCTGTTCCCAAGACACCAGAGGAAATTCCGGAGGGAGTAGGAGCAGAAAAAGCAGTTGCCCAGGAAGAGATGGAACCAGCCAAGGTTCCTACCCCAGAACAGCTAGAGCAGAACAGCGAGGAAGCACCCCAAGAGAAAGATCCAGAAACTAGTCATGGTCCAAACCGCAGCAGACAGCCTGTTGTTCCTTCTAATGAAATGCTGGAAATTAAGAAATTGTGAAAGGAATGGTAGAAATTATTGAATAAAATAGCCCAACTCCGACAGCAAATTAGAATTCTGAAAGCAAACCAGAGGGTAAGAAAGACCACAGGGAAGAAAAAGAGGGCCACTGCAGTAAAATCCCGCAAGGAAAAAAGGCGAAGGACCAACAATCGCCCTGTTGTTCAAAACCCTGCTGAAAATCTAGCTGCCATTCCAAATGATGTTGAGGAACAGCAACAGACTGATATTCGCGTTAAAATAGAAAGGGATGATATGAGGACCAGCGACAAAAAAATCCAGACAGAGGCACCACCCTCAGGGGTAATAAGGGTTCTGAACTCCAAACATCGTAATAAGAAAGTTCAGGTAAAACTCCCGGCCTCCACTGACCTATGGAAAAAAGATCCGAAGACAAGAACCTTGCATAAGATGATGAAGCAAGCCCAGCAAGAAGCCGAACAACTTAGAGAGCAAACGGTCCCCCGAGAGAAATATGAAGAGTTACAGCAGCAACTAAGGAACGTCAACCAATCTGAAAGCCAGGCCTTTGAAGGGTGGCGAAAGGAACAAGAGAAAGTTGCAAAGGTAACCCGTAGACTAGATACTGTTATCAAACAGATGGATACCTTGTGTTCTTTATACAATGATGTTTTAGCATGTAGGGCCCCTGCCAAAAACTATGCTTTGTTTTTACTAGAACGGTATTTACAATTAAAAATAAAAGCTGTTAAAGCAGGCGCCCCTATACAAATCAACACTGTCAATGACTTTATAGACTACTGTAAACATTATGGGGTGAAGGTCCAGAGATTGTTGTGTGAATTTTATTTGCATAACCTCGTGCTAGATCAGGAGACTGAGTTGAACCCTGGCCCTTTTGTTGGAGACATCCAATTACAAGCATTCATTTCATTCGGGGTTAATCAGATTAAGTGGCTCAAAGCCTATAATACTTTCCAGAGGCAGGAAAATGGCCTAGATTTACAGGTAAGGGCCGAGCCTAGGAACCCAGTGCAGTTGTGGAAAGCACATAGAAACCTCATGAGGACTCCGGGTGTCATTAAAACGTTAAGACCCATGCATGAGGCACTCATTCGATAGAGTTTAGAATATTTTCTTTCCATCAAAGACCTCGCCATTGATGCAGCCAAATTTCAGTACCGAATCTCTAATCCAAACATCCAGCTCAGGGAACTGTTTAAGTATGAGAATTTTGAATTAGCTGCCAACCGTTTGAACCTCTATGGTGAGAGAATTTTGAAAGAAAGGCCATCCTGGTTAGGATATAGATTTCACAATCCAATTATTCGGCACCCTGCACCCAGATATCAACCCCTGTATGAGATGCCTGAGGGGAAAACGGGTTAGTTCTTTGACTATCTAGTCACTCATCATGGTTGTAGGCCTCCGCATGAGATTCCTTCTCCAGCCTATTCTCTCACTTCCTTGCATGTCAACTACAATGTTTTCATGAGGACATAAAACAAGGTAAGTAGGGGGGTGTGTGGAGTACTAAAAAGGTATGCTTTTGATGATCATTTCAGTGCCTTTTTAGTAGAATTTGTAAACCTTTTTGCATCATGAATTTGGAAAATAATAAAGAATTATAACAAAACATGTGAGAGTTGATATGCAAGACTTAACCGCCGATGATCGTTATTTTTCTGTGCAGGAAAAGGTGAAAATGAGGAGTTGCCGTTCCAAAGGAAAGGACAAAGACGAGATAACTGCTGTCCCTTTGAAGGGGAACCGAATGCAAACAAGGCTAAGCAGATCAAAGCAAATCGGCCCGGAAAAGGAGGAGAAGACACCAGCTCGGCGGAGAAGAAAAGAAAAGATGTAGGATTAACAGTTTGGCGAATCCCTCAGGATCTTTGATCCTGAGGGATCGCTGCTTTATTTATCTTGTTACTTGGACATCTCCGCCGTCACCTTTATATAAAGGGACAGCACTGTTAGCTTGGGAGATACTTTTTATGTAATTTTCTGTTAAAAATCAACTCTGATCATCGAGTCTCGTTGAGAACTGGTTCATTGTACTTTTGTCTTATGCATTAATATAAACTTGGTGATTATCTCATTTCTGCATCTGGATTAACTTAAGGCGGTGTACCCTTGGAGGCTAAGGGCCCGGCCCCGGAGGACACTTGCTTCTGTATCACTACGATTTGATTTCTGCGTGGTTTTCTTATCATTGTTATTCAGTAATCTGATATGATTTATAAGTTGCTATTACATGCTCTGTTAAGATTAAATCATTAAGGTTTTTACAGATAGAATTGTGTATTGACTCTGCATTATGTTACTGATCCTTTCAGAGTTGATTGCAGGTTATTAGTCTTAACCGAATATTCTTACTGTTCTGTTACAGAGCTTTTGTACTGAACATTCATGTCATAGATTCATATGAAGTTGTGTTCTTCATGATTTTTGGATTCAGAAATAATGTTGTTCTATTTGGAAGCACAGTCGTATCCTTGTTAATTAAGATTGATCAGATTACTATTCCAGCGTGTTGTGTGCGTATATGATTTACTAGTGCTGTTCCATAATTTATCAATAGTTAGTGTTGTTCCATTAGTGTGTTCTGCTTGATTTGCCTTAAGAGTGAAAGATTTTTATTTGATTGCGAAGAGTGCATTTGGGTTAATAGATTAAGTTTGGTTACGACTCGCGAGACTTAGTTGTTCGATTGCTGTTCCATTTTAGAATTTCCGTTCCATTCCAGATTTGCTGTTCAATTCTTTATTTGCTGTTCCATTTTGCTATCTGCCGTTCCATTTACTCGCATTTGTTTTTTTGGTGTGAGAGACGATCTAAGGCTGTAGTGAGCTTCGGCATTCACTGTCTAGCTCCCAGACCCGTGGTCTGTGCTCTAATTTCCTTTCCATCAGTTTCCAAAGGGATGGGTTATCACTGCCGAACCCTTGACTGATAAGCTGCCTAGTTTTCTGAATGTGTGATTTATTCTTTTGAGGTAACTTAGTTATAGACAAGCATCCATTTACTCTTGTATTTTTAAACACTGTACTACTAGCATTACTCTGACAAGTGATAGCCTCAGACTGAGACACTCTTTGGAATAACAAAACGCTCCCGGATTGACATATTAATGTGAGGTAATTAGAGGTGAAAGAGACCCTTTTTATAGCTCTACAGTTATTAGGTATGTTTAAATCAAAGGTTTCATATATTTTATTGTGTTTCATTTGGCAAGTCCCTTGGCACTCTTTCGAGTCCTTACCTTGGTTCTTAAAGAATTTCACCCATCACTCAATGTTTTGCCTTCATGCTTCACAGAACATCTGTTACACGGTAATTTGTCACCACGTTAACTTCCTATCCCCGATCTTGAATTTCCGTAAGATGAAAATTGTGCAATTATATCCACCAGGGAGAATACATCATGATACCCCTTGAAGATCAATAGAAATATTCCTTTAAGAATTTATAAAGAAGCTTAGCTAAAAACCTATTTAAAATCCTAGATTTATGGGTCAATGCTCTTTTCTAATTTCCTACTCGTGCTAATGGTATGTTGCAATACTATGACCTAGCACTACGAGCATGCTTTTGATTGTAAAAACTGCATTGAACCCGTTCTAGAAGTGTTTCTTCAAATGGAGGAGAGGCTTCGTGTAGTAGAAGCTTCCATAACTACGAGATGGATACGGTTCGATGGAGATATGATCGAGCTCTCTCATTTGGAGCTCTTAATCTTATCATTAAGGGATTTTCCCTTGATAAGTGGGCCTTCCTCATTCTTTTATGGACCCTAACTCCTTCTCGTTGCCTATAAATTGAATCTTAGCCTTCCACTACTAGTTGGTGTTGGTTTTTCTATATCATTGATCATTTGCATCCCTATACTATGATAATGCCCGAGTTTCCACTTGGGAGAAGGATTTCTTGAAGAGCTTTTGTTTGGACTAGGACATCACCAAAGTGAGGCATCCAATATCAAAGCCATGGTTGTATGCTTCCTTTTATCTATAATTAAGAATACATCTAATGTTTTGATTTCCATGTTTGTCTATATATCTATGCAAGTAGTCTAATACTCCTTGATCTATTAGGTAGTTTGTATTTGATGTATGTTATGTATCTTGTCATGTTTTTTATTGTATCTTGATCTCCTATAGGTATTCGAATGCCACAAGCAGCGAGGGATGAAGCCTAAAGGATTTTGGAATCAAGGCCTTCATCAAATAAATGGACGATAACATCAGGAAGAGGTATGTCCTTCGTCTTCTTCTACCATTTGGAATACAAGCTAGGAAAGGGTTCATTAGTTTGTCCTGCGCATTTATAGACCCACTCTAGGGCTAGAGAGATTTCCTCTATCCAGAGAGGGGATTGACTTCACAAAAAAAATCTCAACCAATAATTAATCCCATTACACCATGGATATCTGGGAAATGGAAAGGTGAGGGTGGAACCATTATCAATCTAGGAAAAACCCATTCCAATGACAACAAAGAAATCATGTAAACTAAATGCATGCACCATGCATTCAAATCCCAGCAAGGAAATCACACATGCAACCTATTGCCTACAAAATCTTCCTATTGTAGCTGCTCCTCCAACATCTTAATTGCATTCCCATGCTTTCCCTTACTTTCTTTTTCTTTCTCCTCCTCTCTTCCTTGATCAAAATCTCATCCAAAAATAGTAAAAAATTATCAATTGTTTCTTAGGTTCCTTTTTATTATTGATGTCTCATGTATCTTCCTTTAATTTTATTTTTTCTTTAATTTTCCTTCATTTTCTCTCTAATCTCCCTTCCATGCATATTTTTGTCCCTTCATCTTCCTTTTCTCCTATTTCTATTTATTCTATTTATTTAATTTCCATTTATTGCCTTATTCCTTTGCCAATGCAAATGCTAATTTCCATAACCATAAAAACCACAAGTGGTACCCACTTTCATGTTTTTCCCCTCCCATCATCTTTGAATATGTGTCCCATGATCTTCATCTTATTTTTTCCTTTAATATCCTTTATTACATGAACCTTTAACTCGGGGTCGTTGCAAAACCCTTCCCATTAGGGGAACCTCATAATCAATGTTCTATGACCAGAAAACCACTAAAAAATATATATATTAGTTATGGAGCTTTATAACCCAAATCGATGCAGTATTTACAATGACCAATACATTAAAAACATAACCACAATATTACTTCTTATATGCCAATTTTTCACATTTGGTCAATAGACCTACAAACTGGATCAATCAACATCCTCTTACCCATTTTCATCATCTGTGCACAAATCCCTAAGCGTGACTCTTTCTATTCCCCGAGTTTCTACATGAAATTGCTTCATTTAAGTCACTTTAAGGAAAAAACTCACTCTGCAGACTTGGATAACCACATTCACCTACATGATTTCCCTTACCGGGGTGGGTTGATCACCTACAAATTTTCCTATGTTGGGAGTGCATTGATTCTAGAAACTATGTAAAAATAGAAATAATGTTGAAGCTTACTCTTCCATAAGCTTAGAGGAGTTGTTATAACTATTTACCTCATGTGAAAGTCTCAAATCCCATATTATCATACCTTGGATTTTTCATCCTTTATCCCTTGAGCTCAGCCTCCCATTAATAGTGGATTTCATGCCTAGATTTGTAAATGGATAAGAACTCCCAACTTACCATCCTCTTCTTTATATTTGTGGCTATCCACAAGCTAGCAGTTGGATTTTGGAGATAGATTCTACCCTTATGTTGCTTCCATGAGAGTCATTATTCCATGCATAAGGGTAAAATACAGGTAGACTTTGCGGAAAATAAGGAACAAGTAAACTTGGAGGAGATCTTCTATAAGATCAACTCCTATATTTGGTTGTAACTCACCATTTCTATTAATGAATATAGTTCTTTGTTTTCCTATATATGATGTTATGATTTCATATATTTCGATGCCATGTTGATCCATTGAATGAAGTGATTAGATGATGCTACATAGATGTCGTAGATTGTTGGGAAATGTTGTTTGATTGTGTAGGTTCTAATTATGGCGATCATAGCTAGGATTGGAGAAAAATCGAAAAGAGGAGTGAAGTATATGACATATTACTGGTAGGCTTCATTGGATTATATATTTAATTGAAGAAACATTGTCTTCTTTTTGTTTTTGTTGTTCTATGATAGGCCAACCAATCTAGGGAAGATACTTCTATCCACAGTTGTTGATTTTGTATAAAATATTTTTGACTCTCTTGGGGAGTGTTGTATGGCCTTGGTGGTTTCTTTATTCTTAGTGTTTGTTATACATATTATTCAAACCTTCACTGTCATACTTAGTCAAGAATAGACCTAGGAAGACCATTTATTTAGTTTCAATTACAATTTTGTGTCAAAACTTTTTTTTCTTGATGAATGCTCCCTTTGCTCTAGGGATATAGTGTTGTACCCCTAAAAAGCCTTCTTTATGCTTGCATTTCATAGAACTGGTGCCACTTATGCAGCTGCATTGGCCCTTTTTCTTGCAACAATTTTGTTTTGTTTTATTTTTCTCTTTGATCAACATTGTTATTTCTACCCTTCCTTGAGTCTTTGAGTGTCCTATGGTCTCTCTGAAGCCTCCATTTGGTTTTATTTTGTTTTTGAGGGCCTTTTATAAGGATTTATTTATATTTTCATTTGTTCTTATCATTATTTCTTTGGAAAATTGTTTTGTCTTTTATCATTGAGTGCTAAAATAAATAAGTCTTTTATTCATTATTCTCAAAATTTTGTTTCAATCAGTGATTATATGTGCATCTTAGTTTTCATCATATTTGACAATTAAGAGGAATTGAAAAGAAAAAAAAAAAATCATTGGCATATAGGGTTTTGTGTGTGCATCAAAATTGGAACAGTTGCATTAAAAGGGAATTTTCATATGGTTTGTTTAATTTTTTCTATTGATATGGTTTGTTTAATTTTTTTTGTTGCACACTCTTTGTCTCTTCCTTTAGATATATTTTCACTGAAAGAGAAAGATTTCATTTCTTCATTCTATCTTACAATTTAGGGAATTCAGGTGAAACTTGTGGCGAGCCATAAAACTAAAACTTAATTGAAGATAAACATTAAAATTTACTAAATCAACCTAAGCAAAATTTGTAACACTAATGCAAAATTTAGAGGTCTAGGCTAGAGATTTGTTGCGACATCATTAAACATAAGAGTTTTCCTCATTTTCCAGTATTGTATCTCGGGTTGATATTCTATTCCACGTACATAAGTGTATCAGATAGTACTTTGTGTACCTTTGGGTATGTTGGATGGTGCTCTATGGATGAAAAGTATATAGGAACACTCTCATTGAATGGTTACACATTACAAAACACTACCATCGATTGCACTTCCATGTACCCTCGAGTATATTTTGGAAGTCCCCTGTAGGTTTCTATCCTTTCCATATGTAACTGAGTTGGCTACCTTTTATACCATGATAAATCAAATACAACATTCTATTATATTTCCTGCATGCAAATTAAGTCCTTGGTTTTCCAAGGTCTATATTGTGGTTCACGGTTTCTTCATAAAACATTATTCCTAGTTTTACCCTTTTCTAATTTATTTTTGTGTTAATTGTTACAATTTATTAATACAACGTGGAAGAACAAACACCATCTCTCTTTCGTTCCCATACAATGCAAAATAATCATCTTATTCCACTAGAGGCAACTCCTGGTCATTGTCAAAAACATAAGAATTTAAAGAATACCGAATCTAGAACTTTGGGAAAAACTTGTGGTCCTCCTCCTGAAATTGATCTGCCAGAATAAACCTTCCCTTTAAGTTCTACTCTTGTGATTACATTTACTCTTGCTGGTGAATCTGAAACAATCGAAACAAAATTACTTGAACCATTATTTCTTAAGGTCATTTAACCTGACTTCATTGAGTCTGATACCTTATTACGTGAGGTTAGTAAACTTAAGGTACCTTAGACATCGTCACTTGTTACTTTAGGACCATACTCTTCTCTTCCTTTGTACTAGACACAACCACAACCTATATATCTTGGACCGGACGATGAGCCTCCTCCATATGGTATTTTGAGTATTGAAGAGATCCCACAGGAAGAACCTCATCACTCCTCTCTAGTTATTTTGTTAGGGTTACATCTTTATCAGGATCTTCATTTTCCTTCTCTTCAAACTCCATCTAAAACTCCTTTATCTGATTCTCTTCATATCATTCCTCCTGTGATTTTCTCATGGAAATCATATTTGGGATCATTAGCCATGACTGGATCTACTATGGTTTCCCAACCTGTCTCCATTATGGTTTGGAAATCAAATCTTTCTCTCTCATTCATGTTTATGAATCACCATAGACTCATGTCTATGGTGGCCTGTCCATCTCGCTTGTTTATCAGCTGTTATCTGGTACTTTCTATTGTGTGGCATCTAGTCCTTGGACCTCTCCCATGACATCTATTTTATGAATTCCATCTATCACTTCTAAAATGAGCACTATATAGTCTTCTCCTTCTCCACCTACACCTATAGTTGAATAATAGAATGTTTCTTATATTATTGGACACCTTCAACAAGCCAATTCTCCCTATATTGGGTACTCTCCATTTGGTGGGAAGTTTCCTCCATCATCCCCTCCTCCTTTGGTTGGGGGGAAACTTGTTGTCAGTATAGCTCAAGTTAGTGTTCATCATTCATTAAATCCACCTTATCCTAGTTTGACTGCTAATGTTTGGAAATCTACTACACCCGTCCAACTTGGTTCGTTTGTGGGTACATTTGTACATTCTCAACCTATACCATCTGCATCCCAAATTCATACTCATCAATCCATACCCTTACAAGATCAATTCAATGTAATCTAACCTTCAGAGGCCAACACTATGGTTCAATTTGTTCCAATTGTCTCTAGTACCTCCCAAATCCCACTTACTTAGAATACAAAATGTAACTTATAGTCTCAATAGCTTGGACAAGGTATCCCTAAAATTCCTATAGGAAAAACAACATATGGTATCACACAGCCCACACCAAACTCACCTTATGTGGGTATGATCCACATTGATAGGGGAAAAATATTGACCTTTACAAGGTGATTAAGGCCATCATTAGGTATATTTTAAGGAGTTATAGTGTCAGATTTTTATCTTATCTAATTTCTCTCTCACACACATTTTATTACATTTTGTAATATTTTTCTTAGTGATAATGGTGTAAAAGGATTGTCATGAATTTAAGCCTAACATGGTTTAATTATAGGAAATGTAGGAAATAATGTTATTTTTTAGTACAATTCCATGTCAAGGCTCGGAGTAGAAAGAAAGGAGCAATCATAGGGAGGTTGACCACCTGCTTAACTCCTAGAATATGCCAATATCTCCTCATATCCTCCTCCAATAGTTATAATTTTTAGGCAACTGAGAAAGTGGATGATAAGACAGAGCTAAGCTCCACTCCTCTTGAAGATCAAGGGAGAAAATATCTAAATTTTTCGGGATTTTTTCGTAGCTACCGTTTAGTATAAATATATGAGAGAAAAAGCTCATTAGGATTCATATTTATATGCAAGTAGAGAACTCTTGGATCTTTGCTAAATATTTTGACTATCATTGTTAATGTAAGAGACTAGTTATGAAATAAGAATGAGAAGTTGGTCTATTTCTCAATAAGTTTATTTCAGATGACTAAATATTGTGTGTTAGGTCCCAATCCATGGGTTGCAGCCTATCTTATGTAAGTGTGTGTTTTTCCTTTATGCTTCAGTATTTGGTTAATATCATTACATTTTCGTAGCATCTAAAACATCAAAACTGTGTTGATAATCTCCCCTCTCACCTCTTCCATTGGAGTTTGAGGAGGAAGGTCTTTGACCATAGACCAAGCATATTCATTTTTGTTTTCTTGGAAAATTTAATATATATTTCCATTTTATTATCATGATTATGGTGTAGGTCCAAAGTTAGATTTATTTTTCAAGTCTCATCTTTTCCACTATTTCAATGATAATTTTGTTGATGATAAATGCATGAGTGGATGTAATGGTTGTAGGTTTGGATATAGTAGAAGATAAAAATCCCCTTTGAGCACTATCACTTTGGGTTTCAACCCTCCTTTAGTCACCTTCCATTCTGTCACCGACAACCTTGTTTTGGAGACCATCAACACACCCACCAAGAGTACCCTTTTTGGTGCAAGACGGACCTTCTGAGGGTTCTTATCTTGTCCAAGGGGGTTGGATCTCTCCCATTATCCTATATCCACATTTCCCTCACTCTTCCTAGCATCCCTTTCACCATTTATGGCCTCCAAACCCTCTTAGACTGTTTCATGTAGCATTACAGGTTTTCATGTAGAAAAACATGAATCCTATAGCAGCTTCCTATAGCATTGTTGGGAGCCCTCTCCTTCACTCCTCCACCTCACCTGAGCCCATAAAAGGCATCATTAGACCTCCAAATCTAAATCCTTGGTTCAGTGACACCCTTAGGACACCCAAATTCCCTCTTCTCTTGCTCCAAAACATAGTAATTTGGGTGTGATTAGTTCATCACATGATACATCATTAGCATAGTATCTAGCATGAATTATATAGAAGTCAGTCAACCATTGATTCAGTATGTGTGAAAATATAGATTAATTCCCACCTATAATTCAATTAGTTAGTCTAGATAATGAATTTAATTGAGTGAGCCCATAGGGCTTTGGTTCGGCGGTTAAGGGTGCACTGTTAAGGAACTCCATGTGATAGGTCACTGGTTCCAATCCCCCCATGGGTGCTGACTTAAAAAAAAATGAATTCAATCTAGTGTAATTTCCGCTCTTGTAATTAGAATTAGTGTTAGTCCTTTTTCATTGCAAAGGTAGACATTAAATAGATAAATAAGTGTGATTTGGTGTAGTTTTTTTTCCTGCCAACACAGTAGTGGTTATGATCTTCTTTCAATTGTAGGTTGCAGTGTGACAGAATTCCTCTTTTAGAGTATCCCTAGTTACTATCACATCATAGTAGAACTAATATGAGGATGGCATGAGTACACCTCATCTGCAGTGCATATAGCATTGCCACCTCCAAGTTTGTATGAACCCTAGGTCGATAATAAATCTGAGAAGCCTCTAGGAGTTGCATCACTCTTGGTGCAATACCAGGGCTCACCACAAGGTATCCCTCAAACACCTTATTTAGTCCACCAAATCCAAACCCATCCATTCTACAATTTTCAAGGTTATTATGGATGTGGGAAACAAGGATATGTGTATACTATCAAAATCCTCCCTATTCTAGTAGCAAGGTTCCTCTTTATCAAAAAAATCCTTATTATGGAGCACAAGTAAGTTTTGTTAACACTATCCCATCTTATTTGGGTTATCCTCCTCTAGATTTCAACATAGAGTTCCCCTTTGTGGCTACTCTTAAACTTCTACATTTGACTCCTTTCACGAATGACTCCTATTGGGCCACGAAAAAAGTATAATTCCTCTTCTTATTTCCTTGATAACTTTTATGTTATTAGGAAATTTTATGCTTAATTCGCAATTATTCACGAGAAAAGGATGGTAAAAGAAAGTTAAAAATATTATAGTTAATGTGAGCTTTTCTGATATCAAAAAGGTTGTAATTCAGGTAAATTGTTATGAAGATCATCCTAAATTAACGGTTGTTGCTTCTTGAGATATTTGTGCAAGACACTGATTGATCCAACACCGCAATTATAGCATATGAAAACTTGATGTATGAGCATAGTTGGAGAATGAAGGAAAAATGAAATTGATTGTTACTATACGAAGACTTATGGCTCAAAGAGAAATCACAAGAATCTTTTGGTTCTCAAGATAGCTCTATATTCAGTTTTCAAAATGTAATATATATGTTAGCAAAGTGAAAGATAGATTTTTTTCATTCATTATTCATATTCCATTTCATTATTTCACATTTACTGTATTGCATATAGAGATCTGAGTTGAACCTTTTTGATATGTAAAAACATTGAAGTTAATGAAGTTCAACAAGATTTTACTTGAAGTATTTTCAATTGATTTTATCTAGGCAATACTTCTCAAGACCGTGGGCCCAATCAGTGGAGGTTTTACTGTTTATTATGTATCATTCATATTTAGATTACCTTTGTGTAATTCTCATTAGTTATATTACTTTTTACTTGCATTTTCCTTTATAGTAAGTAATTGATTGAATCTTGTATCCTGAATTTTGTTACACATTTCCGAAGTTATCAATTGGATTTTGTTACACAGATGTAAAGTATAAATATGTGAATATTAGAAGTTACTTTCAAGAAGTAGAGACTTTCGAGAATTCATGTGATTAATATTTTCTCCTTATGTGTAGGATTTGCCGAGAAATAGATTGAAACAATTTTTGAGTTAAAATAGTTTATTTCATCAGAATTGTAATTAATTGTTGTTATCATCTATTTTTCGATGATTGAATTACAATAAAGATTCATGTAACTTTTCTGTAATATTTATTTTTCACTTTTCCATAGTCTAAGAATATATTCTTGCATATAATTTTCTGATAGCCTTGAAATAAAAGACAAATCCCAGGTTGATAAAATTAATTGGATTGATTTTTAGAAGTCATCTTAGTGCCCAACATTTTGGCGATGTTTCCAGGGAAGTTTCCAAATTATAGGTTGTGTTTGGAAGGTTGGTTATTGAAGACAAAAGGTAAGAACCTATGCATGTGTTAAGCAAAAAAATTTCTACCAACGCCCACTTTTAGTTGATGTGATTAGGCTATGTAAATCTATATCTAGTTTCTTTTCCAATTTTCAGTTGTGTGTATTCATTTTTTTTCCAATTTAAAGTTGATGAAATTAGGCTATATAATTTCCTTATAGATTTAAATTATTGATGTGTAGTAAAGATTTAATGTAAGTTTGTATGAATAAGAAAAATAATCAAGTAGTAATAGAGCGAAAACCAGCACCAAAAACCACAAAAACATAGGGACCAATGAGCCTTGGGAGAACGACCTTTATTGACAAAATTATCTGAAAAGATGAATATCAAGAATCAGTAGGACCCCAAACAAAATCTAGAAAGGGCTCTACCACAATCCCTCGAGCTGTAGAATCACCAACTGCAGCTGACATTGAGATTCACAGAAAAAAAAAAGGATCAGAGAAAAGCTTTCAAAGAACATTTTTTCGACACTCTACTACATCAGAAGAGGGAAAATAATGTAATTTAAAGAAGGAGAAAGAGAAACCAGTGGAACTGATCCATGATCCTTTCGATCCAAATCTCCTATGATTTTGTTAGAAGAGAAAGTTACTAACATCCCAGACTTAGGCAACATAGTAAAACCCCCTAGAAAGCCAAATAGGATCCATAACTCACTTGCTTAGATAATACCTCATGATCGAGAAATCCCCGAATATCACTAGTAGATCTTCGATCAGATAGAAACTCAAGCACAAAAAAGTCATAATTTTACATTGAATACCCTATTGTCAATCCGGTGGCTAATGCCCCGATGAAGGCCATCCATTTACAAATCATTACAACCTTTCATGGCATGACCTGAGAGGATCCAGGTGCCTTTCTATTTAAATTTTATGTCTTCCGCAGAGGGTATGATGATACCATCGATCCACAAAGATTAAAATTGTTCCATTCTATTTTGAATGGGGTGGCATTACGATGGTTTATGGGCTTGGGAGGGGCAACTATTGATTCTTGGGATGCAATGAAAAATGATTTTCTTAAAAAATACCAAGATTACTATCGATCTAGGGAGCTAGAAGATGAAATTTTTAAAATGATTACAAAGGACAATGAAAATTTAGAGGAGTATATTGAGATATTTCAGTACAACTTAGAGAGATCCCCATATACTACCTTACGAAAATAAGTATTAAAGGTTTCTCTAATAAAAGGAATGAAAGATGAGTGGATAGAAACATTGAGTCTAATGGGTCAAGGTGACATTTATCAAGAAGAATATGAAGATATTGTTAAACTGTGTATCAAGTGTTGTTAGGTCCCTATATTACTAGTATAGTCCCTTATTGTTGTTAGTGTAACCCCCTTATTGTTATTGTTGTACCCCTGTAACCCTAATGCTGTTATTATTGTGCCCTTACATTATTATTGTTAGGTTGGCTAGGATTATACCATGATCCCATGGAATCCTATATATAGAATGAGGTTTTGTCATTTGTATCATCCAAGAATTCTTCATTTATGTAATGTATTGGAGGTTTTCCCCTGAAATTAGTTGATCTCTAAGGCACTTATCTCTATTTTCTTCTATTTTTGGAGTTGGTTTCATAACATTTGGTATCAGAGCTTTGGATTCTAGGTTTTCGCTGCTCCAAACATGTCATCGTGGAATTTTTTCGATAAATTTTTTCAACGAAGGTTCAGAAGATGAAATTTTTACAAAGAAAAACCGAAATCCTAAGGAACGTCATGTACAAATTTTAGATCTTGGTTCACAAAATTTTCTGAGATATGATCTGTGGAAGTTATAGTTTTTCGAGCTCTTGAATTTCACCTAAAATAGGTCATTGTGGAATTTGCGCTATAAATTTTTTTCTATGAAGTTTCAGAACCTGAAATTGTTACAGAGCGAAGCCGAATTCAGGAGGAATTTTTTGTAAAAAGTTTAGATCTTGGTTCACAATATTTCCAGAGATATGTGTTGAGTATGTGTTATATTATTTTCATGACTAGTCACACGAAAATATTTTGGTCCTTAATTTCCAGTGGGCAGTCCGCGCCCATGGTTTTGTTCATGGTTTTGCACATGGTTTTGGGGTACGATGGTTTTCAGCCCCTGGTATTTTGTATATTCGGTCAAGGGAACTACGGTTATGATCTAATCCAAGGTTAATGGATTAGGGTTTATGTATGCTTCAGCATGTATATATATGTGTTGTAACATTAAAGGGAATATAATGAAATATCAAGCTGGTCATCCCAATTTGGGATCTAGGGGAAAATATCTGTGTTTATCTGTTTTATGTTTTATGCTCTTGCTATTGTTTATTTTTTTTATAATATTCATGTATAGATAATTTCTTTTCAGGGTAAAAACCTACAATATGGTCTATGTAAATTATGACTTTTTTAGGCTCCCAAATTTTATTTGTAAGAGTTGACTGTGGGAAAATCACCATAACTCTCTCTATGAGCATCGGATTGGAAATTTGTAAAAAGTGGCAGGAAGTACACAGACTGTAGGTTCCTATTTATCAATTCCGTATATGAAGGAGGAAAGGATGACATGTGGCACATTGTACAAGTTTGCTCTACCAAACTAGTCCATAATTAGGTCATTGTGAGAGATTGGGCATAACTTTTCCTTGAAGAATCCAAATCATGTCAGACCTATGGCATTCAAAATAATATTCAAAGGGATAATATAGGACTGAATTTCAGATATTGAAGATCTAAATTCATAGAGATGATTCAGTTTTAATATTGAGCTCCTCAAAAGCAAGAAAAAGGTGTGTATTTTTTTTCTGAATTGCATAAGTCTTGTATGACGAATCAATTTGAATTGATTCCAAGGGAATATTGTAGAATAGATATCAGTATTGGGTTCTAAAATGCCTCCTAAAAAGAATTCAACAACCATTAAGTCTTCAGATGGCTCTACTATGACTCATGAGGATGAAGAAGCGCAACATGACATATAAAAATTACAAGAGCAAGTGCACCAAATTTCACTCTCGCAAAGAGCAACAAAAAATCAAATGGAAGTTTTGAAGAAAGGCATGGAAGCTAAGATGTATGAATTGAAGAAAGTCATGGATGGTTTGAATAATGGCATGGAAGCTAATATGGATGGCATAGAAGCTGACATGGAATCTAAGATGGATGAAATGGAAGAAAAAATGGAAAACATAAAGAATGATCTAAAAGAAGAGATGGAAGGTTTGACAAATTTGATACAAGAAATGTTTCCTAATGGAGAAAATATAGTAGAGGAAAATCATAATGGAAAAAAATAAATGTTAATCATGATTTCATAAGCTCTAATGTTGTATGGAAGACCCACCATATTCCAAATATGGAGATGAGGAAGTTTGATGGCGAGGATCCCGTAACATGGATACTACAAATGGAGCAATATTTTGATATCAATAACGTGCAAAATGCACAAAAGGTACGCATTGCAACTTTACATTTAGAACAAAATACATTTTTATGGTATCGATGGCTTTGCTCTCGTAAAAAAATTGTCACTTGGTCAATTTTTAAGGAGGAAATGATAGCACATTATGAGGATACAAAGAGCAACCCCTTATTTAGCCAATTGATAAATATGAAACAAAAGGTTTTAGTGGTGGAGCACATTCAGGACTTCCACAAATTGAATATAAGGGTAACTGCTATTCCAGAGGAACACATGATTGATGTTTTCATAGGGAATTTAAAGGATGACATCCAACATGAAGTTTGCGTTTGGAAACCTGATTCATTAGAGAGGGCATTCATATTGGCAAGAAAAATTGAATGTAAAATTATGGTGACAAGGAAGCCTACCACTCACATCTATAAAGATGGAAGTATTGATACTCCTAGAATTCCATAACCTACAAGGTTGATACCACAAAAATTGGAAGAAAAAGGAGCAAAAGGGATTTTCTATAGTTGTGATAGAATATACACTAAAGGTCATAAGTGTGATGAGAAGAAATTATTTTACATAGATTTTGAAGAGGAGGAAGAAAATGCACAAGAAACTTTAAAAGAAGAGGATATACACAAGGCACCAATGCTAGAAGAAGAAGAAGAAATGAGTTAGCCCATATCATGTAATTCATTGGTAGGTATTACCACTCCTCAAACTCTCAAGATAAAATGACATATCAAGAATAAAAATGTTATAGTGTTGATTGATTCGGGTAGTACCCATAATTTTATTCATTGTAAGGTAGCCAAGGAATTGAATTGTTTCCTATACCCAGCACGAGAATGTCAAGTGATGGTTGCAAATGGAGGAACTATAAATTGCTCTGGAAAATGTCATAATATCAAGCTAACCATGGGGTAATATGTATTGAATAGTCCAATGCTTTTCATTCCAATGGGAGGTGTTGATGTTGTACTAAGAGTACAGTGGTTACAATCTTTGGAGATGGTACCTTTTAATTTTCAAAATATTTTCTTGAAGTTGTTTTCAAAAGAAAAGGAAGTTGAATTATGGGGTTTCGCAGGGAATCTGGGAAATATAATAAGATCTAATGTGTCATTACAAAGCTTCTAAAGAAATAACAACGAGGCATAATTACACAATTATGCTCACTGGAAGTTCCAACATCAAAATCATCAATTTCTCCAGATCTCCAAAAAGCCTTGGACAATCATTCCAAGGTGTTTGAAACTCCTAAAGGACTCCCACCTATTCACGATCATGATCATCCTATTAATTTGGTTCCAGGAAGTGTTCCTCCAAACTTCGGGCCCTCTAGATATCCTTATGTCCAAAAGAGCGAAATTTAATGTATGATTGCGGAAATGTTAGAGGCTAGTATAATTCAACATAGTCAAAGTTCATTCTCTGCTCAAGTAGTATTGGTCCACAAGAAGGATGGATCATGGCGCATGTGTCCAGATTATAGGGAGCTCGATAAGCTCACTATTAAATATAAATTTCCCATTCCTGTGATTAATGAATTATTGGATGAATTACATGGAGAAATTTATCTTACCCAGTTGGATCTTCATTTAGGATATCATCAAATTAGAATGAAGATGGAAGATATTCCGAAAACAACATTTCAAACTCATGAGCGTCATTAGGAATTTTTGGTCATGCCTTTAGGCCTTACAAATGCACGCTCTACATTTCAAGGGTTGATGAATTCCATTTTCAACCAATTCCTTAGAAAATTTGTGCTAGTATTTTTTGATGATATAATAATCTACAACAGGTCTTGGAAGGATCATGTTCAACATGTTGACAAGGTTCTCAAACTATTGGAGGAGGAAAAATTATATGCAAAAACATCCAATTGTTTCTTTAGAGTACAAGATGTGGAATATCTGGGTCATATTGTATCTCATGAGGGTGTTATGGTAGACCCTAAAAAAATTAAATCCATTAAGGATTGGAAAGTCCCCACAACCGTAAAGCAGTGGCGAGGATTTCTTAGGTTAACAGGGTATTATCGCAATTTTTTTAAGAATTATGGGAGAATAGTAGGACCTTTAACAACGTTATTGAAGAAATATGTATTTTCATGGACTCCTGAAGAAACTAAGGCATTTGAATATCTTAAAGAGGCAATGTGCCTAGCACCGGTTTTAGCTACCCCAGACTTCACAAAAACCTTTATTGTGGAATGTGATTCCTCAGGAAATGGAATTAGTGTTTTTTTAGTGTAAGAACCTGAATACCCATTGGTTTTGAAATTCATCAAACCAAAGGAAGGTATTTACAAAATAAATTATGAGAAAGATATGTTGGCAATACTACATGCACTAAAGAAATGGAAACCTAACCTAATGGGAAGAAACTTCAAGGTAAAAACATATCATGATAGTCTTAACACTTTTTTGAAAAAATGCTATCTTCAGAAGAGCAGCAAAAATGGGTCACAAATATGTTGGGTTATGACTTTTAAATCATCTACAAAAAAGGTAAGCTAAATTTTGTTGCAGATGCACTCTCAAGAAAGGATGAAGAGGTGGAAGCATTTCTTTGTGCCATTTCTATTATCCAACTAGATTGGATAACCGAAGCAAGGGATGAATGGAAGAAGGAAGAAGAAGTGTGAACACTCATTCAAAAGTTGCAGCAAGATCCTAGTACATCTGATACATTTAGTTGGAAAAATGATTCCTTATGGTACAAATATTACTTACATATTTGTAAGAATTCCCAACTAAAACAAACTATTATTTTGGGATTGCACACTTCTCCTTTAGGAGGGCACTCAGGATTCTTAAAAACTTACCACAGGGTGAAGAAAGATTTTTTTTGGGATGACCTTGAATCTGATATTCAAAAGTTTGTGGTAGAATGTTTGGCTTTCCAGAAAAATAAAGCTGAGACAATTAAGACCCCGAGTCTTCTACAACCTTTATCCATTCCAGGTCAATGTTGGAAGGAGATTTCGATGGATTTTATCACAAGCTTACCTAAGTCTGAATGAAAGAGTGTCGTCATGGTGGTAGTCGATAGACTTACCAAGTATGCACACTTTTTTGCATTATCTCATCCATTTAAGGAAAGCACAATTGCTACTGCATTTATGGAAACAATTCAAAAGCTACATGGAAACCCAATGATTATTGTAAGTGACAGAGATCCCATTTTTACTAGCAATTTTTGGATGGAATTATTTTCTTGTTTGGGTGCTCAAATAGCTCATAGCTCATCTTATCATCATCAATTCGATGGTAAAAATGAGATAGTGAATAAATGTTTGGAAGGATATATTCATTGTTGTGTATCTGATAAGAAAACACAATGGGTCAAGTGGTTGCCTCTTGCTTAATGGTGGTATAACACTTCCTTCCATACTGTAGAAAAAATGACCCCATCTATGGCACTTTATGGATATCATTCACCATCCATCCCATCATCTTTAAGAGAAAATTTTAAGGTTCAAGCAGTGGAAGATCACATCGCAAGAAGTTCTCCAACTCTTAAAGGATAACATAAATTTGGCACAAAATTGAATGAAACGGCAGGCAGATCAACATCGCAATGAGAGAATTTTTGATGTAGGAGACTGGGTATTTGTATGGCTGCAACCATACAAACAAATGTCCCTAAATAAAGCTAAGAATGATAATAAATTATCACCAAAGTATTATGATCCTTACAAGGTGTTGCTAAAGATTGGTACTATGGCATACAAATTGGAGCTTTCTACTTCTTCACAAGTGCATCCAATTTTCCATGTTTCATGCTTAAAGAAGGTTATAGGTGGAAAATGTCTAGTTCAAACAATATTTCCAGAACTTGATGAGGAAGGAAAAATCATATTGGAACCTAAAGCAGTAACGAAAAAAATAACTCGACAACTATGAAATCGATCAATTTCAGAGTATCTCATCAAGTGGAAGAACTTACCCACTGAAAATTCTACATGGGAGGATGAGAATTTTATACGAAACCATACAGAGCTACTCAAGCATTGAGGATAACACTTTTTGTAAGGAGAGGGGCATGTTAGGTCCCTACATTACTAGTATAGTCCCTTATTATTATTCGTGTAGCCCCCTTATTGTTATTGTTGTACCCGTGTAACCCCAATATTTTTTATTATTGTGTCCCTACATTATTATTGTTAGGTTGGCTAGGATTATATTGTGATCCCATGGACTCCTATATATAGATTGAGGTTTTGTAATTTGTATCATCCAATAATTGTTCATTTATGTAATGTATTGGAGGTTGCCCACTCGAAGTGGTTGATTTCTAAGGTGTTGATCTCTATTTTTTTCTATTTTTGGAGCTGGTTTCATATGAGGTGTTCACGTGGCAGTACAAGAGCCAGATTTAGAGTATGACACCCCCTCAATCAAATAAAAAAAACCACTGGAGGAGGTGTAATGCAAAAATAAAGTGGTAATGTTTTAGGATATTTTAAAACTAAAATTTTGGGCACACTCACTACACAATTAGAGTTTTGTAGGCTAAACAAAAGCAAGCTGAGGCAAAGCAAGAATTGGCCATATTCTATTTCTGATGCCAAAAGAAACACATTAAGAGGGAATTCCCATTGAACATGGTTCAAACCTGTGCTATTTTGACTAAAGAAAATTAGACAGAATAGTGTCCATCGCTCCTAGGATTAAAATATGTACTCAGAGAAGCCGAGGAGGAGACAGAACCAGTGTACCTGATGGCTCAATGTTGATCATGGAAATCATGTCCTCTAGGTATGATGAAGTATACCTCCTTTTTTTATTTTGGAAAGTACATGCAACAACAAAATCCTAGAAATGCATGGAAGGGACAGTCACCCTTTAATGCTGCCTAGAAATCTCAGTCATATCCTACTTCAACATGGATGAATCAATCGTTTGCTGGATCCCCATGGTAAATTACCAATATAATACCCCATTGTGGCAAAATTCCATTAATAACTCCTATCCCTCACAATGGTTGAACATGCCTCCGCATAATCCAATGTCATCTCATAATTGGTCGTGTCTTGCAGGATTGGAAAATCCACACCAGGAGACAATCCCTCAATCTCATCCCACACTAGAAGCTCCATTTTGGTTACCTCCTAACCCTCAAGCCCATATGCATCCTCAAATATTGGCTTAGCCAAATCCTAACCCCAACAATAGACCTCTCTAGTATGTGAAAATCATTGAAAATATCATCTATGAAGTAAACCCCTTAGGATGTAATGAGTTCTAGATGAGATCTGGATGCATTTTTTCTCTTGAGGACAATCAAAATGATCAAGAGCAAGAAAATAGTAAATAATAACATACTATAATAAATCTCTCGACTATAGTTACTTCAGAAACAGAGCCAATATAAAACATAGTAGAGAAACGAAACCCTAAAATAATCATATCTACTTCCCCTGCATTCCTTGAAACACTCGTGATAACCAAACCATTAATCTACCCTGAGTTTGATATTGTAGGGGAATTGAAAAAATTATGTATAAAAACTCCACTTGTGCATGCTACACAAGATATCCCGATATATGCCAAAACGATTAAGGAGTTATTCTGGAAAAATGATAGGAGAAAACAAAGAGATCCAACCACATTTCAAATTGTAGGAACTTTATCCGACCTCATTTTAGGAAAACAGGTTCCTGTTAAATATGAAGATCCAGGAAGTCCGATCGCGACTATCTAAATACAAGGCTGCACTTTTCCAAACATATTGGTAGATTTACGAGCATCTATTAATCTTTTGACCTATGAGACTTGAAATATCTTGGGTATCAAAACCTAAAAACCAACCTCAAACCTGCTAGAATTATTTGATAGGTTAGTGGTAAAACTTTAAGGAATTTTTGAATACATTACTGTCCCTGTAGACTCCTGGGAATATCCTATAGATTTAATAGTTATCAACCCAAGAAGAAGAATAGATGGACATCCAATGATACTAGGAAGACCGTGGTTAGAAACAACAGATGCATATATAGGATGTCGTACTGGAAACATGGCAATTGCGAGTGGAAACATTGCCAAGAATATTATTCTTTACCCTCCAGCTAAACCTAGTCTGGCCTGTTGTAAATTTTCAGTTGCACCCACCTAGATATCAAGAAGAAAATCTATGTTCTCCCCTTTCTTTAGATAAAGCTCTGGGACTTAAAAATCAATTAGAGGATGATGTAATCAGTAGCTTCATCGATAAACCAACTATTATTGGAAACCCAACATGCCAAATGCTAAAATATTTGCTTCATAATGATGCACAAGGAGACCCCTTAGAAAATTTAAATGAAAATCATATTCCCACAACTGTTGTCCATAACAACATTGCAATTGAAAGAGAAATAGGAAAAACCCTTATTATTAATGTTGGTCTGGAAAAACATCAGCAATACAAATTAATTGAGGTTCTCCATAAATACAGGTAGGATTTTTCCTGGGAATATACTAACATGAAAGGTATTGACCCACAACTAGGCATTGATCACATCTATATCGAAAAATATGGCCATCCTATTCGACAGCCCTAGAGGAGTCTAAACCCACACCTCAGGGACATTGTGAATCAAAAATTGCTAAAATTGTTGGATGTAAAATTCATATACCCAATTTCAGATAGTTAGTGGGTTTCCTCGTTAGTATTTGTCCCTAAGAAAAATGAGAAATGAAGGATTTGTGTAGATTATAGAGAACACAATAAGTCTACCCAAAAATATGATTTTCCCCTTCCTTTCATAGACCAAGTCCTTGATACATTAGCTGGAAATAAATTATTTTGTTTTCTAGATGGCTTTAGTGGTTACAATCAGATTTAGATCAATTTGAAAGACCAGGATAAACCCACGTTTACTTGCCCGTGTGGGACATTTTCATATAGAGTTTTACCCTTTGGACTATGCAATGCACCTCCAACATTCTAAAGAGAAATATTGAATATTTTTTATAACCTAATTAATGAGGGAGTTGAATTTTATATGGATGATTTTACTCCATTTGGGGACAAATTTGATCAAGATCTGAAAATTTTCAAAAAATTACTTGAATGTTGTATCGCTACCCGATTATGTTTAAGTAATGAAAGCTCCATATAATGATGACTGAAGGTGTAGTTTTAAGACATTACATTTCTACTGTAGGAATTCAAGTGTATCCCACAAATATTGAGGTAATTCTTGAAATTCCTATGCCCCACAAAAACATAGAGTTATGAATTTTTCTTGGTTATGTAGGGTATTATCACAAGTTTATAGAACATTTTTTAAAAATAGTTTCACCTTTATACACTTTAATAGGCAATATCGAATTTGAATGGTCTAAAAATTGTGATGTGTTTAGAAGCCTCAAGGAACTCTCTTCGACAACACCAGTAATAATAGGACCAAACTGGGAAATCTATTTTCACATCTCCTCGGACGCATCAGACACATCCATAGTAGTTGTTCTTGAACAAGCGGAAGAACAAAAACCTTATGCTATCTATTATATCATAAAATTTTCACTCTCATTGAGTTAAATTATACAGTAATAGAAAATTAATTTTTAGCTTTTATACATGCTATTAATAAATTTCCACATTATATAACAGCCTATCCAATTTTTTTGTACACTGATCACTCTGTTAATAGATATTTAGTTAAGAAACCCATTACTACTAGTCAAGTGACTCGATGGGTGTTTTTGTTGCAGGAATTTGATATCACCATCAAGGATCGACTAGGAAAAGAAAACTTTGTGGCAGACTTCCTGTCCCGAGTACCTAAAGTAGATGATCGTCAACCAGCAGATGACCAATTCCTAGATGAGCTTCTATTTGTCATGACAATAAAAACACCCTGGTACATAGATGCAGAAAATTACTTGGGTTAGGAGAATTGCAAACACATATGTCACCATAAGAGAGGAAATTAATCATATAAAGCAACGAACGCTTTTCCTAGATGGGTGGTTATCTCTTCCACACTGGTTTTGATTTTCAAATTCGATGGTGCATCAGAGAAGATGAATTTTATGACATCCTAAGGGCTTGCCATGATGGACCCTGCAGAGGACACTTTGCAGACAACCGAAATGGACATAAGGTTCTTCAAATGGGCTATTATTGGCCCAAAATATTGAAAGACCCAAAAAATTATGTCTAGGCCTATAATAGTTGTCAAGGAGTGGGCCATCTTGGCCAAGATGATGAAATGCCCCTACAACCCCAAGTGGAGGCAAAACCATTTGAAATATGGTCATTGGATTTTGTCATCCCCTTCAACCTACCATCAAATCAAAAAGTGTACATATTGGTTTTCACGGATTATGTAACCAAATGGGTTAAAGTGGTGGCGTTGCCAAGAGCTACGAAGGGGGCAATGAATAATTTCCTATTCGAACTCTTTGTGCGATATTTATTACCAAGGGAAAATGGACAAGTAGAAAGAACTAACAAGGTCATGGAAGCAATTCTAACTAAAACCATATTCGCAAATCGTCGAAATTTGAAAACCAAACTCCCTGAAGCACTATGGGATTATTGGACAACATGGAGAAACATTACTGGTCACATGTCATATCGCCTTGTCTTTGGAAAAGAACCCATTTTTCCAATAGAATTTTAAATAAAGACTCTTAGGAATGCAAGGGAAATTGGACAGGATTTTTCAGAAGCACAAAACCAGTGCCTACAACATCTTAATGAGTTGGATGAAGTGCATCTATTTGATGTCGAATGCACTATTATTATACAACAACAAAGGGCTAAATTGAATTACTGAGTGATTTAAAATGAATCATTCCAAAAAGGCGATTGGGCATTGTTATATGATTCCAGGTTCCACGATTTCCCATGTAAATTACAAACAAGGTGGCTTGGGCCACATGGAATAAAAGAATTCCACAATAGCGATACTGTAACATTAAAAACCATTCATGGATTTGGTACCTATTTCCTAGTAAATAGACATTGACTACGCCTTTACCACCAATCGCTCACAAAGGAGTCTTTTCACCATGAAGTAAGTAATGATCCTATTTTTCAGATATTAGCTAACTGGGCTGGCAACACAATAGATTCATCTCCATAAATGTTATTCTATTTATCACTTTGTATATAATGTACATATGTTTTCTTTAAGATTTAATTAAGTTTCTATTTTTTCTTTCTTTCTTTTACTTCCTTTTTTTCTCTTGATAAGAAAAAGAAAGGGGTAAAAAGGCCTTGAGAATAATTGTTGTTCCCTTTGGCATAATTGCTATCCCCTTTCTCTTTCACAACTATTTCTCCCTTCGACACAAATGTTGTTCCCTTCGGTACAATTGATGTCCCATTCGACACAATTGTTGTTCCCTTCGGTACAGTTGTTGTTCACTTTCTCTTTCATAGGTATTTTTCACTTCGACACAATTGTTGTTCCCTTCAGCACAATTGTTGTTCCCTTCGGAAATATTGTTGTTCCCTTTGGGAAAATTATTGTTCCCTTCGGTACAGTTGTTGTTCCATTCGTCTTGCATAATTTTTGTTCCCTTCAGAACAATTGTTGTTCCCTTCAGCACAATTGTTGTTCCCTTCAGCACAATTGTTGTTCCCTTTGATACAATTGATGTTCCCTTTGCGCCAAGCTATCTATTTCTCATATAATTAATTCCAATCTTTTCAAGGGAACTTCATAAGTATTGATCTTTACTTTATCATGATGTTATAAATAATTCTTATCTATAAGCCTACAAAGAACATTATTTTATCCTCTTGCACATCCTATCTTAAATATTTTCTTTATATTCGAATATTTCTGAAAGAATTATAATTTTTTCATGATTTATCACCACCATAGTAGTTTTATCTTTTTTGTACATATTTAATGGTGATTTTATTTCAATATATAACAAAGGGTTGTCATATAATTTATTTTGGCATCCTTTTTCTTCCTTATGCCATCCTTGAACTCTTAAGGAGTTGATGAGCCACCCTTGATGAATAAAAAGATCAAATTTTCAAAACAAATGAAACTTAGAGCTAGAGTTTCTCACAAGCATAGGGGTTATCATCATGATCCAAACTACTATGATCATAAGGTAATAACAAAAGTGAAATTCCCATTATGGCTACCAAACCATGGTTATGGCCTTTCTGACACTAGTGTCATAAGGACAAGAGGTCTGATCTCGAGCCAACTTGTTCACTTTGTTATGATCTCATGAGTAGCATTTTTGTTATCTGGTCACCAAGCTGGAACAATGAAATTTTGAGAAAAAGTAGTTAAAATAATAAATACGATATATCATTCATAGGATACTGGCTCATCTAGCCTGAATTATAAAATTTAAACAATCAGTCAAGATAAGAAGGTGATAATCAAATCCTAGCTTTGCAGTTTTTTTCTAGAGCTAAAAAAAGGTTAGCCTCTATCCTAGTTTCCTGGCCAATTAAGCGTAGAAGGTCTGAAATACTGGCCAAGGAAAAGAAACCTATAGGTTCTGCTGAGCATGCACCAGAGAATGAACCTATGATGGAACAACAGTCTAACTCACCACAAGTTAGAGAAGAGGTAATAGCCAAGGTTTTGTAAAATATGGCAACACTCTCTTCCTCTAAAGAGAGTGAAGATTTTTTGGGGAATTTGTCTAAACCGACTGCTAATTTTTCAGCCTCTACCCATAATTCTCATAATACTAAAATATTACCATCATATCCAAGCATGCATGGCCAGTACCATCTAGACAAATCGACTAGAATTATGAATGAAGTATACTTGTATAGAGAGGGGACCATCCCATTAACCCCTGATGACCAAAAATTTGAAGGTAACTCCACTACTATTGATGAAGAAATTGAAGTTCCTCCTCATGTTACTATTATGCCATATTCACTTACAAAACCACTTGTAGAAACCACTGAAGGGTTCACAGGAAAGGATACACATAGAATGAAGTTATTGAAACAAGAAAACTTGAAATTGCATAAGAAGATGGAACAACTCAGAAAAATAATTATATATTACGGTATAAATAAACACAAACTATGATAATTGGAGTCTACTGTAAAAAAAAAATTAATCATGAAGAAACTCAGACTCAGGAAACCCCCATTATTCGTGCAGAAGTCCCGATTGAAGGAATCCATATTAACTAGGCAGAAATTCAAACGAAGAGTATTACCACTAATTCTATGGGAATTCAAATAGATATCAATCCCTCTGTTGTTACCATTAAGGTAGTAAACCAAACAGATCTACTGATGATAATTGAAAAGGTTGCACAAACTAAAGTTGCGCCTCCTTATTCTTCCTTGATCAAGGATGCCACTATCAAAATGTTAAACTAGGAATTGGAAATGCACAAGTAGATTTTGGAACAATATTGAGAAGAAGTTATACCTCGTGTAGAATACCAAGAATTTTTGCAAAAGTTGAAAGCCTTGATCCTCACTAAGGATGAAATCCATGCCAAACTTAGAAGAGAGAAAAATAAAATAGATAAATTGCAAGGGCAACTTCAAAAGCATGGGAACAAATCAATGAGATATGTTTTGTATAATTTGATGCATTTTCTTGTAGGTCTCCTGGTACAAAATATGCCATGTTCTTACTTGAACGATACTTATTACTAAAAGTAAAAGCCATATGGTCTAGTCAACCCGTTGAATTAAATATTGTTTCAAATTTTATTATGTGTTTTCAATAACATGAAGGTAATGTACGATATCTATTATGTGAACTCTATATGCACAACTTATACCTAGAAGAACAAAGGGGTGGGAACCCTAGCCCTTTTATTGGGGATGTACAATTTCAGGCTCTTATATCCTTTTTGCTAGGGACCTATATTACTAATGTAGTCCCTTATTGTTTTTTTTGTACCCTTGTAGTCCCCATATTATTATTATTCTGTCTTGACATTATTATTGTTAGGTTGGCTAGGATTATATTGTGATCCCATGGACTCCTATATATAGAAAGGAGGTTTTGTCATTTGTGTCCTCCAAGAAGTGTTCATTTATGTAATGTAAAGGAGGTTTTCCCCTTGAAGTGGCTAATTTATAAGGTGTTGATCTCTCTTTTCTTCTATTTTGGGAGAAGTTTTCATAACATTTGGAATCTGAGCTTTGGATTCTAGGGTTTTACTGCTTCAAATAGGTCGTTGTGGAATTTTCGCTATAACCTTTTTACTACAAAGGTTTGGAAGGTAAAAAAAACCCATTTGCGCTGAAATATGGAGGAACTTTGTGGAAAAATTTCAGATCTTAGTTCACAATATTTTCAGATATATGATCTATGGAAGTTAGGGTTTTTGCAGGCTCCCGAATTTCGTCTCAAAGAGGGGACATTGGGAAAATCATCATAAATATCTCTCTAAGCATTAGATTGGAATTATGTAAAAAGTGGCTGAAATGAAACTAGCTTTAGTTTTCTATGTATCAATTTTAGAGCTGAAGCACGAAAAAATGTCACGTGGCATGCCATACAGATTCGCTCTACTGAACCAGTCCATAATTAGGTCATTGTGGGAGATTGGGCATAATTTTTCCTTGAAGAATCTAAATCAGGTCTGACCTAAGGCATTGAAAAGAAAATTAAGAGTACTACTGAAGGATTGAAGATAAAAACTTAGGGATCCTAGATTTTAGAGATACATCAGTTTCAATATCGTGCTCCTAAAAAGAAAGAAAAGGGTGTGTATATTTTTTTTTAATTGCATAAGTCTTGTTTGAAAAATTAGTTTGAAGTGATTCCAAGAGCGTATTTAAGAATATATATTAGTATTGGGTTCTAAAATTCCTCCTGCAAAGAATTCAACACACATTAAGCCCTCATAAGTCTCTGTTATGACTCATGAAGAGGAAGAAGTGCAACATGATATATCAAAATTACAAGACCAAGTGTAAAAAACATTTCTCTCGCAAAAAGTAACAAAAAAGGAAATGGAAGGTCTAAAGAAAGGCGTGAAATCTAAGATGGATAGTTTGAAGAAAGGCATGGAAGCTAAGATGGATGGTTTAAGGAATGGCATGGATTTTAATATGGATGGCATGTAGGCTAAGATGGATGGAGTGGAAGCTAAGATGAATGGTATAAAAGGAAAAATTAATGGTTTTAAGAAAGAAGTGGAAGCTAAGATGGATGGTTTGAAGAAAGGAATGGAAGATAAGATGGATGGTATGAATAATAGCATGTAAATGGCATGGAAGATAATATAGAAGGCAACATGGAAGATTTGAAGAAATACATGGAAGTTTTGAAGGAACGGTTCAGAAAGTTGCTACAAGAAAAGATTCCTAATGGAGAAAAGGTAGTAGAGGAAACTCATGATGAGAAAAAAATAAATGTTAATAATGATTTCATAGACTCTAACGTTTGATTTAAGACCCACCATATTCCAAATATAGATAGGAGGAATTTTTATTGCAAGTATCTGATAACTTGGATACTAAAAATGGAGCAATGCTTTGAGCTCCATAATACACAAAACACACAAAAGGTACACATTGCAACTTTATATTTAGAACAAAATGAGTTTGCATGGTATTGATGGATTTTTTCTTGTAAACCATTGGTCACTTTTCGAATTTTTATGGAGGAAATTATATTACATTATGAGGATACAAAGAGAAACACCTTCTTTAGCCAATTGATAAATATCATTGAAGCAAACAGGTTCAATGATGGAGCACATTAAGGACATCCAAAATTTGAATATAATGGTAAATAATATTCTAGAGGAACATAGGATTCATGTATTCATAGGGACTCTAAAGGATAACATCCAACATGAGGTTCACCATTGGGAACCTGATACATTGGAGAAGGCATTCAGGTTGGCAAGAAAAATTATGGTGACAAGGAAGTGTACCACTCACAACTATAAATATGGAAGTATTTCTACTCCTATACTTCCACAACCTACAAGGTTGACACCACAAGAATTTGAATAAAAAAGAGAAAAAGGGATTTCCTATAGTTTTGATAGAAAATACACTAAAGCTCATAAGTGTGCTGAGAATAAATTATCTTACAGTGATTGTGAAGAGGAGTAATAAAAGGAGAAAGAAACTTCAAAAGAAGAGGATATACACCAAGAACCAACCCTAGAGGAAGAAGAAATGAATCTGATCATATCATGTAATTCATTGGCAGGAATTACCACTCCTCAAACTCTCATGATAGGGCATATCATGAAGAAAAATTTAATAGTGCTTATTGATTCGGGTAGTACACATAATTTTTTTTCATTATAAGATATCCAAGGAATTGAATTTATTCCTATAACTAGTGCCAAAGTGTCAAGTAATGGTGGAAAATGGAGGAAGTATAAATTTCTCTAGAAAGTGCCATAATATAGGGCTAACCATGGGGGAATATGTATTGAATAGTCCAACTCTTTCCATTCCAATGGGTGGTGTTGATATTGTACTAGGATTACAACGGTTACAATATTTGGTGACGATAGCTTTTAATTTTCAAGAAATTTTCTTGAATCTTGTTTCAGAAGGAAAGGAATTTGAATTATGGGATATCACAGGGAATTCGGGAATGATAATAAGATCTGATTTCATGACAAATCTTCTGAAAAAATAACAATGAGGCACCATTGCATAATTATGCTCACTAGAAGTTCCAAAACCAAAATCATCTATTTCTTCACATCTCCAAAAAGTCTTGGACAATCATTCTAAGGTGTTTCAAACTCCCAATGGACTCCCACCTATTATTGATCTTGATAATTTTATTCATTTGATTCCAGCAAGTGTTACTCCAAACATCAGAACTTACATATATCCTTATTTCCAAGAGAGAGAAATTTGACGTATCATTGCAGAAATGCTAGAGGATGGTATAATTCAACCTAGCCAAAGTTATTTCTATGCTCCATTAGTATTGGTGCACAAGAAGGATGGATCATGGTGCATGTGTCTGGATTATAGGGAGCTGAATAAGCTCAATATTAAAGACAAATCTCCCATTCCTGTGATAGATGAATTATTGGATGAATTACATGGAGCAATTTATTTCACCAAGTTGGATCTCCATTCAGGATATCTTCAAACTAGAATGAAGACTGAAGACATTCCGAAAACAAAATTTCAAACTCATGAGGGTCATTATGAATTTTTTGTGATGCCTTTTTTCCTTACGAAAACACCTTCTACATTTCAAGGTTTGATGAATTCCATTTTCAAACCCTTAGAAATTTTTTTTTAGTATTTTTTGATGATATACTAATTTGCAATAGGTCTTGGAAGGATCATGTTCAACATGCTGACATGGTGCTCAAACTATTG
Source organism: Pinus albicaulis (assembly GCA_034641835.2). Taxonomy (NCBI): domain Eukaryota; kingdom Viridiplantae; phylum Streptophyta; class Pinopsida; order Pinales; family Pinaceae; genus Pinus; species Pinus albicaulis. The sequence continues at coordinate 966,839,464 of CM076570.1, read as the reverse complement.
GAGGAGAAAAAAATGTATGAAAAAACCTCCAAATTTTTCTTTAAAGTATAAGAGTTGGAATATCTGGGTCATATTGTATCTCAGGAGGGCGTTAAGGTAGACCCTAACAAAATTAAATCCATTAAGGAATGGAAAGACCCCACAACCATAAAGCAGTTGCGAGGATTTCTCAGGCTAACAACATTTTATCACAAGTTTGTTAATAATTATGGGAGAACAACAGCACCTCTAACAAAATTATTGAAGAAAGATTCATTTTCATGGACTCCTAAAGTAACTAAGGCCTTTGAACATATTAAAGAGGCAATGTGCCATGCACTAGTCTTATCTATTTCAGACTTCACAAAAACCTTTATTGTGGAATGTGATGCCTCAAGAAATGGAATTGGTGTTGTTTTAATGCAAGAAGGAAGACCCATTTCTTTTGAAATTCGTCCAGTCAAATGAAAGTATTTACATAAAGATTTTTATGAGAAGGAAATGTTGTCAATAGTACATGCACTAAAGAAATGGCGACCTTACCTAATGGGAATACACTTCAAGGTAAAAACTGATCATGATAGTCTTAAATACTTTTTGGAACAAATACTATCTTTGGAAGAGAAGAAAAAATGGGTCACAGAGATGTTGGGTTATGACTTTTAAATCATCTACAAATAAGGGAGGCTAAATTTTGTTGCAGATGCACCCTCAAGAAAGGATGAGGATCTGGAAGCATTATTTTGTTCCATTTCTATTATCCAACTAGATTGGATAACCGAAGCAAGGGATGAATGGAAGAATGACAAATATGTATGGAAAATCATTCAAAAGTTGCAACAAGATCCCAATACATCTGAAAATTTTACTTGGAAAAATGATTCCTTATGATGCAAAGATTGCTTATATCTTTGTAAGAATTCCCAACTAAAACAAAAATTATTTTAGAATACCACACCTCTCCCTTAGGAGGACACTCGGGATTTTTAAGAACTTACATAGGGTGAAGAAATATATTTTTTTGGGATGGCCTTAAATTTGATATTCAAAAGCTTGTGACGAAATGTTTGGTTTTCTAGCAAAATAATGTTGATACAATGAAGACCTCGGGTCTGCTACAACCTTTATCCATTCAAAATAAATGTGGGGGAGGTTTCAATGGATTTTATCATAGATTTACCTAAGTTTGAAGGAAAGAGTGTCATCATGGTGGTAGTTTATAGGCTTACCAAGTATGCACACTTTTATGAATTATCTCATCCATTTCAAGCGAGTATATTTGCTACTGCATTTATGGAAATAATTCAAAATCTACATGGAAACCAAAAGATTATTGTAAGCGATAGATATCCCATATTCACTGGAAATTTTTGGATGGAATTATTTTATTTTTTGGGTACTCAACTAGATCATGGCTCATCTTATCATCATCAATCTGATGGGAACACTGAGATAGTGAAAAAATTCTTGGAAGGGTATCTTTGTTGCTTTGTATCTGATAAAAAAACACAATGGGTCAATTGGTTACCTTTGGTTGAATTGTGGTATAATACCTCCTTCCACACTGGAGCAAAAATGACCCCATTTATGGCACTTTATGGATATCATCCACTGTCCATCATATCATCTTGAAGAGAAAATTCTAAGGTTCAAGCAATGGAAAATCACGTTGAGTATTAACAACAAGTTCTCCAACTCTTAAAGGATAACCTAAATTTTACACAGAATCAGATGAAACAACATGCAAATCAACATCGCAGTGAGAGAATTTTTGATGTAAGCGATAGGGTATTTTTGTGGCTACAAAGATACAAACAAATGTCCCTCAAGCATGCTAAGAAGGATAATAAATTATTTCCAAAGTACTATGGTCCTTACAAGGTGTTGCAAAATATTGGTACAATGGAATACAAATTGAAGCTTCCTGCATCTTCCTGAGTGCACCTAGTTTTGCATGTTTCATCCTTAAAGAAGGTTATAGGTGACAAACTCTTGGTTCAAATAATATTTCCAGAACTTGATGAGGAAGGAAAAATTATACTAGAACCTGAAGCAGTCACAGAAACAAGAATTTGATAGCTACGAAATTGATCAAATTCAAAGTATCTCATACAGTGGAAGAAATTACCCATTTAATATTCCACATGGGATGATGATAATTTTATACAGAAGCATCCATAACTACTCAAGCGTTGAGGAAAACACTTTTTTTAAGAAGAGAGGCATGTTAGGGCCTTATATTACTAGTGTAGTTCCTTATTTTTATTAGTGTAGGCCCCTTATTGTTATTGTTGTACCTGTGTAGTCCCAATATTGTTATTATTGTACCATTAAATTATTATTTTTAGGTTGGCTAGGATTATATTGTGACTGCCTAGACCCCTATATATAGAAAAGAGGATTTTTCAATTGTTTCATCCAATAACTATTCATTTATGTAATGTAAAGGAGGTTTCCCCCTCGAAGTGGTTGATTTATAAGGCGTTGATCTCTCTTTTCTTCTATTTTGGGATATGGTTTCATAACACTATGCTAGAAAACAAATCAAGTGGTACAAATCCTATAGTGAATTCCAAAGGAGAGGAAATGGTTTAGACCTTTGGGTTAGAGGAGAACCTGATAACCCACTACAAACTTTCAAAAAACATAAAAGGTTCACGAAACAACCTGGGGTCATTTTTTCTTTTGCTCCCACACATAAAGGTGTTCTTATCGTAGGACTTGTATACTTTGAAAAAAATAAGTAAGAATCCATTTAGGTAAAATTACAGTGATGGAAGGAATATCCTAAGGAGTTTAAGAACATAGAGCCTTTTGGATACATAAAATTCCAAGAAATAGCTAACCAAATGCAACAATATAGCTAGTTGGTTTTGTCTAAAGGACCTAATTGGATTGGATGTTGATATTCATGCCCTGTTATCTGGTATCCTCCATATGGGTACAATGTTGAGTATGAAATCCTAGAAGGTGTAGAAAGTGATACCTTCAAGGTTCTTAGGGGAAAAATGGATTTTGGAATTATGGCGAGAAATCTTGCCTAGCCTACTCTTTAATTTCACTACATGTAAATCATATTTTTTGGACGAGGACACACAATTAGGTAAGATGTGGGGTGATGTTGCGTACCAGAAAAGGTATAATTTGTCTCCTTATTTCCTTGATAATTGTTTTGCTTTTAAGCAAGTTTATCCTTAATTCATAATGATTCAAGAGAAAAGGATGGTAGATTCAAGTTAAAAATAGTATAGTTAATGTGAGATTTTCCAATATAAAAAAGGTTGTAATTCGGGTGAATTGTTATGCAGATCAACCTAAATGAACGATTATTTTTCCACGATATATTTGAACGATATACTGATTGAGCCAACACCGCATTTAGAGTAGTTGACAGCTCAATGTCTCAGAGCATTTCGAGAATGAAGGAAAAAGGAAATTGATCGTGACTATACGAAGACATATGGTTGAAAGAGAAATCCTAAGAATCTTTCAATTATCAGGATAACTCTATATTTAGTTTTTTAAATGTAATATATAATTTAGCAAAGTGAAAGATAGATATTGTTTGCTCATTATTGATATTCAATTTCATTATTTCACTTTTACTTTATTAAATATAACGATATCAGCTGAACCTTTGTGAGGTTATTTTGTAAGAAATTTTGAAGTTAATGAACTTGTACGAGATTTTACTTTAGGTTTTCTAGATTGAGTTTATCTACGCAGTACTTCTAGAGACCATGGGCCTAGTTACCAAAGGTTTTACTATCTATTATGTATCATTGATAGTTATATTACCTATATGTAATTCACATTAGTTGTATTACTTTTTACTTTACTTTTCCTTTATAGTAAGTAATTGATTGACTCTTGCATCCTCAATTACTTTAAGCATTTTCGAAGTTATCAATTGGATTGTGTTACACAGATGTAAAGTATGAATGTGTGAATCTTAGAAGTTACTTTTGAGAACTAGAGACTTTCGAGCATTCATGTGATTAATAGTTTATCCTTATGCATAGGATTTGTTGAGAAATAGATTGAAAAAATTTGTGAGTTAAAATAGTTTATTTCATCATAATTTTAATTAATTGTTCTTATCATTTATTATGAAATAGTTGAATTAGAATAATTATTCATGTATTTTTTCAGTAATATTTATTTTTCACTTTTTCATAGTCGAAAAATCTATTTTTTCATATACTTTGTCGATATCCTTGAAATGAAAGATGAATCCCAAGTTGATAAAATTAATGAGATAGGATTAAGATTGATTTTTAGGAGTCATATTAGTTCCCAACAACCCCATCGCTCATTCTACTTGGTGGCCAATAATTCCTACCAAATTTCCTTCTCATATTCCAAAATTTAATGGGAATACTCAATAAGACCCTTCCATTCATGTAATGACGTATCATCTATGGTTTTCTTCAAACTCACTTAATGATGAATGTAACAACCTTGGTTAAAAAATCATGTAAAAAATATAAGACCAAGGTCATGAGACACATGCTACAAGCTAAATATTGGAAAAAAATCCAAGCGGGTGTTCATTTTGGTTATTATGTCTAAAGGAAACTAGGAAAAGCAATGGAAAATGGTTTGGAAAGGCATAAGGAATTAACTGGAATTTTACTTACGAAAATAAAGGAAAATAGGAGAAAAGGGAGGTGAAAGGTTATATATTACATGTGAGGAGGAAAATGAATAAAATAGAGGCCTTATTAATAAAAATTCTGATGACTACTAGTTGGTAATTTTTTGACTAGTTTTGGGTGGAGCTCTCTCTATTCTCTCTTTCATACTCTTGGAAACTTAGAGATTATTAGAGCACTCTTAGAACAATGTGAAATACTTGGGATTTGGAGCAAGAAGGAAAATAAGGAGTAGGAAATTTCAAGAGGACATTACGATCAACAACTACAATAGATTATGTTTGCAGGTACTGAGTTGCATGTTTTTTTTCCTCACTAGTTTTGGTAGGCATGGAATACGCATGTGGTTTCTTGGTCACGATATTTCATTTGCATGGAGGATTGTCTGGATTGAAAGCGGATTTTCATAGCCTTACCATTTCCCTAGATATCCATGGTGTTTCGGGTTCATTACATTGTTTTTTTTATGGTTGGTTCTCATGTTATTTTGGTTGTGGGTTGAGTTATTAGGTCTCGAAATCCTTGGTTGGAAAATTATCTAGAAGCACTGTAACAACTTGGGTTGAGTTACTAGTCCTGGAAGCCTTGGCTGGAAAACTTCTTTTGGAGCCCTTTATGGGTTGAGTTACTAGTCCTAGAAACCTTAGAAAAATTCTCTGGAAGCCCAAAGACAGTTGTGGATTCAGTTACTATGCCTGGAAGCCTTGGTTGGAACAAACAATATAGATCCATGGACAACTTGGGTGGAGACGAATTTGGGGATGGTTGTGAAGTCCGACCATGAGGTGGAATCAATAGTTAAGGGTTGAGGTGGTTTGGCCTCTGGAACCCTTGGTTTTGTTTTGATTGATGAGTTTCACGAGATTTCACATTCATGCTTGGAATATGGCATGGGTGTGACTGGCTAAAGAGAGATTTGGCCCAACCATGTTTATGGTTGAGTGGAACATGGAATTCCTAGACTTGGTTGCATTTTGTTTATGGAAATAAGAGATATTTTCCTCTTGCATTGATGGGTAAATATTCTTCTTATTATGTGCCTTATATGGTTGTTATGTGCTTGTCATTTATGTTCTTTATATCATGGTTATGAATGTGTTTTATGATGGTGATGATGTATGAATCTCACCATGTTTGGATTTGTAAATGAATGAACAAGTATCTATGCCCAATTAGATGGTAATGTAGTTAATGTGATTAGGAAAAAAATATTCTAAATGATTCTCAGATAATTATGAGACCCCTATGCATAAATATGTTATTTAAACATGTAGATTCCATATTTGTGGAATGTTTGACTAAATTCCTGTCATGGCTAGTAGGGGTCTAGTTAATTCCTTATTCAATTGTTTATTTTGCATCATTGTTTCATTGTTATATTTCATTTCTAAAAGTGTCACGATATTATGGGCAGGGACTTGGGTCCTAGGCGTTAAAAAGTGGCTCAAATCCTGGGGACGTTGGCATAGGTCTGAGGGAAAAATCCACTAGATGCATGCATTTCCATGCTGTGGTAACATCCAAAGCCTCCCAGACACAAAATTTTCCATATCAAGGGAGCGTCTTAGGAATTAATGGTCTAAAAACCTAGTAGGACCTAGGGGTTGGTTACCTGAGTGGTTGGGATAGCTCTTCGAAGTTTGTTTGTTGATGTGGAAGGTCTATGTGATGTGTTTCCATCGATTCCACTTCCTTAAGGTAACCTAAGAGGTTGAATCATATCGTAGTAGCCTCTCATCACATGTTTACTCTGGTTGGCCGGCTACTTGGGTACATGTGTGAGAAGGGTGTTACATAGTGGTATTAGAGTGGTTTTCATTCTCTTTCGGTGGTGTTTGGTTTCTGGTCTCTTGGTGTCATATATGATACCACAGAGTTGTATCAGATCATGGTTCACCCCTTGGAGTGGATGGGTGGTTTGTGTTGTTCATGCATTCATGTCGGTTACACGTGTGTTAATCATCATTGTGGACTATGTGCTTATTATATATGCATGGTAGTGGCAATTTTTGTAGTTTTGTCGCCACGTGGAAGTTGATGGTGTTTTTGTTGGATGTGATCCTGATAAATGCATGTCGGTTATGCTTTTTTTATGCATGTCAATGTCTATATGTTGTTAGGCATGAATTGCCATAGTTAATACTATTATCCATGACATCATTGTAGGAATTTTATGTGATCATAAAGTTGTTTATATGTTATGATGCTGATGTGTTGGTTGAGATACAGAAGGAGATTTAGATTATCAAATTTAAGTTGAAACAATATACATTAGGGTAAGAGTAGATCATCATACATGTATTGTAGGTTTTCCATCCAAGTGTGTTAGATAATGAATTGTTATATGCATGTTGGTCACTTTAATGTTTTTTGGTTACATGGATGGTAGATGTCAGAGAATCAGTGTGGTCACATGCACATGCGTTGAATATTTATGAATGATAGTAACTTGTTTTTAGATGCATTGTTGTTGTTTTATGTCATTTAACTTGATGATTATGTTATATTTTGGTGATACATACGTTATATGTTAGTTAACTTGGCGATTAGGGTTATTGCATTAAGATATTGATGTTATATGTATCATGTTGATCTGGATTGGTTTGTGTGGATGGTTCTAGTCGTAACATTTAGGTACAAGATGATATATTGGCGACGTTGTATCATATTAATCTAGGTTGACTATGTATATGTGATTCTTATCCATAAATGAAAATTGTTTATGATTTTATGATGTCAACATGTTAGGTCGTAATTGTTATGGTTACCATGACCTTATTTGTGTTTGATTTTAGTGTTGTGAAGTTATATTGTGCTAATCCAGATTGATTGTGCAGAAAAGATAGTGTCCTCTAGGACACATTAAGGTATGATTTTTCCTATATCGTCTATTTTGTGTTTGAATGTTTTATTATGTCATTTATTTGGTGTTTGAGTGTTTTATTATGTCATCTAGTTGATTTATTTAACATGGTATGTTTACAAGTTGTTTCAATGTTTCATTAATTGCATGATATGGGTATGTTTCTATAAGATTGTATGAAGAAATGATATTGTTTTAAGATGATTGTACTAATACATATGTGTTGAGAAAATTGATATGTACTTGGGTGTAAGTATGTGATAGTTGTAGAATTATGTATTATGATAGATGAATGTGTGTTTATTCTTGATTATGAAATGGTTGTTACTCTAGGTAAAAGTTGATTTCAAATTGATAGATATGTTGTCATTATTTGGTACATATGGCTGACATGTTTGTTTAGTTATAGGTCAACATGCTTAGCACAACAAGGTAAGGTAACTGGAATGTTCTTATGTTTATTTATGCACTAATAGTTATTTGTTTATTGCATTATGATACAGGGGATTGCATGGAAAAATAGGTTTTTATGAAGTCCTGAAGAAGTCTTAGGTTGAGACTTCCCTGGGAAGCACTAAGAACCATGGGGGTTGAGTCATGGCATTTGTTGGTAGTCTTGTGATTTTGGTATTTTATTATTTTTTTACATTTTATTTTTGGTATTGATTGCGTCTACTGCATGATCATGCCCCTTTGTTGCAGTGTCATATTTATTTAGATTTTTATGGTCTTCTTCTTGGTTGTTTCTCGTTCTCGCCTTTTATGTTTTTAGAGTCTTAGGAATTGGTTTGGGAAAGAGGAAAGTTAGAAAAGCTCAGGAAGGTCTAAATGGAACCTAATAGGTAATGTAAGACCTAGATGAAGCTCAGTGTAGGCATAAAGGGTAGTAAAAGGTAACATTATGACAGCCGATTGGAATGATTGGGTCCATTGTGGTAAATGGACGATGGCAATAAATACATGAGAAAGGTAACAATAAAGGTAAATAAAATGGATTTTAGGTGTTATATACCTTGGCTAAGTTGGGAACTGTGGTTCTTAATGTTGTGCATGTTGTGCACAGATAAAATAATTTCTCTTAAGCTTGACCTTATGCTATTTGGTAATTATGTTTTGATCATGATTGTTTAATGCTAATTTTTATATGTATATATGTGTGTATGTATGTCATTGCCTGACATGATCATGATTTATTTATGTTAATGATTATATATATGTATGTGTGTATGTATCTATGTCACTATTTGACAACGTTTTCCAAGATTATTCTTATGCAGGAATGATTGCTTATGCAAGTGAATGGCATGAAGAGGTTATTGGTCTTATGAGGAATCAAGTGGGAAGAGTAACCTCAACATACCTATGAGGTCAGTATCATGTGGACATGAATTGATATTATATTGTTATATTGTTTCTAAGTTTATTTTATGGGTAGGTAATGCTAAGGCGTACATCAGTGAAGTGAAACTAGTGTGATCTGCGACATGCTAGGATAAGCTTAGATAGTGGAAAGATGTTAGAAGAAAGGTTTCTTGTCAGGTTAGTGTGTGGCCTATGGATTTGTAGTACCACTGTTGTGTATATGTTAGACATGTTTTATATTCAGTGGTTGTACCTATGGATATGTGTAAATGTAACATATGCAATATTGTGTGCATACGATGTTGTATGCTTATTATACATATGCCATTGTGTGCATATTGCATATGTAGTGCTACGTATAGATGGTGATATGTACATATTGGATATATTGTGTTGTGTACATACTGTATTGTGTGCATGTTGGATATGTGGTGTTGTGCACATGTTGGATATGCGGTGTTCTCTATGTATGGTGCTATGTACATGTTATATATGCAATACTATGTACATATGGTGTTGTGTGCATGTTGTACATATTGTGCTATGTACATATGGTTTTGTGTGCATGATTATACATGTGTTGTTGTGTGCATGTGGTGTTGTGTACATGTTGTACATGTGGTGTTATGTGCAAGTGGTGTCGTGTAGATGTCGTGCATGTGGCATTGCGTACATGTGGTTTTGTGTATATTTCATGCATGTGGTGTTGTGTACATGTGGTATTTTTTACACATTATACAGGTGGTTTCGTGTACATTTGGAATTCTGTACACATTGCTCAGGTGGTGTCGTTTACATGTGATGTTGTGCACATGTTGTGTAGGTGGTGTTGTGTACAGGTGGTACTGTTTTTATTTTGTGCATATGGTACTGATATACATGTGGTATTGTGTGCATTTCATACATGTTGTGTTGCAGGAATGTCATACTATGTATGTGTATGGTGTAGTTGTAGTATCGTGACACATTTATTCGTTGTGTTGTACTCCATATATGTATATGTATTTTGATTTATTGTACACCAGATGTACTTATATGTGTTGGGTTGTATTGTACACCGGGTGTAGGTGTATGTGTTGTATGTCAGTGTAGGTGCATGTACTGTGTTGTATTATACACAAGGTGTAGGTGTATGTGTTGTATGTCACTGTGTGTATATGTAGTGTGTGGTGTTGTACACCATGTGTGGATGTACGTGTTGTGATTCACACTTTGTGTATGTGTACGTTATTGAAGAGAAGCAAAGGCAATAGGTGCTTTCCAGGTGTGGAAACTGATCTAGTATTGGTAGAAAGGAACAAATGGAGAATTAAGGATCGATTGAACGATAAGTATTGATATTTTATTTTATTTTTTTTATGCATGTGATCTATGATTATGACTTTTGATGGTTACATGTGATTTATTATTATGGGCTATGATGATTACATGTGATTCATGATTTTAATTTATGATGGTTTTGTTATGAGCTAACAGTATATGATACGTTTATACATTATGATTTAATCAAATAACTAGTTTTACTTTTGTGATATGAAGTAAACAGAAGTGAAAGTGCACCTTATTGACGGGCTACCAATGAGGTATGATTTGAATTTATTTCAATTTTTTTTTAATCTAATGGAAATTATGTACTTGGTACATGAAGGCATGGAATTCTTGGTTGGGTGGTTGAAACTGACTGCAAGGATAAACACCAATAGTGAAAAGGAATCAGAACATTCATGACTATGTTGGTAAAGCACATCAAGAGAAGGACCATTGTGGTACGCTGGTACCAAATAGTGTCCATTTATTTACATGAGAATTATATGATTGGTATAATGGTTTTGAGGAAGGTATATGCCTCAGATTTTTTATCTTCTGATGTGAGGAAGCCTTGCCCAAGGATGGACTACCCAGGATGGGGGTCCCAACGGAACTTGGAAGGTGTGTGATTTCACAGAAGGGGGTGATAAGATTTCCCATGGGACTATGTAATATAGAAGGGAAGGCTTAGGATGGATTTTTTTAGCCATTAGCATTGCCATATGGAATCACATGCAAGTTGGGAGTGTGCCCTCGAAAAATTAGCCGTAAACTATTCATTGAGAGAACAAGTGGTGCAGGATTGTGGCACTAGAAATTGGGTGTAGAATTTGACTTTGGTAGTGGATTATGGAATTCCTGGGAAGGAGGTGAATCCTGGTATTAATTTTAGGGTGGAGGTGTGAGCCTATGGATTCCATTTTTACTGATATGGGCATCATATCCTTCTATTTGTGGTTTAATAAAATGTGTATGTGTATGTTATTGTAAATACTGTATCGATTTACATTTGTAAATCTCCATAGATAGTATGATTATTTGATGGTTGAATAAAATGTGGGTGTTATCGTAAATACTATAATAGTTTTTTTATAACTATCGATATAGGCATTAGGGGAATTTCGAGGTCTAAAATGGGCCTCCTAAGGAAATAATAAAATAATAGGTCAACCAATAAAATAATATTTATAAATTTGCATTTTACTTTTTGCACCACAATCCATGTAAGCATGGTTAAATTCAATCGAAAAGGTGTACCAAAATAAAATTAATAATTTTTTTTATTGATGTGACTATAAATAAGAATGAGCTTTTCAAGAAAATGTCATTATCATTGAACAACTAATGCATTATTCCTTCGTACTTAAATAACTTAAAATAAAGTATAAATATAAATTCATAAACTCTTAATTGTATAATATACTATTAATTAAAAAAAATATTATTTAAATTATATAGTAACATGTAACTAATATAATATAGAAAAACAATATAATATAATATAATAAATGTAATTTATTATTTTATGTATTTTTTTTATATTACATATTCAATTGATTTGATTTATAGCATAAGAAAAAAAAATATATAATTTAAAAATAAATATATGAAAATATACAAATAGAATATTTATTGAAAAATGTGTAAAGATATGAAGATTATGTAAGGATATGCATTATTTCTTTCAAAAAATATGAAATGAAAATATTAATATTTTATTCAAAAAGTGTGAAATGACATTTATTATGAGTACTTCATTTTTTATTATTAGTACTTTACCTTTTCACTTTAAAAGTACTTAGAGCACTACCATGGTTAACCATGAGTTTTTATTCACCATTGAAAATGTAACAAGTAAGTACCTTTAACTCAAGTGATGCCACCTCAATCATTGGGGATGATGTCATCCCCTAAAATGTGATTGGTTCTCATAAAGTGAATTTTGATTGTACATTTTCCTTAGGAGGCTCCTTTTAGACCTCAAAATTCCCCTAATGGTTTAACATTGCATAGGAACTTTTTGATTGACTACACAATGCCTATTCAAGCTCATGAAAACAAATGTGATCATGAAATTATTAGGGATTGAACAAGTATATCCAAGTGACTTTGAAACTCAATGAATGCAAAGAAGACTTTAAAAATTGGCATAAAATTCATTGATCGTGAAACCATTGTGGAATAACAAATCATTTGCTTTTTAGTAGGCTCCAAAATTCATGTGTACGAAAAATGTTGTAGGTTGTTGATTGTAGCATCAAAACCTTCTTTATTTGTAATATTGATATCTAGTGCACTGATATGGGCCTAGGTATACCCCTTATAATTTACATTTCTCCACTTTCTATTGTACATGTGATTATTTTATTAAGGCATTTAACAATTTCAATATGCCCCTCCAATCAATTCATTCACATAAGAACATCATATGAGTATAAGGGAAATATATTTAAAAAAAATATAATAATATTTTCATTTAATATATCTAGGCATGCTTTTACCCAACCGGAAAATTTTCTTCTTATGTTAGTAGCTAATTGAACCAACCATGAACTTTTATATTTTTTCAGATTTTAATTTATAGATTTCTACAACTTGGGTGCTATAAAACTCAAGCTAGCACTAGGTTCTATTAATACATAAATAGTTTCATTAAATATTGTACCTTGTATCTCCACCATGGTGGATTTATACTCTACTTGGCGTTCTTCCAATGTCGCGTTAATATGAAAAATGTTCCCAACTGCATCATTGATGGTGGATGCATTTTGAATATTTTTTTTTTATGTTGTACAAACCCTGTGTTGTAGGGACAATTTCATTGTAGGTGGGGTTCACTATAGCCCCAACACTTCAAGGGCTCTTTTTATTTTCTATTAAATCGTTTGTTAAAATTATTTTTTTTCGACCTAGTTTTAGTTTTCACTTCAGGTTTTTGGGAGTGATTATTATTTGTATTAAGGCTTCTATTTTGATTCCCCTTACTAGACTGCTTAAATTTTTTATTTTTCCCTCTTTTACCACCTTCAAAAAAGATATTTTTCTTCATGTTAGGCATTTCAAATTATCATTTATTTTTTTGGCATATTGGTAACAAATTATTTCTTTTCTAATAACCTCATCTATGAGTATGGAGTTATCATGTTTGATTTATTCCTTAAAAGAAAGTGGGAGTTAGTTTATAAAACGATGTACACTATCTTTTTCTTCCCTTTTATAGGGCACATATCATAGAAGGTGAGTGAATTTAGTTACCAACTCGTCCATAAACATATGGCCCACATTTAAACTATGGAATTATTTAGCCTTATCGCGAAAATAACACTTAGATTGATATCATTATTTAAACAATTATTTTAATTACTCCTCTTAATATCTTTACCTTATAAATTATGAACTATTCTAACCTCTTATAACCATAGGGAAGCTTTTCCCTATAACTTGTAAGTAACTTACCTAGATTTTAGCTCATTAGAATAGTCATAAACCTGGAAATATTTATTCATATTGAGAAACCGTGCTTCTACTACTTCCTCATGTTCCCTATCATACGTTAGGTGTCTGATATTTTTAAATTATCCTTGTAACTCCATTTTGGGATTTTTCCTAAACTTAGAAAGGAATTTGATGTGTGTTTCTCCTCCCCTTTAGATTTCTCTTCCTTAATTTCTACAATTTCTACTGGTGTTTTCCATTTTCCTTTCCTTCCACTATTTTATTCCTCACTCATTTTTTCTACAATATTAGGATTTAACTTATTTTTAAGGTTTTTTATCAGTTGCTCCTGTTTTTTACTTGCTTTCAATAGACAATCATTCCCCAAAAAAAGATTCAATAACTTTGTCTATATATATTTCATCATATTTAATAATTCTTAGGTAGGAATTTCTACTTCTTGTCCCAAATGAACATAGACTTATTACTCACCTATATGAGTGTGTCCATGGCCTTCTATCATTATATTTCTATTATGTTCAATCTTCCTTGTTTTATCTTTCTCTCTATGTGTAAAAACAAGAATTCATTTGTTATATGAAGTCATGATTATCTCAAAGGTCATAATATTGAACCTAGTTTTACTCTGATACCACATGTAACATCGCTCTAAATTTACTTAAAATTTAATATAATTTACCTACAATTTATTTATATATGAATATATTTAAATTTTGATATATATCATGGCATGAATTACTTCAAATATTAAAAAAACTATAAGTTTTTCTTATTATTATTTTTATCTAAATTCTATATCTCTCCTAAAAACAATTAATGTTTTTCTAGAAATTCATTTTCTAGGTTGCGATATGACATGGTTCTCCTATTCAGTAACTTATTATGGTTATATTATCATTACAATACCTAGTATATATTATTTGAGGTGTTATTCCAACCAATCTTTCTGTTGGGTAAAAATAATTGCTTAATAGAAACAACTAATCACCTAATCATTAATTATCAATCCAAGGAATCAAAAAAAATATATGCAATAAAATAACAACAACCAAAATTGGTTCTACATGATTATGTTCTACACTATCAAGTTCATTCGAAAATAAATAAAATGTAAGACTTGATAAACAATACTAAATCTAAAAAACAGAAAGTAAATGATAGGAAAATTAATTATGATAATGACACGACTTGAATCAATAATGAATTAAATCACACCTACTGAATTAGAAATTTTACCTATTGCACCCAACATAATTCAAATGCTAAAGCAAAACAATACATTAAATGAAATCTAGAAATTGCAGGAAACAACAAATATGGAAAATGTATAAAAAAAAAATTACTTTCAAAGAAAGGAAATTTACTTTAAAGAACAAAAATTCAAATTCAAATAAACAAACAAATAACTAAACTACTTTAGATGTTCAAGGAAACACCTCGTCCAACGTAGTGGGCCCAACTATCCAAGAATCAAATTTTCCTTGCGTAATAATTCATATCATATTACAAGATATGCAGAACTCAATGAATAGTTTCCTTCATTAAAATATATGAGAGAAATAATTACATCAGAATGAAGCTCTTAGCTTTTTCTCAAGTTCAACAATTATTCATCTCCAATTCAACAATTGTTCATCTTAATTCAGAAATTGTTTGTCCCCCCCTCTTTGTTCTCTATTTTAATTTAAATACACATAGAGAAAAGGGAAATTAAAACTAAATTGATTACAAAATGATTTTCCAATACAATTATAGATTTCCTGCAACAAATTGATAAAAAATATCATATGTGAAATATTTTTCCATCATGATTCAGTTGGAACAGGTCGAGTCTGGTATTGAAATTAGAATAATTTGGAAAATGGTCACAACAACAAATATGAGAAAATATTCTTCGAAGAACCTTCCGTTTCATCCAAACCAAATTTTGGAAAATTTCTCATACAAAAATTGAATTGGTTTGTTATGCACAAAACCTATGTCCCAAATTTTCAGGATTCATATTCATTTGTCCGAAAGCATCAACACAAATCCGTCACTTTTTATCCCAACGAATTTCTGAGTTGGAATATTTCATTATGAGTTGGAGATCGAATTTCCAATTTGGAAGAGATCTATAAGGCTAAAAGCGTGAGTGATGTTATAACAGAATAATACACCATATTTGACAAAATCATGGATAATAATTATCAATTTACTAAAAATAAAGGATAATAAGTATTACTTATCCATAAAAGAATAAATAATTATAAAATGGAATTAAATGATAAATTATGATAAATAATGTGATAAAGAATGGTAGAAATGGATGAAATAGACATTAAAAATTGGTAATAATAATGAAAACTTAGTGGCCCAACATACCGCCAAACTAAACATGTTTCATGTCCTTATGCAACCGAATGAATCTGTATTAACCATGTTGTAATATAATAATCCAAATGTTCACCTGAACTCATGATATTGCTGGAAGAGATGGCTCCTTCCTCAAATACTTCTTTAAAATAATATATATTCAATTCTAGCAATGTTGGTGCAAGTGTAACGATTGGAACATTCACTTTCACCAATATGTACATGAAGTTGCAGCAAAATATGATACAAGTAACAAAAAACTACATTAACCATTTTTTCAAAAACTACAAAATAGATTTTGCTGAAATTGTCGAGGAAAATTTTTACTATATTAATGCTTCTCCACTCCAAAAATCAGAGCAATCCAATGAAAATATTTCAAGATATCAGAAAAATGGTTATAGGTGACACTGCATGATTTTTGCAATTTTACAAACTGGTTCAACTTGAAAATTTATGGTTTTGTGTATTTTAATGATACAACTTTGTTATCAAAAAATCACAAGAATCTAGTTCATAGTTTTAAAGATATACATGAATCAATATATGAAATGTACAAAAAAGAAATTGTATGCCTTAAATGAGGAAGAAAGGATAAAACATCCATCATGCATAGCAACTCCTCCCCCAAACTAGAGAATTAGCATGCCCTCATGCTATAGTAGAAATAAATTTGAGTTGGTTGCTATAATCATTGTTGAAATCTACGCTTACTGTAGAACAATATGGAATAAGGGAGGTTTTGAAAATGAATAAGGAGATGGATGAGAAAGAATATTACTGGCATGGTCATAATAAATAAATGAATGAATGTAATACTCCCCTAAGCCGAAATATTTTATGTCGCTAAGAAATGGGAAGTGGTAAAGAAGTGGAAACAATGATTAAACAAATATGAGTAAATAATGCTCAATGGCAACTTTTAATAAATAAAAAAACTTATGCACTTTTACCTAAAGTTTTACCTCTGTGAAAATCTGCAATGGCATGTATGGATAGATATTTGGTTAAAGCTCATGTAGGTTGAGCTAATGTTGAATGTGATGCTGAAGGTGGAAGCCATCCAATTTGAAAGAAAGTAATCATAAAGCGTAGCAGGTTTTTCGTCCGCCAAACTGATTAGTTTCTCTATCATCCAAATTTATATAACACATCTCATTAGTAGCGTCAATCAGTAATTCATCACCTCAATTGCCACATTATATATAAGTGACATAATCATGTTGCGATTGTCATGAGATAATAATGGATAAGAAGGGAATATAAATGACGGTAAAAATGATGAGAAAAAGATGCATTCCTTATACCCATAATATTTTGTTGCTACGAGCACAAAAACTGTGAAAATTATTTATCTTAGTCTTTGCTTCTCAACGTTTGACCAATTAATTTCTATTCACAATTAGAATTACGCCTCTTCATTCTACCCCAAAATAATAGTAGTGTTGTTAAGCTATAAATAAATGGAGACTGATTGGGAAAACCAAATAGCTTTGGTTAAAGATATGAAACTTGTATAATAAAAGAATGATAGGTTATATGTTACAAAATGTCAAATTTCAAATATCCTAAAAGTTTCATCCCTCACATGTAAAGTGAATATTGATAACTCAATAATAAATATAAACCATAACCATCATTATGTAAGAACTGATTAAATCTTACACCATGAACCATGAGTTCTAGCAAACCTTATATATGCAACAATATATTTTTTCGGCAATTAGCTTTGATAAAATAATGTAACCAAGTAGATCATAGTATTGAATTAACTTCTATACCAAAGGCATGTCCATTGTTTCCAGCATGCATCCATAGCCTCGACAAGGATGCCTTTTTAAGCCGTTGAGATGCCAGTGTCCCATATATTAGAAGAAAATACATAGTTACAAGAGAATTTCAATTTACTTATATTCCTAATGAAGATCATTGCTTATGCTTGGTAACTAGTTAATAACGATTTCATTCACATGAGCTAACAAAAATGAACAAGCTGGTTCATAATGAGACCTCTTCTCCTTCAGTTTTACAACGGAAGGTCATTACCCTGGATTGCTGACCAGTAGTAGGTAATTTCACTTTATTAGGACCTATGATAATGGTAAGCCGGCTCATGATGCGACCTCTTATCCTTCAATTAACTATTTTTATTTAAAATTCAACTATGGCTATTTTTAATCAACAAAATATTAGTTTATACATGGGGTGGAAAATCAGCTACTTAAGAGCTAGGGATGGTGTAAGAAGTTTTTTATTAACTATTTTCAACATGGGTAGTCTTTCTTCTCAAAAAATAATAACATTCAAATGACTTCTGATAAATATATTTTTATTTGTTAATATTTGGGTTGAGGAACAATCCATTAGATAGTGACAGAAATATTTAAGTATAATTTTGTGGTAATCATCATATATTTTACAAAATCAAGGACTTGAAAAATTAGAGAAAGCTGAAAATTGACATGGTGAAATCATATTTGCATAATTATTCCTTAAAAATAAGATTATGTTTACAGATAAACAACTATTGACTACCCAATCATTATGTCGAAGAGGACCTATAACATTAAAATTATTTCCCATTCACCAAGCGTTAAATGAAAATGGGTAATCGTGACTTAGGTAACAACAAATGTAATAAAGGGAACAATAGTTGTGACTAAGGTAACACCAAAATTTACTTTGAAGGGAATAGCTGTGACTAAGGGAACAAAAATCCTTCCTTTGAAGGGAACAACAACTGTGACAAAGGGAACAATAATCATTCCTTTCAAGGGAACAATAGTTGTGACAAAGGGAACAACAATCATTCCTTTGAAGGGAACAACTATGACAAAGGGAACATCAATAGTTCCTTTGAAGGAAACATGAATTGTTCCTATGAAGGGAACAACAATCGTTCCTTTGACTGAACAACAATTGTTGATTTTATAGAACATCGATAGTATGTGTGAAAGTCAGTAAAAAGGAACAAAAAATGTCCTTTTAGAGAAGAATAGTGGTTTTCCAAAAAATGGAACAATATTTATTTCATGCAAAAGAAACAACAGCTGTGAAATACTCAAAGTATAAAAGAAACATCATTTGTTCTATCTGGGAAGGAAACAACAACTATCAAAAAAAGGGAACAACACTTGTTCACCCCAAAAGAAACAAAAATTGTAAAATGCACAAACCATAAAAGGAACCATGGTTGTTCATTTTAGGAAAGGAACAGCAACTGTCTAATTAACGAAAAAAAATTTGTTCATACTAAAAGGAACAACAATAATGAAATACTCAAACCATAAAATAAGCAACAACTATTCTGATTGGAAAGGGAACAACAACTATACCTGAAAGAGAAAACGACTGAGTTGTAAGGAACAATAACTGTGCCCAAAGGAATGACAATCGTGATTCAAGGATTATTTATCCAATAATACCATTGTTGCATGTTATAACCTTGAAACAACCCATACAATTTTAAGCTTGTAAGAATAAAATATCAAGTATGACGGTGGAAATCCTTCCTAAAAACAAACTCAATGGGTGATCCTAATAAGGTGACATGGAGAAGGATTAGTCATCCAACAATCATAGTCACTTTACAAAATAATGAGGAATTAAGAGTGAATCATTCCCAACAAGATTTACAATAAGAGTTTTTTATGTGAGATATGAGGAAACCATATAATTGATAAGATTGGGAAATAAAAGGATAGATGTGGAGCATCAACATTGAACTTAAGAACTTCCTTCTATTTTGATGAAGGAACAAAATTTCTGACTTTGAACATATGAAACATAAAGACATAAGAGCAATCAGAAGAGAAACAACACTTTATTGAAAAGTTTGATAAACAAATAAATAACTTAAGTTACAAAAAATGTGCTTTCAGTTGCAGTAATGTTATTTCCTAAGGGAAAATCAAACTGTTTCCAGGAACAACAATCTGTCAATGGTGAATGTATAGAAAAAATGATCTTTTGAAAAAAATGATTTGGTGGCAAAGACTTGAAATTTTCAATTCTTCATTTTTTCTGTTATGAATCCGTCAAGTAATGAAATCGTTTTCTTGTTGGCAGGTATTAGCGAGACATTTTTGACAAGATATTATAAGAAATTTTAGATCATAACACCTAGAAAAACTTAACATGATATGATATTAAATTTCTTAATAGATGTTTGGATGGAATTCCCTTATTTCTTTAACATTGTCTTCAAGAATCATTTTTTCATAAATGGACTTCCTTTATTCTCCTTGGACCTGCAAAAAACGAGTATCTACCTGCAATAAAACATAAAATATTGAAAGAAGAGAGGTGCACAGGATCTCTTAATCCAAGTAATATGCAAAAAAATAACAATTATTTACTCTATAAAACAAATCCATGTAAAAAAATAACAAAGTATTTGTTACCCGCGGGACAGCAGTGGTCGACCATACTAACCAAGAGTGTTTTAATTCTAAATTATTTGATTTTCATCCAATTTGAGTGATTAGAAAGCCAAATGAAAGCTAATTCAAAGAGATATCACCAACAGAAATAGGTTTAAAAAAATCTATGATACGATAAGTCAAATTTTCTTAGAACAACCTCCATAACAAAGCCATTTTTGATTTCCTAACTTAAACCAACAATTGATATTTTAAGCATAACATTTTAGTTTCATGATGGATTGAATGGATTAAAATTGGATATTAAATTATTTTCATATATCTATCTCCAATAGAAACATTTTTTTGAGGAAAGAAGAATTGATGGGTCAAATATGCTAGTGATGGAAAAACATAATTTTGAGAATGTTGATTTATGAGAAGCATTTAGTATTATGGTCATGACTTTCTCATACGATATCAAAATATAGTGATTTAAATTTCCTTGTAAACTATATTATTAGGGTACTATAGTATAGAAACATGTTTGAAAGATATAGTCATTTGGGCCTCCAAAATATGACAGTACCAATTCTGTTCCTCGGATGCCTACAAGACACTGTCGATGTTTTGGTTATAAATTTTTTGTTTCAAATCCAAATTGAATGATTGAAATTGGGTTGTAAACTAGATATTAAGGGATACTTATTATAGAAACATTTTTTGAAATATTCCCATTTTTTCCCTCAACACATGACTATCCCAAATGTTTTTCCAGAAATTTTATGAAGCCTGCAAGCCATAAAATATGATATACAAACATTTGTTTTTCAAAATGGTGATGAGTGTTTGTAGAAATGTGATTTTCAATATAATATGTATACATACACATATAAATTCAAATATATATCACCAATATCAATTTACACAGCATATTGCAGCAAACACAACTCTTTTTACATATAAAGAAATTGATTTATTTATGTACTTATTTATTTTCTTTTCTAAACTAGTTTATTATGCTTTTGAAAAATAAATATAATTATGTATAAGAGTACTTCTAATGGAGCTATTTTTTAAATAAGGCCTCAAGTATGTACATATCTGAATTTGAAAAATTCATGTTAATAAATACCAGCGTAAGAGCAGCCAAGTTCCCTGTTAAGGATAATGCCAATAATTGTTGAAGTATGGAATGATGCTGCAAGAAAATGATGAAGTGAAACCAATTTTCAATATAGCCTTTTCTATCTTTATTTCCCACATTTTTCATTTCTTGATATTCTAATGTCTTATTGATCTTGACATCTTGTTGATGTAGACTATAAGAAACCTCATTTTCTTCCATAACTTTTGCATTTTTTCTATTTGAAACCTTCCCAATCTCAATATAAGTTTTATGTAATGGTGCATGTGAGATAGAATGGGTAGGAATAATGGGTAAATTCTGTAGTTCAACACTATAAGCATGTTCTACTGGTTTATTATTGTGAGGGTGTGGAATGAGTTGAGCAGGAAATTGTGTAGCACATGGAGGATTTTGACGATGTAGTTTATTAGTTTGTGTAAATGATCTCGATAGAAAAACAATATGTTGTTGAAAAGCTAATAAAGAATATGGATGATGTGTTTGTGCTGCAAGATAAGGGAGAGTAGTCACGTAATCATAAGATGAACCATACCAAACTTGTGGACAAGATTTGAGGGGGTTATATTGAGATTGACATGGCTGCCCTAATATATGAGTATTCCAAAATGAACTATGAAGTAATAAAATGGAGAGGAAGTGTTTAGAACTCTACATATAGGCCATGGTTTCCATGGTTGTGAAATGGTAGCTTCTTGATATCTTTTTTATGTTTCTTTCATCATATGTAAGAAAGAGAAAGTATCCATGGGATGCTCCTTTTGGCAATGAGGGAAAAACACATGCTCAATTTCTTCCTGATTTTTCTTGACATGCAAAACATGAAATTATGAATTTAGAGAGCTAATAAAATGAATTTTCAAATTTTCAAATAAATCATTGATTTCAACTCTTAAATCTCTTGTTCTTGTAGTATATTTGGGAATGAAAAATTAAAGTTATCTAGATTCTAAGTAGCCTTGGACATTCTTATTGAATACCTTATGCATAAATCAAAAACATCATCATAAATCCAAGATTTCATATTCCCTTTGTATCATAATGAAAATATCTTCACTGTCCTTGCAATAGTCTTGATACTTCTTCAAGAATACATTCTTCATGTCATCCCATATTTGAATGCAGTTCCCACTAAGGCTGATGAACCATTGGAGAGCCACACCTTTTATAGTAATAGGAAACACTTTCAACCTTTTATCATTAGTACAATGATCATATTCTCTACAAAGTACTTCAAAATCAAAGAAAAATGTATCTAGATCTTCATTTTCCAAACCATGAAATTTTGGTAAGCGGATGGGGGAATGATGTGCATTTGTGTCACTCCTCCTAGATCTCTGATAGGAAAATCAAAGTAGGAGTGTGTGCCATTTATTCCCAAATTAGAAGATGTTCTTCATGTGCTACTTTGAATATCTTTCTTCAAATGGTCCTGCCAATACGTTAGTGAAATGGGTGGTTCTTACATCACCACTTAAGTGAAATGATACAATTTATTCAAATTTCTACCTCCAAGATTCCTACTTTTATCCATGCATGCTATATGATCTAAAACTACCTACAAAAAGAAAACCTTACCACAAGTTATCTAGGGTGTGTGTGTAGGTTCTTATCTTCTGTATTCAATATCCAACCCTCTCAGAGTTAGGAGTGCATCTACAACCAGATATTAGTGTGGTAGTGCTATTTGACTACCTCCATGAAAATAATGCCAAAATGTTGGGTAAAATTAATTTCTCAATAAAAACAACTAATCACCTAATCATTAATTATCAATCCAAGGAATGTATTTTTGTTTCAAGGAAATCGTAAAAATATATGCAACCAAATACCTACAGCTAACATTCGTTCTACATGATTATGCTCTACATTATCAAGTTGATTCCAAAAGAAATTAAATGTAAGACTTGAAAAACAATACTAAATATCAAAAACATAAACTAAATGACAGGAAAAATAATTATTATAATCACATGACTTGAATCAATAATTAATTAAATCACGCATTACTAAATTATAAATTTAACCTATTGCACCCAACATAATTCAAATGCTAATCTAAAACAACAAATTAAATGAAATCTAGAAATTGCAGGAAACAACAAACATGGAAAATGCAAAAAAAAAAAAAATTACTTTTAAAGAAGAAAATTTACTTTAAAGAACAACAATTGAAATTCAAAGAAAAAACACACGACTAAACTACTTTATATGTTCAAGGCAACACCTCATCCAAGGTAGTGGGCCCAACTATGCAAGACTCAGTTTTTCCCTCAGAAATAATTCAAATCAAATTACAAGTAACAGATGTACAACTCAATGAACAATTTCCTTAATTAAAATATATGAGAGAAATAATTACATTAGAATGAAGCTCTTATATTTGTCTCAAGTTTAGCAATTATTCATCTCCAATTCAACAATTGCTCATCTCAATTCAGAAATTGTTCATCCCCCCCTCTTTGATTTTGTTTTCATTTAAATACATAGAGAGAAAAATAAAATGGCAACTAAATTTATTACAAAATGATTTTCCAATACAATTATAGATTTTCTACAACAAATTGATCATAAATAGCATATCTAAAATATGTTTCCATTACGATTCAGTTGGAACAAGTCGAATCTAGTATTGGAATTGGAAGAATCTGGAAAACAACCACAACAAAAAATCTGAGAAAATTGTTTTCGAAGAACCTTCCATGTCTCTTAATCCAGATAGAATTTTGGAAAACTTCCCATTTAAAAACTAAATTGGTTCTTTATGCGCAAAACCCGTGTCTCGGATTTTCAGGATTCATCTTCATTTGTCAAAAATTGCCAACGCAACATTGTCACTTTTTATCCCAGCAAATTTCTAAGTTGGAATATTTAATTATGAGTTTGAGATCGAATTTCCAATATGGAATGAATCTTGGAGGCTAAAAGCATGAGTTATGTTATAACAAATTAATAAACCATATTTGAAAAAATCATGCATAATAATTATCAATTCATTAAAAATAAAGGAGAATAAGTAATACTTATCCATAAGAGCATAAATAATTATAAAATGGAATTACATGATAAATTATGATAAATAATGTCATAAATAATGGTAAAAATGGATGAAATAGACGTTAACAATTGGTATAATAATGACATTTAGTGGCCCAACACTTTCCAATACTCAAAAGGGTTATGTGAGGCTTGCATTTAACATAAAAATTCCATAACCATTGTAACTTGCAATATGCAATTCATTGTTATGTTCATCCTTGGTATATATGAATCACGCTTTCAACCTTATGGTGCAATATTAATATTTCAGAGCCTTACCAGATGTTTTCAACTATATACATATAGGTTTATGTATATTATTAAAATCATCTCTCTCTCTCTCTCTCTCTCTCTATATATATATATATATATATATATATATATATATATATATATTTCACTAAGTATGGGATCAATGGGGTCAAGGTAAGAATGGGTAAGACTTGAACATGATCACACACTCAGAACAATTGATGGCAAAACATTGATTACTCATAACATGTAGACAACTTGATCCCCTCAATGTGACATCAATACAACAACTTCCTCCATGTGCAACACTTGAGATACACTTTGCGATGACAATGACGACACTTGTGTGATAGTGCATGAAACTTTGGGAATGAGTGTAAAACATATCTATATGATAAATAGGATTCATTGGCACCAAAATTACCCCTTGACATGAACATAACTACACATATGCGATTTGCATACGACATTTTCAAGGATAGGAGAAAAGTACAAACGACATTTTCAAAATAGGAATGGAATTTAAAGCGACACATGGCATAGTGAAGATAACATTAAAATGACAACTATTGAAGTGAAACAAGAAAAAGTGATAGTCGTAAATATGAAAGTGGCACTTGGGAAACCGAAGGTGCACAAAAGTGACAGTTAGAAAAACTCACTGAAATAGAAGTACGATCACAACCAAAAGTGAAACAATCTTTTGAAAGTGTGCACTAACTATCGACATAAGTAGAACATTGCATACGGACTTTCTTAATTAACTTCAATATGCCTATTGAAGATCGTGAAAAGTAATGCGCTCATGAAATTGTTACAGACTAAAGATGTGTATGCAAGTGACTTTGACAATCAACAACTAAGAAGAAGACTCAAACATTTAATATGACATTCATTGATCATGAAACAACTATGGAATAATACATCATTAGATCCTCACTAGGCTCCAAAATGCATGTGTAGGAAAATTTTTGCAAGGTGTTGATCACTGCGTCAACCCCTTCTTTAGTTGTAATGCAAATATCTGGTGCATTGATATGGGCATAGGTATGCCCCTTATAATTTAAGTTGCTCCATTTTATATTTTACATGTGATTATTTTATTCAGGCATTTTTTAATTTCCATATGCCACTTGAACAAATCCATTCACATCAGAATGTCGTATAAGCCCGTTGACGAGAAAAGTGTACCGCCAACGACAAGGGTGTCTTCCCAGTGCGAGGTACAAATTAGGCCTCGCACCACTTGGGATAAGAGTCCCATCCTGTATGTGGTCCCGACTACCATCATAAGTGTTTTCACTTTTGGCTGTGAGATGAGAAGGTGTCGGAGAAAGGAGAAGAGTGAAATGACTAGGCAGTGAAGAAAAATCATCCCAAGACTCACAAAATATGGATGTAAATAGAAGCAAGTCTAAGCAGAAATAAAAAGGGGCACGACATGAGAGGGATCGGTGAGCCAAAACCTAGTCTAACATACATCATGGAGAACATGCCAGAAGTTAATTTCAAAATAGTTCACAATAGATCACTGACATGAAAAAAAACAACTAAATTCTTATTTGAAATAAAAACATGCATGAAACCACTATGAATCATTCCATAACATTTTGCATGTATGAAAGCACAGATACAGATATAGTGAAATATTACTGAGCTAATACTACCACCATGAGAAAGAATGTCAATCCGTGCCTGGAAAAGGAGAATACCTTATTAATGCTGCTGCAACTTCAAATATATATTTTGTAACTCGTTAAAACCCAATACTGGAACGTGGGTTATTCATACCAATGCATGACGCAAAACCCTAGCCTCACTGTAAATCCTCTACTAGCTACCAAGAGCCGAGTCTGTCTTGCTCTCAAGAAAAAAATAGCTACATAATCCTAGCCTCAACTCAAGTGCTAAAATTATGTTTAATGAGGCATGAGGGAAAGTTTATAGAGATAAGTGACAGTTCACCTACCATGACACGTGACCTCCCCTCATGACTCTTCAACTTCCTCACTTCTCTCTCATGCCTATTGACCATTACATGCTCAAATCAGTCTTAGCATAGCTACTCAAATTATGGTGACAAATATTTACATTAGAGCGAAGGAGGAGAGGGGATGTTTAGGGTTCTTGGAAACCCTAGGGAGTTAGTTTCCTATATGTTGCAATGGTGTGGTTGCTAAGTCTTGCAACCAGCCTATTCTCGTGCCACTATGCTCCATTTGTAGTCATCAGTCATTTGATGACGTGCCTTTGAGCTTATTGTGAGGTTCTTAGAGTTTTGTAAGGAACCACCTTGATCACCAGAGGAAACCCTAGCTTTTTACATTCAAATCAACAACTTCTACCTACAAACAAATAACATGGTTCACATGTCTTTATAATAAAATAATGATACTGGAACTGCATTCAATTAATTGAAAGAACAACATTAAAAAAAATAACATTGGTTTAGACCCCTATGTGGTCCATTTTCATGCCACACTGTTATCAATGTATGTAGCTTGTATATGGTACCCTTGTGCTCTTTAGTCCAATGCCTCCTTAGAACATCTTCAACGATAAGCATTGATGTCTATTATCAAAGGTTCTTTCTTCAGTTTATAACTATTGCCCATATGAAAGGTTTAACCTTTCATGGTTCTTGATGTGTGCCTTCATCTTCCCATATCTCCAATGAAATATCAAATAAAATCACTCCCACGGTAGGATATTTCTTGAGCATGAATTGGGAAGCAACATCCAAAATATTGGAATAGAAATAATCACTAATTCTTACTGGAATTCCCTTGTCCTTATCAATCAACCTAGAAGTCAGTAATAGACATTCTTCCACCATAATATGATTTCTTGTTTCTCTTTAATAACGAATTTGAATCCGTCTAGGATATTATGCAAAGCAATGACCAATAGTGAGTTCAAACCAACACTAAGACGCCTGATTTATCCCACGAAAACAATCATTCCTTCGGGAAAATTATGCAAATTAATACCATTGTAGTTATGATGCCATGGGAAAAAAACTTTTCTCCAATTATTTTTTTTGGATGGTTCCCTCCATCATAGTGCTTCTTTTCACTTTTATCTACCTTATTTTAAGAAGGAACCAGAGTTGGCTCTGGAATAAAAGTGGCAATGAAAACATATTATACAACACCTTCAAAGGACTGGAATCGTCACCCAATTATGAGAGATGAGCATTCACCTTGAAGAAGCTAATCGAGTTGATATATTATGGGCCAAATCGAGCTGAAAGAAATCAACGATATTGCTTTCACATTCCATACTGCAGAACTTATCAAGATATCTGGTCACATCAATATTATTAGATTGCAGCCAATGTGGAGTTTATCTAGAATTTGTTCATGGCTATCTGATGAATGCCCTCGAATATTATGTTACAACCTTGTACCGGCTGGCAGAATGCAACTGGTTCATCATGACAAAGATGATAATGACAGTCGAATATTCATTACGCTGGAGATTATGTTGCGTATTCTGTGATGTATTTGGAGAATTATAACCCAAAATTATTTCAAATATGTCCATTACAAATTAAAGGAATTTTCCCAATGTCGCCCAACCACAAGGAGACATTCTGAGAACAACACTTTAACGTATTCTTGCAATCGTCTATCATTTAAGGGACGCAGATAATAACACACATTCTTTGATATGTGATGACTCTGCATGAGGTCGCAATTCTGGTTTGGAGGTCACATAGTCAGAGAGTCATGCCAATTGTGGGTTCTCTTAAGCACGATTTTGCGACTTGGCTACTAGGGAAAGGTCGCAGAGTTGTGCTGATGATCCGGTCGCAGTCCCTGAATTCTGAGAAAATAAATGCGATTATGCGACTATAGAGAGGCTGCGACTTTTGAAGGTCACATGGTCGCCATTTAGAGTGGTCATGTCCTCCACTCACTTCCTAAAGAACCCGAAATGCGACCTTGCGACTCAGGTCGCGGGGTCATGTTCCAACTAAGTCACACTATGGTGCTACACACCTTCACTTCTGCCATTCGGCTTTCGAGATCACACGTTCTAGCTAGCTATACCATAGAGGCTATCTATCCGTGGTACTTTGAAGAATCAAAATGGACGCTCAAGAATGTAGAGGCTCAAATATTGGCTAAACAAAATGAACTTCGAGTATTTGAGACAGAGTACAGAAAATCTTTGGCCCACTTTCAAGAAGTCACAAACAGATACGCACAAGAAACACAAGCTATGGATGAGCTGCTGAAACTACGAGGTAGTATTCAATCATCACTGACTGCCGGTACTATAGCGAAGACTACTCGTTGTAGTAATACAAGTAAGCCCTAAGGTGAACTGATTGGATTGTATTTGAATGCTGCATAAACCTTTATCTGCGAAATGTGAGCCTCGAGGCGGTGGTTTTAACATTATCTTATACTGCTTGGATTATGCCCTCTGCGTGGGTCTCCTTTTTTTCACTACCATTCAAACATATGAATGATGTGGAGAGATTTTGTGCAAATGGGCATGCATGGCCTCATATCTAGAGCTTTGCTACATCGACCTCATGTTACACCCCTCTCAATTATAACACGGCAGCGTAACCACCTCAATATCTGTCAATGCGTTACTTCACATCTCTTTAGAAATCCTCAAACATTTCTCTTGCATTGACGTAGTGAATAGTTATTCAACCTCTTTTTTTGAAATAAATCACACCACCCTGTGATAATATACGTTGTGCGCTTTTCAGGTTTCACTGTATTGTTGTGGTCATAACCAGAACATATCTATTGTTTCACCGTCAACAAGCAACTCGATTTTCTCCTGCATTCGACATATATATGTTAACGTCCTTCTGAAATGCCCAGTGACCAGTGCGCAGTGGTATATGATGCCTTCACATTTCAAATATGCGTTAGAGAACATCATTGTGATATGGTGGCAATTAGGGCAGGCTCCCAACGCCTCTTTCAAGAGAAGTTACAGAATAGTCGTCTAGGCTTGAGTTAAATTTGAATAACTTTGTTCACATGAGGATTTTGAAGATGTTTATGACCCTTGCATAAACTCATTAACCCCGAAAGCTACTGAAGATGAGATTATCATTCACTTATCATAACTTTTGAACGCTTCCAATGTTTTCCTTCATCTGCCCATATTTAGGAATGTTCTTTGTCCATTCTAATGGGCATATGTATGGTTGAAGTGGGGTCCCCTCTCGTAAAGTTTGATAAAGTTTTGTATATATTTTTGTTATGCACATTGCGTAGAAGATTCAAAGGGGATTTGGGGCGGGTTAAAGTCTTTATTTTATGTAAATGGGTTGTAAAGGAAAACTATCAACCTCAAACCATGGGTTGAGACCATATTATTTCCGCGCTAAGTTGATATAAATATAGATACATCGAGTCTAGTAAAGTAGTTGAGTTAATCATGTTTATGTTGATGAACATTATGTAAGAATTTTAGTCTAAGTTTAGGTTTTGGGTAGAAAAAGCTCTTTCTCGCTATGTGTGTGGAGACCTATTCCTGGTTGTGTTCGGACTCCGCTGGCTGTGTGTGCGAAAGAGTAACTGTAAGGGAAGTCTAAATGTATTGAACTATTGAATCTATTAATGCAAAAACTATTTTGACGGAATAAAATGTGTTATGTGATTGATATGTTATCTGTCTAACTGTTTCGAACCTATTTTGTTCATTGCTTTAAGATCACTTTTACTTCTATCTATGGCAAAATCCATCTACGCGAATGAATGAAGTATATGAAGTATATTATGAATATATTTGTTTAAAATTGTGTTCTTTTATTGCATACTATATGCTCGAATAATCTGCAAAGATCTGCGATTCTGTCATATGTTTATGCGCACTTGCCTATATCTACGATGAAGTTGATCTATTTTGTGCGCATATGCTTGTAATATGTGATAAGTTCTATTATAAGTTTGTTTAGATCCACCACATCAAATTCTTCCTCAAGGTGCAGAAACCTAGTTCCAGAAACCCCCCATACTAGTTTAGGTGAGGATTTGATCTGCATAAGCATTCCATTTCCGAAAGGGCTAGTAGTTGGAGGGTTTGTTGGTTGCGCAATAAATCTAAATGTGGGTTAGGAGACCTCAAGACAACAAATGGTTCCGTTGTGAGGACCAGGATTATTTTGAGGGAGAATTGATGTATTGGAATCTTGTGGAGAACAAATTGCAATTTCGGCTGGATAGAAAGATCTGTGAATTTGCGATCTAAGAGAATAGAATTTCTAAATTATCCACTGAATATTGGGTTTAGAAATACATATATACAGAAGTTCACAAGATATTTTTTTCTTCCTTTGTAAGTAGGCTTCACGAATGTTTGTCTAGACTAATTGAATTTAATAGCTGCACGAAGGATGACGTAGTCACTTAGTGGGCTCCAGAATTGGTACAATAGTTAAAAAAGACAAGCAACACGATCACCGCATGATAGATCATTGGATCGATCGTATTCTAGGGGAATTTGTAACTAAATTTTCCATACATCATTTTGTGTCTTATTCTAAAGCTGAAAGAAGATTCTTCAAGGGTCATAGAGGTAAGTTCCTGTGCTCTTTGAAGTTGTGGATTAATATTCTATTTTGTGAACAGGGTTCTCTGTCTAAACATATTGCGTGAATGTCCCAAAGAGGCCCGACTACGCACAATGGAATAATTTTCCACGAAAATATAGCAAAAAGGTTTATTTACAGTTGTCTCAAGGGTAGATCAGATAGTGAAAACAAACCAGAGACTAGTAGCTTGAGTGAATCTTCGCACTATGAAGAATAAGATGTCTCACAAGGTCTGAATAATCAGGGAGTCTTGACCATAGTTTAGATCCCATCCACTCCACTTCCACACTCATGTCACAAGTCATCCACTCCACCTCCACCTCCACCTCCCCCGAGTAGAGATATGGCCGCATCTATGAAGTTTCCAATGTTGAGAGACATTTGAAATGAAGATACCGAGAAATTTTGGTTTGTCATTGATTTTGTACGGATGGCACAACAAGTTAATAGCAATGATGTTAAGAAAGTCCAGTTAGCCACTACTTTTCAAGATCACACATTGGAATGGTATATAAGAAATGTGTCAACGAATCCTATTGTGACTATAACTGATTTGAAGGATGCCTTAAAAGAACAATTCAAAAATCTTGTCATATGCTCAATGTGTTATGGAGTTGAAAGAGGTTCGCTAGGAAGTCAATAAATCTATATGGGATGTAGATTAGAGATTAAAACACACTATCAGAGATGTTGGATTCACTATCTATGATGCCCAACATAAGGAGTGGTTTATTTCTATGTTGCTCGCACATCTACGCTATCCATTCAGTCAACAGAATGCTTCCACGTAGGTTGAAGATATAGAATTGTGATGAAACTAGAAGTTGCGTTGGTACTTGATGTCATTGGAACTCAGTAGATTCGGAGTCAGCGAGAAGCAATTCATTTAGAGATTTAGAATCTATAGAAATATAAGGACAAGGAGGTATGCGTGAAGGTATGTTTCATACAATGTAAAGTTGTCAAGCATCATAAGGATCAATGTCCAATATTTAATGATTATCTGCATGTTGGAGGGCCAAGCCCACTACAAAGCGCAGTGGGACCAAGTGCGACACCTTTAATACAGTGTGAAATTCTTCAGACTATGGGCCTGCATGCGACAAAATTCTATCCGAGTATTCGAAAATATATGCCTGAGCTGAAGCACTTGTTTCATAGATTTTGTTCATCGTTGTGACATGATGAATAACACTGCCAAAGTTTTGATTTGATGATTGACAAAGTTGAGCTATACAAAATGCAGGCCAAACCTACATCACTAGAATCCTCGTCTGGGCGTAGTGGATTCCAAAATAGAGGAGGATGAAGTGGAGGCAGACCAACTGGTTAAGGAAGGAAACATGTCATTCTCTACAATTGCGGAGATGTTGGTCACTATGCATTTGACTTTCTGAATCCTATAGAACAATCATGCAAATGTTGTAGGCAGTTTTATCATGTAGTAGAAGATTTTTTCGTTTTAATTTCTAACATGCAGGATAAGAAGATGCAAAACATTTAGTTGGTTAGGGCTATGAGAAGAGGATCCTAGTGTGAATTTTGTCACTAGAAGTGGTCCAACCACTAGTGAAGATAAGGGAAAGAAGCCAAATGTTGATTTTTTTATTCAAAAAGTTCCTCAGAAGAAGGATGGATTTGATTTATAGCACAAAAAAGAAAATTTTTTCAAAGCAAGGAAGGAGTTTATAGAAGCAAGCACATCAACATCAGGTAGACCTATGAACGAGGCAGGAGTAGATGAAGAAATAAAGTGTTTCTTACAAAATTGCATTAAACTATTGTGCAACAAAAATGTAGTGGAAAATATTCACACATTGATAGATAAATTCATAGAAAAGGAACAACCTCAGATGGAACAGAAAGTTCTCAATAAAATCTATAAGAAAAATAACAAAAAGAGAACTAGACGAGAGATGCGCTTGAATACCCAAATCGGTGCCTATGAGATGTATCAGGTCATTTCGGATTTGGAGTCTCATGCAAATGTCTTACTTAAGAAAATTTTGCAGCACATGGGAAAGCCTAAGTTGGAATGGTCTACTATTCAGTTATGCATGGTGAAGTAACAGAAAATAATTCTAGTAGGAATACTTTCATAGGTGGTAGTAGGTATTGAAGGAGTTAAGGTGCTTGCAGATTTTGAAGTCATACAAATTGTGGATGACACTGATCCTTATCCTGTGTTGTTGGGATTAGATTGGGCCATTGATATGGATGACATCATAAATATGAAGAGGAGAAGTATGGTATTTGAAAATAATGGAACCAAAGTTGTAGTTCGCTTAGATCCTATAGAAGGTGAAAGCTACACTGAGCCTGTGCAAGCTGATGATGATATTGACCATATGTATAAGCTGACTACGTGAGATGATGATTGGATCAATCCAACAGCTGATGGAAGGCTTTATTGGGGAAAATAAAGTTTCTACTTTTCACATTCAGATGAAGAGTTGGAGAAGTGGCAGTACTAGTTACATGAAGTATGTGCATTGTGCTGTAATTGAGTGACCAGATCTCTTCACTCCATATAATCAGAGGTATGTGAATTTCCATACTATCATGGTTTAAATTTGTGAATATTTTCTTAGGAGAACTTGAAATAAGTGTTCCAGAAGTACAGAGATTCCATGCATTAGATATCAGATTGTGCACTACTCTAGCATGATGGTGGGAGACTCACAATCGAAACCTGGGAAACTGGAAAGAATCTGCTCGAATGACAAGATTGCGCTTTGAGTGTCCAACTATCAGAATGGAAGAAGTTTATTTTGGAAAGGGTGACCGACTAAAACATATTGCAAAATACACTAAAGTATGGGGTGCAGAGCAGAGACCTAAATAGGTACACATGTTCATTCACACATTGGGGAAGGTGCCTACTCATTGCTACCTGGAAACAAAGTTGTGTCAAGGAAAAAATGAATGGTCTACACTAACCAAAAGTTTCATTTTGACATTCAACTATGAGAGTGGATTTGATTATTTGGAAAAAGTGTTGCAAGGTATCCAAGAAGTCATCTTTGATACTTACAAGCCAACGATTGAGTGTGCTTCGCTAGCATGGGATGTGCAGATGAGGGATATTGTGAGTTGTAGAAATATGATAGTAGAATAAATTGAAGAAGACCCAAGGAACATCGTTGTTATCATTAGAAAATCGAACAAGCAAAGATGACATTATTTAATGTTAGGCAGAAGGATTTACAGGGCTAAGGCACATTAGAGCATCTCAATAATCTAAAAAATCTCTAAGGTCTAAGAAGAAAAATCAAATTGTGTGGCTTTTCCTCCAAAAGCTGAGATATTGTGTGGATTTTCCTCAAAAAGCCATGATATTGCACAAGTTTTCCTCAAAAAGCCGCATGGTCCTAGGAGTGGTGGAAGTCACTTTCCGGGACCACTTGACACACTCCAAGAATTGATCCCAGACTTGAGGCCACCCAAGGACAGCCCCCCAAGCCTCCTTAGGACCTAAAGGGAGCACACAATGGAATAATGTATCACAAAATGGAATCATCCTCCTTTCTTGGGTTATCATCCATCAATGTACTAAGAGAGGGAAGGAGAGTTTGAATTCTCCTATAGAAGGCCACCAAGAGATGAACAATATGAGAGAACATTGTTATGATGGCCAGAATTGGCCCAATAAATACCGGTAGTGCGTGATCCAGAGCAAAGATAGAGGGGACACAGTTGTTGGCCATCCAACAACTTGAGTCCACCATAGTAGAGAGAGGGAGACTTTGCGCCAAGGTAGCTTGGAAGTAAAGAAATTCTTTCATAGGTACTTGGAGCTGCATACTTCCAAGGGCCCCTTGGCAAGTGGGTTAAATTTTCATCCACATTTCCTACCAGCACTCAATAATAAGGGACATAAGTGCCGCCATTTGGATTATTGAGGTTGTTTGACTCTATTTAGAGCTTTGTGTTATTTGTTTTTAGTTTAGCTTTTATGTTTGAATATGCATGCTATTTCTCTATCTAGTATGTTTATGTTTGAGCATGTTCCACTAACTTGCTTGACTCCATCTATTTTCTGCCTATGACAAATAACTTAAGAGGGAAAAACCACCCCTCTTAAGCAAGTGTGATTTGGTACATTCCTGCACCAAACATACTAACACAAGATTGGCGATTCCACTAACATTTATTTCCAAGTTTATGTGGTTGTGCCTTTTTATAGAGACCTCTGTCTTTGTCGTGGAGTTGTGCTGAAATTTTCCCCTTTCTCTCCTTAATTTCCTGGTTCACCCCTAGTGACAAACTGAAGTAGAAGGGCTCCCAAGAAATTACTCCACAAGAAAATTGCGTGCAATTCTTACAGACAGGCTTGCCCCAAGGCACACATTCAGAGGTGACCTACACGCAGAAATCACGCATGTTTCAGCCTTTTGCATGCAAAAAAATAGAATGGAAATTTTCTCCACTAATTCCATATTTTTGTGCTTGTAAAGGTGACTAGTAGCCCATAATACATCTACCAGCACTAGGTGAGGTGCCCCAAAACTTGCTAAAGCTCATTCTTAGTTTCTTTTAGTAGCTTAGGTGTTATTTTTATTTCAGGTTGATTTTTGCAAAGTTAGACACATAGTTTAAGTAGGAGACAAATTAACTTGCATTCTGAAATAATTTATGTCTTGCAAATTTAGGTACCAAAACACCTAGGTAATTAACCAAAGTAAGTGGCCCAAGGCCACGCATGCTTAGCTAGTTATTTTTTTCTAGTGTAAATTTCATTAGTTTAGTTTAATTTTTTCACTGAGACTTGAGGACCATGATTGAATTGTCAATAGAAGAGAAAGTAATATCTGCTACCTTTGCACCCTCCAGTGATCCTAAGCAAGCATATTAACACTCTCTATTCACAGCTCACCATATCCTTATAGTTGATCACATAGATTAACTAGGAAAAATTGAAAGCAACCCGAATCAGCGCATGATTTTCTTTTGAGCAAGGAACAATAAAACATAGTTTAAATAGGGGATTTTGAAAATGATAATCGCATATCCACACATTGAAACAATGTTCTTTTTCACTTTTTTCTCACACACATCCATACACTAAGCAAAGTAAAGACACCTAAAACTAACTTAACAAAACTCATTAAATTATCCTTGTAGGGGCCACAAAATAATTTATAGTCTAAGTTAGGATCAAGGGGGTAGGCATCCAATAAGCCACCTTGGTTATTCTTCATATTGAAAAATAGAATTTAATTGTTAAGGGAGCTTTCAAATCCACTTATCAGTGCATAGAAAAGAAAACCCGTGCGTAGCAAAGACCCGATTAAGAGGGGGTTAGGCTTAGGTGCAGTGCGTGCTGTATCAGTTTGGGCTACCTGACTTGGATGATGCTCAGTACTGTTAATAGAAATACCAAGAAACCTAAGAATCTAAGGCTCACGTGGGATCATTGTGCTTAGTGGAAAAAATTAGGGCATCCTTTCCCTATAGGTGACAGTGAAGACAACATTAGATCCTCTACCCTTACCGCGATGGATTTTCTTCGGTTGACTTGGGGCATCACTAGCTCTTTAGGGACATTATGCCAGCATTCGCAACATATCTTCTCAAGGCCCAGTTACATTTGAGCATGTGAGGACGATTATATCTTCTAGGATTTGAGTATCATACGCAAACAACAAAAACCATACTTTTTGATTGAATGGTCACATAGGAATAATCTAAAGGGAAACATTTATTTTATTTTCGCTTTTTTTTATGTATGTGATCATATTTTTTATTTGATTATAATATCTATCCTCTGAGATATCTCCAAATCCATACCTAGTCAATGCCAGAATGGACCTAATGGGACCTCGGTGATCTAAACGTCTTTTGGACCTCCCACCATTACCGAAAGGGATTCCAGGTCTTTTGCCATTTAGGCGTCAAAGAAGGAACACTGCCACCCTGATTGGTTCATCCTTTATCGGGGCATATTTAGTTGGGAACCCTTGTTAGTCTACCAACACCACACTAGTGAACACCCCCACAGCGTCACCACACACCACTCCTCCCAAAACCCCTAGCGGGCAGCGGAGTGCCACCCATTCGGGAAGCCAAGTGAATGCACAATAGTGTACATCACAGACAAACCCTATTCCTAACTAGAACATTGTGTTTTTTCAAGTCACAATGGCTAAAAACTCGTAGTCACCTTTTTTAGCTTTGTTAAATATACTAGATTTCACCAAGCTGACAAATGACCCCATTACACACAACACCATATGACCTCCCATGTCCATGAAGCTCCCTTCATACATTTCAAAATTTGAAGGGAAGCAAGCCGAAGACCCCATAAATCAGGTTATGACTTTCCACCTGCATTGTTCATTGAACAACATCATTGATGATACTATTCGACTAAAACTGTTTCAATGCACTCTAACCAGAGTGGCCACGAAATGGTATGTGGAGAAACCGTCTGCTACACATAGAAGCTTTAGCACCCTCACCACTACATTCCTAACCTATTTTCAGTTACCCATCCACCATGAATCCAAAATGGATTTACTGACTCACTTTAGGTAAACACCCGCCGTCCATATCTCAGACTGTCTCCACGAATGGCGACGGCATCGTATTTTGTGAAAAGTCAAACTCGACGATCGAGTTCTGTTAGACCTGTTCCTGAAAAATATCACCGCAGAGATTTTGAAGGATGTGATGGAACAGAAGCCCATATCCAAAGAGGATGCCATCAGTAAGGCCCAACAACTCAAGCTGATCTATACACAGTTAGGGTATATTAACAATATCCTGCGAAACGCCCCACGCTTACAAACTTACAAAGAATTTCTAGGCACGTCGAACTCTGCAGACAGTTTAATTGGGTCATTGACCCAAATTCACCCAAGAAGCATCGTTCAATTCCCTTGTTATAGGTATGATTCTACCCATAACATACCATAACCCAACTACCAAAGTCATCACATGCCTCCGCAACATTTAACCAGTAGGGCATCGTCATATCAC
Organism: Pinus albicaulis; assembly: GCA_034641835.2. NCBI lineage: Eukaryota > Viridiplantae > Streptophyta > Pinopsida > Pinales > Pinaceae > Pinus > Pinus albicaulis. The sequence goes on along the minus strand of CM076570.1, from coordinate 966,801,135 downwards.
CATCAGCATGGAGGACCCTATCTTCCAGCTCAGGGGACAAAGTACACCGACATACATGCTTATGGAAGAGCTCCTCCCCAACAGCCATTTACAAACCAGGGACCTCATTATGCTCAGTCCCTAGCACAAGACCCTCCCATGCAGAATAATGCACAGGTGAACTTTGTGCAACCCTCCCAAAACCAACCATACCATCCATATAACTGAGAGAACCCAATTTATCCTCCTAATGTGGTTAAGAAAAAAGTAAAAAACAAGCCAGAGGGAATTCCTAGACCAAGGTGCAACAATCAACAACGCCCTCCATGATCTCAGGCTGGAGGCAACTCTAATCGATATCAAAACCAGGAGCCAAGCAACTCTCAGAGGCATAATAAAAAGAAAATTCTTCGTCCAAAACACTCTTGTTCGATCTGTGGTGAGTACGACCATTACACTCACCACTGTCCTGACCTCCCTAAGCTGAAGAAGCTGAAAAGTAACTGTGGGCAAGGGGGATCCTCCCAGTAGAAAGTATTCATGCAGGAGCCTTTTTCCCATCCAGGGACAATTAGCACACAACAACAAACTCTTGACGATTCTGGAAAAAATAGCCACGAAATCTACATGATTGGTGAAGAAATTTTTTTTCAGACATGGAATTGAAATTACGACACCCCACCAGACACCAACATGTCAGGGGCTAGTACAAGTGCACCAATAGCACCTTTGACCATATCAAAGATGCCTATTGAATCTTTTCCTAAGATGGCTAAGGTACCAACTAGGCGAGCAGGGAACTATTCCAAATAAGCCCATGACTTTAGCATTTTGGATGATTTAGCTCAATCTCCTGCCACTATGTCAGCTTTTTAGGTATTAAAATCATGCCTGAAGTAGCGAAAAGCCTTAAATTCTGCATTAAGCACCATCAACCCTGCTGATTCATGTTTAATGGCTTTTTATTTAGATAAAGCCACCCCTAGGCTTCCTTGAATGGTCGCCTTTCAGATACTAGTATTGGTCCAGAACATTACTATTCACAGATGTATCATTGACAAAGGTGTATCCACATGCATCATTTCAAAGAACGTTTGGCAGAAGTTAGGGTTGCGCAAACTAAAGCCATCAAACATCACACTTAGAGCATACAATGGTCCCCCTTCAGCCCGCGTCGGTCTCTACCAAAACATCCCAATCTACTTAGCTAGAAAGATGGTCCTTATAGACATTGAAGTCTTGAATGCCCAATTGGATTACAATATACACATTGGCGAGAGTTATATGTACGCCATGTCAGCCATTGCCTCCTTCGTCTTCCGAACTATGATGTTTCCCCATGAGGACCACATCATTACTCTTGACCAATTGACTCATAGCAAAAAGTGGCCCCTAAAAAGTTCCGATGTCATTCTACCCTATGTAGACACATCTGTGAACGCGCTTTCACAGTACCAAGAATATGGCCCTGACTATTTCAAACCGTCGTCCATCCTAGGGTCATCCCTAAGAGATCCCCCTATCATACTTGAGTCATCACCTGATGTCAGAAGGGCTCCGGTGTGCATGATGTCCACATCCAACACTAAAGCTAGTCAAGACACAGAAATAAGCAGTAATGACACCGAGTCCTCGGCCATGGCAACCTCTCTAGCCTACGCTGCCTCCCAAACCCCTTTCCTCTACCCCCAGCTAGTTTTGTATCCCAGTAGGTCCTAGCCACCATGGTGCTACCAAACATATATTTTGCAATACCAGTTTGGTACCTCGTTCCCCCTACTAGGATAGGAGCCACACACATCACTTCTACAAGGTTAGTGCCCCTAAGTCCAGACGAGGCCCCACCGATTCAGAAAGCTATTGAAAATGTACCTGCAAAGGAAATTCCCATTGCAAGACATATGATTACAGCTACGAAAATAGAGATAACAAGAGAGAAGGTGAAGACTCCCACCAAGCAATGAGAATCACGAAGCCGCAGCATATGTGACGTATTAGGCCACCCTACCCACATCTGCCTAAAGTTGGATGAATTAAAACCGCTCCTTAGCTCTACGACAGACATCGCGACACCACTTTCCCGTAAAAATGAACCTGCCACCAAAAGTCAAGGCAAAGCATTGCATATGAATCATGCATGCACTATCTGCAACGTTTATGGACACTATACCCATCATTTCCCAGAAATCCCGTGATATAGGGACACCTCGCATGCCATCGAGCGGTCCTACCAAGCAGACCCCTCCACCTAGTTATCTGGAGATGAGCCTCGCACCATCCTTTACCTGTAGGAGGAATGACAGACCCCTAAAAGACTCTTGTTCATATTTCCTCCTCCTATCATATGTTGCATGTTGTGCAATGAACATGGTGACTTCATCGAAGAATGCGCAGCCCTGGAATTCATCCACGGATGGTATCCTATAGAGCACGTTTATTATGTTGTTTTGTAGGTAGCGCAGTTCACATACCCTTTATGTGCCGATGAACACGTTTTAGAAAATCGCCACTATATCCCCCAATTCTACTTAGCACTAGCCAATTTGTGCTCGGCCGTAGTCCACCTCTCCAAATAATATGGCACAGACTCATAATTTATGAACAACTCGACAACCCAAGAAGATGTAATAAGTAGATCAATCCTCTTCCTGTTAGCTGAAAAGTGACGAATCATGGGACCCTTAGGTATCCCCAACCTCTCCCTTTAGAGAAGACCAACATGTGCGTTATGTAAAATGCCCAATCATGTGGTCGACACCTACCTTGACTTAGAAGTGCTACGCCGCTGGTACCCCATCATGCCACCAACTGAGCATGATGGCCACCCCATATCTAGGTTATGTTTCCTTGTATTTCAGGGAAACCACTGTGGAGAACATTGTACCTATATCCTGACACATCTTCCTCTAATTGATATGATACATACATTAGATAAGAAACAAGACGATCTCCTCAAACGGTATAGAAAGTATATCACTCCCAGGCCAACAACCACACACCCACATCCATGTGATGGGGAAATTGTGATGGTGCACCAACCAAGCATGACTCGAGTTCTACCTAGGATAACATGCAGACTATATGACCTGATGGTCACCGGGTCAATAAATGCAAAGAACTGAAACACCTCACAAACAATTTTCGCACAGTCTCTTCTCTCCCACAAAGACTTCTCTCTAACTAAGAGAAAATCATGCCTACTTATTGCCGGATTTTTTCACACTTTCATCAAACAATTAAATGTGAGCATCTCCCTAAGTTAAGAGCGGCAAGAGCAACGTTAAGTCTACACTTCCCAAAAGAGCTAGACACACCCAAGCTAAAGACACAAAAATGAAAGCAGAAGACCTCATCTTCTGCAACAGATCATTTCCAAGCGTCCATGTCTGGGATGAAGAGTAGTGTTGATTCCCACAAAATCTACTCGGTTGGCACAATGGTACCATGAATCATCTACACTAGCCATAACCAAGAACCAGAGGAATGCCCACTAACAAAAACATTCAGGCATATCTACACCCGTCACAATTTCCACCGGCAGGAAATTGACCATCCTAACAAGGGACCCAACTTTGCACTAATGAAAACTCCCATCAGGGAGATTCACCCCAAGCCACCATACCTACCAGGGACAGGGGAACCTGGTTGCCTCATCCTATTGAGTTACCATGCACATCAATTACTGCAAATGGTTTGATTGAGTCTTTCACCCAAGGTCTCCTAGGCAACAGTAATCTGTAACACTAGGACCAACACTTCATAAACACGCAAAGGAGGTACCACACATTTGCACCCCTAAAAAATAATTTTCAGTGTTGGAAGGTATACCATCTCTCATCTTGTTTTTTAAGAACATGTCTTTCAAATAATATTTGAATAAATAAAATGCTTTCACTTGGGGTATTTGTTTTTGCAGGTAGTGTGCAAACCATCCACAGCTCCATCCACTGAAAGTTCTAGAGCAAGTATAATTCTACCCCTAGCATGATAGATTCCTAGAAAAAATATACATATCCTGACATAATTTCTCCATCAGAAATTAACCATATGTTACAAACACCTGACCATGTTTATCATCACCTCACCTTTCACATGATAAGCATCCTCGTTCGTCGGTAGAGCCTCCCCTCCATGGAGCTCGTCATCCAAGGTAGACCATAAATCACAACAATAGTGATGCCATGTCCATACCATTGTAGTCTGAGAACCACCTCATGCCCATTCACTCGCCATGCATCAGGTCAAGTTTTACCATATCAAAATAAAACCCCTTTCCTAGACAACAAGGTTGTGCAAGAAGATTGAAAGTGCACTACCACGCCTCGCATTTGGCCTACCATACCTCCATCATCATAGCCCATATGCGACATTTTTCCATCCACTTCATCGACCTCACACATGATACCAACCAATGGGTCCCCAACCCTCAGCAAAACACTTTCCTCACATCATCAGTGAGTGAACACTTTCATGTTTTGGGGCACCCGTCTCTGTGTTTTGTACAAACCAAATCCCGTTATTTCATTCTTTTGGTAAGTGTACAAGGATTGAAAATGACATACTATGTCGCCCACCCACTCATTCATTTTTTATCCCATGGCAGCAGTACCTGGTCACTTTTGGTTGGAGTATCACACCCTCACAAAAAAGCCATCATGACATTCATTACAAGTTTATACCCACCCTGGAATCCATACCGACTCCAAGGATTTCCCCATCAGAAATAGTTATGACTGTTGCCAAGCTGCTTTTTATACTCCGACCTTGGGCCATTGAATCCCCATCATCATTTTTTAGTCATCCCTCCCCATCGTGCTTATGTTAAACCCATCACATCCACGATCATGATCCCTTGAATCAGTGACCCTCTCGTTTGGTTGTGGCTTCTTTTTTGTCGAGATCAACACCTATTTTCCAGAAAGGAAGCAGAACCTTGGATCACCCCTCTCCCCAAAAGGGACATCCTTGGGTGGCATTGTCGGAGTAATAATTTCCCACATATGTCATTGATCCTCCTGAAATTTCACTATAACACAAGCTCTCATGTCAAGATGGTATTGTACTTTACAACCATTATAGTTTGATCAAATTCGTCAAAGACCCATACCTTTATAAGCATCTCTTTGAGCAATGCTTACATGGGAAGGTCCCAGCCAGCACCTATGTTTTCAATGCACATTTATATGCCATACCAAGTTTATGTATATGGGTACCACATTCCACCTATTGTCAAAGAAAGAAATGCCCCTGAGGGCGTTAGCAGTCGTCGTCATCAACCAACAAGTCACTACCATATTAGTGGCATAGATAGAATCTGTATCTATCAAGTAGATTTGTTTAACTAGCCAAAGCATCACAATCATGGGACATGCCCACCTCATATAAAATTTGCATACATTGTATTATACCATTGCTTGCATGGATCCCACAGGACATAGTTTCTTTTCGACCCGGTGCAGGGTGTCTCCAACTCCGTGCTACACGCAGGTCTCTCTCTCTCTCTACACACACAAAAGAAACTATAATGTATTTCGTCTATATAGTTCTTTTTAGACCTCACACATTAGGGAGAAACTATTATCACTGGAAAATTGGACAAGAAAATATGACATTATTTAATGTCAGGCAGAAGGATTTACGGGGTTGAGGCATATTAGATCATCTGAAGAATCTAAAAACTCTCAAGTTCTAAGAAGAAAAATCAAATTGTGCAGATTTTCCTCAAAAGGTTGAGATATTGTGAGGCTTTTCCTCAAAAATCCGAGATATTGCTTGGCTTTTTCTCAAAAATCCATGTAGTCCTAGGAGTGGTGGAAGTCACTTTCCAGAACTATTTCACACACTGCAAGGAATTGATCCCACACTTGAGGCCACCCAAGGATAGCCACCCAAGCCTCCTTAGGACCTCAGGGGAGAACACAATGGAATAATGTGGCACACAATGGAATCATCCTCCTCTCTTGGGTCACCATCCATAAATGTACTAAAAGAGGGAAGGAGATTTTGAATTCTCCTATAAAAGGCCACCAAGAGATGAACAATATGAGAGCAAATTGTTATGTTGGCTAGAATTTCCCCAAGCAATACCGACAGTGTGTGATCTGGAGCAGAGAAATAGGGGACTCAGTTGTTGGACATCCAAAAACTCTAGTCCACTATAGTAGAGAGAGGGAGATTTTTTGCCAAGGCAACTTCGAAGTAAATACATCCTTGCATTGAGACTTGGAGCTCCATAGTTCCAAGGGCCCCTTGGCAAGTGGGTTAAAGTTTCATCCTCATTCCATACCAGCACTCAATAATAGGGGACGTAAGCGACGTCGTTTGGATTATTGGAGTTGTTTGACTCTATTTAGATATTTTTTGTTATTTGTTTTTAGTTTAGTCTTTATGTTTTAATATGCATGCTATTTCTATATCTAGTATGTTTATGTTTGAGCATGTTCCACTAACTTGCTTGACTCCATATATTTTCTGCTTGTGACCAATAACCTAAGAGGAAAAATCCACCCCTGTTAAGAAAGTGTGATTTGGTACATTCATGCACCAAACACACTAACGCAATCGCAATTCATGAATCTGAGGGACATCACACAGTTGCTGGGCCTTCAATTACATTGTTGGATGTCACGAAGCCTTTGAATATTCAACAAATAAACATTAGATCTGAAGAACAAGTGAAGTTGGAAGGTATTGGAGATTACTGGAATGATGACAGAATGGGAAAGGTTGTTGAGCTACTAACCGAGTATCAGGACCTCTTTCCTACAAATTTATCTAAGTTGAAATGATAATTGGAGTGCTTGGAGTTATGAAGATCACTTTGAAATCGGATGTGCGACCTATGAAGCAATTCCCATATAGATTTAATCCAAAGTATAAGCATAAAGTTAGGGAAGATTTTGATAAAATGGTTGTTGCAGGCATTATAGAACCAGTGGAAGAATCGAATTGGGAGAGTCCTATGGTAGTGCAAGATAAGAAGACAAAAGGAGAGATTAGGATTTGTGAGTCCTATGCCTGCGTACATGATCTGTTCCCAGCTCAATTTTCTAATGAGATCCTTGAAAATGTAGAAGGGCAAGAGGCTTATTCCTTCATAGATGGTTTCTGAGGATATCATCAGATCAGGATTGCACTAGAGGATAGAAGTAAAACAACCTTTGCAAAATAATGTGGATCTTTTCAATATACATTCATTCCATTTGGATTGAATAATGCTCTAGCTATCTTCTCGTGCATAGTAGTAGCTGCATTCAAGGAGTATATCCATAAATTCCTAGAAGTATACTTTGATGATTGGACTATCTTTTTTTTGTTTAAAAAACATGTATCAAGTCTGCGCCTAATGCTAGATACCTGTAGAACACATATTTCATTAATTTTGGTAGTATTCCGCTAATCTAGAATTTAGAACTTTAACTAGATTAAGTTTTTTCAAAATGTGGAATTATAGAATCACTTAGTTTACTAATTTTAATGTACATATTCACCATTTTTTGTGAAAATTTTATCATGGTAAAGTATATAAAACAAATTTATATCAACTTTCAAAAGAAAATATTTCACATCTTAATATTGGATTCCTTACATTACCTCTTTTACGATTTTTTATGGTTTTTACTAAAAGCTAATTTTGCTAAAATTATCTATGAAAATAATGTTGTGTATGTTACTAATATTAACTTTATGAAAATAATGCTTTCTATGTTACTATTATTAACTTTATGAAAAAAATGTTTTGTATGTTATTGTTATCAACCCATTTAATTATGATTTGATATAGTAAATACCATGTATGTGTTAATTTATGATTATTACTAAGAAAAGGTTGGCACAATTTAAAATTCTATCACCTTTGCAACATTACTAATATGGTTGAAGATAAAAAACCCTCTTAGATCATCCACTTTATACTCAAATTTGGATTTAAATTTGAAAATATTTGTGGTGCTACCAACCTTCTTGATATTTTAACTAAACAAAATTATGATGATATTGAAACACTTATTTTAATGTTTTTTTAGCATAACAATAAAATTATACAGAATTTTGAGTAATATGTTTATGGCTTCTTATATACCATATTATTTGGTCTTAGTGGATGATAATCATCATTATCACCATCATCATTACATACTGTTGTAAGAAGTTTGAACCATTTTAGAGTTGACATGAGAAATTTTTTTTACAATCAATTTAAATGTTGAATGAGAGTAGTAGTATAATTTATTTATTATTTATTATTTGTACATTTGTGTTAAAAACTAAGTTAATCGAGACTTACTTGATGAATAATATATTAATATTCAAGATATATATTAAGTATAAAGCTATTTAATTACAAATTATCATATTAATGTGTCCAATATATACCAGCATAGATCCATCTTAAATACGGATTTAACATGAGCCTAGAGGGATTAAATTTTGATTTAAATGTTGAATGAGAGTAGTAGTATAATTTATTTATTATTTAGTATTTGTACTTTTGTGTTAAAAACTAAGTTAAAAACTATTTTTTTTATAGACGAAGTTTAGAAGATGTTGTTTTTAAGTTCATTATTGAATTTGAATGCATATTTGATATGGTGAGAAGTCATGTTGGTCAAAAAAATCTTTTAAAACCTAAATATTTTATGGCACTGTCATGTCAATTGTATCGCCACATGATGACATTGAAATACTAAATAACATAAAACTCCAAAAATAATATGAAGAGAATATTTGATATACAACAAATATTGAAAAGTGTGTCTGAATGTATATTAATAGATCCTTCAAAAAAAAAATTATAGTCGAACTTACACATCCCCTCATACTAGGCTGTAGAATGATCCTCGCCTCTCGAATCAATTACTAATCATTTTAATTATCAAAATCAGTCATGAATTATAATAGTAACAAATTAATACAATTTGATTATTTTCAAATACAAGAGGAAAGAGAGAAAAGTGACTAAACGATTTAGTTCAGATGTTTAGCTTTTATTCCTAAAGTGCTTAAGGATATTATATTGAAATTCATCTAAAACTTAGATTCCTTACATTATTTCTATTATCATTAATATATATATATTTATGTATTAAATTTGACTCGTGAATAATAGATTTTGTAAAATCATTCTTACATAAAAATTTATTTAACAATATATGAATATTGTGTTTCTTACTATTATTGACCATTTAAATTGATACTAACTATTTTTCCTATTTTGAGTACAAATTTATTATACTAGTACAATGTTTGAACCACTTCAAAGTCTATAAGAGGAAATATTTTAAAAGTGTAGTTGTTTTGTTCAATGATCAAAATCATTTTTTTTATAAAGTATAGTGCAACAAAACAACAAATTTGGTTTATATCAATTATAATACGAAATATTAAGGAAAACTCACTTCAAACATTATTACAAATGTCTAGCATTTTTTCATTAAGTGTCTAAATGGTTCATATTAAATATAATACTAATTAGCTAAGTTCCATTATTGTTTTAATAGACCAAGTTTAAAAGATGTTGTTTTTAAGTGCATTATTGAAATTGATTATGCATATTTGATATGGTGAGAAGTCATGTTGGTCAAACAAAGATTTGGAAAATTAAATATTTTATGGCACTGTCATGTCATTTGTATCACCACATGATTACATTAAAATACTAAATAATATATAAAACTCCTCTGAAAATAATATGAAGAGAATATTTGATATACAACAAATATTGAAAAGTGTGTTCGAATGTATATTAAAAGATCCTTCAAAAAAGAAATACATTCATGAATAATCTAAAAATAATCTTAAGATATTCTCTCAAGTAGGTCGAGAACAAATTCTACACCATATTTATTTATCTTGGTCTTCTTGTGATGTTCTTTCTTTGGCAGCCATGTCCAAACTATCGTATTAATTGCAATAGAGCCAAGTTTTGTGTCATCAGGATCTGGTATCCAATATTTCTCCAAAAAATTTCCATTTTGTTTCCATGAAATAGGCTTCCACCACTCAACCTTTACATGAATATTCTCACTTTCATTATACCTAAAGATATTTGAGATGGATTTTTCCATCCATATCATCTCTCCTGCATCCTCATTTCATGATCTAACTAGAAATATCTTTCCTTTCTTTGGATTTAATGTTGGCTTTGGCTTGTTGCATTTGGGTCCAACATATATTGGTTCATCTATTGCATTATCAAAATCTTCATCCATAATACATGAGATTACATAGATTTCATTACGATCAACATAAAAAATATGCCTTGTTTAGGGCCAGAAATCTTCAAAAGATGAATAGCTTCCATCTATTATTCTATTATCATTATAGATTCCATATAATGTATCAAGAACTCTTTCGCAATACACTACTTTATTTTTCCATTCCTTTATAAAAATTGGTGAATCCTCATTTTTGGTAGTGTATTTCCACGTTTTTATGTATGATGTTATCCCTTCATTTAGTTCTTTGAAATAGGCATCATTATTTTTGGAAGCTAAGAAATATGGGTTCCTATGGGAATTATAGGTCGACATTCATCATCTATACTCCATAACTCAACTGGTTCTAACCACTCAATATCTCTAATGGATTCTTCGTACCTTTGTACTGGAATAACTGAGTACAACACATTGGAAGTATTGAACATTAAGATGTCCAACTAGTGCATTTTTTCCCTCCTTGATGTATCCATTCAGGAGACCTTTGAAGTGATAGACCTTGTCAATAAGTGTAGGTGGAAATACTTGTTTTTATTCAATTTTGCAATATGTATCCATAATTTCAGGTAAAGAATATATATCTTTACATTCTAGGTTGGAAGACTTTCTTCCATAGGTTCCATCTATGTCTTCATGGGTGTGCCCCAAAGGCAAGAATCAAACCTCAATAGTGATGAAGACACCAAGTGGAGTTAAAAGTAATAAAAACATGAAAAGGTAGCCATTCTTAAATGACTTGCTGCATTGTCCAACTGTAACAACAAATGTGGAGGAAGAGCTTTAAAATCAACATATTGACTCTTTTATCTTCCATGAGATATAAAATCATCCTTGTAAACTTGAAATTTTTAGTAAATATAGGTGTCAATTAATGCATTTGTAAGTGGGTTTTTTGAACTTCCACTCTCATAAAGTAGATCACCATACATATCAATTTGTGGGTCTTTATGGTCCCTTAAGCACTCTGCAAGGGATAAAATAGTAAATTGCAATCCCATATGTACAAATGGTAGGGAGAAATGACCAAAACCGCGTGTGTTATGCCCATGTGTTGGCATACCTATCAATGACTAACCTAAATTTGTTCCTACAATATATTTTTATTTAACACGTAGCCTTGGGATTGAAGTGTTTGGTTTATCCATTTTATCATGGATAATGCTCAAATACTCCTTTGGAAACTGATCTGACATAATTCTATGGGCATAGTAGAAATATATTCCACACATAACAATCTTGTTATGTTTGTTCAACCTACCTCGTGCCTTTTCTTCCATCTCGTTGTATTTGCTGACTTCGTTTGTCCTTTCAACACAATACATTCACTGCATTTACTGAAGTTGGTGCTCTTTTAAAATGCCACATCTCGAAACTTAGTATTCCATATATTGCTCATTGTTGACTGTGATATTGATGGGTAATTGAACTTTTGAACAGCCTCATTGATCTCTTTTAATAGATAATTTTGTGTGTAAGTCGAAGGAAGAAATATTAAAGGAGCATATTTTCCATCTTCTTCAACTAGACATGTTTCATTTGGTGAAAAAACTTAATTATCCATTACAATTTTCTGCAATATTTCTATTGTTGCCACGGTGTGTCCTCATGCATTGCATGTGTTCGTGTTACCATACATAGCTTTGATCTGTACATTTTAGAAATATTTTTGGTAGTTATATATGTTCTTTGAGGAATCTTATGTATATTATACCATGCTTTCTTACAAAGAATATTCCCATTAAATCTCCTACCCTTTACATTTACAGCAATAGGTGGTAGGCCATGGCCATGGCTCCTTGACATGACTGTGTTAGAAATGAGTGAATTCAAGACAAATTCCCTAATACCATTTTTATTTATTTATGGCATATCTCTTCTAGCACCTGCAATGGCCTTCCTATCCACATGTTGAAGGCAATATTTTATACAACATACATCTGCTGCCAAAAGTCGAATTTCTTTCTGTTCATTTATATTTTTTTGACATTTTGCAATTTTTGTTGTAGCCATAACTCCTTTATTCCTTTGATATGGACCTAATACATGCATATCAATTGATTTTATATCTTTTTCATTATAAAGTTTCTCATCCCATTTGTTTAAGGGATTTTTATCTTATATAACATCTCATAAGACCATTTCCTTGGGTGGCTCCTTGAACTTTTCCTTAACCCTTAAGATCACACCTTTGTTGTCAACCAATTATTTATTGGAAATCTATCAGGACAATGTATATACTTATCCCCAATTCTTCATATTTCACAATTTTCATCTATCTCTTCCAAAAAAACACCAAAGTCCATTTTACCTAGTGTTTCACCTTCAACAATGCCATCCTTGTGGACATTAACTAGCATTCCTTTGGTAACGCACATGCTTGTTCCCATGCATTCATGCGTAAGAGATATCTTTTTAAATATTAATTTAACCCTATCTTGGGGATTATTTATGGCATGATAATGACAATGAGGTTCCAAATCTGATGATGGCCAAATCTCATAAAATTCCACTGCACCCCCTACTGTATGCTCAAATTACGTTGGATGTGGTATAGCAACATCATATTTTAAAACCTTCTCAATTTTAACTACTATGAATCCTTTATTTACCATATTTCCAAGCATTTATGCCTAGCCTCTATATTGAATATGGCGCCCTCACTAACCTTCACTCCATGTTGCAGAATATCTACCTTTTCTCCAATAGAAAATGTAGAAGAAACATTTGTATTTACTAAAAAAAAAGTATTATCCTATCAATAATATTTGAACACATGCTTCAATATTTTGATTTACCTATGTCGTGGCTCAAATCCTTAATCTTCCATGGATGTATGTCCCCTTTATCAACATCCTCAATCAAATGTGGTTGAGTGACATCAATTATCAAAATTGAAACACAAAATGCATTAACTCTTTCTCTGACATAATAAGTTCTAGACTCTATAGATTCAGCCCTTCCTATCCCAATGACTTGATAATTAATAAGGAGATCAACATAGTCCCCTTTTTCTATATTTTCCATTATAGCTGGTACCAATTTTGTAACAACAATTAAACCATAAATTGTAGTTAAAATGTTGAACCATGTAAAGTGCCATTTTATATTTTCGCAAAAACAAACAACTTTCAAAAAGTAATATAGATGCAATAATTTAAATAGTTTGGCAGTCATATTGTATGTAATGAAACATTGTTCCCCATCATCTATTGCCTACTACCAAAAAGTAATTTACATGTAAATTACACAAAAAACATATATGAAGACCATGCAATTAGGGTTGTAGATAGTATCATATAATGAAAAATATAAGCTCATATCAAACCACCAAGTTCCTATTTAACTTCTAAATTTACACTTGTAGTCTTAGTGCATTTGTATGAATAATGATCATAAGAAATTTGTAGAAGTTGAAGAACCAAAACATGGTCCATTGTAAAATCTAAGAAATTCCAAGATTGATGCTACATAATATGTCTAAAAGCCCCATGAAAAGGACAAATTATCTTTTCACTTAGTGAGGATGTTTGATGTTTGAACTTGATAATCCAAAGCCAAACTAGAGGTTTTCTTCCAAATAAAATTTTAGAATGATAGCTACCAGATCATATCAAACCACCAAATTCCTATTTAACTTCAGAAATGACACTTGTAGTCTTAGTGCATCTGTATGAATAATGATCATACAAAATTTGTAGAAGTTGAAAAACCAAAACATGGTCCTTTGGAAAGTCTATGAAATTTTGAGATTGATGCTGCATAAGTTTTCTAAAAGCCCCATGAAAAGGATAAATTATATTCACTTAGTGAGGAAGTTTGATGTTTGAACTTGTAATCAAAAGGAAAACTAGAGGTTTTCTTCCAAATAAAAGTTTTTGTACTGTAAATACTAGATAATTCTCATTTTTATTGTAAAATAAAATAAATTTCATTTTACAAATAGTTTGTTCCAATGTTAGCAATCCCAACCTATACACATTCAAGGACATACTATTAAGCATGGATACAAAGGGATGTTAACTTTAGGTCAAAAAGTGTAGATTTGTGTTTTCCTAAATTTTTATGTTGACGAGGAAGGGTCTTATCTTATGCATCGAAACATTAGTGAAATTGTTTTTGGAAGTTCATAACTATACAAAAAATAGAGAGAAAAACAATACATGTTAAAAAATTATGCTTGATACTTTAAATTTCCATACATTTGCATTGGAAGAAAAATATAGTATACCTTGATAATACATTTATTCATAAAATTCAAAATTATACAAAGATCACATTATTCTCCATGGATCAAATAATTATGATTGGATTATTGTGTTTGTGCCAAAAGGAAAGCTATACCATTATCTTTCCTTCCAACTCAAGCACAAATGTAGTGCCAACAACAACATATATATGTATAAAATTCTTTTTCACTATCATTGATCTCCATAAATTGTTCCAAATTCAATAAAAGTGCACATCAAAATCTATAACTCTAACTATTGTGATGATTGAGACAATGTCACCCCTAGATAATTGGTCGCATAGGTGTAATGGTGTCTAGAAGAAAGCTAGTAATCACTAGATATCCTTCTTGCATAATCACAAATGCTCTGACAAGAATAATTTCATAGCACTAACCTTGTTTAGGGTGAAATCTTGACAGTTTTCCTTTTGGAACAAGAACAAAGAAATATAGTGCATTCTATAACTCATTCTAAGACAGATACAAGCACATTTCCAACAATAATGTTGCATTGCGAAAAATATTTAACGGATGCAAGATTTACTTCTATCACAAACGCAAACATATTTTCAACAATAACATTACAAGATGAAGGAAATTTAACACATTATAACCTTCCTTCTAGCATAACAACAAACACATTTCTAATAACACATTACATTATGATAGAGATATAATGTGTGCTAGCTTTCCTTCTATCACAAGTAGAATCCTATTTCTAAAAACAACATTGCACCTCAAATGAAAGCTAACAATGAATATCATTATTTCTACTACAAACATAAGCATATTGCTAGAAGAAACGTTACATGGTAAAATAAATCTAGCAAAAACACAAGCACACTACCAACAATAATTTTGTAAGGCATTTGAAATCCACCACATGATCTGCTTCTAGCATAAATAGAAGCATGTTACTCACAAAAACATTGCAAAGTAAAATAAATCTTACACATTCTAGGATTTCTTCTAGCACAAACAAAATCACATTTCCAAAAACAATATTTCAAGGTGGAAGATATCTAACCTATGCTTGATTTACTTCTAGCGCATTTCCAACAATAAAATTGTAGTGAAAACGAAATTCAATCCATGATATAATTCCTTCTCGCACAAGAAAAAGTATATTTCCAATAATATTGCATTGCAAAAGAAATACAATTCAGGTTATATTTCATTCTAGCACACATACTAGCATCTTGCCAACAACAATATTGCATTGCGAAACAAATCTATTGCATAATAGATTTTATTCTAGTACAAACATAAGCATGTTTCTAACACCAATATTGCATTGCAAAAAAAAAAATAGTGCATGCTAGAATTCCTCCCACCATACACAAACATATTGGCAACATCAATATTGTAGGGTAAATGAAATCTATATGATGCTAGATTTTCTTCTATCACAAACATAAGAATATTTCCAATCACAATATTGCAAGGTGAATTAGATATAACATGCTATTTGTACTTTTATCTCAAGAAAAATCCTGTCACCAATAACAACATTGCAAGGTGAATGAAATCTAACACAAGCTAGATTTCCTTCTCTCCTAAACAAAAGCCCATAACAATATTGTAGGGTGAAAGAAACATACTGCATATTAGATTTTCTTCTAGAATAAACAAGCATATTCTCAAAAATACCTTATGCAAGACAAAAGAAATCCAATGTGGTAGCTTTCCTTCTAGCACAAACAAAAACACATAACATTTTAGGGCTTAAGAATCTAGCGCATGCCATATTTGGTTATACCATGAACACAAACATATTACCAACAAAATTCTAGGGCAAAAGAAATATAACACATTCTAGATTTCCTTTTAGAGCAATCACAAGCACATTTCCAATAACATCATTGTGGTGAAGGAAATATGGCACATACTAGATTTCCTTCTAGCACAAACAACTGAATTGCCAACAAAAACATTGCAATGTGAAATAAATCTAGCATATACAAACACATTGTCAATAAGCTCATAAAAGGGTGAAAGAAATATAATGTATGCTATATTTCCTTCTAGCACAAACAAAAACAAATTACAACATTTCTAGATAAAAGAAATCTAGCACATGGTAGATTTACTTCTAGCGAAAACAAAATCATATTGTCAACAACCAAATTGAAGTGAAAAATAAATATACCGCGTGCTAGATTTGAAGCATGTTGGCAATAAAAACATTGTAAGGTGTTATATTTACACATACCACACGTGTTATATTTACGTGTTAGATTTACGCATAGCACAAACACAAGAACACAAAAGCATTGTAGGGTGAAAGAAATCTAGCATGTTAGATTTTTTTTCGGCATAAACAAAAGCTTATTGCCAACAACATAATTGCATGGAAAAATATATCTAGAACAACTTCTATCACAAACACAAGCGCATTTCCAGTAACAACATCACAAGGTAAAATAAATTTAATGTATGTTAGCTTTACATGTAGCACAAATACAAGCATACTACCAACAACAACATTTCATGCCAAAATAAACCTAGTGCATGTTATATTTCTTTCTAACAGAAACACCAACACATTGCCAAGGTGAAGGAAATCTAACACGTGCTAGATTTCCTGCTATAATAAATAACCAAATTGACAACAACAATATTGTAGAGCAAAAGAAATCTAGCACAACTTCTAACCCAAACATTTCTAATAACATTTCCAAGGTGAAGGAAATCTAACACATGCTAGATTTCCTCCTATCATAAATAACCATATAGACAACAACAATATTGCATAGAAAAAGAAATCTAGCATAGTTTCTAGCCCAAACACAAACATTTTTCCAATAACAATGTTGCAAGGTAATAGAAATTTAACGAGTGTTAGCTTTACATGTAGCACAAATAAAATCATAGTACCAACAACAAAATTGCATGCCAAAAGAAATATAGTGCATGCTATATTTCATTTTAACACTAGCACAAGCACAATGCCAGTAAGAACATTTCAAGGTGAAGGAAATCTAACACATGTTAGATTTCCTTCTATCATAAACAACCATATTACCAACAATAACATTGCATTGTGAAAAATCCTTCTATCATGTCAATAAAAATATCACAAGGTGGAGAAGATGTAAGGTGTGCTAGTGTTGGAAATATTGAGAGGGGGATTGAATCAATATTTCTTTACAATTTTTATATTATGCTAGTTAAAGTCACCGATTAAACCAAAACACAAGATGTGCAACAAGAAAATAATTTTATTAATGAATTCGAGGACTCTAAAAACCCAAGCTCCAACTTGTACAAAAAAGTGTTTAACTCCTTCAAGGCTTGAACCATGAATGAGGACTCTAATATTCAACTACAATTCCAAGCTCCAACCTTGTATGATGACTCCAATCCTCTATGGATCAAACCCTCTCTGTTTGCTTCAATACCTTCAGCTGACTTTAATATTTCTTCAAGCCTCCATCAAAAACTTCAAATACTTCTAAAAAATGTATCCAAGATAGGTTTGGAAAGTTCTCTCAAATCTACCTCTACAAAAACTTCATGTCTTCTTTAGCAAAAATTTTATGGTTGCACCAACAAAACATGTCTTCATGTGTTGATCTTCATTTATTCTCCAAGGATGACTGCTCCAACAAATAAAGTCTTTAATTATTGGTCTTCAACTATACTCCAAGGGTGATTTCCTATGTTATCACTCAGAAAAATAAATGAAACATCATTTTACAAAGTATTAGAGGTTTATGTGTCAAAGGTAGGGTCATAGAATTCATTTTTCATTACTTTGTTAAGGAAAAATTTAAATTTTTCTTATTATCTTATCCTAAGGTCCAAACCCACCCCCATTCAAATCTTTTCATTTCACATCAATCATTATTTCCTGACATTTTTCATTTCCCAAGCTTACAACTCTGAAAGGGTCATTTTAGCCAAGAATCCCTACTTTCATAGCGAATTACACTGGAAAATGCAATTTTCGCTACGAAACTTCTAATACTTTCGTAGCGAAACTGCTCATAAATACACTAAGAAAACTACAAAAGGAGGGATTCCTATTTTTCTTGTCAAAACAGGTGCTAGGTGTCAGTAAATGATTGAAAGGGATAGGGTAGCTCCCATTCAAGTTAGTTAGGTTTAAATCAAGTTATAATGGTCATGGTTGAAGTCATTATTACTATTTTAAGCATGTATGAGTCATCATTATGCCATGAGTTGTAATTGAACTTCAAAATCTCTCCCAATTGAGTCAATTGTCATTCTCTGCTCCCTCTTTGCATGTTATTTATCTCTGGAGAGCTATTTCACTGAGCCCAAGTTGTGGTTGGTATTTTCAAAATTTTGTAGGTATCACTGATCAAGTGAGGCAGAGAAGACATAAAGGTACCATGGATGCCAAGAGGAAGACCAACAAAGGTGGCCACTGTATAAGATATGAGCCATCAAGCATGAACCTGATAAATGAATACCGAATAGCTTCAGAAGTTTTTAGAAGAACAAGTGTTTGCATTTTTTCCAAAGATTGCAAGGATGCCATGTACAGGTTTCTAAAGAGTTTTCCCTAAATTTCAATGGGACAGCTGCAAAAGTGGGAATGTTGAACCTCACTATAACTCTAGAGACTATTGCAGCAGCACCAAGAATTCCAAGAGGAGAAGAACAATGGTTCAAAGGTTTTGAATTCAACATGCAGGAATGTAAAGAATTTATCAAGCCAAAACATATTGAGGTTGACCTTACAAATTCCATTCCAAGGAGCTACATGGAAGATAATTTCTCAAAGCTACTGCTTATCATTCAGAAATACTTCACTTGTGAAGGGAGGTATCATAAGTTCTATTCTTACCACTTCAATATTCTGTTACATTTTTTGGGTAATAAATTACTTAATCTACGTTTTTATTTATACAGAAGTTTATCAAAAATGGCAGATAAAGTTCAAGCTAAATTTGAAGGAAGTGAAACCTCACTTTTTCATCATGGTTTAATAAAGTTGCTGGTTTTAGATGATTTAAAAGGACTAGGCAGAGACTCATATTCTTTTATTTTTGTCAGTGGTTTTGAAGTGGATTCCATCACCCCTAAAAGAACTCCTAAACCTAGAGGTATATCATCACCTTCAGTGGCAGAAAAAAGGTGAGCCAGTAGGGGTAGAGCAAAGTGAACTAGTAATTATGGAAACAAAGCAATTGCAGAAACTTGATACACCTATTGTTTCACCTGCAAAACAAAAGTAAACTATCAGCAAGACTGCAGAAACAAGAGCCAATTGTGAGTAAACATGACATCAAAAGGATTAGAAGAAGCCAAACAATGGCTAAGGGAAATTTAGAAGACATTCTACATGCTATTGATATTGAAGTGACTCCCATAGTGTTACACAACATTTTGTCACCATCCCTGCAATCCCTATCCCACACATTGGAGGACCATTTATGTGACTAACAATAAGTTTCATGCCTTGCAAAGACTATAATTAAATTCCTTTCCATGAGGACAACATTCCTTTTGTTGAGAATTCCTTGAGCAGACCATCAGAAACACATGTTTTTGGGTTGGCGTTGGTAGACCTCTATGCCCTCGCACCAATGAGGAAGATTAACACTGGGCCCCACACCCATTGGAGCTCTCTCCTAGTGACATACATGCACCAAGATGTTTTCGGATTTTTTTTAAAAAATAGAGGCGAATTTTCCATGTTAACAACTTCGTGGGTGAGTCAGCCTGGGTGGTTCAACTGAATAACCACGACCACCCTCCTTTTGCCTCTTGTTTAGACCTTTTGGGGAAACATCCCAAAGGATAAGGTCTCCCTTCCACCATTGTAGGGATCCCAACCTCCTCCTCTCCCCATATAAATAAATATGTCTCCAATTGATACACTAGCTGAACAATTATAGCTAAAAAAATGAAGAGAATTGTTGAACATGTTGTTGGTGAGATAGAGAAGAAAGAGACCTTTGTCGAGAGAGAGCTTAGGCTTCTGTCATCACCTTGTCCCAATTCCCAAATGATCCTTCAAGATGTGCTTCAACTGAACCCACTAAAGCAGGCTACGACGTCAAGCCTTTGGTTGTAATCTCTTTCTTTCTATATATATATACATGACTAACGTCTGGTTCCCATCTTGTGTTAATGTAGTTTGTTTTACGCAATATGTTTAATCTTCCTTCACTGATTAGCTAGTTATGAATGCAATTATTGTCTTGTACATTGCTCTTGTCCTTTTATCTTTGTGCAGGAATCTATGTACCATTGCTGAAGGACCCCAACCTGTTGAGGCAAACATCAAGAGGCCTCCATTGCTATAGCTGCGACAATCGCGTTGGACTACAGGTAGGACAATCTACCCCAACCTATTTCATTCGTTAACTAGGAACCTACACATTAGCTTGTTTCCTTGTTTCTAGACCCACTCTAGGGCTAGATGGATTGTCTCTATCCATAGAGAGGATTTACCTACAGAACAATTTGGCGACTCAAATGGGGATCAGTCTGAGTTTGTCGTCTCGTTTTTCATTGGGAATTTTCCTTATCGAGTAGACTTTGGTCGTTTGATTACTTGTATGTATTTTTTGGCTTTCTTGACTATTTGGAATCCTCGTGTTCAACTCGAGAGTGTCAAGATTAACCTCTACTCACTGATTTTTCCCTTTTCCCATAGTTTTCCAGCTTGGTGCAGGTTTTCTTTGAACAATCGCGTCAATTGGCACATCTTTCTTTTGTTGCAGTACCGCCAACCCCTGTTTGGCATAGATTATTGCCTGAGAGTCACGTAGAATCTTGTAGGATTTGGTTTCACCTTCTTTCTGTGTTTTTGGTCAGTTGTGTTTGATTCTAGGTTGTTTCTTTGATTTAAAATTGGTCTTTTGGGCTTCTTCTAACTACTATAAGCTTGTCCTTCTTAGCTATTTTTCCATTGTCTCATTGGTGAAATTCACAACCCTAGGGTTTCTAGGTGTCTTTTGCTTACTAAGCCTTCTCATTGCAGTTCAAGTATTTTTTATTTTTGTTAGTTCGATTCCCTGATCAATTGTGTTGGGCTTTCTTGATCCTTTGTGTCTTGGTTTCTTGAATGATTACAATCGTTTTTGTTTTACTCTCGATTTCTTCACTTCGAGCATAGATCACATTGCTCGTTTGGGTAATTTTGAAAGATTTTTGTTTGTTTTAAAGAGTGCATCACTGGTTTGAGTATGTTTTTATGTCTGTATTGTTTTTGAATTATTCATTTTAAGATGTCTACATTCACAGTGCTCTAAACTAATGTTCACTTTTCTTTTTAATGTAATAGTGCATCATGTGCCTCGTTCATTTAAAAAAAAAAAAAACTGCATTCTTTTGTTTGCATAGAAAATGCAAACTTCTTTTGCATAACTAGCTCTTACTGAACTAGGAAAGAGTTTTTCATTTCTCGTGTGGTTGTACTAGATGCATTAATGGATTTCTTCTTATGATTTCATTGTTTGCTACTTTCTGAAAGATCTCTATCCTTCTCTTAGTTAGCATTCATCAAACGGAAAATGATGTTCTTTTGCATGTAGTGTGCATTTATGAATTCGAAACTCCATTTGGTAGGGCCTTGAAACTGAAACATTAATTCAAGATAAACTTTAAAATTTATTCAATCAATCTAAGGAAGCATTGAAACCTAACATGAATATTTTAGAGGTATAGGCTAGTGAAGTGTTCTGGCGTCATTAAACCTAGTAGTTTTCGTTCTCCGCCTGGAATTAGACAGTGCTAGTACAGACTTGTGCTCTTCATACCATCGTGTATATAAAGGGAGACCCTCATAGGTTGCAATCCTTTATCCATAGGAAGCCAAGTCTGCTGCCTTGTAACCATGATACACCGACCACAGTATTAGGGGAGAATACCTACATGTACTTCAAGTCCTTGGTCATTTCTCTTTCATTTGATCACCAAGGTGTATATGGCAGTTCACAGAAACTTGGTACAGCCTCTTGCTTAGATCACTTGAGTAGTCATTTTTATCTTTTCGTGACTCTCTAGAAAGGAAAATATCATTGAGCTCTTGTCCTTTCACGTGTGTTTCAACCTGAAAGTGATAGAGTCACCTTTTACCTATTTCTCAACTCTTAAAATATGAAACGGTAGAGTTTTGTTTCAGTGTCTTGAAATATTAACTGCCCACGAAATATTCCTGGCTAAAGTTATCTTCCTTAGCATTTTGTTTTACAGTTGTTTCCAATGGCAAGATTTCTGGAGTTTACCAACCAAGGAATCCCCTCTGAAGGGAATTATGGTCATTTTCCTTCTTTTGGGAATGTTGGTGCTCCTTATATGGCAGCATTATCCCTTCTAGGGTTAATTGTTGGTTTTCCTGTGTGGTTATTCTCCACCTCTATGGTCTTGAGTATTTCACCCTCTGTACAACCATCTCCTCCACCTGAACAACATCATGTTGATTCTAAGGTGGACCTCTCCCCTTATTCACCTATTTATTCATCCTCCTCTTCTACTTTTCCTAGTGACAGTCTAGATTCTAGTAACCAGGTACCTAAGAAGAAGAAGAAGAAGACGAAAAAGAAGAAATCAAATAAGAGAGAGGCCAAATCTACCGCTATTGCGCCTAACAAACCTTCCCTCAGTAAACCATCCAACCTTCCATGAAAAGTCAAATTCCCTTTCATGTTGTCCAAAGGTGACCACTTTATTTGATATTTCCCTAGCATTCCCAAGGTACTTGAAGCATGGTCTGGCGGCCGTCCACCATTTCCTTTGGCTTCCAGAAGTCATATTGGTCGCACATATTTGACTAGCAATGATAAGACTCATAAGAAACAAGGTAATATTACCAATCCCTGTAAGTTGTGTGAATGGAATCATCCCATTCACCTTTGTCTGTACATGGATGAAGCCACGAGAGTCTTGGACAACCCTACTATTTCTACACCCTGCCTTCTGATTGGTTACTAGAAGCTTTCTTCGAGTCCTCTGCTAGTTGATTCAACTATTGGTCAAGATTCATCATTGGTTGATCACATTCCCTGGGAAATTCAAATTCATGAATCCATTCCTTACTAACCATTGGTCATGGAATTCATCGATCTAAGCCCACCTATGGTTCATCAAGTCTTTTCCATCGATAGTGAATCTCATCCCCCTCACGTTCTTCTTGTTTCTTCAAATTCCTTGGACTTGGAGACAGATCCTCCCGTCCCTGTGATTCAAGATGTTCCTCTTTCTTTTCCCATGTCTATGATATAGGAGGATGCTCCTCTTACTCTAGTAACACCAGGGAATGACCATCTCAGTTCACTGGTACCCCCTCCAAGTAGTTTGGTCGCTTCCTTCGATTGGAGTCGATTTGCGGGTTACCGGCTTCCTTCTTATGTACCTTTTGAGATCACGTTACAGGCCTTTTATATGGTCATACTTAGCACGATTACAGATCAAGGCACGTATGTTAGCGTTCTATCTTCTACTACTTGGCAAGATTTTTTTTCTCCACCGCTTGTGCCTATAACGCAGAATCTGTTGGAATTTAATAGAGGAACCAGTTAACCATTAGGGATCCTTCCAAAGTTTCCTATTAATTTGGGAGGGAAAACCATCTATATAGACGTGATGGTGGTCCAAGGCCCTTTGGATATTAATTTCCTCTTGGGGCATGACTATGCTTATGCCATGGGCACACTTGTCTCTTCCCTCTTTTGTGTGATATATTTTCCACATGAAGGTTGGATCGTGACCATTGATCAGCTTTCATTCTTTGGTCTTGATCTAACATCTATTCTACTGTCATCTCCTCATGGTCCTTACCTGCCGGTGATATCTTCCCTGCCACACGTCAATTATGTGGCCACCTGTTCCATCTCTACATCCACTAATAATTCACTCAGCCAGGTAGTACGCAATGTGCTGTGGACATTGGATCCTACTTTCCAGAGTGTTTTTCTCCCAACAGATGAGAACTCTTTGACGCAATGACTCTTTGTATGTCTTGATCACCGGGTCAGAGAAGAGTTCATTTTCTTGTGTCAATCTCCTTACAAAATGAAACAACGATTTTGGAGCAAAGTTTGTTTTCTTGTGTCAAGCTGCTTAAAAAATGAAACAATCTTCTTTCGTAGCAGAGTTCGTTTTCTTGTGTCAAGCTCCCTAAAAATGAAACAAGCTTATTTTGGAATAGAAT
This sequence comes from Pinus albicaulis, assembly GCA_034641835.2. NCBI lineage: Eukaryota > Viridiplantae > Streptophyta > Pinopsida > Pinales > Pinaceae > Pinus > Pinus albicaulis. Next base: position 966,776,582 of record CM076570.1, on the reverse strand, counting down.
TCATTTTCTTGTGTCAAGCTCCTTAAAAAATGAATCAGGCTCTCATGAGGATAGTTATTTTATTGTGTCAACCTTGTTCCAAAAATGAAATAGGTTCCCCTTTCAATTCGAGCCTTTGATTAGATCTCATAAAATCCCAGTCGAGTCTTTATCTTGATCTCGTAATTTGAACCTTCATTCCATCCACCTGCTAGTAACTAGCAGTCTACTGCAGTGAATGCACTGAAGCTTGGGGGGAATGCAACTCGAATGGAGTCATCATGCTGGGGGCATGCAAACTTATTTCAAGCATAGTTTGTTTCTGTTTCAAGCTTGTGTAAAAATGAAACCAACTTCAAGCAGAGTTTCCTGATTTCAAGCTTGTGTAAAAATGAAACCATTCTTATGTTACCTCTCATGATTGCCATTTTATCAGCTTGTTTTTCCAGATGAGCCATGGTTTTCTTATTCCATCATTACCATCTTCTGGACCGACCATATGCCTTCACTTGGTTGTTTCACCCATTCCTAAGGAACCACTGCAATGAGTGGTCTTGTTAGCCGGCCTCGTAACCTTTACTTGTTCTGCGTAGTTCCACCATCACCAGAACCAGTTCGTACCCTTAATACCACTCATTCCTCCAGGAGGAGTCAACTTTTAGCTCTTTTTTAACTCTCAAAAATTGAAAATATTTTCAAGACTCTTGTCGTTTTGAACTTGTTAAAGGCTGCGAAACATCGTCTACCCAGTATACGTTTACGCCTTTTTCAGGCTAGGATAAACTAGTTACAAAAAAGTAATACCTTAGTCGAACATGGATAAGAGGTTCTGTTAGATATTATTTTCTACCTTTTCAGATCTGTGAGACTACCTATGAAAATGGACCTATTGGAGTTTCCTTTTCCAATTCTTTTCAAACTCTCTAAACATGAAAAGATGCCGAGTTCTTCCTTTATCAGACTCGTTAAAACTAAATGACATCGGAAATCGTCACCATGATGTACTTGAGTTCCTCCTTCCTAGGGCTCATAAAATGTACTAGGATGGATTTGTCCAAAGGAAAAACTTACATCACAAGAATATGCTATCCCCTTCAAGCTTTTTTTTCAAAAATAATTAGGGTACTTGGCAGAAATGGTGGGGGAAAATCGAATCAGTTCTTAGTCGTGTCGACAGTATATCGCTCTTGAACATGACCCTCATTTGCATTCGTGTCAGGTTGGGGACATCTCATTTTGTCAATTTTTCCTACATGATTTTCAGTAATATGTTTTTTCCTCTCATATGCTCTTTGCCACATCATCATGACCTAAGATCCGTTGATGTCAAATACTGACAAATCCAGAGTCATGTTGTTGATATGTTCAAGAGAAGTTTTCCTTTGCAGTTTTCAACCTCCCTCTGATCCTCTCTTTGGTCCTGATCCACTATCATCATGTTCCTCTATCTCGTGTCGATGATGAGGGAAACATTATGGCCCTCCTTCGACCGGGTCACTTCCTATTGACTTCAGCTCATTATCTAGGAAGTTGACCTAGAGACTTCTTTTCAGTACCTTGGAGCTTGCATGCATCAATGGCATGTTTTTCGCATTCGACGATAGGTCCACATCATTGGCCTTCAATTGAATGATTCTGTGGGTGTTTGACACCATATCACTGTCCACATTCCATGTATTTTACCTATTGTACCTTGAGAGCCATTGTCATTATTGGTGGTTTCTCTCGTGCCTGTTAACATCTTTCATCATTGGCTAGTAATCAGGTGATTTTCTTGCATGTTAGACTTGAGCTCACATATTCGCATGCTTGAATTTGTATTTGTTCGAGTTGACATGGAGTGCAAGACCATGGGTTTTGTCTGATAAGATCCAGGCTATAGGATATTGTGGTTTATCATGACTTATTTCATGAATCTTTTGATTGGATGGCTACGACCATAGCTAAGTCTATTTTTTGATCTTTACTGCTGGATGGTTGTGTCCATACCTCAGATCTTGGTATTTCTAAACTCTATTATGGATGGCTGTGTCCATGCCACATGTTCATGTATCAGAAATATCAGTTGTATTTTTACTTGTAGGTCTTCTGACATCAGTGTTTTGTTTGAACGCATTCTCATAAAGCATTTAACCCCTCCCTCTCTCCTAGACCTCATGCTTTAGGGGGCATATATTACACAACATTTTGTAACCATCCCTGCAATCCTCATTCCTCACATTGGAGGACCATTTCTATGACTAATAAGAAGTGTCATGCCTTGCAAAGACCATCATTACATCCCTTTCCATGAGGAAAACATTCCTTCTGTTGACAATTCCTTGAGCAGACCATCAGAAACACATGTTTTTGGGTTGGCACAGGTATAATGTTATGCCCTTGTGCCAATGCGAAAGATTAACACTGGGCCTCGTTCCCATTGGTGCTTTGTCCCACTAATCTACCCACACCAAGTTATTTTTGGAATTGTTTCTAAAAATAGAGGCAAATTTTCCATGTTAACAACTTTGTGGGTGAGTCAGCTTGGGTGGTTCGGCTGAATAACCATTACCACCCTCCTTTGGCCTCTTGTTTCCACCTTTTGGGGAAACCTCCCAAAGGATAAGGCCTCCCTTCCACCATTATAGGGATCCCAACCTTCTCCTCTCCCTCTATAAATAAATCTATCTCCAATTGATACACTAGCTGAATGATTATAGCTGAAAAGCTGAAGAGAAATGTTGAACATATTGTTGGTGAGATAGAGCAGAAAGAGACCTTTGTCGAGAGAGAGCTTAGGCTTGTGTCCTCATCCTAATTCCCCGACGATCCTTTGAGATGCGCTTCGACTGAACTCGCTAAATGAGGCTACCACGTTAAGGCTCCAGTTGTAATCTCTTTCTTTCTATTTATATATACATGACTAATGTCTGGTTCCCATCTTGTGTTAATGTGGTTTGTTTTACGCAATATGTTTAATCTTCCTTGACTGATTAGCTTGTTATGAATGCAATTATTGTCTTGTACGCTCCTCTTTTCCTTTGGTATTTGTGCAGGAATCTGAGTACCATTGCCAAAGGATCATGACCTGTCGAGGCAGAGATCAAGAAGCCTCCTCTGCTACAGCTCTGATAATTGCGTTAGATTACAATTAGGACAATCTATCCCAACCTATTTCATTCGTTAACTAGGAACCTACACATTAGCTTGTTCCCTTGTTTCTAGACCCCTCTAAGGCTATAGGGATCATCTCTGTCTGCAGAGAGGTTTTACCTACACAACACATAGTCGGGCTGAGGATATATATAAGGGAGGAAAGAAGCTCAAGAAAGCCAAATCAGCAAAAAAGTTAGAGTTTGAAGGTGAGCATGCAGGTTTTATGTTTCATTCTAGGAAGCCCATTACAAGACATGCAAGAAAACTCTTCGAAAGTAGTAAAGAAGCTCAGAGGGTCACTGACATTGTCCAGCCACCACCAAGTATCATTGACCTATCATCACCTGCAAAATAAGATACATTCGTCAATAAAAAGAAAGGACAGGAGAAAATTATTGAGAAAACAAACTTTGAGGTCCTTGAGGAACAGTTGAAATTAGAAAATCATGAAAGATCAATCATGAAGAAATATGCAAGGAAACATAATGTCCAGAAAGTGAAGTTTGAGAAAATGAAAAAGATTTGGGAAGAGCAGGTTGATAGTGTGTCAAAGACCTTAGATGATACACGACAACTAATCAAATGGACTGTACCATTGAGGAAAGAGGTGAAGCATGTTAGAAGATTGAAAGTGCACTTGAAACCTAGCAACAGAAAACTTAAGGACCAATTTAAAGACCTCCAAGAGCAGTCAGAATTGATCCATGAGGAGCTGGAGAAGAAGGGCTTAAAGATGACTGTAGTTGAGGAACACATAGCTCAATTCATCATTAATGAAGAAGAAACACCTCAAGGCTCCTAACTTGAGTTTTTTTATGATTTGATAGGTTAATGGAATTTTGAAAAAAAAACTTATACAGTCGGAAGGTAACTTTTTGAAACAAGGTCAAAATATGGAAATCACATAGTTTTCCATAGTTTCGTAGTGTTTCCTATGCTTGAAGCCAAGAAAACGCTACGAATATTTATGTAGTTATATTTTTCCCTTTAAAACCACTTTTTGTAGTTTTCAAGAGGGGATAATAGTGATGATGAATTTTGATGTCATGATGGACACTATGTAAGAGCAAAAAATAAAAATTTTTGAGTGAAGATGTCATTTTTTGGGTGCTACAAAAGCACACTACGAAACTGCCTTGTTTTCATAGCGAGTTGTCTTTGAAGGTTTCTGAGTAGTTTAAGAGAAATTTTGTACTGGTGAAGACATCAAATAGGTCAAGGGACCTTTCTAGCAATCATCCATGACTTGAAGACCATGAAATGGAGAAAACTCACTAGCTGAAGCTTTTTTTGAAGATAGGGTCCAGTTTTCCTGAAAAATAGGGTTTGTTTCCATATGTTGAGGAGGATACTTAAGATGTCAAGTAGTGATGAGCGATGACATAGCCCATTCAAACATGTGAAGAATTATTTGTCAAATTTGTAACTATTTTAAGAGATAAGGTAGTTTGATGTAATAAATAAGAGTTTGAGTCCTATTAGGAAAAGGACTATTTTAGAGTGTAGACGTCAGCTTCTCATTAAAGCACATGTTTTCCTGTTATGAAAGGTGTCATAGGGATAGTTAGATGAATATATCCAAGAAGCAGATCATCTCTAATGTAAGAAGGTCGATTAAAGGGCAGATTATCGAAATTGTAAAGGGTTGGAGAATTTTTGCACTATTGCAGCTTTATGTAATATGACTGATATCAGTAATACATATAGATTTTTCTTGATACACCCGAGGTTCTCATGGATTTTTTAGTGCTTTTATGATCTATATTTTTATGTGTACTACTTGTAGTGGATTTCATCTTTATTACTCAGAATTCATATGTGTATGCATTGACTTCCTTTATTGATGAAATGGTTGTGTTGCTCTATGTTCTATGTGTGATTTACCTTTGTTAAAAACTCTTATCTAGCTCAAATTCCATTTCAAGAGACCTTACCACTGAACCTACTAGTTTTTTGACTCCATAATCCCAATGGTTGTATACCTGTACTCTTTTCAACCTACATACCTCACCATCAAGTTATTTTTCAAATAGAGTTAGCCATCTAGTTTCATCATTATCTAATATCATAAACCCATTTGTGAGAGCCCTCTTAGACTGAAGAGGCTAAGCTTTAGTCACAAGATAGTTCGAAAAAATTACATAGATTTTTCTAATTAGCAGCCAATCAAGTCCAATTCTGTGATAACAGCCTCAACAAAAAAATCTTCAAGTTTTGGTCTTCAACTATGCTTCAAGAGTGACTATTGTTTCAACCAAGGTAAGAAGAATGCTCAATTAATTTCATGTTGAATACACTCTATTTTCAACTCAAAATATGATCAAAGTACGTTATAATTTTATCATTTGATGAAGATGCCTCCTAGGCTCTTCATGTGTGCTTTAAAGAATGTCCTTCGATATAAAGGTATTATTTTACTTTTGTTTCAAATATGGCTTGATATGTTGATCAAGCCTCTCAAGGTGTAATATTCCTAATGGATTAACAATGATAACAAAAACATGCAATAAACCCAACACAAATATTTTTTAGCAAATACCCATAAAACAGAAATGCTCACAACACACCAAAATGGGAAAATTTTACTATAAGATACTGTTGGAGTACAAGTCAAACTACATGCCTTAGGTGGATGTTTTATCAATTCCAAACTATTGCTGGAATTTTCCCACCAAAAATCTGCACTAGCCTTGTGATTTTTTCCCTGTTGGTTGTGTTGATACCTTGATTAGCCCCCTCCTAACTGTGAAAATTTATGATAATTACTTATGCAGAAACCCTACTATTAAATCACGATTTACTTCGCCTACTTATACAATTTATTAATCTTAAATGTTTAGTATTAACATCGAAGTAAACACTTTAATAGCCTACACAGATATAGATCTAAACTGAATACATGCATATAGACAAAGTGACACACAAGAATTTATGGACAACTATCCTTGAAAAAACCAAATGTGGGAAAATCTCTCTTCTAACTGCTGGAGGGTTTTTATTATTAAGTAGATTCTAAGTACAAAAAATCTAGGCACGATACTGGTTAACTAGAAAGAGAAAAAAATGCAGCAATAACTCTATTCTGAAGACGGAAAACTGGGCTGATTCACACCCTCAAACATGATTTATAGAACTCAGCTCTTTTTACTCTTCAGAAACCCCAATGTACCTATGAAACCCTTTGCGTTAGCTTTGATAGCCTATGTGTGCCTCTGCACTGCTCAAGAGAGGCTTGTTTAACCCTAGACTGGGTTACATTGTCCTTGTGTTGCCATAGTTGGGCCTGCGTAAGTCCAGATGGCCTCCTAGTGCCTTTGTGCTACACAATTGCTGCTCACTCTACACTTCTCTAATTACTGATTCTCTGCCTCTTACTAACTCTTGACCTTGGATTAGATCATCCTTCTTGCCAATACTACCTCTTGCTGTAGCTGAAACACTACTAGAAATTCTTAGCAAACAATGCCCTATAATTCCAGCTTAGTCTCAGTGCTCTACTTCCGTGTGTGTTCTCCAACTAACCCCAAGCCTTTCCTTTATACTTTTCTCATTCTGAAACCAACGACCGTGATCCATTCTTGAATCGATGGCTAAGATTAAAAGAAAGCTTGATCTGTGTGACTTAAGTCACTTCCATAACATGTTTAAATTAATTCGCTTTAATCTTTTAATTTTCCTAAGTCATATAAAGGGTCCTTATTAAAAATATTAATTAATTAATTATCTATTAAACTGGATGGAATTTATCAAATCCCTTTCTGGGTCTTGGAGATATCATGTACTCTAGTCCCTCCACACAATTTGGGAGCTAGAGCACATCTAGTAGTACCCTAACACTAAAAAATCTCAACATTAACTACTCATAAACTTTTGATAGATTAATCATGGAATCCTTTTCAAAAACCTAGAAAAACCCAAAAAGTGTTTGCATTGGTTTTGATGCTCTGAAAATGGCCCCAAATTCCTTGACCCTCCTCTAAGTGTAGAAAAACTAGAACTGTGACTAATGTTGGAATGAATGTCCCAAAATGGCTAGAAAATTCTTCTCAATTGCGATCCAAACCAACCCCAAGAAACCCAACTCTCAAAATCCTTTCACAAGCCACCCCATAATTGTGCATCCACAATGATTGAGCAATTTTTGGGTAGGATGAAATAGTTTCTCCTCTCGAAAATCAATTTCATGTTGTATGTTGAATTCTACCCTTTAAAATATTCCTCCTTTTTCCTATAATTGACCAAAAATTACTTCGACAATGCTACAACTCCCAACTCCAACTCTTCCTCCTCAACTCTATGTGTGGCCTCCTGAACTATGTCCTATTTGCCCAGAAACTGTACCACATGCATGGCCCTCTCTCCAACTCCTGAAAATTATGAAGAATTCTTCCTAGGGTGGTACTCAGAGTCCACCAAAGTAAGGTTGAGCTTCCTCCTTGGGAAACTCTTGTGTTGAACAACACTATGTAACTCTGCTAAACAACTAGAACAACACTTTGATTGTCAAATTATCAAAAGGCCTTAAATGTTGCTTCATCTCTCCTATTTATAATTTATGTTCATTTCCTCCATGTGGGTCCCTCACAAGGAAATTCAAACCTCTTCCCTTGGCCATACGATTTCTCTCTCCTCAAGGAGTGCATATTAGTTGGGGAGGTGGCCCCCACATTCCACTAAGGTAAACATTTCAACCCCCTTGTCCTATGTTTCCTCTCCGAAATTATCTTAGGCCCCCAAAATTAGGAAAATGGAAAACTTGTGGTATTATTGAAAAAAATATTTAGGAAGGGATATTACACTTCTCCTCTCCCAAATGTTGCTTATCCCCAAGCAACTGTAAAACTGGGTGTTGCAAACTCTATTTATTTTCCACATGGCATCCTGTAAATTTTGAGTTAACATGTTCTTATCTTATGTGACTTAAATCATTTTCCCATTAATCGATTAGCAATCTCATTAATAATAATTGTAACTAATGAAATAACATAAGTAATAAAAGCTAAAGATAAGCCAACACAGAAGACCACACGAATATGGCTCAATCCAGGGAAAATTCCCAAGATGGGGAAAACACTTATCAATTCTTCTTATCATTAATGTAAAATGATTAGTAGAGAGAGAATAAAATACTTCAAATTCAAATTAACTTTAAAATGAGAAGGTTTAATACCAATGCCATTAGACAATTTGATGGTTCCAACAAGGCTGCAAATCTGACGTTTGGTGTAGGCTACAAGGACTTGTGCCTTCTCTGCAATTCTAGTAGGACTTACTAGGGCATAAACAAAGTCAGAAAATACCCCATTCATAGCCTCAAATACCTTTACTAAACTCCATATTACCTTCAACCAGTCCCTTCCAATGATGGTAGCCCATAAGCCTTTTTCTAGGCTTCAAAATCGACTACACAAACTAATGATAAATAATTCCTCACTATGGCTTTCTTGTTGTAGGTTCTCGGCTTCCAGGATAGGGTTCTTAAGCCATTTAACCTAGCTGTTAGTGACCCAACATACTGTGGATGGATTCAAGGAGAATGACACCTTTACAACAATCCCAAACTTTCATCAAAATCACCCTTAACAAGTGCGTCTTCTATCTACTTGAACTCAGACCTGTGATGAAGATAAAATCCCCAATACAAATAATAAATGTGCCCACACCAATATCGTCCTCCATCCTATGGAAATCTACCCTTGAGGATGACTAAATTGAACCCAACCTTGCCTTCATCTCCTTCGCTAGAAATCACCTTCTTGTGCAACTACTTCAGAGATACGAATGAATATCAAAGTGGCTAGGATAGGTTATTTATATCATTCTTGGGTAGGCCGACTTGATTACTCAAGGAGGGAAATTCAAATTTTCAATTTTCAATTTTTCTTGCCTAAATAAGGTCATGCCTTATGAAATTTCATTTGAGTGAATGAATACTTTTCCTTATCCAAATTTAGTGATCTTTAGGTCAATTTAGATCCTCTCAAAAAGAGGAATACAATGCTGCAATCATCTCCCTCATAGGAGAATTCCAAAGTAGAATTTGGCTCTAGTTGTCAATTTTAACACATCCTCAACTAGCAAGTCTTTCCAATTTACGAAGTGCTCTCGGATGTCTCGGTTTCTTAGATTCCTCTCCCTGGTCTACAATATGGTCTTGGGTGTCAATATCAAGTGTCCCTCACCATCCAACAGAGGCAACTCATTTATTTTCGTAACTTGATTCCCCAATGCATTTTTGAGGAAATAGACATGAAATATGTTGTGAATTCTACTCTATGGGGGTAACTCCATCTCATAAAATACCTCTCAAACTCTCTTGATCACCATGTACAAACCATAGAAGTTTTGCTTGAGCTTATTTGCCCCTTTCTTCTTGAGTGAAGATTGTCAGAAAGGCTGCAAATGTAGGTATACCATGTCCCCTACCTTGACATGTCTCTCCACCCTATGCATATCAACGTACATCTTTTGTTGATTTTGTGCTACTTGCAAGTTATCCTTAAAAACCTTGAGAATCTCTTGGCTCTCTTTGACCCAATCCTTTGCCCCTGGGGCCTTGCTATCTCTAAATATAATTTCAGAAAAATAAAGTGCATCATAACCATAAGGTGCTTGAAAGGGAGACATACCAATCGACATGTGGTAAGTAGTGTAGTAGTAGAGTTGTCCCAGGTGTAGCCACTTCACACATGCCCTATGTTGTCACATGCCATAATTGTGCATGTAACCCTCCAACCATTTGTTCACCATCTTAGTCTACCCATCCATCTATGGTTAATAATTAGTCATGGGTATAAGCTCGCTCCCCAGTAGCCGAAAAAACTCTTGCTAGAAGGTCCCCATGAATCTACTGTCCTTGTCACTGACTATGTTCTTTAGGAGCCAATGCAATCGAAACACCTCCCAAAAGAACAACACGACCACCTGTGACATTGAATATCCTGATGGGATCACAAAGTAATGGGAAAATTTAGTTAATTGATAAACCACCACGTAGATTCAATCTCTCCCATGTATCGTCAAAATTCATGTGATCAATTCCATGGACACACTCTCCCACTTCCTCTCCGGAATGGGAAGAGACTATAATAGATCAGTCGAGTGTGACAACTCCATCTTGTTCCTCTGACACATTATGCACTCTTGCACATGCCTCAACACATCCCCCTTGATCCCATGACAAGAGAAACACTCACAGATGGTACAGTAAGTCTTGAGAAAACTCATATGTTCTACAAGAGGGTACTCCTGAGCTGCCTACATAACCTTCTCTCTAACTTGGGATCCCAACACTAAGTACATTCAGTCTTTGTAGTATTTCACATCATCCATCACTCAGAATCTGTCATCCCCATGTGTGTCATCTAGTATCTCACAAGCATGTTTGTCCTTGGAATACTCAACCAAGAGTTGGGTCATCTAATCATGTGCAATGTCAATCATAAAGAGTATTGGGGCCTTCGAGAAAGCACATATTCAACTATTTTGTGCTTTCCCTTTGCATACTTGATCTCAACGTCATAATCCTAGAGCTTACTCACCCACTTATGTTTCCTCTCCTGCAATGTATGCTGCTCTAGGAAGAACTGTTTCCCCACCAAGTATTGTCTATATTTGACCAAGGCTTGCAACACAACCAACATCTCCTTGTCATAAATGAATTCGGTAATGGGGTAGCAAATTTTTACTGTCAAAGGCTATGGGTTATCCTCTCTGCATCAACAGGATGTCCCTCACTTGAAGAATCACACTCCAATACAAACGACCAAGTGAAATTAGCCAAAGCCAAAATAGAATAGATGCTCATGACCTTCTTGTGATGCTCAAATGCCTCTTGTGCTACCTACATCCACTCAAAATCCCCCTTCTTCCATAAGTTCATGAGGGGTGCTACAAGATATGATAATCCTCTCACAAATATCTTGTGGTACATACAAATTCCCAGGAATCCCCTCAGCTCAGTCACATTCCTAGGTGTTGGCCAATCCAAAATTGCCCTAATATTCTCCCGGTGTACCTTTACTCCATCCTCTGGGCCAATCACATACCCAAGGTACAACATCTATGTCAATCCAAAATCACATTTGGACATGTTTTTATACAGTTGTTTCTCCTCTAGTATGTGAAGTACTACCTCCAAATGTTGAAGGTTCTCCTCCCATGTTCGGCTATAGATGAGTATGTCGTAAAAGAAGACAAGGAAAAAGTGCCGTAACTGCCCAGGAAATACATGGTTCATAGAAGACTAAATAAATAGGTCCAAACTCCATGTTTCACTGCTCATATGATTATGATTATGTTTTTTTTGGATTCCTTTTTCGGAGAGGTGCGAGATTGATCTAAATATCATCTTTTTTAGATGAGAAGAACATATATTTTGATTTTATTTTCCACACATATGCAAGGTCAGCTAGATTTGTAATGTTGGCTTGCAAGCCCAATAGATGTGTCACACACCCTCACTGATGGATATAAATTAGAGATACTTGGAGATAATTTTATCATCAACTCATCACACATTCTCTCTTTTGATATGATAGGTCCGATCGTCATTTCGAGGCCTCTTTCTCTCACACTTGCAGAGCTCAAGCTGGGAAAAGGTACGGATTGTTTTAGGGTTGTTTTGCTGGTGCATTGACCAGTGTTTACCGTGGTAAAAACTTAGAGTTTTGACCTCCAATAAGTGCAGAAATTCTAATCTCTTGAGGTAGCATTATAGAGCACAAATATCGAGGAAAATAGAGATCGTTGACTAAAGCCCTAATCTGCAGCGTTGACCAACGTTGAATTTTTGCATTCACTTTTTATGTTGACCAATGTTGACTTTTTGGAGCTATCTTGAAGGGGTGTATGTGACACTTGGGGATTGACTGATCTGATGTTGAGAAAGACTTTTCTGGCTGGTGCATCTCGTTGACTGTTGTAACACACACTACTCTCTATCTTTGATGGGCAAAAAAAACTGTAAATTCTAATATATATTATTGGCTTGTCTTCTGTTGATCTATTATTATGTTCTATCAAAATTTTACCTAAATTGTATCGTGCCTATAAGAAATATTTAAGTAAAACTGCATTAAGCATAGAACATACCATGTATATATAAATTTATCACCTTGATAAAGTAGAAAAACACCAAAATACCAATTCTTTGGCAAGTTTTGGGGAAGCTAGGAAAAGAAACCCATTTTTGGGGCTTGGTGTGAATTTTACTCAATTAAGGAGAGAATCCCCTCAAGGAAATCTATAAATACAAAAGGAATGAATTCATTTGGATCATCATTGGATTGGAACAATTATCTCCGTTTTCATTGAGCCCTAGGCTCTAAGGGCTTGAAGACCCCTTTCCCCTATTGATTTTAGTGGTGAAATATTGCACCCTAGGTCATAAAATTCTTTCTATTTTTTTATCTTTATTATCTTGTTCTAGCACAGGAATTTCTTTACATAGGGAAGAAAAAGATAGATTAGTGGAAGGATATGAAGTGAAGCAAATCAACCTACAACTAGACAAAATTTTCCCAGGGCATATTTTTAGTCCATCTCGAGGCAACTAAAGCTTCCCATATTGTAGACAGAAGCTTGAGGAACTCCAAAGTCATTTGAGGTATAGAAACTTGGATTTTCTCCTGTGATAGAGTGACAAGGTTGAAACATTCAATGGAAAAAAAATGAGGTCTGAGGAAGACCACTGAATCACTCTATGGTCTAAGATTTATGAAGTGCGAATATACTTATGAACTTGGAATAGTACAAAGCCTTTGAAAACATAACCAAAGCCTTCCAACATATATGATTTGTCTTGAAACTTTTCAGTTAAGATCCTGAGGTATATGCAGAAGTTTTTACAGAGGGAGTTCATAGGTCCTTAAAATCAGCATTTTCCTTCCTGCAATAGACTAGGATTTGAGGGTATTTCATTCAGTCTATTAGTTGTCAAAAATCAGGATAAAATCATAGATTGATAGATGTATAACTAATTATTGGATTACCTTTCTATGGATTCATTGTCTTTACTTGAAGAAGTGACATTGTGGATGAATTAAAAATGCTACAGGGGTTGATGAGTAAGCATTGGTAATTGATGAGAATCTGTCTATTAAAAGAATTGTTGGTTTTGTCATTGATTGAAAGAAGAAATGTCAATGGAAACCTTAGATCCCTGAAATCATAGATTTATAATTAAGTGGAAAACAATAATATTTAGTTGAATTTGTGTTGGACTGTTGAATCTCTAGATATGGTATGAAATATTATACTATATTTATTATTAATGAATTATCATTCAAGATTATTAAAACTATAATGTTGCTCAATTGCATGGTTACTACCTATTTCATGGTCTAATAATGGAAACAATTCTGATGGAGACTATGGTTCTTCAAGAAACCCTAAATACAATGGTTCTGCTACCAGCTTGGAGGGTGGTTGAAGACAGAACAATTTCAAATTTTTTTTGGCAAGGAATATGTAAAGTTGTGGCAAAAATTAGAAGAAAAAAAAGAGGAAACTAGTAGAATATTGCAAGAAGGGAGCGAAATGGCCCTTACAAGGTTAGAAATATTTAACAAAAAGGTTGTCATATCTAAGGAAAATGAAAAATAGCAATCCCTAGAACTCGATGATAAGAGCACACAACAAAAAAGTAGGTATATGGAACGTTTTTTTGGCTAGATGCAAGAAATTCATATCAAATTATATTGATGATAAGCCCAGGCCTGTAAAATAAATCCATGGCGAGTGGTAATATTACTAAAGATAAAATAAGTTGGCTAAATCTAAGGGAACAAGATGGACTCCTTAAGGAAAGGGACAATTGTTGTGATAGCAATATCATCCAAATTTCAGATATGCTAAATACAAATGTAGAGGATGAAAGTATTCCTGATATAGGAGAAGGTAAAGACAATAATACCCCCTTTGATAACGTGATGAAAATCCTCCATCTAGAGAGTTTCCCCTTGAAAACGACTCAAAAACAAAGGTACATTCTAATCTTTGGTTGTGGCTATACAAGAAGCGGAAAAGTGCCTACGAGGATCTAGCAAGAGAAGAAAGGAAGCATGCAGGTGATTTGAAAATATTTGCTTCAAACACTAAGTATTGAGTAGGGACAAAACATGGTCAAAAAGCGCAATTTACAAAGGTGGTTTTTGATGATTTTGATCGTGCTTGTGTTAAAATGGATAAGGAAAATTTTGAAATAGAAATTAAGAATTGTAAGAACATGGAAGAAGTTGCACAACCACCTACATTATTGAAGGATAATCTATCACACAAAGAAAAATGTCCAAATGGACAAATAAGAAGTGAAGGTAGCAGATGTATATCTACTTGATGACCTTTCATCATTATCCCAAAATCATGTGGATCAAATTTTAATTCACAGAGGTGTCCGAGTTACATGAAAAATGTGGAACAAGTTTTTACATCTTTTGAATGTTAGAAGAATGCAGAAAGAATAATGAAAAAATGGAGGGGAGAAAAATCACCTATTTGTAGCCAATATCTTAAGACACATGTAAGGTGGCAAGGGACAAGAAATAAAATAATTCTTAGGAAATATTATGTGAAGCTTCCTAGGAATACTAGAAAATTTCTAGGATTAGATGAATAAAAACTGGTGATAGAGGAGGAAGAATGCCTAGTGTCTACTTTCACTAGTTCTGAAGGACAAGCTTGTGAATTGATAAACAAAGCTGGTGGAAATATAGAATCTCTTCTTGAGAGTGTTGTTAATGATTTTTGGTCCAAAAAAGATACTCAGTTGGATAGAAAATCACAGAGATATATGCACACTCACGATCAACATAATATGGCGCATTTTTCATATGATCTCCATCTAGATCCATTTCATAAAAATGAATCATTTTTACATTCGAAATTGAGGAAACAATCAAAATTTCCTCCAAAAACTTGTTGTCATTCTTTGAAAATTCCCTGGGAAGTGATTTTGAACAAGATTTACATTTTATGGGGAGATATGCATAGAAAAGTTAAAATAAATGAGACAATTATTAAGAAGGAATGCCCATTTGTCTATCAAACAATTCGGTTTGGAAAATTTTCATATATAATTGGTGATCTTCCTACTAGAGATTAGTATATTCACTTAGCATAGATCATATAAATGGCCTATCTAGGATGAAAGGTTTTAATGCCTTTATGCAAGAGGATAAGATTATTTCTAAGCTTGACATATATTTTCGGGTTGGTTCAAACACTCCACTTGTTTTGGTGGATACCCCGACACATGTTATTGATGGAGGAACTTTAACTCTTAGATCTGAAGCAGTCACTGGTAGCCCTATTGTATGTGCCAAGTACATTAGAAAGGGCATTATTTTCCTTGATTTTCCTCTTGTACTATAACTTCAGTTGAAATTATTTGAATATGATTTCCTACGAGATACAATGATCTAGATAAATGACCAATATGAATTTCCTCTTCAAGTTGACTTGGACAGGGACAACGATGAATATATTTCTCCAAATGCAGGTGACTTGTTGAAGCTGGTGGATGTATCTTCTGATGAAACACATTACCAACTACATATGGTGAACTGTGGGCTCCTCTTAGAAAGCACTATTTAAAGATAGTGGAGTTATTAGAGCACTTCCATTATTATTTGTAGATAATATTTTTTCAAGAATTTATCAAGTAAATTGTAGACCTCTCTTTATGGTAGGGCATACCTCACTAATCACAAAAAAGACAAAAGCTTCATAGTACTACACATATATTGTCCAATAGTTTGTTGCCTCTCCAACTAGAAAACCAAGCATATGTAATATACCTAGATAGACTCCCCAAAAAAGTCACCATTTATTATGTTGTCCCCCAGGTTGTTCCCCCCTTTCACTAGGGTTTCAGTGATGAGGCATAATGTGTAGGAGCACTTTCCTATGCCACTCTAGATTTTTGGAGCTAGTCCTCAGGCTTGGGGGTACCCTCAAGTATCCTAAAGTTATTTGTACCAGCTTGTCACACTAGAATTTTTTTTCCCATTAAGCTCTTACTATATTTATTGCAGAGATAAGTGGTGCATGAAAAAATCCCTACAACTATGATGATTTATTAATTTCTTTATAAGTGTTAAAAGGGAGATATTACTTAAAAATTGCTGATGGTAAATTTCATTAACCCAAAGAAGAAGGGAATGTTAATCATGATTCCATTTTCACAATACATACTGTAAAAAAATGATCATCCTTCATAATAACAAGAAACTCATCACTTTCTCATTTAACATCGAAAATCAAATGGGAAAGACAAGCATAGATCCATTTATTCATTCAAAATAAAATATAAGATAGAAAATGGAAGAACACATGAATAATTCACTTGATTATTTTGATTTCACTAGTGAAAATATCCCTTGGTCCTAATTAGACAAGAAAATCCACAATTCTTTGAATTACAATGAGGGCACTGGATGGGGACTAAAAAAATATCAGTCTTAGGCCTCTATTGCTTATTTCCCAAAATTTGGAGCTTACATATGAGTTGACGTGAAGAGGAGAACAATAATTGATAGAATATAGAATTAATATGATAGATCCTCCCATCACAGGGTCAATGAAACAATACAAAATGATAGGATTTCTTCTCTCAAAAGTTTAGCATCCTGTTGGTATCCAAATTCCTGATCCTTTTTTGTAATGTTGAGGGTAACTTCTATAGACTTTCAATATCTTGACACTTCTATTTATTGGTTCAATCCCTCTTAGGGATTAACCCTTAATTAAAGGCTACCACTCATAAATAATCTCTACAAAATGAGGGGGTAATGTCAGATTGCAACTGAAAATAATTGTGGATGGGTTTGTTATCCTTCCCTTTCTAGTACCAATTTTCTTTTTCAGTTTTGGAAGGTGGTCTCAGATGCGATGAATCTATGGTTGAGGGTGGGTAGGAAGGTGGCTACTATCCAAGGAACATCTGAGTGAGAGGAGAGACTTCCAAAGGTGCACCTTATTTGAGGTCCCTCCTAGAAAAGGAATATACGAGGTAGATGCGTTTTCACCCTTCCTCCTTATATATCTTTCCATCTCTTAAAATCCTAAATCACATGTACAACTCTTCTGATCAATGCGGCATGGAGAGTAGAGAAAGTGCTTTGTGAGGGCTGAGATGGAAATTGATAGATGTATTTGATTTAAAACCTCCAGGGATGAGGTAATGGTCCCTTTTTATATCACATTTTCTAATCTACCCAAAACTACCTTTAGTAACCCATTATATTTATTTGAATAGTGTAGTGTTAATTAATAATACCATGCGAATAAATGACCATGACCTATCATAGTTCCCATGTAACCCATGTCATCGTTAATATTCTTTTCTACTGTGGCAACCCTCCTGTCAATGATATTCCCACTTTTTCATTTGTTAACATAGGTATTAACATCCATAGATACCAACATTTGATTGTTGACTCCCAATAATTCTAGCGCCTGAGCTGGTATCTTATTAAGGACTCGACTGATCATTTATACCATTTCATCCCCGTGCTCAACTTCCCTTTTTGTCTTACTCGTAAATATCATTCCTTGCTTGTGGAGACCGTCAAACTCTAGGTAGTACTGTAAGTGTTGTCTAAACTTAGGAGTCCCATTGAATACATAATCCAAAATGGGGCCCTTTATGGATTTCATGGTCACTTGTAGTATATCATTTTCGAAGGCTTCCTTGTACCTTGTTTTCCAAACATCCGTCCTCTCCACTAGTACTATTGAATGATTTTTCTCTTCATGCCACTTATTTTGTGCTTATTCTAGATTTTTGCTTTTCTTTTTATATCTTCTTTTCTCTTGTTTGCCAAGTTGTTGAAAATTTCCATGGAGCCTTAGCTTAGCCAGTTCCATGGACACTAGAGTGAAATTTGTTTTGAGGGTGTCTTAAGATAGAGAGTTCCCTGCCATATATTAGTGAAAGCCATTATTTAGAAGTACCCCAATTCACTAAGTATTATTTTAGTTTGTATCGTAAGTACTACTAGACTTTAGTGGACTATATTTAGGCTCCAAGGAAATCATAATGAATTCATTTCCAGAAATGCGCACATCAATCACATCTCAATTCCAAAGACTCTCACAGACCATGGAGCAACTATTAATGTAATGACTAAAGACACAATGTTGAATTTGAACCTTCAGAAATCTATGAGGCACATTACTACAATATTAGAGCTAGTTGAAAGTTAGACAATATACCTAGAAGGAATTTTGGAGGATATCCCTGTCTCCATTGATTCATTGGAATATCCATGCAGATTTTCTTATCCTAGATATGAAAAGCAGACTCATTGGTTGCCCATTTATTTTGGGAAGGCCTTGGATGGCCACATCAGATGCATATATCAGCTACAGATAAGGGAACATGATCATTGCAAACGGTTCCTCAACCAAATAGCTCACACTCTATCCTCCTGCCAAGCGATCCATTTATATAGAGAGTACTTTGTGGCTAGATGAAGAAGGTGATGATCCAATCCTTCATATCTTAACCATTGATAAGTATATTTCATTCAAGGAACAAGAATTGGATGTGCTGCTTTCAAATTTTATGCATAATTTTTATGACAACCCCTTTCTACTTTATATTAGGGATGGTTTCCTTTTGCATGAATGGGAAATAATAGGTGTATTGATGAAAGAGCCTGTGTGGACATAGTTATTTGCAATAGAGGAAGGTCGGCCCTATATTAAGGCTATAGAAATTGCACCTAAAAAGACACATAAAATCAACAATAAGTTGACTGCTACCCAGGAACAACAGTTGCTTTAAGTTTGACAAAAGAACAATTCAGCCTTTGCTTGTAGTTATTCAGATATGAAGGGGATCCATCTTTACATTTGTAAGCACCATATTGACATCAAGGAAGGAATCTTACCTATACAAAATATGCCTTAGGATATTTGTTTTTTGGTCACTATCTAATGAATTGTCTGTACTTCTGGGCATTACTCAAGCATATGACTAAGTGCGTATTCATTTAAGGCTATGTAGGCCTACTCCAGGGGTAAAAAAAATCATGTGGAAAATCAGAGACAAGGTGAGATAGGTGATCAAGATCAACTGAGATAGAGAAAGGTTCCTGACATTTGGGATCATGTCATCTGCATTTTCCAAGAGCATGGAGCATCTCATGCAAGTTTATACTCACTACGTTGGTGTATTTGGGGCTCGCCTAAGCTACGATAGAAGCCTCGAGTGCCTTTTTGGCCCTCAATAGATACAACAAACATTGAGTCAAGTTTCTATTTTCATCTTGGTTACTAGCCTTCTTCTTGTCATCTGTGTTGACGACATTTCTTTTAAGAACTCCCAATCAAAAAAAAAAAACAAACTGGTAGCTGACCAAGTGAGTCCTAGCGAGTTGCCATGAGTTTTTGCTTGGATTTGAAGGACGATTTGTCAGATTCGGGGTAGCATGGTGGAGATCCGACACTTGAACCCAAATTGATCTACTGTCAAGGCCCTTGGTGAGGTGATGGAGCCTCACATGTGCCCACCAATTGAAGGCTAGGGTTATATATCATGCGTCCATAATATTATATTTATCATTTTGGACATTATTTTTTCCATTTACAATATTAAGCGTCGGAATAGATACAATCCTAAGAATCAGAATAGTAACACAATTTTTGAAAGGTTCAAAATGTCAGACTTGTGACGAAAGTTTCACAATGTCAAACGCGCGATGAAAGGTTCAGACGTCAGATTTGCGACTAAAGGTTCAAAACGTCGGAATTCCGATGAAATTCTCAAAAAGTCAAAATTTCAACGACATGATAAAAACGTCAAAATTGTGATGAATTTTCAAAATTTTGGAAGTGAGGCAATGAATTGGAAACATTGGAATAGTGACAACAACTTGGAAACATCATAAGAGTGACGAAAACTTGGAAACGTCAGAATTGTGACACTACGAAAAAAAATCAGAATTAGTATCGCTCTACTGATAGTTATTAGAAGTGTCGAAATTGTGATGGGGCAAGAAATGATGTTTTTACCCACCTCAAAGTGTCGCTCTTGGGATGCCTATGTGTTGCAAGAGCGACATTTTGGCCATTGGAAATTGGGCCAAATGTGCTAGTGAATGGTTTGAATAAGATTGTCAAATTATGTCAAAGGAATTAGCTTGTGAATTGTAAAGTGTTTCAAGAGCTCATATGGTGGATTTATACATGTGTGAATTAAATGAATACATATTAGTAGCATAAATTGGGTTGAATTTACTCGTGTAAAGATGTAGATGAAAGTTTGTATTCCATGTGCTTGAAAAAAGTGGTAAATGAGACATTAAAGATCTAATTGTTTGTTGTTTTAAGGAATTGTATTCTTGAGCATTTTGGATGTGACTCAACCCAATGTCAAGGGATTCAGTGCCTTTAGGATATGTAACCCCCCATTTGATTCCAAATACACACTTTTGAGAACCCAAATCATAAAAATGGGCGATTTTGTAGATTACTTGTGCCAACTATGTGTTTGTTCTTGCGTTTTTGGTGAAGGATTAAGATGATTTAGTTTATATTTTAAAATTACAATATTTGAAGTTTTAATATATGAATTTTATGAGTTAAATAAGTTGAGTAAGAATCTTATATTCATGTTTCTAATGGTTGTCAAAATTTTCTTAAGAGGTGATTGGCACCAAGTGTTTGACAAAATGCCTCAATGGATGTATATTGTATGCCTGCAAAATGTTTTTCATAATACTTCATTGGTTGTAGCTAATTACATTTACGAGTTGTCTGTAAAAAAATTCGTAACTGAAATCAGGATTTGTAACCAATATGTTTCTGGAATGTCTTAATGAATATGTGTGATAGTCCCATTGAGTTAAAATTCATGCTGATAAAGTCAAATTTGGTTATGTGAATTGTTGTAATGTCAACCTACATATTAATTCATAATTATTGTATACCACTCCTATAGAAGCTAAATCCTCCTGTTAAGTAAATAATTTATAATAATGTTATTTACAATAAAATAAAATTAGTCACTTTTGAACACATTTAATTCCAACAGAAGTAACAATTAGCTTTGTTGGAAATTGTGGCTCGTAAATTTTGATATTTATTCATCCCACTATATAATTTTTCATTTAAATATAATTTTTTAGCTTAAGGATCAAGTGAAGGTTGTCATTTGGTAGTTTTTCTTTGGGTTTTGAGTGAGATGTTCGCTTTAGGCTTGTCTTGGGATTTGGAAACAAAAAAAAATCACATTTTGAGTCTTAGTGTTTAATATTTCTCTATAATATTCATGGTTCGTAATGTGGGAAATTACATATTATATCAGAGCTAGGTACAACATTAGGGACTAATGGGTTAGCATGCTTGCTCGTAGGTTCATGACATATGAATGTTGATTTTGTATTCAGATTGAATTATTGTGTATGTTGACTTGGAAGCATATTGATTGGATAAGGGATATTATTATTACTATATCATTTAGATACTCATGAAATAAAAATAATGATTTCTTATATTCTTTTATATTTTTATTATGAAAAAATATTTGAAATATGTTAAAGGACTTAAAGATATATTGGGAAAGGATGTGTTTGAGAATTTGGGGCTAAACCCAAGCATGTGAATGGATTAATTGTGAATGGGTGAGTGAGATATGGAGAGCGCATACCCAGTTTTATATATGTTTAATGCATCATTATAAATATGATATGGGCCTACTAGACATCTTTACTAGTTGAAATTGTGTCTACTAAGAAACAAAATGGCCTAATCTAAACTATAATATGATGACCTTGGTGTGTATGCTTTGGGAATGTGTAACAAGTGTAAGGCTAACATTAAACTAATATTTTGAGGGAGTTCATCATGTTAATTTTTACTCTTCTATTATCTACACTAATGGAATCTTAACAAAATCTACCTTCAAGGATGTCACTTTTAACTGTGAATGTAGATTCATGAGTAATGTATGTGCATTAATTTGGTGTGTTAAAATATGATTTGGGAATACATTATTAACAATTAAGAATTGAATTCCTCTGATTTCCTTGATATGTTTTGTGTAGTTTGGGTTGACATTATATGTCAAATAAATTTAAATTAATCAAATACTAGGTTGTTGTATGATCTTCCTAATAAACAAAATGCTTAAATAAGTGGTGCATGGAGGGTTGTGGAAGCCATTTTAAGGAACACTTGAAGGTTAGGTTTTCCTTAAGTTATGTATGGGTTTGGAATCCATATTATCATATATCTATGAGCTAATGTACTAGTGTATAATCCATACTAGCATATATCTATCAGGGAAGGTTTGGGTGTGGAATGAATACTAACATATATCTATCACCTAAGTAACTCTTTTGGTTATATTGAAAAAATTATTTTGATGAAATCACATAGACACGATTAAGGAAGATTTATTATGTGTAACTAAATTTAAATTGATAGAGGTTCATAACATGAATTTTCTTGCAATTTAAATCCATGATTTTCATTTTATTACAAATGAAGATAATAAGATTGGTATAGTGAACACCATTAGGTGGTCTAAGATGTTTGAAATAACTAATTCTGATATATAGAATCAAGTGTGAACTAGGTATCTATCCTCTACTATTGTAATTTTTTTGTATGTGTTGGATTTAAGTAGAACTATAATTATTTCAAATTATTGAAATGGAGAAAAAAATTGTTGTGATAATTTGATGGAATATCTTTTCTATTGGGTTAAGACAAATTAGATCTAGGAAATATATAATAGTCTCCTTAATAATTTATAAATTGCATATTGGTTTAATTCTATTTATACTAAATTAATTAGAGAAATTATGATGATTGAAATCATGAACAACTCTAAAATATTGTTAGCTAGGTGATCGAGCCAAAATTCATATTGTTTATGAAATTTATCAATTGTTTTCTGCAAATTTTATTAACTTGTAAATTGTTAAGATAATAAATGTTTAGAAGATAAACATGTTTTTTTGTGAGAACATTGTTTTATTTGAAATTAAGTGAAAAATTTATCTGATTAATGAAAATATTGTTTGATTTCTTGTTTTACAAGAATATGTGCATGTGACATGTTTTGACAGAGAAATTTAGGAGAGTAAGATCGCATTTTGATGCATTGGAATTTTTGCATGATTTAGAAACCTAATATAACTTTATTGTATTTGGAATGGAAAATATTTTTGTAATTAGAAATTTGTGCTTCAATGTTTAGGTGTACGAGTATTACTTAGTCATACGAAAGGTTGTAATCTTTTGGGATATTGGTAATTCTCCTTTAAAAAAGGGGGGAGGGCTTAGATTTTGGCTAGAAATTCCCTTTTGATAGTCTAAATCTTATTTGAATTCAATAAGATTCTTCGGATTTTGAGAAATGTATGGTTTTCAGATTTTTTTTTTTTTGTTGAAAAGAAAAGAATTGAATAATTATTGAATAGAGATCATGCACAATTTTATATTTGGAAAACAACTTGACTTATAGTTATCAAGTTAGATTCAATAATATATATATTGTATTTGCATAATTATTAGAGTTGTTCTTGATTATAAGTTGCTTTCAAAAAGATATCATTAATTTTCTTTCGGAATGGAAATCTTGTAACATAGTCATTCACAATTGATTCTCAAGTGAATAATAATGAATATTATGGGAACTAAATGAATGGTCTATATACATAAGTGGGTCAATGAGGATTGCATGGAACCTTATCTTTTTAGCTAAAAAGACAAATGATGTCTTGAACCACAAATTGTGATTTTTGCTAAAGAGTAAAAATTTAGTAAAAATTGTAGGTACATTTTAAATATTTTGATTGCAAGGATTTCTTATGAAATG
Organism: Pinus albicaulis; assembly: GCA_034641835.2. NCBI lineage: Eukaryota > Viridiplantae > Streptophyta > Pinopsida > Pinales > Pinaceae > Pinus > Pinus albicaulis. Next base: position 966,752,635 of record CM076570.1, on the reverse strand, counting down.
ATAAGGCGAAACTTGGATTGAGAATAGATAAATCAGGTGGGATGTAAGAGTGGGGTTTATATACAACATTATGTTTTGTTTTGTAGTTTCACTGGAAATCGTATGTGGATGATTTTATGTTTTTTGCATGAAAATTTAAATGTGGGATGGGATGGACCATCATTGTTGTTTATAAAACCAATGTGTAAGATATTTATAGCTTGGAAAGCTCAACATACTATAGAACCAAGAAGATGACACATGTAAGATTCATGCAGACTATGGGAAAGAAAAACATGTAGAATATCAAATTATTAATTATAACTGAAGTAGATGTCATATCGATTACATAAAATAGTATTTTGAAATGGTAATATAAATTTTATGAATAGATTTTATATAGAAATATTTTTCATTTTATATCAAAACATGCATAATATGGCATGGATATATTTTCTACTTGATTAAGAATTGTATGTTTTGGTTTTCATGTAGTTTCTTCCAATTTAGAAAACATTAAACTATGAACTGACACAAAGAAATAGGAATCAAATAAATATAGATAAGCTTAACACCTTACTGATAGCAGAATAAAAAATAACTAAGTATCATATGACTGTAGGAAAAAATTTAGGCTAATTTTAGACCAATAGGGGGAGTACGTAGTGTCCCTTCTTGGTGAGATAGCTTTGATGACACTTCCAGAGCATGATTTTGATGCAATGATATAAATTTTATGCATGTTAGACTTATGTACATGTTTTTATGCTATAGACCTGGTTTAGGTCAAACAATTGCTATGTTCTTATGATAAAGACTGATTTTGGTTAAGTGCATATTATCGATGTTTTCTCTTTTTGTATCCTAGTTTGGAAATAGGTGTATGAAATGGATGGTAACCCATGATTGAGACACATATATCCATGGATGATCATGGTTATGTAGAACATATGGTTAATTATGGTTTATGGATGATACATTATTTGTATGATTATATATGCTTAATATTGTACTAAGCAGGATGTGGCAGTGGGCCTAGTTATTTGCAAATAGGGTTGCTAAAATTATAAATGACTATGGAAGTCATGCACAATTATGGGTCTTGGAATAATATATTACCAATGAACCATTACATGGGTATGATCTCACAAAAATTAGCTTAAGGTGAAGCATATATTTTCAAAGAAGCGTAAATGAGGAGCCATGGAAATTAGAACGTGGAGTCCTAAATCCATGAAAGATAAAGACGTGTACTCTTTTACCTACAATAAAGATATTAGGGAAGGTTGTTTTGAATACCTAAATGATAAATATGTGGAATCTTAGACCGTTGGAGTAGATGAAGGAGCAGAGTCCTGAATATACTAAGGCACGGAGATGCATGAAATATGGATGTGGAATACGTATTCTCTGGAAGGAAAATACCATTCATGGGTAGCTCAAGGGTGAATTTCCTTAATAAAATATCATTTCTCACAATTCCGGAGTGAAATTATAAACTAGAAAGTCATGTATAGCATCTCTAGTATGGATTTCCAAAAATAGTAAATCACTTTGCATAAATTAGTAATCAAGAGTAGTTGAAGGAAAATCACTTAATAAAAATGGAATTATAAGTCGCCTTCATCTCATCAATCACTTCACACCTCTTAGGGGTTCCATGGGGGAGAAGTGAATCCTGGATATGGTTCCAAGGAATATTTAATAATTCAAATGAGTTGGCTAAAGAATCAGAGATGGATCATATTATAAAGTATAATTTTAATTGTTACAAAATTGTAGTATAGCATTAACATAAAAGAAAAAATAGAAATTTAAATTGTTGTAAGCATCTAATTTTGGTTTAAGCTTATGTTATCTTAAATATTATTGGGTATTTGAAAATGAAGACTAATATAAGTTTATATGTATGGATGTTTAGATCCGAATATTGGAATTATTATTAGTGTAGTTTATGGTACTAAACTTGGTATTCTAGTAATTGAGAAAAGAAAGCCAAATATTGATAAATATAATTGTAATGAATAATTGTGAAAGACATCAGGGAAGATTTCCATGACTTATGGTTTTTTGTTGTTTTAATTTAAATAGGTAATTATATGCATTTTAGAAAAGATTTCGGGGTATTTTTGCAAAGTTATTGACAAAATTCCTGAATGAGTGATGCTATCAATTTATTTATTCATTAATAAGTGCTAAATTTTAGTTTACAAGAGAAGTCAAAAAAATGACATGTACCAAAAATATATCTTGAGGAATTACATAATCAACCCTTAAAATAAAATTTAAAAATAATGGCAGCTAAAATATGGTTTGGAAGATCAAAGGCTTGGGGTAATTTTGAGGTAAATTTCATTTATGGCTTATGTTTTATATTCTTATCAATAATTCAATGTTTTTCCATTAATTTTTTTGGTATAATATTATTAGAATTTTGATATAAATCCTTAATGGATGTAGCATTAAGGCTTTCAATGTGTTTGTCAAGTTGTAGCAATGGTTGCAACAAGATTGTCAAATTATGTCAAAGGAATTGGCTTGTGGGTTGTAAAATGTTTCAATAAACTATATGGTATATTTAGAAATGTGTGAATTCAATGAACATATATTAGTAGCATAACTTGGGTTGTATTTCCTCATGTAGAGTTGTGGATGAAATTTTGTATTCCATGTGTTTGACAAAAGTGGTAAATGAGACATTAAGGATCCATTTTTTGTTGTTTTAAAGAATCACATACGTGGGTGCTTTGGATGTGATGTAGAAAAACAACAAGGGGTATCCATGACTCAAGGAATTTTAACGCCCCATTTTATTACAAAAAAAAAACACTTTTCAAAACCCTGATCATAAATCTGGGCAATTTTGGAGATTATTGTTGCCAACTATGCTTGCTTTTTCTCCAGTTTTTGGTGAACGATTAAGATGCTTTAGTTTATATTTTAATATGACAATATTCAAATTTTTAATATATTAATTTAATTAGTTAAATAAGTTGATTAATAATATTATATTCATGTTGCTAATTGTTTTCGAAATTGTCTTAAGAGATGATGGTAGCTAAGTGTTTGAAAAAATGCCTCAATGGATGTATATTTTATGCTTGCAAACTATTTTTCGTAATGCTTCAATGGTTGGCTATTTAAAAAAAATATATTTCTCTATAAATAAATACCTAAGTGAAATTAGCATTTTTAACCAATATGTTTATGGAATCTCTCAATGAATATGCATGATAATTCCATTGAGTTCAACTTCATGCTGATAAATTTAAATTTGGGTAAGTAAATTATTGTAACATCAACCTACATTTGAATTCATAATGATCGTATACCACTCTTATAGAAGATAAAATCTCCTTTTAAGTAAATAATTCGTAAGGGTTTTATCTAAAATAAAATCAAATTAGTCACTCTTGAACACATTTAAGAGCAACAAAAGTAACAATTAGCTTGTCGGAAATTTTGGCTCGTAATGTGTGCTATTTATTCATCCCACTAAAGACTCTTTATTTTAAATATTATTTTTAAAATTTAGGATGAAGTGATGGTTTTTGTTTGGTAGTTTTCTTTGGGGTTTGAGTGAGATATTGGCTTTGGGATTGTCTTACGATTTGAAAAAAATATATATCACGTTTTGAGTCTTAGTGTTCAATATTTCTCTATAATAATGATGGTTGGTAAGGTGGGACCTTAATTTTACCCTTGAATATTGATGTAGATATTTACTGATGTAACTACATAGAAGCTCACTCCAACTTAAAGAGACCTTGCCTTAGATTCTTGATGGGTTCCCAATTCAGTATCTTTTTGACAACCAAATAATACTTTTCGCATATCATTTTTCCTAGTTCCATTGCATTTTATTATTTACACCCATATCATTATACTTCTACATAGGTATGAAAATTCTACAATTATGCCATTTTTATGTATATTTATATATTAGGGTGGAGAAATACTGCCTATGGGGCACCTCAACAACCTTCCACACAACATCTTATGCAAATCCTTCCTCTCCCACAAATGAAAATTTCATCGCCTAATCCAAAATATTTGAGACTACAAAAACCTACACAAAAAATCCTTAACCCAAATAATGGGAAGATAGAATAGCCTACACAAGTTTTAGGTTCCTACCCCACCTACTCTATTTCTCCCTTATATTGTAATGAAGTTCAACTATTATCTCAAATGACATTAAAAATAACATAAAATCAGGTTGTGTTGACGAGCTAGAATGTACCACCAATGGTAAGGGATCTACCCAATGTGAATTCCAAATTAAACCTTACACCATTTCATATAGGAGTTTTATTTGGTATGTTGCCTTGAATACGACCTTGTTTTCTTGAAAATGGTTTTGGAGAAAGAGAAAGAGTAAGGAAACAATGATAAGAATTCTAATAGAATACTAATAAAAACATATTTGTGAAATATTTTAAGAGAACGATACAAAGAATATAATAAAAACTAAGAAAATAGAAATGAATCTTAAAGAAGGATTGTTGGCAAACTTCATTCAGATCCATGGATAAAAGGATGGTATTTGTTATAAATTTTGAATTATTTATGAGTTATTAATGATCACGAAAGCATAAATCCACAAAAAATATCAATTAAAATGTGATTCTTAAATTAATGAAATTGTAACACCCCTCTAAATTGACTTAAAATGTATGATAGTTTACGATATTAGTTTTTTAATGCATATATTCAGATCTAGACATATATCATATCATGAATTACTTCAACTATTGAAAACACTAGATGATTTTTCTTATTATTTTTCTTGATCTAATTTATAAATTTCTCCTTCCCAAAACAATAACTGCTTTTCTAAATTTTCATTGTCTAGGTTAAGATATGACATGGTTTTCCCCTTGAGTAACTTATTATGGTTATAATAATCCTTCCAATACTTAATATATATTTATTTGAAGTGTTGGTCTAACTATCACTTCAAATAGTCAAAAAATTGTGTGAGGCTTGGATTTAACATACAAATGTCACAAGCATTGTTTACTTCAATATACAATTCAATATTATGTTCATTCTTAGCTTATATGAATGATGGTTTTGAATTTATTGTGCGATATAAAAATTTCAGAGGCTTGCCAAAGTTTTTAAGCGATACAAATATATTTTTCCATATATATATATATATATATATATATATATAGACACAAACACACACATACACACACGATGTGTCGAAAAGGTTGTTATTTTGTTTGATATTCCTTTACTAGCATAAATGTTTTCAAGCGTTTTTTAGACTTCTAGCCTCTAAGGAGTCTATCATATATGCCTGATATATCATGGAGTCCTTTCTTACCTCGGACCACGTGATGTTGATACAAATGGTGGTATGGGCCACCTACCACTTTTCTCGATGACAGTAAGATATTGTATGGTCTAAATGGCATAGGGTTTGAATCCATGGTGGTTAATTTTGGGGTTATTTTTGGAGTAACTACTCCCACGACCTCACTATTGATCTAGATTTAAATTCTTATGTGCCTATGAAATAAAATGAGCTCTCAAACTATAGTTTCTTAGTTTGAAAAATAGGGTTTATCCTTCGATACAAAGGTCAACTCTATAATGTCTTGGTTGACTCATGCTCAAATGCCTCCAGTAGGGTATTATCCTGTGATCAAAGGTAGGGATTTCACCTCTAAGCCAACATTTGACCCTAAAGGCATCAATTTTTTTATTTCCTTGCAGATTTTTTCTTTGAGCTAATTTTTTTTATGATGGGGTTTTTTTCATTGGTTAATTTTTTTGTTCTTTTATAGTTGATATCTTTGTTTCAAGTTTTATTAGAAACCATGGCCTTGAGGTTGCCTTCTAGTTATGATGTCCCTGTGTTCTAAGCTTTGCTACAAAGTTCCAAAACATTCGACACTCAAAGGTAAAATTTACAAACCCAATGTTTAACAAATTTGAACACTAGTTCTATATTTAAAAATAAATATTTACCCTTATAGTATAGACTTTGACTCTGATATTTAATGTCTTATGGAGTAGGGTTTTGGACTCCATCTCTTCAACAATTTGACTAGTAAATCTTCTTGTTGACTACACTTAAATTTTACCACATTACTTTTATAATAAGTTTATTTAGAAAATAATGCAAGGTTTCTAACCTAAATTATCATCTTCTCTGAAAGTTAGTAACGACTATGGATATCCTCATTAATCCTTTCTCTCAACATGGGTTTTTGCAAGTTTTATTTCTCATCCTTGTAGTTATTCTAGGTTATTAAAAAATTTACCATTTTCTTGACCACGATTCTTTTACTGTATATAACTCAGACCCTTTTAGGATTTTCATAGCTTATGATTTAATGAAATGGACCTACATCAACCATTTCTATTAAATCTGTGGCTTTAAGAGTAATATTCTGAAGGTTATGTATATGTATAAAAAAAATTTGACATCTATAGGTGACAATATACCACTTATGGATTGTTACTATTGTTTAAATATACCTTTTCATCTTTAGATTAATTTAGACAAATATATATATATATATATATATATATATATATATATATATATATATATATATATATATATATTGTTTACGAAACTTGCTTGGCCACAGTTCAATGTTCTTAATTACATTATATATGTGCTTTCTATCCACTACAAAAACTATAACATGTATCTCATTATGAAAGCCTCTATCGATTAGTGAATACAAATGTTTGATAGGGTTTTTCTTTGTTTTCCTAATTTATATAGAAATTAAAAATACAAGGAAGGTTTTTTCTCATTTACATATCAATTAAATTTTAGAATATTTGGATCATAGGTGAAAGGAAAAATATGTGCATTTTATTTCATAGAAAAATTTTTGTAATTAATTTGTGCATTTCCATAGGGATTTCATGCTCTTACAGTTATAATTTTTAACTTGTTTATCTAAATATATATTCCATATTCTCACGCTTCAAATTCTATATATTTGTGATCATTTCTTACTATACATGCTATGCATGTTTCCTTCGTGATTTCTATGTATCTTATCTAACCATATATATATAAACTATCTGGTTTTCACAATTTGCTTGGCCACAGTTCAATGTTCTTAATTACATTATATATGTGCTTTCTATCCACAACAAAAACTATAACATGTATCTAATTATGAAACCCTCTATCGATTAGTGAATACAAGTGTTTGATATGGTTTTTCTTTGTTTTCCTAATTTATATAGAAATTAAAAATTTAAGGAAGGAATTTCTCATTTACATATCAATTAAATTTTAGAATATTTGGATCATAGGTGAAAGGAAAAATATGTGTACTTTATTTCATAGAAAAAATTTTGTAATTAATTTGTGCATTTCTATAGGGATTTCATGCCCTTACAGTTATAATTTTTAACTTATTTATCTAAATATATATTCCATATTCTCACGCTTCAAATTCTATATATTTGTGATCATTTCTTACATGCTATGCATGTTTCCTTCGTCATTTCTATGTATCTTATCTGACCATATAATTAGGAAACTTGGTTTATTATATAGTATCATTAGGGGAATTTTGAGGTCTAAAATGGGCCTCCTAAGGAAATTATAAAATAATAGTGGAAATTATAAAATAAGATTAGATTACAAGATCAAATTTTAGAGGGATAAGAATAAAAACGATTTTTTCAACTCATATTTTCAACTTATCTCCCTATTTGGTTTACTCAAATTTCAATCGGGAACACTCATTGCATGCATAATTTGATTCCTCATCCAAGGAGTACCCATTTTGCATACTTTAGATGGGTTATTCTACACACAAAATGAGAAATACATGAAAAGTGTGATTGCAATCATTTTTTTTCATGTATTTTTTATTTTTCTTGTAGTGGGGACTATCGAAAGTATGTAACATGGGTACTTTTTGGATGAGGAATTAATTTTTGCATACAAAGAATACTCCCACTCGAAATTTGAGTAAAACCTAGGGGAGATAAGTTGAAAAAAACTTTAAAAAGTAGTTTTATTATTTTATTATTTTTAAAGAATTTTACTTTTTTACCCCAAAAATGGTGAATCATCCCCCATGGTTGGGTAAGGTTTCCCACTAGGTACACTAGAGCTAGTAAGAATTTTAATATATGTAAGTTTTTGAAATTAATTATACAAAGTATATATATATGTATTATACAAAGAAAAAAATATATATTTTTATTTATATAATAAAAAATCTTTCAAAAAATTATTTAACTTATAAAATTTATAAAATTATATGCTCTCTACATTTATATACATATAATATATCTTTATTATTCATTTTATACTACATTTGTAATTCTAAAGCGAATGAGGAACTTTAGAAAATGAATAAAGAGATGACAAAGTGGCATGAAAAATATATATTGGGGCAATGGGTTGATGAGTCATTGTCAATAACTAGACCTTGAGGAGAGATTGACATAGTGCTACCAAGCCACTTAGGCAGAGAGAATGTCCCCAACCCACCAATGAAGAGCACAGGTCATAATGTTTCGTTCTAATGATTATATGAGGAGTTGCGCTCACTCCCATTGTGACACTAACCTTCTCCATATTAGTATCCTATAATCTATAGTATCACAAGTTGATTGATTATTCTCTTTAGTTCTTTCATATTGTCATCAAGGTTCCACGGTTAGAATTTATTTTCTATAAATAATTTTTTGTCGAAAAAGGGGAAAATAATGCTTATTCTATGGTTTTGGAACCCCCGTTATAGGATGAAGGTGCTAAATGGAATTTATTTAAAAACCTTACTGCACTAACATATCGCATTATGGACCCCTACCCTTTTTGAATTTTGGCATATCACAAAAACCCACACCACATATATTTTCCACTCCATAGAATCCACCGATGCGATATAGCAGAACCTCTCCCTACCCCATCACCCTTTACCTGTCCATCATGTCGTAGACCTTTTGCTACCCAAACCCACCATTACATCTTGTCGCATTATCCTCCAATATCGAATAAGAATGTCAGATTATGAATTCCCTCCACATAAACTAACCCTGGTCCCACTGTTACATCCCACGTCATATCCACCTTAAACTCCCAACACCTTTCCACCATCTCTACTCCCCATCTCCACATCTAATGATCTCCAAGCATTTCGCACCCCCCTCTACCTTCAAACTTTAACCATGCATTGGGGGGGTTCGAAATGGGTGATATATCTTACCGTGATTCATGCTACATGGTGCACCCATGTCACTTCACACCCCCCTGCTTTGATGCTTCCTACCACTCCACTACCCCCTTGAAATCTATTTTTCCCTCCTCTCTAATACCACTCCCGCCATCGATGCATCACTACCATCTCCGCTCCACTGCGTCATGATGATTCCTGCCACTGTTTCTCCATGACCGCCAACCGACTTCCACCACCATTGTGCCACATCCACCTAAAACTTGCCTTCCCTACTAATCCTAGCGAAAAGGTCATTATTCAAGCACTTTATTATATTCAGGTAACCACCAATTCAAAGAATTTTTTGTTAATTATTAAAGGAACAGTGGGTTTTCAGTTTCAAACTCCACTACAGCAGTCACTAGAACAGAAAATACAAAGGCAGTTAGAAATAGAATGGCCATTGTGACAGCTAGCAGACCAACCAGATCTAGTCAATCACCCAGCACAACATCAGATTTAATTACCCAGCAATTGTTTTCTGAATAAAAAAAATAGGGCCAAATGTCAGATTTATTTTATCATGGCTTCTTCGTGATCCCAAGAGCCAAATTTGTCCTACTATGTAATCAATGATGGACTAGTAAAGCAATTTTTTTTTCCAGAATTATCTTATCACTGCTTGCATGGTTCCACTTGTCCAATTTTTACTTGAATTTAATTGATGACAATCACTGCAGTAGATAGAGTAACCGACTTAAGTTTTAGTTAAATACTGCATGCATTAGCAGTATTAGAGGGAGCCTAGAAGGAGAAAAACCATCATAATAGGCTCATCTGGTTGTAAGCACTCTTTTGTGGATGAATGGAAGGACATTGATGTTTCCAGATTATTGTGTTATGTTTTAATGGTGATGTACTTCTTCATGTTATATTTTTTCCTTTATTCCACCTTAGCTTTATTTCTATACTGTGTATAAGAATTTTTTGTTCAGCATTTGTCATCAGACACCCTACTCAGTCTTGAAATAGTAATCTATGTTTTCCTCGAAAATTTTAATGTAGAATTCATATAATGTCTGATCTGGCTTCACATTGAACCTTAATCTCTCCTCCTTTTCCATTTTACAAATTGTAGAGATCTGTTGGCATGACTAGCTTTCCTAGTTACATGTGATCTCTGTTATTCATCCATTTAAATTTGTTTACACCTTTTTGACTCCATATCCCAATGGCCCTCTTCTACTCTCTCAACTACAAATTCTCCAAAAAAACACCTATGCACTAATAGTGAGCCTAAAATGCCAAATCAAACATAGCTATATCTAACAGAGAGATCCCTCTCTCGGTCTAGCAGGGCTAGATCCTAGGCCTAAAGTGGTTTTGGTTTTGACCCTTTGGGATTCTATCTTCAGCCTTCACAATTATAGGGAGCTAACACTCAACACGAAGGTGAGGCTAACACTCGCCAATTCAAATATATGGGTAAAGTCAATACCATAAACCATATGGCTGAAACATAGCTAAAAGAGAATAACTTTTCTCTATGGAGGTCAGAGTTGAAACCACATATATGCCTACAGGCAACCTCTCAATCCATTCCAAAAGAAGGGTTCCCTTTCCTACTTGTTTGGGAGGAGGGGAAATCCAGCTACAACAAGGAAATCCATTCTGAAATTTCATCCATAAACTAGACCGATGGGACCCATTCAAGGAGAGGTAGGCCCAATGGTTCCATTACCGCAACCAAATGCATATGAATGGGAAACATTCCCCTCCATATCGACTTGACAGGAATGTTAATAAGTTCCTACACCAAAATTATATATAAGAAGTAGAAAGGAATATTAACACTGAGAAATATCACAAGTAGGTGTAAGGGATAGAAGGCTTTAAAGGGGAAACCCTACTAGAGTTATAGGCCTTTCATTACTCGGTTTGGATAACCTTGTTTCTTCCCTCAAGATCACGATACCGATTCTATAGGGGTCTCCAACTTAGGCTTTCCTCATTACTTATGTATTGTGATTATTATGAAACTTTCCTCCTTCCTTCTGTAATGACATAAATTATAGAAATGAATTACGATTATTGGAAGAAGTAGGTGGGATTCATAGAATGTTACTACTGTAGATAACCAAATGAATAATAATACATCCAATGCTACCTAATATCGCTAGCTAGTGAACCATCCAAGGTGATCTTACCTTTCATCCACTTAACGGGCCTTTTCTTACATAGAAAAGACTGAAGGAAAAGGATAAATAATTGTTGTGGCCCATAAAGTGAGATCTCTCCCCACCCTCTCTTGAAAGGAAATATCTCACCTAACTACACCCTCTAAACATTATTCCTACTTAGATTGACTAATTCCAGAGCTGACCTACCTGACATGCAACCTCTCCTGCTAAATAGTTAGGAAAGGATAAGGATTGGAGTAGTTATTTCTTTTTGGAATGTAGGATAAGCTCAAGAAGAATAAGTAATTTTTCCACTCTCACTCACACTACCTCCCTCATGGAATAGTCTTGGGGGGATCTGTATAATAAGGGAAGTCATTCGAGGTGGAATGCATTCTTCCTAGCACTCCCTCTAATTAATTCATCATCTATTGCGTTCCCTCCCACTCTTTGGTCCCAATCATCATGCTGGAAGAAGTCTAGGAAATCGGGTGGGATAAGTAAGGTAATGAATAAGTAAGGCATGCATCTCTGGCAAGCCATGTTGTGCCTCCCTCTACTTCACGCATCTATCGCGGGCCATGATTACCTATGCTACCTAATTGGACATGCCTACCCCCTCCCACTTATAATGTGGAAGTAAGGGTATTAAAAGGGGGAATAAGTAAAGGTATGAATAAGGGTGTAATAATAAATAGGGGAATAAGAAGAATCCCCCCCCCCCCCCCCCCCATAATTAATTGAAATGATTGGAATAGAAATAGGGATTGACCTAGTTATTTAGATTGAAATAGTGAGAATCAAATTGTGAGCATCTAAAAAACGAAATATAGATGATAAGTATTAATGTAAGAAGGACTGATCCATGTGGATATTAGTTGCCACCCACCTATTCCAGTTGGACCCTCACCATTAGTTCTTTCAGTTTTCAACTTTCAGCACAACTTACTATTTTTAGCAGGTTGTCGGTTCCTGAACTTTTACAGCCATTTGGAGTCCCTAATAAGCCAGGCGGATATTGGTGTCCACCCACCTATTCTATTTGAACCCCCACCATTGGTTCTTTAATTTTTTTAGTTTCAACACAATGTACTATTTTTAGCAGTTTTTTGGGTCCTGAAATTCCGGAGCCGTTTTGAGGCCCTAAATGACATTTTTTTGGGAAAACAAGGAGAAACATGTGTTCTTGGACTGATGTTGCTCAAAAAAAAAGTTTTAATCCTAGGATATATCTTTCTAATGAGATATGATGCACATCAAATGAATATCGTATGCCAAAGTTACATCCCCGGGAAGTTGAAACACCAATTTACCCAAATGGCGCCCATAGTTTTGGCGCTTCATCTCCTACGATAAGGTTTTTGGATGTTTAGGGTCTTGCATTTTTTCTCAACAATAAATAGGCCTTTGAGCCTCACTATCACATAGTTCAGAGGCATGCAGCCACCACATCTCTTCTCCGAGATAAGCTACCATCGCCCTAGCTAATTTATTTCCATTCTATCTGTAAGCATATTTCTGTTATTTGATATTACTGAAATGAAGTATTATTTCCACTGCATATCTGTGTTTATTTATATTTCTTTATTTTATTGTGTTCGTTCATAAATTAGAATTAGTGGTATTAGAGCGGTCTACTCTTTCTTTGTTTTTCTTTTCATGTCCCCAACAAGGTCATGGTATAAGAATTTAGGGCTCAATGTGGTTGAACCCTTGCAAGATCAACCTCGCAAACCCTGATGACCTCCCATGGCAGATGAAAAGAAATATGAGGGAGCAGGAGATCCTATTAAAATATTACTCGAGGAGGCCCTCAGGAAACAAAGAAACATGATGATAGATAACCTTGCTCAGATCCTTCAACGAATGCCCACCTATAGCGCATCTAAATCCAACAGCCACTCTGGAGGCGCCACACCCTTCAAGGTACAGGTAAACTTTGACATTCTTGTATTTGAAGGCCAGGTGGATGCACACGCCATAGATAGATCGTTGAATTTTCTTGAATGGTATTTCTCGTTCCACGATTTCTCCTACTGAGAAAATATTATTTTTGCACTCCTCAAAGCTTCCCCCCATGTCCAAGTTGGTGGGAAACCTACTGTGAGAAAAAGGATGAGGGGGAACCCTCTCAGTTCTCAGTCACACCCACTTGGAATTCATTCCGAGACGGAATCAAGGACAAATATTACCCCATGGGGAGCTATGAAGAAAAGTACATCCAATGGACCATGTTGCAGTAACAAAGGGATCAAAATGTGCACGAACTGAAGAATTTGTTCCATACACTGCGTAGAAAGTTGGGTATTAAAGATTCAGAGAGATATTTGGTGCTAAAGTACTGAAGTTGTTTGTATAGACACATTCAAGAGGAAATGGAGTTCCTCGACATTACCTCACTTGGCATGGCATATTGGTATGCCGCCAATATTGAGCAGAAATAGAAGCAGAAGAAGAGAGATTTTGGATCCGCAAATCTGAAGCCAGGGAAAGGCACCCCTAAACCACAGAGCAAGGTGTAGATCCAAAGGGGGGTGACTCAGTACCCCACCATAGATCCTAAGAAGAACACAGGGAAGTGGTGTGAATTCCATAACAACCCCACTCATAACACAACAGAGTGTTGGGACAAACATTCACTGGTGGCCAAACTAAAGGCACTCGAATTAGATGCATATTCTGATCTTGAGCCAGAACCAGACCAGAGAGATTAAAAAGGGAAGAATATCATTTATGTAGACCCTAGTTCCATTGTTGCCACTGACAAGATCTATAGGTAGGATCCCAAGGATCCAGAGGAGGGGGAGCACCTCTTCCATTCGCAGATGTGGGTGAAGGGTTTTCCACTGCAATTTATTGTCGATAATGAAAGCCAAAAGAACCACATTTCCATAGATGTCATGAAGCGGCTTACCCTACTAACCATAGTACACCCACAGTCATGTACCATCGGGTTGATTCATCCAGGGAGAGATCTATGCGTCCACCAACAGTGCCACCATCCGTACAACATCAAGCCATTCAGATGAGGTGTTGTGTGATGTTGCTCCTCTTGATGTAGCTGATCTATTATTGGGCCAACCATACTTGTGGAGATGACATGTTGTGTCTAAATCTAGGCCTCGTACTATCATTATTACTTTATGAAATAGCTTGTACAAGATATCGGAGGTAATACCGCCTCCTACCATCTCTTTGAATACTGCAAAACAATGAAATAAGATTGTTTCCCAAACAAGGAAATTTATTTCCATTACCATTCGCCCACAAGGAAAGAAGAATATTGTTTCCACAGCCTCAAAATAGGGCTCCCCTGCATAGCAGCAGCAGATGGACAAAGGCGTGGAGGAATATGAAGACATTTTATCCTCACCCACAGAGGTTCCTCTACCCTGTCCAGAAAAGCACTCCATTGATCTAACACTCGGTGCACCGCCGCCTGATATTGTCATAATTCATGTGATTACATAGACAGAATCCACACATGTATTGTCTAAGGAAACTAAATTTATTGAACGCATCCAACACGTCCACCAGTAGGTCCATGACATCCTATGCAAATCCAATACCAAGTTCAGTGGAATTTGTCTGTCATGGAGGAACTTAATGAAATGGGGACCATTTCTTCCTAAGGAGGGAGGAATGATCCAGGTGGATATTCGTGGCCGCCCACCTATTCCATTTGGACTCGCTCCATCAGTTCTTTCAGTTTTTCACTTTCAACACAACATACTATTTTTAACAAGTTGTCGGTTCCTGAAATTTCGAATCCGTTTGGAGGCCCTAATGAGCCACGTGGATATTGGTGTCCACCCACCTATTCCATTTGAACCCCCACCATTGGTTCTTTCATTTTTTCAGTTTCTGCACAACTTACTATTTTTAGTAGTTTTTCAGGTCCTGAACTTCCGGAGCTGTTTTGAGGCCCTAAACGACATTTTTTTGGAAAACCGAGAGCGACATGGGTCCAAGCCACAAATTTGTAATCGGATAGATATTTCTAATGAGATATGATGCACATCAAGTGGAGATCATATGCCAAAGTTACGTCCCCGTGGATTTGAAACACCAATTTACCCAAACGGGGCCCATATTTTTGGCGCTTCATCTCCTACGATTAGGTTTTTTGATGTTTAGGGTTTTCAATTGTTTCTCAGAAATGAATTGTCCTTTGAGCCTCATTATAACACAGTTAAGAGGCATGTAGCTGCCACATATCTTCTTAGAGATAAGCTACCATTTCCATAGCTAGTTTATTTCCATTCTGTCTTTAAACATATTTCAGTTATTTGATATTAATGAAATGAAGTTTTATTTCCACTGCATCTCTGTGTTTGTTTCTATTTCTGTATTTTATTGTGTTCCTACATAGTTCCGGATCAAGGACACTCTTTGGAATTCACCAGTAAGAAATCATGTGCCCGTAATTTTTGAAAATCCACATATTAGAAGGAAATGGTAGCTATCCTTCATATCGTGGAGAATTGGTGCCCATATCTCATAGGGAGGTGTTTTTTGATAAATAATGGTCACCATAGTCTGGAGTACTTCCTTGAAAAATGGTTGTCTTCACCAGAGAAACATAAATGGGTCGATGTTGGGATATGATTATCAAATCATACACACACAGATATATATATATAGGGTAAAGATAATGTTGTGGCTGATGCTTTATCCATAAAATTTGAGGAGGATGGGTCACTCCTTTCCTTATCATTACCAAGTCTAGGATGACTTGAGGAAGCCCATAAGGAATGGATAGCAAACATTGCTTTAAGTTAGCTCATCCAATAGGATTAGGTAGATCCAAACTCACCTAAATGTTATACATGGAAACAAGATAGTAGGATAAAGGGAGATAAGTTGAAAATAAAAGTTTAAAAAGTAGTTTTATTATTTCATTATTTTTTAATATTTTTACTTTTTTATGCCATAAATGGTGAATCATCCCTCGTGGTTGGGTAAGGTTTCCGACTAGGTAGACTAGAGCTAGTAAGAATTTTAATCTATGCAAATTTTTGAAATTGATAATACAAAGTGATATATATATATATATATATATATATATATATATATATATATATATATATATATATATATATATATATATATATATATATATATATATATATATATATATATATATATATATTATACAAAGTAAAAAAATATATTTCTATTTATATAATAAAAATTCTTTCAAAAAATAATTTAACTTTTAGACTTTATGAAATTATATACACTCTACATTTATACACATATAATATATCTTTATTATTTATTTTTTACTACATTTGTTATTCTAAAGTGAATTGGGGACCTTCTCAAATGAAGAAAGAGATGAATAAGTGGCACAACCATTATATATTGGGAAATGGGTGGATGAGTCATTGTCAATGCTCTTATTGTGAGGAGAGCTAGACAGAGGGCTAGTGAGCCACTTAGGCAAAGAGAATGTCCCCAAACCACCAATGAAGAGTGTAGATCATAGTGTTTCATTCTAATGATTATATGATGAGTTTTGTTCTTTCCAATTGTGACACTAAAATTCTCCACACAAAGCTAAGTCTAACACTCGCCCCTTCAAATATATGGGTAAAGTAAATAAAATAAAGCATATGGTCGAAACATAACTAAAAGAGAATACCTTTTCTCTATGAAGGTTGGAGCTGAAACCACGTATAGGCATATAGTTGACCTCTGAGTCCATTCCAAAAGGAGGGAACCCTTTCCTAGTTTATTAGGAGGAGGGGAAATCCAACCAGACTGAGGAAATCCATTCCGAAAGGTCATCCATAAACCAAACTGATAGGAACCATTCGAGGAGAGACAAGCCCAATGGTTCCATTACCACTACCAAATGCATAGATATGGGAGATAGTCCCATCCATATCGACTTGAGAGGAATGCTAATAAGTTCCTACACCAACATTATATATCATAAGTAAGAAGGAATATCAACACCAAAAATATCACAAACAGGTGCAAGGGATCGAAGGCTTAAGGGGAAAATCCTACTATAGTTATAGGGCTTTCATTACTAGGTTGGGATAACCTTTTTTTCTTCCCTCAATGTCCTGATCCCTCTTTTGTAGTGGTCTCCAACTTAGGCTTTCCTCATTACTTATGTACTGTGATTATTATGAAACTTTCCTCCTACCTTGTGTAATGACATAAATTATAGAAATGAATTACAATTGTTGGAAGAAGTAGATGAAATTCATAGAATTCTACTACTATTTATAGCCGAAAGAACAATAATACATCCAATGCTACCTACTATCTCTAGCTAATGAACCATCCAAGGTAATCTTACCTTTCATCCACTTAACTGGCCTTTTCTTATATAGAAAATACCAAAGGGAAAGGATAAATAGTGTGTGTTTCCCACAAAGTGGGGTCTTTCCCCACCCTCTCTCGAAAGGAAATACATCACATAATTACACCCTCTAAAAATTGTTTCTACTTATATTGAGTGATTGTAGAGATGACCTACCCACCATCCAATCTCTCTTGTTAAATAGTTAGGGAAGGATAAGGATTGGAGTAGTTATTTATTTCTGGCATGCATGATAAGCTCAAGCAAAATAAGTAACCTTTTCTACTCTCACTCACACTACCTCCCTCAAGGAATAATCCTGGGGAGAGTTATAGAGCAATGAAAGTTAGTCGAGGTGTAATTCATTCTTCCTAGCACTCCCTCAAATTCATGCATCTCATATTATGTTTTGTCCCAATCTTTTTTCCCATTCATCATGTTGGAATAAGTCTATCCCATCAGGTGGTATAAGTTAGGAAATGAATAAGGCATGCATATATGGAGGACCATGTTGTGCCTCCCTCTAATTCATGCATCAATGGCGGTTCATGATTACCTATGATTGTTGGTTGAACATGCCTACACCCTCCCACTTATAATGGGGAAGTAAGGGCAGGAAAAGGGGGAATAAGTTAAGGTAGGAATATGGGTGTAATAAGAAATAGGGGAATAAGAAGAATCCCCTCCACCCCCCCATTTATTGGAATGATTGGAATAGAAATATGGATTGACATAGTTATTGAGATTGAAATTGTGAGAATCTAAACAACGTCAGAAAGAGGAGAAATATTGATGTAAGAAGGACACTCTTTGGAATTCACCAGTAAGTAATTATATGCCCACAATTTTTGAAAATCCACATATTAGAAGTAAATGTTGGCTATCCTTGAAGTTGTGGAGACTTGGCACCCTTATCTCATAGGGAGTTGTTTTTAGATAAAGATTGATCCCCATAGTCTAGAGTACTTCCTTGTCCAATGGTTGTCTTCACTAAAGAAACGTAAATGGGTTGATGTTGGAGTATGATTATGAAATCATATATATATATATATATATATATATATATATATATATATATAGGGTAAAGATAATGTTGTTGCTGATGCTTTATCCATACAATCTGAGGAGGATGGGTCACTCCTTTCCTTATCATTAAAAAGTCTAGGATGGATTGAGGAAGCTTGTAAGGAATGGCTAGCAAACATTACTTTAAGTCAGCTCATCCAACAGCTTCGGGTAGATACAAACTCACCTAAATGTTATACATGGAAATAAGATACATTGTAGTATAAAGGGTACATTATTCCAGAAAAATATTGAGCCATGAAAGCACGAGTCTTAGAGGAGCTACATTCATCACCGATAGCAGGTCACTCTAGCTTCCATAAAACCTATGAAATAGATAAGAGTTCATTCTTCTGGGATGGAATGAAAACAAATATCTAAGATTTCATAGCATATTATTAAGCTTTCTAAAGAAATAAAGGAGAGATGGTAAAGAGACTGAGGGCACTGCAACCACTCCCAATACCAACACAAATTTGGACATTCCTTTAAATGGAGTTTCTCGTGGGATTCCCAAGATTTGGAAAAAAACCACTCATCATGGTGGTTGTTGACCATCTTGAAAAAAATACTCATTTTTGTGCCCTAGCTCATATTTTCACTCCCTTCTCAGTTTTCCAAGCCAAGACTTCATGCATAAGATATTTAAGCTACATGGTATTCCCACTTCCTTTTATCAGATCGAGGCCCCATAGAAAAGAAGCCGTTATTTGTATGCATAAGAAAAACTTGGTAATTACACAAAATTTAATGAAACAACAAGTGGATCAGCATAAATATGAATTTTTTTTACTGAAGGGGGTCTTTCTTTGTCTAAATCCTTATAAACAAGCATCACTCAAAAATAAAGTTTCCCATAAGCTAGCTCCCAAATTCTATGGTACATATCATATCATACAACACAATGGTCAAGTCGCCTGCAAGTTATCTCTCCCAACCCACTCCAAGATTCATCCAATATTTCATGTCTCCTATTTGAAGAAGGTTGTGGGATCAAATTTCAAAGTGCAAATGAATGTACCAGAAGTTGATGAAGAAGGTTCCATTTGGCTCCACCCAGAAGTATTATTGGATACCCAAGAGTGTTACTAGTGCCACTGCATGATCAAGGAAGTGTTAATCTAGTGGAAAGATATGCAACCAGAAGATGTCAAATGGGAACCAATGATGATTCTGCAAAAATTGCCTCTCCCTAATTGACAACCTACTCGTGCATCCTCAAAATTTCGAATAATATAAATATTTAGTACTTTTGCTACAAAAATTATAAGAAACTACCTATAACCAATAGTAGTGTAGAAAGAATTGGTAAGTTAATGGGCATCCCGTGCTTCCCTCATGAGGTGCAATATGAATGAATTTTCCACTATTGAGTGGAATAATTCAATACAGAGCGGGGGAAATACAACCTATTACAAGAAAGAAAAGTACCCTTATCATTAGAGAAAATCCTATTGAATCCTCCTCTATGACAGAAGATATGCCCTCTTTATGGACCTCTCCATACTCCGTAATTGTATATTCTAGGGAATTGGAACCATTGGATATCTCACCTACGTTAAGGAAAGAACTGGTACTGCGAATAATCTTGGAAACCCTATTATAACACAGTATAAAAGGACATGATATAATAGAACAGATTCAAGTGAGTGCCACCTCTTTTTCAAATGGGGGACCCAGGTCTTTCTACCCTTATAGTCCCTATTGGTGCCTGATTTGTGGGTTTATAGTGAATCTAGGTGCAACAGGAAATATTTCATTGTATCGAACAATGGAACAACTTCAATCAATTTTACAGATGATCAAGTGAGATAGAGTTAAAAATGGAAAGGTATTGGAGGGAGACTCTCCCCGACCGATGATACGTAGATACATGGTCGATCTATTATTAAGTCGACAAACTCCTCTCTAGCCTAGTTAAATAAAAAATAGACAAGCCGATAAAGAAAGAGATCTTGTAGTGTTGGATAGATGAAATAAAGATACAACCATAGCCCCCTATCCCCTTCGCTTCATTGCGGGTTATTTATTTCTTTGTTTCTTTATTGATTTTTTCTTTATTTAGAAGAATCCTTTAGCTTCACATCCACCTTATCCTTTTCTAGCAAGGCAACTTGCTCACATACGCTCTCTAGATCCCTTGTAAGTATTGGTAGGTCATGTTGACCACTTTAGGTAAATAACGTTGGTGTTAAATATGTGCTCCACTCCTTCATGCATCGAATCCTTGTTCTTACACGGTGTTGACACCCACTTGTCATGGCTTGGTCCAAGTTGGCCGAGAAATACTACTAGTCTTGTTGGCAGATCATGCAGGTCATTACATACTCTTCCATTAATCCTAAAATCATATGATCTTTCTATGGAATCAAAATATAGATCTCACTCTTCTTTATGTCTAGGAAAGATAAGTAGAGACATGAAAAAGAGAACTATTATTTTCTTGGAAGAGAGTAAGCATTACGTAATAAATCTCCAGGATCCTTATTAGAAGAACATATCATCAATCTTTGTGCTATATATGGATACTTAAAAACCAAGCAATGGATACATAATGATATTCCTTCGAAGATATTTCTCTGTTTTCAGATCATATATGGATCAAATATTTATGGGAATATTTCATTACGCTTTATAATCTACTAGGCTTGTAGCTATCATAATGTATGGTACTAGGATCTCGTATATAGAGAGAATTTGAAAACATATTGGTTCAAAAAATTCTAATGTTGACTGAGAAGTGGAGACGGGGACAAGGAAAGGAGCAGTAGCAGTTCCTAGATTAGTAGTTCCAAGTGCATCTACAAATGCAGAGATAGAAGTTGATCTAATTCCTTAACTATCCATAGTAGAAGCTATTGATTAAAATACAGATCCTCTAGATGTAGATCCAATTGACCCCATGCTAGCACCTATTGATTCACTATTAGCATAGGTGGTAGACCAAGTAAAAGTAGCCATACAAGCTACAAGATCACCATTGGTAGAAACATAAACTCGTAGAAGCAAAGGTAGTAAAAGCTAGGGCAACAAGAAATGAAACGATGGGAATAGTTTACCAGATTATAGCTTGGTATCTATACTATAATGATCCTGATCAAAACCTAGAAGAACCTATATCAGAATATATAGACTTGTGCTAGTCTTAGCTTCCCTTCTCTAAGTGATAGAAAATACAGTAGAAGGAAAGGTAAGTAAAGGATAAAGGATAGCTATATAAAAATTATATACAGATACAAGTCCATATCGAGACCCATTATTAACAGAAAAAGGCAAGGGAAGAAAGGAACAAAGGAGAAATGAAAGCATAAAGACAGTACCAAAGTGAGAAGATGTAGCGGGGGTCATGAGGTGTTTTAATAGGGAAACTAGACACAAGATGTTGGATGCAGTGGGTCACATGTTACAAAATTATCTTAGTAAAGGTAGGTGTTGGTTGAGTTGGTTCACCAATTTACTAAGTGAGTTATGTAGTTTTTTGTTCAATTTTTGATTTCGTTAATTCCCTTTAAGCATCAGTTGAAGAAGCAGTCGATCCTTTAGAATATGTTTCTAGTATCAGCCCTTCTGGATTGATATGGATAACCTACAAGGGAAGGTCCTAATTAAGAAAACCATAGCTGAACCAATTCAATATACAGTTCCAGATCCACTAGGGAAGGTATAGACATGGACAAGAGCAAATACGTGTTGGGTGTGGAGCCTGATTATCTTCCTTATTTATATGTATCACCCCATTGGAACCCTGTTCTTAATGAGGCAACAACACTGCCCATCATTTGATCGATGTCAGGGGGGTTTAGGGGGGCAGTGGCGACCTTTTGGAGCCCCCCTTGGCGGTGGGTTTTGGGGGTAGTTCCCCCGAAGATAAAACCATATGTAAAATTTCCTTGTAAAATATTGTAATTTTGTAGTCAATGTAGGTCGTTCATTAGGCGAATGATCTGATAGTAGGAGTTATGTTTAATTTAGGGTTTCTCCCGTAGAAGGAAACCTCCTCTATTGTATGAGGGTGTTGTATTGCAGTTGCGTATCATGTGTATATTCTAAGCGAGAAATAGAAAGGTGGACTGTATGAGTAAGAAGATGATATTACAACAGATCTGTTGTAGGTTGTGTCTTTTTCATTTTGTTGGATAATATAAAGGAAGGACTGGCTATTTCCATGGAAGCGAGGTGAACCACATATATCTATGTCTCTCTTGTTTTATATGTTTTATGTGTTTGTTTTTCTGTATATTTTATGTGTTCCATTGCTCTACAATATATAATTTTATAACAACTGGTATCAGAGTCGAAGGTTTATTTGGCTAATAAACTCGTACGAAACAACAATTATTGGTTCAAGTGGGAGCAATAGCGGAAGATGGTAAGTATAGGGTCGAGAAATTTAACGACCAAAACTATTCGTTATGGAAGATGCAGATGGACGATTACCTGTATCATAAATATATTTACCTACCATTGAGCACAAAAAAAATGAAGACGTCGAGTATGACAGATGTAGAATGGGAGATTCTTGATAGAAAGGCACTTGGAACAATACGGTTGTGCCTCGTGGCATCAACGGCCTTCAATATTTCGAAGGAAACAACAACATAGGGTTTAATTAAAACATTGGTTAAACTATGTGAAAAATCCTTGTCCTCAAATAAGGAATTTATTATGAAACATTTATTTAATATGAATATTTCGGAAGGTGGATCTATTGCTGACCATTTAAATGAATTTAATATGGTTACCACTCAGTTAAGTTCTGCAGGCATAAATTTTGATGATGAATCTAAGGCTCTATTATTTCTATGCTCATTTCCATAAAGTTGGAATGGTTTAGTTATGGCCATTAGTAACTTTGTCTCTAGATCTAGTATTTTAAAGTTTGATGATGTTGTCGGTGCTATCCTTAGCGAGGAAATGTGATGAAAAAGCTCCGATGATACATCATGTAATGTTTTGAGTAAAAAGACTAGGGGAATAAAAATGGAAAGAGGAAAGAGCTGAGCATATCATAGTAGATCAAGGAAAGGCAGATCCAAGTCCATATCGAGGATATTTTTTTGGAAATGCGGAAAGAAAGGACACCTCAAGAAAGACTGTAAAACTCGAAAGAAAGAATAAGGAGATGCACAACAAGAAAAAAATCATGAAGCGAATGTGACCAGTGATGTGTTATAAGATTCATTGATTATTTCTTTATAAAATGTTACTGATTCCTGGGTTATAGATTCATGGACCCCATTCCATGCCACAACTAATAAGAAAAAATTTCATGACTATGTTCAAGGAGATTTTGGACAAGTTCGTCTGGGTGATGATAAAACCTGTAAAATTGTTGGAATGGGTAAAGTTCTTGTAAAACAGAAGAATAGAAATCAATGGTTCTTAGAGGAGGTAAGGCATGTTCCATATCTGAAGAAAAATATGAATTCAACAAGGTAGTTAGGTGGTGAAGGTTGTGTGACAACTTTCGTAGATAAAACTTGGAAGGTCACTAAAGGATCCCTGGTAATAGAAAAAGGTGAAAAGGTTGGTACATTGTATTTATACAATGGTATTTCTAACTATGTTAATGCTTTAACTTCCAAAGAAGCAGATGCAACATTATCACATCATAGGCTCAGACACATGAGTGAGAAGGGTATGAATATGATTCACTCAAGAAATTTGTTACCAAGTTTGAATAATATTGATTTGGATTTCTATAAGAATTGTATTTATGGAAAACATAAGAGATTTAGATTTATTAGAGTTGGGAAAGAAAAGAGGAGTGAAAAATTAGAGCTTGTGCATACAGATGTATCGGGACCTACACAGATATCATCTCTTGGTGGCTCTCGTTATTATGTTACTTTTATTGATGATGCAACTAGAAAAAAATTAATTTATTGTATTCAGAATAAGTCTGATGTATTTGACACTTTTATGAAATGGAAAGTTTTGGTTGAGATTGAGACAAGAAAGAAGTTGAAGTTTCTGAGATCATACAATGAAGGTGAATATTGCAGCAAAGAGTTTGATAGCTATTGCTCAAAGCATGGTATTCACAGAGAGAAGACAGTTCCAAGAACACCATAAGGAAATGGTGTGTCAGAAAGGATGAACAGGACAATCATGGAGCGTGCAAGGTGCATGAGATTTCATGCAAGATTTCCTTTACAATTTTCGGAAGATGTTGTAGATACTATTGTTTATATAATAAAAAGAGGGCCTTCAAGTTCCTTGTATGGTGGTATTTCAGAGGAGGCATGGACAGGTAAAAAAGTAAGTTACTCTTTTTTAAATCCTTTTGGTTGTGAGGCCTTTCTCCATATTAGTAAAGAAAATAGAACAAAGCTTGAGGCAAATCAAAGAAATGTACCTTTTTTAGATATGGTGTTAATTATTTTCGTTATTACTTATACGATTACGAAAATCACAAAATAATTAGGAGTAGAGATGTAATATTCAATGAAATGGTCTTGTATAAGAATCAGTTGAAGGAAAAAGAAACAAGAAAAAGAAAACAAATACTACACAATTGTTGATGAGATCACATAAAAATTAAAGGTGCCTAAAAATAATAATAATCAATAGCCGCAACAACAACATGCACCTCAAACACCTGAAAGTAGTGTTAGAAGATCCATCAGGATATGTATACCCCCTGAACGATACTCTCCTTCATTATATTATTTATTGTTGAATGATTCTAGTGAACTTGAATGTTATGAAGAATAAATGCGGGTCGAAACTAGGAAGAAATGGGAGCTAGCAAAGAAAAAAGAGATGGAATCCTTGATACATAACCACAATTGGGACTTCACCATGTTTCCTACTAAGGAAAAAAACATTGTAGAATAAATGGCTTTATAGGTTGAAGGAAGAAGATGGAGGAAAACATAGGTAAAAAGCTAGACTTGTTGTGAAGGGGTTTTCACAGAAGAAAGGTATTGACTTTGATGAAATATTTTCTCCTGTTGTTAAGATTACTTCAATCAAAACTATTTTAAGTCTTGTAGCAGCGGAAGATTTGCGTCTTGAACAGTTAGATGTAAAGAGAACATTTCTCCATGGATATTTGGAGGAAGATATCTATATGGGGAAACCAAAAGGATATGAGGTCAAAGGGAGGGAAAAAATAGTGTGCAGATTAAAGAAGAGCTTGTATGGCTTGAAACAGGCTCCAAGTCAATGATATCTAAAGTTTGGCAGGTTTATGTCTGAACAAGGTTATACTAGATGTTACTAGATGCCACTTTGATCATTATGTGTATCTAAAAAAGAAAAATGATGGCAGCTATATTATATTTTTTTTTTATGTAGATGAAATGGTTGTTGCAAGGTCTAACATGCAAGAAATAAATCTTTTGAAAATAAAATTGGAAAATTCATTTACAATGAAGGACTTGGGGGCTGCAAAACAAATCCTTGGTATGAGAATAACTAGAGATAGAAAAATCACAAATGAACATTGTCTCAGAATGAGTACATACAAAAGGTGTTGAAAAGATTTAATATGCAGAATGAAAACCTAGTTAGTACACCATTGGCTATCCATTTCAAACTTAGTAAGGATATGTGCCCCAAGATCCAAGAAGAAATGGATTATATGTTTAAATTTCCATATGAATCAGCAGTTAGAACCTTAATGTATGCAATGATCTTCACAATGCCTTATATTGCTCATGCAATGGTAGTTGTAAGTAGGTACATGAACTATCCAGGAAAATAACATTGGATGGAAGGGAAATGGATTCTCATATATTTGAGAGGTACCACAAATAAAGAATTATGCTTTGGTGGTTCAAACATTTCTCTATAGGGATATGTTGGTGGAGATATGGTAGGTGATAGAGATAACAGGAGGAGCACTACATGGTATGTATTTACTGTATGTGGAACATCTGTCAATTGGGTTTCAAAAATGCAAAGTGTTCTTGCACTTTCAACAACAGAAGTAGAGTGTGTTGCTGCTATAGACGCTAGTAAAGAAATTATTTGGTTACAAAGGTTTATGGATGAGTTAGGTAAGAAGCATGAGATTGGAAGGTTATACAATGACAACCAGAGTGCCATTCATCTTAAAAATAACTCAACATTTCATTCCAGGACTAAGCACATACAACTCAAGTACCCACTAGACAGTTGAAGCTGGAAAATATACGCACTAGCCAGAATCTTGGAGATATGCTAACAAAAGTTATAACCAGGGAGAAACTAAGATTATTCTCAATTTCAATTGGTATTAAAGTATGATGATGAAAATGAGAAAGATCAAGGTCCAAAGTGGAGTAATTTTCCAGCAAATGAAGCAGCAGTGGAGTTTCTACAATTAATCTCCAAGTGGGATATTGTTGGGTGTGGAGCTTGGTTATCTTCCATATTCAGATGTATCACTACATTTGACCCCTGTTCTTAATGGGCATAAATTCCACCCATCATTCAATTTCTATCAGGGGGGTCTAGTGGGGTCGACAGCGACCTTCTGAATCCCCCCCCCCTTGGCAGGGGGTTTCGGGGGTAGCGCCCCCGAAGCTAAAAACATATGTAAAATTTCCTTGTAAAATATTGTAAATTTATAGCCAATATAGGTTGGTGATTAGCAGATGATCTGACAGTATAAGATATGTTTAATTTAAGGTTTTTTTACCTAGATGGAAACCTCCTCTATTGTATGAGGCTATTGTATTGCGGTTTTGTAGCATGTGTATATTTTGAGCGATAAAGAGAAAGGGGGACTGTGTGAGTAAGAAGAATATATTACAACAGATCTGCTATAGGTTTTATCTTATTCATTTTGCTAGATAATAGAAATGAAGGACTGGTTGTTTATGTGGACATAGCCCAAGCTGGGTGAACCACATATATCTGTGTCTCTCTTGTTTTATATGTTTTCTGTGTTTGTGTTTTCATTTATTTTATGTGTTCCATTGCTCTGTAATATATAATTTTCTAATAAGATGGAAATCCTCCGCCCAATTGTGAATTTCCCTTCTCCCAATCCTCCTAGACCTAAACAACCTAGATATTGAAAAAAGGAACCCCGAGGTGTGTTAGTTGATGTTGGCCATAATCGTTAGAGGATTTTGCTAAGAATCCCACCCAAATAGCTAATGATCCCCAGATAGGACAACGATTACGATGGACGATGTATTCTACATTTGATGCTCCTACCGAGGTTTCACAATATGACCAATTATGCTTAGAATGGGTTCCATAATGGTTTTGTCCTCAATAAATTGTGGAAAAGAAAAGGTTAATGGACGGGTGCACCTTGTTTTTCTTTTGTCATGTTTGTGCTTAAAATATCATTGACATGTGACATAGATAGAGATTGAATCATGAAGGAGGTCACCCATTTCTGGTTGTTGAGAGATGGTCACCGACATGATACCCGAGAGCTCCACATCCCCCACAGGTATATGCACTGATATCGATACTCCATTGGTCATAAGAAGGAGATCCCCATTCTCGCTTTTTGATACCCAGCTAGTCAACGATACTTGGGAGTCCCCTAGCCATGGTCACCGGATGCCCAGAGAAGGGATATATTAGACCCTTTGTTACTCACTGATATTGGAATATGCATGTCAGTTGAGACTCCTTATTCACCAGAGGGGCACAAATACTCGATGGATTATGCCTTGCCAAGATACCTATCTAGCAAAACTCACCAGGAGACCTAGATCATAACATCCATTAGTTTAACTTCGGACCAACCCTCAAAATATATCCTCAAAATAGAATATGGAACCTTGGGAATGTGGTTATGCACGTGGGATAGATGGAGGTAATGAACACACATTATATATGATTATTCATAGCTAGAGGTTCATATGAAATTCTTACATAGCCCCACACAACCAACTGAAGGAATTCCCTCACATAGTCATCGTACCAGCGAGACATGGTTGAACACCCACGTAGTAGCTACATAACTGATATGATTTATTAAAAAGGTATTATTTACATCTATGTGAGAAGCTTATGTTATTTATTGCAATAGCTCGATAATATTGTGAATAACATAAACAACATAAGCAAATGAAAACAGATTCAAACACATCAACACAACAAGAATTTAATAACAGAATTCACTAGACTTCTAGGCTACGTCTCCGGGTCCTTAGTTTCCAGTGTTGACCACTTCATTTTGTCTTCAAAATTATTTTATAGGTATGAGATGAAAAACAGAAACTAAAATAAGAAAATGGACCTCGCCATTGCGACGGGCTCGAAATTTCGAGTAAAAAGAGTATAAACTTTCCTATATTCCGCCACTGTGACCTCCAGACACCCTGGAGAAATTCAAAACCACCTCTTCCCTTCAGAAAGACCACCTTTCATGCAAAAAACCACCTCAAACTGCACGTTGGTGGTTTCCACTAGTATGGCTCTACAAACGTTGAAAATATATTTTCGTGGCTTGTATTACAAGCTCCATCATATGCCAAGTTGGTCGTCGACTATGTTGTGAAGGTGTTTGTATATATAAATTTTGGAAGGTCGGTGGGTCGAAACCCCCGCCTGACCCCTCTGTCATCCTCCAGTGATTATGTTACATATATAGAAATGGATATGTGTTATAATATATGTCGCACTCAAATATTAAGGGAACCGGTGGTCGTGGGGTTGACCCCGACCGTCCAGCCCTTTTCTGGCAGTAAATCACTATCCACCATAAGTACAAAATCTTCATATTAAATTCCAAGTGATATTGTGGCTCATCTGGTGAGCGGAATCCAGAGAAGTCTTAGCATTCCGGGAGGTCAGGGTTTTTATCCTCTATGATCCCCAAATTTTTTGAAATGAGGGCATATTGGAAAAATCTGTGCTACCACGTGTTTGCCCCAGATTGGCCTGTTCCAACCAATCAAACTCTGACACGTCACTGATCTACTGACATCACCCTGGATATGTGGTGTATTCTTGAGATGACATGTGTCCTGCTGACATCATCCTGACGATTGACTTTGGCTGTTGACTTTGACTTTGACTTTTTGTTATTTTGCCCTAATTTATCATAAAATTTGACTGGCCACAACTTCTTCATACGAACTCAGTTTTACGCGTCGTTCACACCATTTGAATCCTATCGATGAGCGCTTAAACTTGACCCTATTTTAATATACATTTAAAGACTTTTATATGGAATAAAAACTAAATCCATTTTGGATCACTCCTCCCCACTGGAAGCTTTTGGACCACCAAAAGTTGGTTTTAGCTATCGAGTAAGTGAGGATATGTTTCCTTAACTTTTCCAATATCTATCCATCATGCTTTACTTTTATTTGTACCTTTAAGCCCAACTTGAAGATACTCAACATCTCATCGTCATGAAGTCCTTATCCTCCTGTCAAGAATTGTGTCCTCCTGCAACTCGTTGAGATACTCTGCTGAAAAATATTCGATGGAAGGTACCGAATTTTTCTCTTCTAGATCTTCAATCATTGAGGGCTGATACGATAATAATTTTTCAACATTTACGATAGAATAGATCTACATATAAGCTGGTAGATCTAGGTGAAAATAATTCTCATCAATTTTGTCAAGAATTTTGAAAGGACCATATCTAATTGGTTTCAAATTTTTACCTTCCCCTTGAAGTATTGCTTTGCTGATGTACAACTAGACTTTATCACCAACTTGAAAACTATGCTCAACTCGATGCTTGTCGTGCCTCACTTTATACTTTTCTTGGCTCTTTTCCATCTTTTCCTGTGTTTCCTAGTGAATTTCCTAGATCTGTTCAATGAACTTGGTTGCTTTGTCCACATATTTGTGTCCATCAACTAGTATTTATTTACCAAAGATAAAATCCAAGGGATACTTTGGTAAAAAACCAAAAACAAGTCTCAAACAGATATATTTTAGTAGAAGAATGTTTCGCATGGTTGTAAGCATGCTGCACATAACAGAAATTCTCATCCCAAAGATTAGGGTGCTTTCTGCAACGACCTCAAAGAAATTGTACCACTATCCTGTTTACCACTTTAGCCTGGATGTCATTTTGCAGATGAAATGTCATGCTCTTCTTTAAATTTTTTTCCATGAGTTCCCATAAAATTGACCAAAATTTCCTGACAATTTGAGAATCTCGATCAAATACGATAGAGGTGGGTAAGCCAAAATGAACCCATACATTTTGGAAGAACAACTTTGCAATTTGTTGAGCTGTGACCTGTTTAGTACATGGTGTCAGAATACACATCTTACTGAACCTATCCACAACTACGTACAAATAATCATGACCTTTTCTAGACATTGGTAATCCCCCAAAAAAATCCATGGATAAACTTTCCCAAGGATGAGAAGGAATTGGAAGTGGATTGTAAAAGCCTAATTTTCTATTAATTGGCTTCCTTATAGCACACATAGTACATCCTTTAATATATCTTGAAACAATTTCATTCATTCCTGGCCAATAGTAGAATCTTTGTAATAGTGCAATTTTTTTACTTACACCAAAGTGACCTGAATTTAGAGAAGTATGTGCTTCTTGAATCACATTAACTCTTTTAGTTTGTGGAGTGCATAATTTTCCCAAATGATATAAGAGTTTTTCCTTGATGAAATAATGCAATTCTTTTACCTGCTTTCCATGACTTAAAGTTGCATATACATCCTTAAAATCTGTGTCTTGAGCATATTGTTCAATATAGATTTTGTGAATTACTGAATTATGCTTAAGAATTGTGGATGCATTTATGATTGGTCTTGATAACATGTCTGCAACCTTATTATGTATGCCTTTCTTATATCTAATTACAAGATGAAATTGTTGTAATAAACCCATCCAACGATAGCATCTTGATTGTTGCAATTTAGTTTGTGAGCATAAATATTGTAGTGGTTGATGATCTGTATGTATGATTGTTTCTTTTCCTGTTATGTAATTTTTCCACTTTTTAACACTCTATACCAATGCATATAAATACTTATCTTATGTAGGATAGTTAACTACTGCTGATGTCAATGTCTTACAATGAAAGCATATAGGCTTTTTATGTTGCATCAACACTACCCCCATGGCATATTCGCTTGCATATGTCTCAATCTAAATTGGTTGTTGAATATCTAGCAGTGCTAGTACTGGTGTTGTATTGATCCTTTCTTTCAATGTGTCGAAGTTTTTCTGCCATTTTCCTCCCCACTGAAACACCTGCTTCACACTTGTCAAAGCATGTAGAGGAGCTACAATCAAAGAAAATTTAGCAATAAACTTTCTCCAGTATTGTGCTTCTCCTAAGAAACTTCTAACTTTTATAGCAGTCTTGGGCTTAGGCCAATTTACAATGACTTTGACCTTAAAGGGATCTACCTTCAATTCACCACCCCCTATAATACAACCCAAGTAATTTAAATATGTCCTGACAAATTCACATTTTGACAGCTTTAAATAGATATTTTCTCTTTTTAACACATCTAAAACCTTCTTTACATGCTTTATATGTTCATCCCATGTCTTACTAAAAACAAGAATATCATCTAAGTAGACTATTACAAAATCATCAATGAATGGCCTAAAAACATCATTCATGACACGCATGAATGTAGCTAGAGAATTGGTCAAGTTGAAATGCATAACCATCCATTCATAGAGTCCTTTCTTAGTTTTGAAATCAGTCTTCGATACATCTTGTTCTGAAACCCTGATCTGATGGTAGCCGCTTCGCAAGTCTAACTTAGTTTAGTAAACTGCTTCTTTCAATTGATCTAATAAATCGTCATTGCGAGGAAGAGGATGACAATTATTTATTTTTATTTTATTTAATGCTCAGAAATCAATGCACATTCTCCACAAACCATATTTCTTATGTACCAACATAATAGGTGATCCACATGGTGAAGTTCTTGGTCGAATAAACCCTTGATTGAGCAATTCCTCTACCTGCTTCTTTATTTATGCATTCTCTAGAGCTGATAACCTATACATTCCAATGTTAGGAAGAGGAGCATCTAGTTGCAAATAAATCTCATGTTATATCTATCTCTTGAGAGGAAGGCCTTTAGGCTCTTGAAAAAAATTATCATAATCAGAAACAACTTTAACGAGATGTACTTTCTTTTTAGGATTACAGCCTTGAAAAAAATCAGATTTACCAAGATCCTTTTCTTTTACAATCATAAGTAAAAATTGTTTGCTTGAATTTACAATTATTTTTGTCTGTCCTG
Organism: Pinus albicaulis; assembly: GCA_034641835.2. Lineage (NCBI taxonomy): Eukaryota > Viridiplantae > Streptophyta > Pinopsida > Pinales > Pinaceae > Pinus > Pinus albicaulis. Next base: position 966,719,780 of record CM076570.1, on the reverse strand, counting down.
AATTTATGAGAGAGTAGTTATCTTTGACTTTATGAGCTCTTAATACATATTTGATTCCATCTTTAGTGAGTTGATATTTATTTTCCCTTTCATAGAAGACATCATCTCTATCATACAAGTATGGACTCCCTAGTACAATTCCACATATATCCAATGGGACTATATCTAATTCAACCTCATCTACAAACTCCAATCCAATTGCAAAATGAAGTTTGCATTGTTTCATAACCTGTAGTTTAGTTTTATCATAGACCCAACCTAATGGGTACGGATTTTTATGAGGTTTTTCTTCAATACCCAATTTCTTTACAATTGATTCAACAATCAAATTAACTTGAGAGCCACTATCAAACAAAGTATCAATTTTAGTATTCTTGGAAATTACTCTAATATGAAATAGCTCATTTCTTTTCCTCTCATCATTTTCATTATCAACAGAATGTGAAGAAGTACTTGTAGATGCTTGAGAATTCATACCTGTAGCTGTAATTGTTGCTTCATCTCCTGAATCTGATCCCAATTCCTTTTGTCACTCTTTATGTCATTATGTCACTCTTTATTCTCGAACTTCTTAAGCTTCAATTCTAGATGTAGTGCCCAGTAGTGTGCCTCATAATGTCCTTCTTTCTTACAGTGAGTGCATGTAGGCTTTTATTCCTTCACAGTGTTCACTTTCCTTTCCTTCCATTTTTGTTTCATCTTTTCTTTATTCTTGATTTTGGTAGATTTAGATGACTTTCCAACATCATGAGATACATTTTTACCCCTAACTTCTAGATGAGTTGCTTGAACTGATACATCATCTAAGCTAGTGAGATTAAACATCAGTATGGTATGCCTCAAATAACTATGTAAGCCACCTATGTATTTCAATAATGTTTCTGGTGAGTCCAATGATATGCCTAGTGTCAAATCTCTTTTACGAAATTCCTGACTATAACTTTTCACACTTTGACCCTTTAACTTTTTCCAAATCATCATAGCTTTTGCATATAAGCCAAAGGACAAAAAAAAAATTTAATAGTAGAAAAAATTATTTCCATGTCGAAATGATTTTACCATGTTTTTGGAGATCTGCTTGTGTCTTGCATTCCCACCATACAAGTGCGGTTCCTCCAAGATGAAGGCTAGCAAGTTGGATATTCTTTCCTTCTAAAAAAACTTTCCATACCTTGCAATAAAATTCACTTTGTCTTATCCAATTATCAAGATTTTCAGCGTTAATCTCACCATCATAATTTGGCAAATCAAATTTTACATCTAATTTGATCAAAGAGGATTTCTTCTTCTTCTTCTATTTATAAGAACTATATTTATGAGAAGAGGACAATTATGATGATGATGGTGATGATGGAGGAGATGGTGGAAATAATGTAGGAGGATTTTCCCCCAATTCTTTTTCTGGTTTAGGTGATGAAGTGCCTTCACCTTTTCCTTTTGTAAAATATTGATACATCTCTTCTACCATCGCACATATTTTCATGAAGTTGTCCATGAATTGAGCTTTTGTTCCCAATCTGTTTTCTTCCATCATCTTATTTTGTGAAAATACCCTTCCAATCTCTATATTTGCTTCAACAAATTCTCCTTGTCCTCGTTTGAACTTTGACCTAGTAATCATTCAAATCTTCACATGACATTGTCAAACCTTTAAAACTTAACCTTAAACTCTGATACCACTTGATCTGATTTATTAAAAATATATTATTGACGTCTATGTGAGAATATTATGTTATTTAGTGTAATAGATTGATAATATTGTGAATAACATAAACAACATAAGAAAATGAAAACATGTTCAAACACATCAACACAACAAGAATTTAATAACGAAGTTCACCAAACTTCCTAGCTACGTCTATGGGTCCTTAGCTTCCAGTGCTGACCTCTTTATTTTATCTTCAAAATTATTTTACATGTATGAGCTTAAAAATAAAAACTCAAATGAGAAAATGGACCTCACCATTGTGAAGGGCTCGAAATTTCGAGTAAAACGAGTACAAACTTGCCTATATTACACCACTATGACCTCCAAACCCCATGGAGAAATTCAAAACCACCTCTGCCCTTCAGAAAAGTCACGTTTCCTACACAAAACCACCTTGAACTACGCACTGGAAGTTTCCACTAGTTCAGCTCTAAAAATGTTGAAAATATGTTTCAGTGGCTTGTATTACAAGCTCCACTGTATGGCGAGTTGGTCGTCAGTTATTTTTTGAAGGGGTTTGTATGTATAAATTTTGGAAGGTCGGTGGGTCAAAACCCCTACCCGACCCTTTCGTCATCCTCCGGTGGTTATGTTACATATATAGAAACAGATATATGTTATAATATATGCATCACTCAAATATTAAGGGATGCAGTGGTCGTGGGGTTGACCCTGACCATCCAGCCCTTTTCCGGTGGGAAATATTGATCCACCATAAATAGGAAATCTTCATATCAAATGACAAGCAATACCGTGGCTCATCCAGTGAGAAGAATCCAAAGAAGTCTTAGCATTCCAGGAGGTCAGGGGTTTGATCCTCCCTGATCTCCAAAATTTTGGAAATGAGGCCATATTGGCAAAATCAATGCTACCATGTGTCAGCCTCGGATTGGCCCGTTCCAACCAATAAAACTCTAACACGTCACTAATATTATAACATGACCTTGGAGATGTGGCATTTTCCTGGGATGACATGTGTCCTACTAACATCATCCTTACCATTGACTTGACCATTGACTTTGACTTTTTGTCATTTTTCCCTAATTTGTCATAAATTTTGACTGGCCACAACTTCTTCATATGAACTCGGTTTTATGCATCATTCACATAGTTGGAATCCTGTTGACAAGAACTTCAACATGATCCTATTTTCAGATGAATTTGAAGATTTTGATCTGGTGGCAAAACTGAATCCTTTTTGGATCAATAGCCCCACACAAGGATTATAGCAGTCATAGGCATTTCCCCTAGAATCTAGAAAAATAATTAGGACCTCGAACCTCAATCTCTAAGGAACCTCTACCCTAGAAACTAAACCTAAACCTAAAACCTTTCGACCCAAGATCTTGACCTGAAAATCTACATTGATGTTAACATAGATCTCGATATCCCTAAACCTTGACATCACTCACTGATTCGAAACATGGAGTCACTAGTTCAACTAGATTAAACATGTAAATCAATACTTATGATGCACCCGCTTTAAGCATGAAAATGGAGGAAGGAATTAGCTTGACAAAAGGGAGAGGGAGAGGGAGGTATCTAAAGGCAGGATCGACTAACAAGTTATTTATTTCTCATACATCCAGGGTGAGGATAGGATGTGTAAGCATGGCTTGACCATAAGGGACAGGTGTCATAAAACTTAAAGAAGAACAAGAGAGGTGTTGTAAGGCCTAAAGACCATAAGGAATGTAGTTGTTTGACCATAACGGAGAGGGAGAGGATGAGTAAGCATGGATCGACTAAAGGAGAGGTACGATAAGTGACTCGACCATCGGGAGAGGTCAATGTTGTACATATTATATATTTTTTTGAAAATAAATATGTATATACTATATAAAACAATTGGAAGAAAAGAAAAAATTATGATAGTATCACTTGAATTAGGCTCACTATTTTAGGTTGTATTTTTTTAGGTATATTTTTTGTCAACTTTCCATAAAATCCAACAAATATGTTTTTCGACAATTTAACTTATGTACTCCATATAACATTCAAAATACAATTTAAACAATGAAAAATCACACACACACATAGATAGACAATATGTATATATATATATATAGGAACTACAAAAGAAGTTTGCACATAAAGAGATTTCATCCCTCTTGAACCATGCTAGATCCATGCTTAAGAAGTATCTACTTTGATAAAACTCCAATAATAACCACTTTATTTTGTTATTCAACAAGGCTTGAGTGTGGCCACAAGATCTTTTTGCTAGCTAAAGAAGCTTAAAATCCAATCCAAAAACACTTATGCCATAATGGATATTTGTTTTGTTTCCATATACATCAATACATGATATATGTATTAGTTTGTGGCAAGGCAAGATTCTAGCAATTAATTTTCTTGTTGACCACTATTAATTTATCACTTATGCCATAATGGATATTTGTTTTCTCTCCATATACGTAAATAAAACATATATGTATATTTGACCACTATTAGTTTAGCATTGATCAATGCAAGGTATAACGTTCAACATTGAAAAATAAATATTTATTTCTCAATACTATTAAACAAACTAATTTTTAAACATTTAATTAAACCATAATTTGAAGGTCTAGCTACCTCATATATTTTATGTCATAACTTATGGATATGGTTGCAATATTCATGCATTATTTTTATATATTTGTGTAGGAACTTGTTTATTAGTTACTTCCCATGTTTGCTTAAAGATGGATAGGAATAAGATGTAAATAATATATTTACTAAAAATTACTTCTCACCATGATTCATGTCTTTCTTAGTACTTAGATATGAGTAAGTGTAAATATGTAGACTTATTAGTGGCCCATGTTTTTCAGAACTCAATTTATTCATCCCCCCAAAGCATGATTATAGGATTTAATTTTCCTAGTAACTACTATTAATTTAGCTAACATTGACCAATATATGTTATAATTTTTTTATGTATTTTTTCCTACGAAAACTTTTAATTTGACGAAGAGAGATTAAACTACTGTGCAACATTTATTAATTTATACATCTATGCATATGGTTGTTATTGGAGCGATTAACTAATATTTGTTTTACTAGTATTGTAGAATATTTTATTTTGAGGAATTGTGAAATAGAGATAATTTTTTATGTAAGTTGAAATGGTTGCCTTAATTAATTAAGCAATTATTAAATTTAATAAAACAATTAATTAATTTGTAAATGAAGCATATTCTTAACAAATATGTGTGTGTGTGTGTGTGTGTGTGTGTGTGTGTGAATTGATTGATTTTTTTACCTTTATTTATTTTTGAAATACGTTTTTAAAAATAATATTTTAATAGATATTCAAATTTCTATGGAAAATTTTAAGGGTGGAAAATTATTTTAAGGCTTAAAAACCTTGGCAGAGTCTTAGTAGTCTCTACTATGAAAACTACAAAATATTTGGCGATATGTTTGTAAAAAAATTGAAATTTCTAATAATTTCATATAATCTCTATAAGAATTTGGCAATTTTTAAGGTAAAATATTTTTATACTATAAAATTTGGGTGAATCATTCTTATAAAAAATGGAAATTGGTAAATATTATTTTTAGAAAAAGCGTGGAAAATTAGCCCACCTATGAATATTAGCCCCTAAAATTTTCCCTCATTCAAACGGGGTAGAATAAGTGATGATGATGTATTGTTAAGTCATTATGATGTGAAGGCATGGGAACAAGTCCACCCATGTTAAGGGTTGTTGGCAAGTGCTATCCCCAGGTGACTTTGATCGCTTAGATGCCTCTGAGTTATTGTTTCTTAAGTCACAAGTTTAATCAAAATTATAAATTAAGTTTATCATTTAAATCAAAATAACATTTTAATCTTCATTTTATATATAATTTCATTTTAATTTTATATATAATTTCAAAGTTAGCTTTATATATAAATGAAATTCATCATACATATTTAGGCCGATAGGCCTTTCTTTTGAATCAGATCACCTCAAATTTTTGTCAACACTTTCATTATACTTATGAAATCTGTCTAAACTATCCAAACTTTCCAAACATGACATTTTCCCACAACACAAATGACATGTTTCCACAACATATTTTATCAGTTCAACACTATTTATTAGTTTTTACATCTATCCACAGGTGCCATTTATCAGTTTAACTGATTGAGTGGATGCCAAAATTTATTTAGCTAAGCATCATTCCCATTATCAAATATTTTTCCAAATTTCTGTGGCCTTTCTTTCTCCATTAAAGGCCAATCATAATGGCCAAGTGCACCGATCTCTCAGGGTTTTTAGTTTACCGATGAAACTCTTCCATCTTTATTGAAATTCCTTGACTTATTCCTTCTTAGAGGGTTTTGACATTGTTGAAACAACTGCTTCAAGAGTGGTATTTACCTAGAAGCTGCAAAACTCGACCTTAGTACGAAGTTTTCATTTTATTTTTTTATTTGGTGTCTTTCACTCTCTCTATTGGCACATTTTTTATAGTTTTTAGGCCACCGCAAGGGTTTGAAGTTACAACTTGCTCAAACTCACTGAAAGATAGATTTCCTTGAAGGTATTCGGCCATGAAATTATTTTCGCATAAAGATCGGCTTCAGATCCTTTTTCTGTGGATGATGCTTACGTATTTTCCATAGAAAGGTAAAATTTTGTTGAAATATGCGTTCTCTAGTTTGTATCTTTAGAATTGGTGGTATCGACTTTAATTTATGTTATGGAAAGTGATTGTAATGGGAAATACTAGTGTTTGCAACATTAACTTCTCGGTGATTCCTTTTGTTAGAGTTTCAAGGTTTCGTGTAAAAGATTGGGTTTAGCATCTTCATTTGTTTTGTTTCGAGTAATGCTGAAAGCATGCGATGATTCTTGCCTTGGAAGTTATTTTTGTAAAAGATTGTGCTATATATTTCCTTGAACCCATTTTGGACAGTTCAAAGCTGAGTAAATTCACCAAGATGCACAATCGGAAAAATGAAATGGGTTTTTTAAAGAAATAAGATGAAGAATCTGGGCAGTCGAATGGTTTGTCCTCTGAGTCGGAAGGTTCAGAGGCACACTGAAGGGAAAATAGCATGGAAATTACAAACGAACAAACAATTTTCAGGATCATCCAGATTTCAGAAATTCTTGCAGTGGCTTGCTGCAAATTCATTCCCACACTATCAATGTTTTTGTTTCCTGCACCACAGGTGTTTTGGATGAACATGTTGAAATTTGCGACAAGAAATAGTGAAATTGACATCCAGAAACAACATGACAGTACCTACACTAGTGTGGGGCCATAGGTCACAGAGTGATGGGTCCTAGCGATAAATTAGTGTGCAATTCAATTTATTTAATAAATTGGAAATGTGTCTAATTTAATTACCCCTTAATTAAATTCGACAATAAATTGTAATCTTATCTCATAAACACTTGTAATAGTTAACTAAGTGTGATAGACTAAGTTAGCTCGTGAATTTTGAGTTAAGGGTGGTTGGTGAGGCATGCAGAGTGATTCTATGTGTTTTAGATTTCAAGTTGTAGTTAGTGCATTAGTTTAATGCATGAGAAATCAGTTAACTTAGTTAAGTGAGTTAAAGTTAGTTTAAATAGTTGTAACTAATTTTTGCACTAATGAGAGGTCAAGTGAATTAAATAATATTTAATTCACATGTCGTGATATGTCAAGTGACTGATGACTTACTATAAATATATGCATGCATGTCAGTTCCAATGGAGACCTAGCTGAGAAAAAGGTTAAAGGGAAGTTGACTATCAACTGTATTATTAGAAAACTACCCATATGCAGTTAAAACACCACAGGATTTCCCATGATAATTGCGCAGTTGAGAAAGGTTGAAATTCATAAGGAATAGGGATTGCATTCCTCATGAATTGTGTGAGAAAGGCGGGTTGAAGACAGGCTCAGAATTGGCTAAGTGTTGGCTAAATTTTGTCCAGGTCAGTGTGAGACAGTTGTGAGACTGCAGGAGACTCTTGTAAGAGTGCTTTGTAATTGTTTCATTATTCCATACTGAATATAAAATAGAATATAGAGGGGTTTAGGGCAGAAATATTTCACTTTAAAAATATCTTTGTTGTGGTCTAATTTGCTTCTTTCTTTACTTGTTGTGATTGGTGATCGTGTTTATTTTCTGCAATTGATTTTTAGAAGGATTCAGTATTTTTCTTTAGTACATTACTTGATCAGATTGGATCTATTGATATACATATGTTTGTATAATTTCTACATAGTATGAGAGCACAGGAAATCAATATAGTGGAAAATAAATTGAGTTTGTGACTGAATAGAATTTGAATTCGCAAAAGTATTCTTGGTGCGATAGGTGGATCAGGATGGAAATGGATTTCAATGGCTTGATATTGGATTATGCACTTGAGGGTAGCTCTAACTATATTGCATGGAAGGATGGGATGGAGGCAGTACTAAAGGAAAATGCGTTGAAATAATTCATTGGTAATGACATTCCCAAACCCGCTGTAGCAGATGCCACAAATCTTGATGCTTGGCAAAATAAGGTTGCAAGGGTGAGGAGGATATTACTAGAGGGAGTATGAGATGACATTGTCTCAAGTCTCCCTAGAAAAGCAACTCCATATGCAATCTGGAAGGCTTTGATAGATATATTTTAGAGCAGCAATGATCATAGAAAATTGGCATTGAAGGACAAGCTCGAGAAAATCAAAATGGATAATGGTGATACTATTCTCAAATATTTAACCAAGTTGATCAAATATTGAGATGAGCTTGGGAGCATCGTAATTACTATCGCGGTTGATGAATTGGTGAGAGTAGCTCTTCTAGGCATTCCCAAGAGTTGGCATATTTATCAAGACTTTATCAATTGGAGGGAGGAGCTACTAGATTGGGAATGAATTTGGTTAGATTTGGTGCAAGAATAAATTAGGCGGAATACCAAGGATGGATCTTCATCTAAGATAGATGATGAAGAAAATTTCACCTTGGCTAGTAAGGTGAAGAAGGGGAAGGGAAATAAATCCTATTCCAAGTCTGTGACAGATGAAGAAGGCAAGGAGCATGACATTTCTAGAGTGAAATGTTTTCACTGTCACGAGCATGGACTTTATGCCACTAATTGTCCACAAAATAAGAAGAACAGTAAGGCTTTAGGATCTGCATCTCGTGGGGCTTTGAACTTGAAATTTGATTTGGACTGCTTGCTAATTGCATGCATGGTCTCAAGTGCAATGGGATTATTATGGTACATGGATAGTGGTGCATATTTCCACATGATAGGAGACAAATAACTTTTCAGTAGCTTGGAGGAGAAGGAACTCTAGATGAAAAATCAAAATGGGTGATGAAAGAAAGTATAGTGAAACCGGGATTGGTATAGTTACCTTCCAGAGAAAGTTAGGTAAACCCTTCTTATTAAAAGACGTAATGCATGTACCAGGATTGAAAAAGAATTTAGTCTCAGTTGCAATGTTGGAGGATAGAGGTTATGATGTGTTTTTCAGTGAAGGGAAATATTTCCTTCGACATAAAGCCACAAGACAAGCCAATAAGATTGGGATTCATGTGAAGAATCTCTTTAAACTTTATGTAGATCGTTGCGCAACATTGATGGGTAAAGCCTAAAAGATGGTGAGCTGAGATGAGGGTGAATTATGGCACAAGAGATTGGGCCATATACACCATGGAGCTTTGAAGGTCATGTAGCATATTTCTATGAGGCTTCCAATGGTTGCACTTGTGTATATAGACACATGCAAGGGATGTACCATGGGGAAGTGTGATAAATCCATGCGATTGTCTTTTGAAAGAGAGCTTGATTTGCATGAAAATGAGGAACTCTTGGTTCCTAAGGATGAACCTAAGGATGTGGAGCAGCCACAAGATGAGGATCATGGAGTGGCAGAAATGACTCATGCAGGGACCTCCAGGAGGGGGAAATTTCGAGCCAGATGAGTAGACGGAGTAGATGCAACTATACCTCTAGGTGTGAGGTGGGGCGATGTGAAAAATTAACCCCAAGAAGAAATTTGGGCAACGTCCTAGGATGGTGTGTCTCATGGATCAAACTTTTCTATGAGGAGCCCATATTAAAATAGTAGCAAGATCGGTTAGATTGATGCAGTCAAATTTCAAGAAGACAGAAATCAGAGTGACATGTGTCGGATATTGGAACGCAGATCAGGCTTGGTAGCAGTGTAGAGTACATGGATGCAGATTTCAATAGTTCACAGAGTCCAGTAGAGATGTGTAATGTATAGCAGCAATCAGAAGACTCTAATGACAAATGCATTATACTGATTCAATTTTTTGGAAGCTATTCAGTTTCAGAAGTGTTGCATGTGCAAGAAACACTAGAGAAGTGTTGCCTGCAAGAGTTGCATGTGCGAGCAACACAAGAGAAGTGTTGCATGCAAGAGTTGCATGTTGCATGAAAGAGGTCCATGTGCACATGCAAGGACATTCCAAGCTATTGGACCGAGACAAATTGATTCCTTTCTTGTTGAGAGGGAGTTTTGAAATTTTCAACAAGAAACAATGAAATTCGCATCCAGAAACAACATGACAGCAACTACACTAATGTGGAACCACGAGTCACACAGTGATGGGTCCTAGAGATACATTAGTGTGCAACTCAATTTATTTAATAAATTGGAAATGTGTTTAATTTAATTATCCCTTAATTAAATTGGACAATAAATTGTAATATTATCTCATAAATACTTATAATAGTTAATTGAGTGTGATAGACTCAGTTAGCTCATGAATTTTGAGTTGAGGGTGGTTGGTGAGGCATGCAGAGTGATTCTATGTGTTTTAGTGTTCAAGTTGCAGTTAGTGCAATAGTTTAAGCATGAGAAATCATTTAACTCAGTTAAGTGAGTTGAAGGGAGTTTAAGTAGTTGTAACTAATTTTTGCACTAGTGAGAGGTCAAGTGAATTAAATCATATTTAATTCACATGGAGTGATTTGTCAAGTGATTGATGATTTAATATTAATAGTTGCATGCACGTCAGTTGTAGTGGAGACCCAGTTGAGACAAAGGTTAAATGGAGGTTTAATATTAGTTGTATTATTAGCAAACTTCCTAGATGCAGTTAAAACACCGCATGATTACCCATGATACTTGTGCAATTGAGAAAGGCTAAAATTCCTAAGGAATAGGGATTGAATTCCTCATGAATTGCGTGAGCAAGGTAGGCTGAAGATACGCTGATAATTGGCTAAGTGTTGGCCTGATTTTGTCTGGGACAATGTGAGACAATTGTGAGAGTGCAGGAGACTCTTCTAAGAAGAGTGCATTGTAATTGTTTCATGATTCCATGGTGAATATAAAATACAAGACAGTGGGATTTTGAGCATCAATCTTTCCTTGGGAAAATATCTGTGCTGTGGTTTTATTTTCTTCTTTATTTACTTGTTGTGATTTTCAATTGTGTTTATTTTCCGCAATTGATTTGTAGAAGGATTTAGTATCTTTCTTTAGTACATTTCTTGATCGGATCGAATCTATTGATGTACATATGTTTATATAATTTTTACAGAATGGAGTTGCTATGTTGTGGATTTCATTCCTTCTAGGAGTGTTACTCATTGGATGTCTCTCATTGATTTGTCTAGTTTTGTGAGCTTGCTGTGCTAATTATGTGTGGGGAGGCCAGTTATTGGGCAAAAATACGACCGTTGCTCTGCAAGTCTCGGCTTCCCCGCTGCAAGAACCATCTGCAGTTGCAGCCTCAGTCATTCATGTCTCTACAACGTCTCATTTCTTCTTTCCCCCTCTAGGAAATGCAGAATCAAGGTTACCAGATGGAGGATTCAGTTGTTGCACTGTTTCTTCCTCAATTGTAGAATTCAATATGCCCGCAGAGCCAAGATTAGAGCTTGGAAAAGGGGCATGGTGGTGGGAATGGCAGTGCCTAGCTGCAACATAATAATGATACAAGGCATCATATCAGTATCGCACGAAGGCTCACTGAAGTGTTGTAGGGAACAGGAGATGGGTATTTGTTGCTTCAACAAACTGAAATGGAAAACATAATGTTGCAGTGGCTTCAAGCTTTAGATTTACATGTAATGGGGGCACGCCGTGTAGATGAAAGGCTTAGGCCAATGTTACAAGTTAATGTTTCCTGCTCTAGTGTTGATGATCGTCTTCTAGCTTAGCTTAGTTAAGCAAGAACTAATTCCCCCCTATTCAGTTACAATTAGGTTCAGAATAATTCCTATTACAATTGAATCAGTTCTCAAAAAAAACTCAAATTTTATGTAGGTTAATGTATTTTAACGTGATATTGCAACATTTCAAGGCACGAGAGCTTGGGATGCTTGCTCGTTTCCTATGCATTCCAATTGTTTCAATCCGTGTGTAAAAATTAATTAAAGAAGGCAGACTATTGTGCCTACTTCCACGAGGTATGTTTCTTTTGTTCAGTTCCTTACTTTTATTCGAAAGTAGTAAATATTTGAGGATTATAGAAATGTGTTGGTACTTTTTGTTTTTACCTTTTTCCCTTTTATTTTACATGAAAATATTTGAGAAAAGTCTTAGGTTGATTGGATTCATGTATTAATAATTTTTTTAAAAGTAACAGAACACCTTGAAAGAGGCAGATATGGTTTAAAAATTTGTTGATTATGCTACTAAAAGAACTCAAGTGCTCCACTAGAATTCTCTCGGTGGAAAATTGGTTTCCCAGTTAGCGTGACTGCAGATTAGCCATTTCTACCTCATTCCTAGATTCAGTTTTTGTGTTTTTTACCTAGAATATTTGAATAAAGTTGTGTGTAATAAATGCCTTCTATATTCATATGATTCTGTTGTCGTTTCTATTTTCTGAAATGATGTAGTCTTCTTGTTTAGATTACCACTTTATTAATATGTACACATTTTCTTTAAATTGTTGCTAACCAGGATCATTTTTCCATATCAAGGGATATTTAGCCAAAGGTGAGCTATACCCACAAAAGTATCTACTCTGGTTGGAATTTGAAGAAATCTATATCTTAGCAATGCTTGTAGGTGGTAGCCAAAAGTTGGATATAATATTTTATTATTAGAACTTACACTTCATAAATTAAAAGTCTAGGTTCCTCTCATCAAGTAATTAGTAATGGCATAACTATCCTGTAAGGTAGGGAAAAGGTGGCATTATAAAGAATTTTCTAATGTATAATTTCATCTAGCTATGGGAGGCTGGTTTTTTTTTAGAGGAATAAAGTCTTAGAAGTTTCTGTAGGTTTACACTATAGCAAACCTAAGGGAAAAATTACAAAGTAGTGAGTCTCAGTTTTGGTGATGGATTTGTCATGGAAAATAATATATAAAATATATTAAAACTTCAATTATATATATATATATATATACATATATATATATATATATATATATATATATATATATATATATATATATATATATATATATATATATATATCGTCATTTCAATGTAAATATGAGCTATTAGAGACCAAATATGAAAGTATGTTGAGTCATATTGCATGCATGTTTTTAAATTAGAAAAAATTAAATATCACATTGAGATGGATAAAATTAATGTTCCGAGAAAGTAATTGATAATTTGGATAATATTAAACATTAGGGCTGTGATATCCCCTTGTTAGAAATTTAATATTCATTAAAACACTTCATTTTATTCTTCAATATAAGAAAGGGAAATATGTCAACTGTAGGAGCAGATGGTGCCATCGTGACCGAGGAGGTTAACTCGTTAAAAAAAAGATAATTATCATGGGGTTTAGAAACATCTATGAAAAAAAAGTAGAAGCATTGGCAGCACTTTAAGGGCTAATAATTTTGAGCACACTAACTATAGAAAATATTACCTCCATTGGAGAGTAGAATTCTCATAGGGTTTAGGAACAGATACGCACAACAAAGCAGAAAAGGGTTTTGAAATGGTGCAATCTTCTTGTTCATATCACCACTTTATTAATATGTATACATTTTCTTTAAACTATTGCTAACCAAGATCTTTTTTCCATATCAAGGGATATTTAGCCAAAGTTGAGCTATGCCCACAAAAGTATCTACTCTCGTTGCCATTTAAAGAAATATATATCTTAGAAATTCTTGTCGGTGGCAACCAAAAGTTGGATGTAATATTTTAATACTAGAACTTAAACTTCATAAATTAAATATCTAGGTTCCTCTCATCAAGTAATTATTAATGGCATAACTATCCTGTAAGGTAGGAAAAAAGTGGCATTATAAAGAGTTTGCTAATGTATAATTTCATCTACCTAAGGGAGACTGGTGTTTTACTAGAGGAATAAAGTCTTAGAAGTTTCTGTAGGCTTACACTGAAGCAAACCTGAGGGAAAACTTACAAAGTAGTCAGTCTCAGTTTTGGTGATGGGTTTCTCATGTAAAATAATATATAAAATATATTAAAACTTCAATTATATATATATATATATATATATATATATATATATATATATATATATATATATATATATATATGTGTGTATATATGTATGTATGTATGTATGTATACCCTCATTTCAATGTAAATATGAGCTATTAGAGACCAAAGGTGAAAGTATGTTGAGTCATATTGCATGCATGTATTTAAATTAGAAAAAATTAAATATCACTTTGAGATGGATAAAATTAATGTTCCGAGAAAGTAATTGATAATTTGGATAATATTAAACATTGGGGCTGTGATATCCCCTTGTTACAAACTGAATATGCATTAAAACACTTCATTTTATTCTTCAATATAACAAAGGGGAATATGTCAATTGTAGGAGCAGATGGTGTCATCGTGTCCCAGGAGGTTAACTTGTTAAAAAAGAGAGAATTCTCATGGGCTTAGAAACATCTATGAAAAACAAAGCAGAAGCATTGGCAGCGCTGTAAGGGCTAAGAATTCGAGCATACTAACTATAGAAAATATTACCTCCATTGGATAGTAGAATTATCAGAGGGTTTAGGAACAAATACGGACAACAAAGTAGAAGCATTAGCATCATTTAATTGCTAGGATTTCTAGGCACACTAAGCCCAAGAAATATTACCTCCATAGAAGAGTTAGATCTGATCTTCTTAATACTAGAAAAACATGCTCAGATACACTTAGAAGATATTTAGTCACCTACAAGTCCCAAGAACCCATATCACATAAATGGATGCCGCAACAAATATGGAATTAGTAGTGGATATGGAAGAACTGTGGGTGCTAGAATAAGATTGGACAAATGTTCTGCAGCCAACCTTAAATCAAAGAGGCATGAAATTCCCCAAAAATATTGAGGCTGAGACCTACAAATTGAAACATTAATACCTAAATAATTGCATAGAAACACATTTTTATTATTCAATGGTGTGGCAAAAGAGAATCGGGGAGTGGTAGGAGGTATCATTATGATACATGTGGTAAAAAAGTTAAATAATTCTCATGGGATTTGCAAACAACTACCAATAACAAAGTTGAAGCATTAGCAGTGCTTCAAGGGTTAAAGATTATGAAATTATTGGGTATGGGTGAACTTAGGGTCCTGGAAGAATATTTTGAGGTGCATAGGTGACCATCACATATCCTTATTAAAAAATATAAGAAAGAACAAAGAAAGGATTGGATGGATACTTCGTTCATTCCAACACTAGTCCAAGGTTACTAGAATAAGATCGACAGAGCAATAAAGGAAAAGGGAAGAAATCGGGATGGATAGATGACACACTCCCAAATTTTGCATCAGCTTATGAAAAAAATGGGGAAAAGAAGGCCACATAATCAGATATATCGCTACCAGAAAGGACCTAAAAAGTGTGCAAGACCTGAACTACAACAAACTAACTAAAAAATATAAGAGAGCCATTCATGTGATTAGAAGGGAATTACTTCATATTCTATTGTCATATTCCTGGGATTCCCAAGAAAATCACTCACAGATGTAGCAAGCTCAATAGATACATCCCCAAATTTAATCAGTCTCAAGACTATATTATAGTCTCCCAAGTACTCCAGAATGAGAAACAAGTGCCCCAACTTCTCAGGTACAGACAAAAGTTGGGTGGGTGCAATCTGATGTCTCAGAATGCAAAGAATAGATTGGAAAACTGGAGGACACCACTAAAATTTTATCTAGGTCAATGGGGTACGTGAAGGAGAAGGTGAGGGAAGTAGAAACCATGCTGAATATCAAGCTCCATTCACAAAGTTAGTAGAAGAAAACATGATAGTTGCAGCCAAGGAGAAATTCAGTTGTTGAGGGGTGGAACCAATCCCTGATAGACCAGATTAGCGAGATCAAAGAGGGCCATGATCACCCCCCACAGAACAAAGAAAACATAGTGAGAAACATATTAAAGAGCCACCAGCCAAGAAAGCATGATTGTTAATCATCAAAAAAATGAAAGAGCCAATCATTTTTTACCGTTAGGTTGTTTTCTATTTTAGGAAATGATGGATTTTACATAAGGCTCTGCCTTCAGTTTGTCTATATTTCATCTACATGAATGATAGTGAATTAGAAATGGGTTATGATTCCCATTTTGTAGTA
Organism: Pinus albicaulis; assembly: GCA_034641835.2. Lineage (NCBI taxonomy): Eukaryota > Viridiplantae > Streptophyta > Pinopsida > Pinales > Pinaceae > Pinus > Pinus albicaulis. The sequence continues at coordinate 966,703,596 of CM076570.1, read as the reverse complement.
CACAATAATGACTTGGCTGCTTTAAATATTCTGAATCTAGTTCATTATATTGTTTATTATGAGAATATCATGAAACCGACCTATGGGTATAAGCCCTGGGTGGAGGTGGGGTGCCTTCATGGTTTTTCCTACTGTGAATACAAAATTTGTCACTATTAAAAAATAAAATAAGAATATAACAATGACTCGGCATCCATTCATGATGCATGCCATGATCAAAATAATAATAAAAAGACTACAAGGCACATCAATTATTCTCGAAGAATAAGATACAAATTCTTTTAGTTGTATATCAGAAGACCCACTCTAGTAGATAAAGCACTTCTTACTTCTTTGGACTTGAACAGGTATAGGTATGATATATTTCCATTGGAATCCCTATTGTTAATTTCTTCTTCTACAGTAGCCAATAGTTGTTCGACCTCACTCCCCAAACGATCAGGGTCATATATCTTTTCTAAAACTGCAAAACCCTCAACTTGATTATTTTGTGTTGAAACAAAACATGAATACGCTGCAGGTCCATTCTAAAGAAATGTCTTTAAATTTGAATAAAACCCAAAATTGTATGTAGACTAGCTAAACCTGCATAAAGAGCCAACGTGGACATTATGGCAAGAACAACATCAATACAAGTTGCAAGAGGGTTGGTAACCCTGTTGCACCTAGCATCTAGCGCCATCTCCCTAGCACCTACAAAAGAAAAAACATATTCAAGTGTTTAATGTATCCTCCAATGAACACCACCTTTACTCCAAAATACATGCAAGGAACAATGTATCCTTTAAATTAAAATTGAGAAAATGTAGCAACTTTGCAAGGAATTCAGGCTAGGCAGATAATGTGGTATATAAATATTTCAGAAGCCAAAGGAGAAATGCAGACTATGAGCTGAATATTTGGTATAGAATTCATTGGATAAATTACAAGGATACACACTAATTCTCAAGGCACTTGTTCCAAGCTACTTTGTGGAGGCAATGAAAAATCAATAGACATGTTGACAAACAATAACAAGGCTTCTTACCTTGGTAAATGAATGTAAGTGCTAGATTCACAAGATTTTATAGGAATTGACCACAATAGTCATGAGGGTATTTGTACTCACTAGTGCTCCCCTTATTTCAGAAGGTGAAGCTTCTGCAATATAAATAAGAGAAGTAATTGATACAATACCAACAAGTAGCCCCACCAAATATGAGAAGTAATTGATGTAATACCAACACCTAGCCTGCCAACTATGAGAACATATGGATCTAGAGTAGCAACCATGGAAATTGCTCCAACAATAAAATATAAATCAACTATAACTATTGCCAGCTTGCATCCATAGGAATCACTAATACATCCACATATTGTTGCTCCAATTATAGTTCCCACAATTGCCATGCTAATAATAGATTCTATTGAAATCCAAGGTCATGGTTTGTGAACATCCATATGAGAAGAAAATAAATGTTCATTGATGAGAAATAAAGAGGAATTATTAATTATAAAATCCCATAGGAAAGTTGAAATTTATTTTGAAGATACCTATACAAAGGTGCTCTTTTTCACATAAGAAAAGTCATCACGAATGCAGAAGAGCACTTGATATAACAGCTGCATATATGCCATTCCCATTATTAGCCACATTGTCTCAGTCTAACTGTGACACCCAAGCACATATACACTTGAAAATACCAATACAACATAACTAGAACCTAACTAAATTGGGAGTAGCAACATCTAGAATATAACATTGTAGAATCTTGAAATGAAGGATTAAGTAAAACTAACTAGCGGACTAGAGACTATGAAAATGACAATGAATAATAATATTATATTCAGTTCTAATTGTCAATCTAGGTTGCAATCTTCCTGATGACAAGACAAGAGAACTAAGGATGGAGTTACAACAAATCAATAATACAAATACATAAAGGAAGCAATTCTATCATCAAATTTTTTTTTGAAGAGAATACATTCTACAACTGTTGAAACCAGGATAATAATTAATAAATTATACCATGTCTCTTTTGCAAATAGTTTTTGTATTGACTAATTTATTTTACTGGGGTTTTTTATTCTCTGTATTGCCTAATTATTTTCCTACGGTTTTTACATGGAATTTTATGTTACGATGGTAAATAATAAAAACGATTTCTATACAAGATAGACATAGAAACATACAACCCTTCGTGAGAAGTAAGCAATGAAGAGAAATAAAAAACTATTTTTTTTTTTTTAAATAGATGTTAGAGCTTTCATTCTATATAATATTTAATGAAAATATACATAAAATTAAAACCAAAACCCAAGAATGTGTTATCCTCATCTCTTATCAATAAAGGCCTATGATGCGGGAGCATCCGTAAATTAACCAGCAATGTGATTATGTTTTCACATGTTGTGGCTAACAAGAGGTGGAGAACTTGATTATTAAAAAATATGTTAAGATTTAACTATGAGAAGTTAGTTGTTTTAATGTCTTAGATTAAATAGGAATAAAAGTAGCAGATTTGGTTCTCCTTGCGAGGATATTTAGCAAGTAGGTTAAGTCAAGAGGATTAGATAGAGTTTGTTTGAAAGATAATAAATGAGAAACCGCTTTCAGTTAGATGGAAGCATAAATAGAGTGAAGTGTAATAGAGTAGAAAAAAAGTATGAAAGTGTGATAGAAGTGTGAGCAAAGTGATAGAGGAGTAGACAGAGAGGAGAGGTGAATGTCAAATTCAGCCATCAAAGCACTTGAACTCTATGTACTTATCTTTTTGATTAATTCCAAGTGTGTTGTGTTTTAAACGAGCTGTCTCATATCAACTATCTGTTCTATTCCTCTGTTGAGTTAAATATTACCTTTACCACACAGCATATTCAAAGAAGTCAACAGGCAGTATGAACATCGGAAAAAACATAGCGACTTTCTATGTAAATGGTTTGGGTGAAGTCTTTCATTCGAATAAGACTTAGAAGTTTCGTACATCAGCCATCACGCATCACATAATTTTGAGTTATGCATTAAGGCTTTAAATAATAGTTTTTTGAATTGTGATATGAAGCAGAGGAGTAAAGGAGCATGAGGACCATTATATCTGGGCATATATCAATGGTGGGCAGGAAATCACAAATTGGCACATCGTAGATTTTATGGTTTGTGTTTAAGACATCGCATGGTAAGTTGTTTTCCTTGCGATGCGATAAAAGGTTAAGGTGCGGTAAGATAAGTATATTGTGATGCGATACGTCGCAATCACATATCAGATAAGATAATTAATACAGTTATCTCTAAACTCAAAAAGTAGCGAAGTGGAAAGTTATAAGAATTGCAAAATCGCAGAATCGCAAACTTGTGAACGTGTTAAGTTTTAAAATCTGCGGGGAGGCAAGTTTAAAAAGGTGTGAAGTTCTATTCTATTTGTGATTGGTCCATTTTGTGAGGGCCACAAAAGCATACTTTCACGCACATATACTATTTTAAACGAGTATTAATTTTGGGAACGACAGTCTTATTAAATTTTCTTCTTATTGTGTGTATTTGCGACCTTTCAGCTGCATCGCTTGGTATCAGAGCAGAAAGTTGAGTTCTGTTCTCAAGGAGTGTAACAAATATGCAACCCAGGAAAGGAGCTGGTAGGGGTTTGGGAAGTATTACACCAAATACAACTTTTCTCGGAGAGATTCAACACCTTCATACAAGGATATCGACAATGGATACTACTCAGAAGAGAGCACCTGAAGAAGAAGAAGAAGAAGAAGAAAGTGAGGAAGCTAAAGTTTTCAAGATATTAGCAAAGGTTAGTGGAAAACCAAGAATTGATATTCCTTTGTATGAGGGGAACCTTAATGTGGATGAGCTGATAGATTGGATCAGTTCAATGGATAAATATTTCGACTTAGAAGAGGTCGAAGATAAGAAGAAGGTAAGGTTTGTAGCTACCAAGTTGAAGGGCCATGCATCTATCTCGTGGGATGAACTACAGACATCCGGGATTAGAAAGGGAAAGCCTAAGGTAAATAAATGGGATAAAATGGTAAGTAAATTGAAGAAAAAGTTTATGCCAAAGGACTATCAATTTAATATTTTCAAACAATTGCAAAATTTGAGACAGAAAGGAATGACTGTCAAAGAGTATATAGAGAAGTTTTACAAGCTGAGTATTAGATGAGGACATGCTGAAGATGATATGGAGAAAGTAGCTAGATACATCAATGGTTTAAGGTATGATATATAGGATGAAATAAGTTTATTGAGTCTAAAGACAATTGAGGATGCCTATCAAGTAGTTTTGAAGGCCGAGGAGAAGATGTTGAGGAAACAAAGTCAAAAGAATAGAGGTAAAAATTCACTAAGAGGCAGATGAACTTTCAGACCAGATTTCAACACTCTCGGAATGAAGCAGGAGGTTTGAGTAGAATACCACCGCAAAGAGAAGACTTTCGTAGAGGAATATTTGCACATAGAGGTAGAGGCCGAGGAAGAGAAATTATGTGTTACACATGTGGAGAATGGGGACAAAGATCATGGGACTATCCTCAGAACAAACCAACAAATTAGTGGAATGTGAATGTAGCTGAGACAAGGGAAGAAAATACTCAGGTCACAGAAAAAGAAGAGCCACCTGAGGCAGGAGAGTACTTATTGCTCATAAGATTATTGCTTAAACTAGATAAGGAAGCAAATGAGCTAGTTCAAAGAAAGATATTATTTAGGACTGTATGCAAGTCTAAATATAAGTGGTGAAAAGTTGTGATTGATAATGGAAGCACTAATAATCTTGTTTCCATAGAAATATTTGAGAAATTGGGGTTGAATAAGATGGTACACCCTACTCCCTACAAAGTGTCTTGGCTACAGAAGCAACATCATATTTTGGTGACAGAAAAGTGCAGAGTAGAGACACATATTGGTACATATAAAGATGTCATATTGTGTGATGTGATACCAATGGACATGTGTCATGTATTGCTGTGAAGGCCTTGGAAATTTGATAGAAAATAAATTCATGATGGAAAAAGGAATACTGATCCCATAGAGAAGGATGGAAAGAAGCACACAATGCTACCTTTGAAGGATGAAGTAGACAAAGGAGCAGTTGGGAATAGTGTTATGTTGATTAGTGGAAAGGAATTGATGCAATAAGTTAAGAAGGAGAAAGAAATGCATTTTTCTATTATGGGTAAAACCAAGTTAATTCTAACTTCTAGAAATTTAGACAATCTACCTGAGGAAATTAAAAATCTATTAGATGATTATGCTAATATAGTTGTTGATGAATTACCAAGTAAATTTCCACCAGACAGAAGCATTAATCATCACATAGAATTAATATGTGTTGCACGATTACCAAACAAATCACCATATAGAATGACGACTCGGGAGAATGAGGAAGTTAGAAGAAAAGTACAGGAGTTGTTAGATAGAGGAATGATCAAAGAAAGCCTTAATGCATGTGTAGTACCAGTCATGCTTAGTCCAAAGAAAGGAGGAGAGTGGTGCATGTGTATTGATTCCAGAGCCATAAACAAGATCACTATCAGGTATAGATTTCCATTACCACACATAGATGATTTGATGGATTGTTTAAGTGGGTCAAAGTAGTTTACTAAGATAGATCTGAAGAGTGGATACCATCAAATAAGGATTAGAGGAGGAGATGAATAGAAGACTTCATTTATGACCAACAATGGGTTATATGAGTGGTTAGGGATGTCTTTTGGGCTCACTAATGCACCAAGAAAATTTATGAGACTAATGAACGAGGTCTTGAAAGAGTATGTAGGAAAATTTTTGATAGTCTATCTTGATGACATTCTGATTTTTAGTCAGAGTAAGGAAGAGCATTTGGAGCATGTCAAGCTAGTGTTAAATACTTATGAGAAAATACTTATAAATTTGAAGAATAGTAGTCTCATGAATAAGGGGCTTATTTACTTGGGATTTATAGTCTTAGAATAAGGGTTGAAGATGGACCCAAAAAAGATTCATGTAATACTGGATTGGTCAACTTCGAGAATTGTATGTGAGGTAAGGACTTTTCATGGTCTTGCAAGTTTTTATAGAAAGTTTATAAGAGGTTTTAGTCAGATTTGTGCACCAATAATTGAAACAATAAAGGAGATTAGCCATCCATTTTAGTGGACAGAAGCAAAAGATCAGAATTTCAAGTTGCTGAAAAAGAAGATCACTGAAAGAGCTATTTTGGCATTGCCAAATTTCGATAAAATATTCCAAGTTGAAACTGATGCTAGTGGGATAGAAATTGGAGGGGTCTTAAGTCAAGAACAGAGACCGATAGCTTATTTTACTGAAAATTTAAATGAGGCCAAGAGGAAGTATTCATCCGATGATAAGGAGTTCTATGCTATTGTGCAAGCTTTGAAGAAATGGAGGCATTATTTGTTGCCCAAGTAATTTTTGTTGTATTGAGATAACCATGCACTGCAGTTCATAAATAATCAGCCGAAGTTGAACCAAACCCGTGCTAAGTGAGTGGAGTTTTTACAGAATTTTACCTTTGTAATCAAACAAAAAGTGGTAACCCAAACAAAGTTGTTGATGCTTTGAGTAAAATAAATTTGATTATGCAGGAATTGAAGATTGGCATTTTGGGGTTTGAAGAAATGATTGATATGTCTGAGGAAGACACATATTTCGAAGAAATATATACAGTTGTTAAAATTCCTGTAATTGATAATAGAAGCCAGTGGATGGAATACTTGATTCAAGGAGTATTTTTGTTCAAGAATAATAAATTGTGTATACGTAAGTGCTCCATGATGGAAAATCTGATTAAGGAGAAATAAAGTGGAGGATTGTCTAGACACTTTGGATAGGATAAAACATTTTCTCAAGTAAGTGTTTTTTATTATTTGCCAAAAATTAAAAGTGATATCAAGAAGTTTTTTGAGAAGTACATGATTTGTCAAAATGCCAAAGGAAGAAGCCAAAACACTGGGTTATATCAGCCATTTCCAATACCCAATAGAACTTGGGAAGCTATGAGTATGGATTTTTTTTTAGGTTTTGTCGAAGACTCAAAGAGAACATGATTATATCTATGTTTTTGTAGATATATTTTCTAAAATAGCTCATTTTATTGCTTGTAAGAAAACCAGTGATGCAACTCACATTGCTAATTTGTTTTTTTTTTTTTTTTTTTTTTGAATTTATAAGATTACATGGACTACCTATGAATATTGTTTCATATAGAGATACAAAGTTCGTAGGAAAATTTTGGAGGACTCTATGGAAGAAGCTAGGTACAAACCTCGGTTTTAGTTCAACCTATCATCCTCAGATGGATGGACAAACTGAAGTGGTGAATAGGAGCTTGGGAAACATATTAAGGAGTTTGGTTTACAAAAATACAAAGAAGTAGGATTTGGCACTTGCTCAAGCTGGATTTTCCTATAATGCTACTCCTAACTAGAGTACTGGGATGAGTCTATTTCAGATTGTTTTTGGAATGCATCTAATAGGTGCGTACGAGCTTAGAGATTTCAACAAAAAAATGACAAGGAGTACAAAGGGTGAAGAATTTGTAGAATAGACGCATAAGTTGTAGGAATATGTCAAGCAGAGTTTACAGAAAAACACTCAAAATTATAAAGAAAGAGCCAATATGAAGAAGACTGAAAGAGAGTTTCAACAAGATGATTTATTCGTGGTCTAAGGAAGGAAAGGTTTCCAATCAGGACCTATAACAATATGAAAATGAAAAAGATAGGGCCCTGTAGAATTTTGAGGAATTTTTCCTCAAATGCACATGAGATTGAGTTACCAGAAGGAATTGGGATATCACCCATATTTAATGTTGCAGATTTGTACCTATATAAAGGAACAAAGGAAGAACTACAAGAAGAATCTACAGAAAGAGGAGGATCATAATTTGAATTGGAAGAAACAGATGCCAAAGACAACAAAGAATGAAGTGGAAGCCATTCTGGAGAAAAGAGAAAAAAAGAAGACGAAGGGACATACTTATTATCAGTATCTAGTCAAATGGAAAGGACAACCAATGGAAGATGACAGTTGGATGACAATAGAAGACTTACAAAATTTTAATGCAGATCCTGAAACATTGATGGATCAATCTTTTCTTCCCTGGGAGTCTGATGTAGGAGCATCTAGAAATTAACCAGCAATGTGGTTACGTGTTCACATGTTGTGGCTAACAAGAGGTGGAGAACTTGATTATTAAAAATTTTGTTAATATTTAATTATGAGAAGTTAGTTGTTTTAGTGTCTTAGATTAAATACGAATAAATGTACCAGATTTGGTTCTCCATGCAAGGAAATTTAGCAACTAGATTAAGTCGAGAGGATAAGATAGAGTTGGTTTGAAAGCTAATAAATGAGAAACTGTTTTGAGTTAGATGGAAGCGTAAATAGAGTTAAGTGTGATAGAGTAGAAAAATAGTATGAACGTGTGATAGAAGTGCGAGAGGAGTTATAGAGGAGAAAATAGAGAGGAGAGGTGAATGTCAAATTAAACAATCAAAGGGCTCGAACTCTGTGTACTTACCTTTCTGATTAATTCCAATTGTGTTATGTTTTGAACTAGATGCCTGATAAAAAATATCCATTTTATTTCTCTGTTGAGTTGAATATTACCTTTATCACATAGAATATTCAAATAAGTCAACAAGCAATATTAATAGTAAAAAAAAACACATCGAGGTTCTATGTAAACGGTTTGGGTGAATTATTTGGTTTTAATAAGACTTATAAGTTTCGTACGTCAGCCATCGCGCATCGCATAATTTTGGAGTTATGCGTTAAGGCTTTACGAAATAGTTTTTTGAATTGCGATGCGAAGTGGAGGAGTAAAGGAGCATGAGGACCATTATATCTAGGTGTAGATCAATGGTGGGTAGGAAATCGCAAATCCGCACATTGCATATTTTATGGTTTCTGTTTAAGACATCGCATGGTAAGTTTCTTTCCTTGTGATACGATAAAAGGTTAAGGTGTGGTAAGATAAGAATGTTTCGATGTGATACGTCACAATCAGATATCACATAAGGTAACTAATATGGTTATCGCTAAACACAAAAAGTTGCGGAGTGGAAAGTTATAAGAATTGTGAACTCGAAGAATCACAAACTTGCAAAAGTGTTAAGTTTTGAAATCTGCGGGGAGGTATGTTTGAAAAGTTGTGAAGTGTTATTCCATTTGTGATTGGTCAGTTCTATGTGGGCCATAAAATCACAATTTCGCGTGCATATACTCTTTTAAACGAGTATTAATTTTGGGAACGACAAACTTATTAAATTTTTTACTTATTGTGGGTATTTGCGGCCTTTCGGCTGCATCAGCCTACAATGTAGAATTTACAAACAACAATTTTTTAACATACTCAACAATGGTATTTGATCTCATAAAAGCATTTTGTTTTACAGATGATTTCTCGTGTCACCATTCAGCAGGCATGCACCTCCCCAATTTGGGATAATATTCAATGAAGTTAAACCAACTTACTACATTCAACTTGGAATACTTTGTCTAAGACACCCCAAAGGAAATAAACAACCCTCTTGCAATGTAACACCACCCACAAGGGCCAAACATGTGAGTTAGGATATTTGAAGATTGGTGTGGAAAATATTACCACACCCACCACCCGCCCCCCCATTTTATGAACCAATCAAGCCCCCATTGACATGTATTTTTGGAAGTCCTTTGTTGTGTCTCCAATCCAAGAAATTTTTGTTTTTCAATATCTATTTCATATTTAATTCTTGAAATGAGGCCCACGTAATTATTTAAAATTATATTTATCATTTAATTGTGTTGAGTTTCCCAAGTTTCTCCCATGTTCAATTTATACTCCTTACACTTCGGCTTTGGTCCTTATCATGCAAGGCTACTAGTAGAAGCTTTACTTGCAAGGGCAATTTTAATTCATGACAATCATGCATAAAAATATATAAATAAGTGAAAAGGTAGTTATTGAATGGGATGGAAAACAACAACTTTTCCAGAAGGTACTATAAAAAAAATAGCTGGCACTCAAAGGCCTTTCACTCATTTTAGGGGAGAAATTTACTAGTAAACCTCTAAGATAAAAGCTTGGAATTAGTTAAATCTTAAATCTATTCAATTTCCACTTATGATTATTGACACAATCAATTTTTTTTACCACAAAGCTAAGTCATTTATCATATTTATAATTTACCTTCATTTTTTTTACTGCACCTATATTAATCCTCAACATATCTAGAATATCCTTCCTATCCTTCAGCAAATATTTGTTCATACGATGAAATTAAACATATAAGGAACAAAATTTATTAGAGCAAAACATCTTCCTCCTGGTGATGATCTGGTTTATAGGGACCAAAGCAGCAAGCTATTAAAAAACCAAGCAACCCAGATGACAACTCTGTAATTCATTCTAGAATGTACACAAAATGTAGGTAGTTTTTTATACCCTTCATAGACTCGCACATGCTTAAATTTACATAAATATTCACTTTCTTGTTTTAAGCTGGATTGCAAGGTTCAAATTTCAAACATCAGTAAAGCATCTTCCTCCTGGTGATGATTTGGTCTACAGGGATCAATAATCAAAACATCAAGCTATACAGAAACCAAACAAACCAGATGATAGCTCTGTAATTCATTATAAAACCTACACAGAATGTAGGTTATTTTTCATACCCTTCATAGACACGCACACTTACATTTACATAGATATTCACTTTCTATTTTTAAGCTATATTTCAAGGCTTACATTTCAAACATATGATTACATCAACTATTAATTTTTTCTCTTTATTATAGAGATAATCTAAACATTCATATCATAGGCTACAACCTAAAATAATTACTAGCAGTTAATCCCTATAGAAATTCAACCAAAGCTAATCGGAGATGTTACCAACAGACATTATTATGGGGCTGCCTCTCCATCAATTCGTAGGCCCATTCTACAATGTTTTCCTCGACATCAAAGATGACATGAGAAAAATCTTTTTTTATTGTGATGAACTTGCATGGCACAAAATACGCAAAACTATAAAACTAATTAAAACAAGAAAAAAATGTTAGCAAAACCTGAGAAAGGCAAAGTTGATTTTTACCATATCATTACCAAAGAATTTTGTAGACAACTCTACAGCTTCAAGTAGAAGGAATGCAAGGACCTTGATACCATCAACTCAATCCATTAGGCTAGGGTAAATTTATTTCCAAAATATTAGGTGTTTTCATTATTGAAAAAATGTCCTCACTTTTACATGCAAGAATGGAGACACTAATTATAACTAATTTGCAAGAAAATTTTCATGTATAATGATATATTATGCTAAGAACCATGGTAATTTACACAGTTATTTAGTACCATAAAAATTTGGGAATATAATATTGTTAAAAATATATATAAATTGTCCATTCTAGAAAATCAATATTTCTTCACAATGGTTTGAAATATTTCTTTGTTAAAATAAATGCTAAATTATATGTCCACAAACATTCATCGTCTTAATATTTCAATTACAAAATACAACTTTTCCACTCCAACATTCCAATTCAACAATCGTATCTGCCTCTTTATTCACCTTTTGGGGCAATTTCTATAATACATATAATTTTTTAGGAAGAAACTTTTACATTTTTTAAACTATATTTTTTAGTAAAGTGTTGGGCTTGTAATCATGATTTACATATTTTTGACCACATAGGATAGCTCGGTAGTTAGTTTTATGCATTCAAGTTTAAATGTTTTTTAACACATAAGATAGTTTGGTAGTTAGCTTGAAACATTCAATTTTTTAAAATTGTAATTTATAATTATGATATCTGGTGAGATAAATACTTTAGTGCTTGAAAGGATTAACATGTCATTCATGCTTGTTGCAAATTATGATAGCTAGTTTCAACAAATCAATTTTTATTAGCATAGTGAGAAGCATGAAATATTATGGGATGGAGGAGAGTTGCACGTGTTAATTAAATTTAATTAGAAATAATATTAGTTACTTTATAGTCCAAAATTTATTCATATGGATGCATATTTAAACAATAACCAAAGAGTTTGCTATACAACTTAAATAATAATTATAAATTATGTTAATTAGCTAATTATTATTATTATGATGTAAAGCGTCCCTCTTTAAAAACAACTCCCCCAACTGCAACATGTATGATTGTGCACCATTGATTTGGAAGTTAGACGATTGAAATAGTGTCTACCTATAGATTAAATATTGTTATTATTAATCAATTACACAGAAAAATAATTTTAGAAATAATTGAATTCATCTTTGCTCGACTATATGATCATAGCGAAAATCCGTGGACGACGCTAGGTACATAGTGTTGAAGCTCGTACACACGGGGAAGGCCACGCTGAGCTCCAACGTGTTCAACTTCTGGGATACTGTATCTTTGAAATAATTGTGGAGATTTATTGTTAATTATGGATTTAGATAGTTCGTTATTTCCAATGCCATTATGGGTCTAGACCTACTTTTATTGCTGCCCTTATCCATATTCAACATAGTGAGACCCCATGTGATAGTGTTTAGGGTTTTACTCACCTTCTTAAATACAGTGAGTATGCATTAATTCATACTTCTCACAATTTTTTTCATATAAATGTATAATGTGGGCTTTGGTCCCTGAAAAACACTAGAGCAGAATTAGGATAATATATTTTGTGATTGCAGGTAATGGTGGTTGTGTGTCCATCTAGAGCAGTAGCAACAACAATAATGTATTTGGCTCATAATTGAAACTCCCAAACCAACTGGTTTTCCATCTGTCAAAAATTCAATTCATTTTGTGACCAAGCCATCGATGCTCTTAGGGCCTATTTCACCCCAAGTGTACTTCTAATTCTTCTAGTCTTGTTATATGCTTCAACTCTCCATAGACGTTGTCCAAAGTTTTAGGGCAGAAGTTAGATTATATTGCTATTGATTATGTTTGTGGCTCTGTGGTATTTATGTGTCCGTCTTTTTCATTTATGTGTGGTTTGATATTTTAGATCCTTAGTCATATTTGTGCAGTATAGGGTCGCCATTACTGCTTCTGATCATCAGTATGAGAAGACATATATGTATTCAGTGTAAACTTCACATTGTAAATATTTTAAGTTGTAAAATCAGAAATGTATGTATTCTGTGTAAACTTCACATCGTCAATAATGTTAGTTGTTATATGAGAAATGTGATTGGTCATGCAAATATTTATTTCCCAAATTCATTAATAATTAATAAATATAAATAGTTATTTCATTTTTATTATTATTTTTTTTAAATAAACCAATTCATATTCAAATAAAATTGTTGTTGTTAATTTAACAATATTTTTATTTTTTATTTCACATATTATTTTAACTTGTTAAACACGTCTTACTATCTAGTTGATGAGAATGTTTTATTAAAACTACTCTTCTTTATATTTTTCTAGTAAATAACTATATTTTATATTAAAATTTTGAACAAGAGCATTTCTTATTTTTTAAAATAAATTATGTATAATTTGTGAAATTATGTAATATTTTTTTGGGTAAATATATCTTAAATCTATATATTTATAAATTAGTGAGAGGAGTAATTGTCATTTAGATGTTGAGAGATTCAACTATAAGCTGCTCAATATATTTTCTTTGATGTTATCATTAAATAGTTATTATATGCAGTAGTAATTCTTTCGTTATTATATACAGTAGTTATTCTTTGTTGAATATTTTTTTTTATATTTTTTTATCTATGATTGATGTTTCTAAAATTTCATAACCTTTTGTTTAGTTTAGGTTTTTTTGAAAAGACTAGAACTCATTAGTGGAGGTTTTCATTCATTGTGGTTATAATTATAGTTAAGTATGATATTATTAATTTTTGTATTGTTCAAACATATATTAATGAAATGAAAATATGAAAACTAATTGTATTTTTTATATTCTCATGGTATTTTAAATATTTATATGTATTTGTGGTATATATTTTTAAAGTATTTATATTTTTCAAGTATATATTGGGTGATAAGTTGTTATTCTTTATGGTTTTGATCTAATCTCTTTTTTCTTATTGAAAACCTGTTTTTTGGTACTTCAATACTTATGGTTCTTAGAGAATATACTTTTGGATTTTAGAGAAGAAATGGTTATACTAATCAAACACTTTATTTTCTAAACTTATTATAATTCTTAGAGAAGAAATGGTTATACTAATCAAACACCTCATGTGGTTCTTAGAGAAGAAATCTTTATTCTAATCAAACACCTCATTTTCTAAACTTCTTGAATGATGATATTTCATCTTAGGAACATTCTTGGAGTAGAGAGTACTTCAACCAAGTACCTCACCTTATGGGTCACCTTTACCATAGTGCCTAGAAATATATAAACAAAAAAAAAAACACTGTTACCGATCAAATAGGTAACCTGACCTCAAAACGAGAACTCTAGCCCAAAAAGTCTCAAAAAACATGAAAAAACACCCCCCAAAAAAAAATGTGTCTTCCAGAACGCACTTGGATTTTTTTTAAGGTCAAATTTCAACATTTTATAAAATTATGGTAAAAACAAAATTGTTTCTTGAAAAAAGGATTGAAAAAACACCCCAAAAACAAAAAGTGTGTATTCCAGAACGCACTTCTTTTTTTTGAAGGTCAAATTTCAACATTTTATAAAATTATGGTAAAAACAAAAGTTTTTCTTGAAAAAGGATTGAAAAAACACCCTCAAAACAAAACTAGTTGATGTTGGAATAACAAAAAAAAATTTGTATAATAATTTTGGCATTTTTAAAAATAGAAGTAACATTTTTTTAATTTTTAAAATTCAAACATTAAAAAAAAACCTAAAATTTAAGAAAAAAATAAATTTAAAAAATAAAACCATTTAAAAGCTTAAAATTCAAAAATATATAAAGATAAAAAAAATAAAAATAAAAACAAAATAGAAATTTTAATTCAAACATTAAAAAAAACCTAAAATTTAAGGAAAAAAATAAAAAAATAAACGAAAAAAATATTAATATTAAAATTTAAAAAAATATAAAAATTAAAAAATAAAAATAAAAACAAAATAAAAATATTAAATTTAAAAAAAAAAAAAGTTAAAAAAAGAAGGAAATTATAAAAAATAAAATATAGAAATTAAATTTAAAAAAGAAAAAGAAAATGCTTATTAAATTTAAAAAAAAAAAAATTTAAACAAAAATTTAAATTTAAGAATATATATTAAATTTTAATAAATTTAAAAATTAAAAATAAAAATATTAGAAAAAGAAAACATTATTTAAATTAAAAGTAAAAAATGAAAAATTAATTAAAAATAAAAAATAAAAATAAAATACAATGAAAATATTAAATTTAAAACAATATATATTAAAAAAACAAACAAACTATAAAAAATAAATTAAATTTAAAGTATAAAAAATAAAATATATATATGAACTTAAATTTAAATATGTATATATATCCAATTTTATTAAATTAAAAAAAAAAATATTAAAATAACAAATTAAATTTAAAAACAAAAATATTAAATTTTAATAAATAAACAAATAAATTTTGAAAGAAAAAATAAATTTTAAATATAAAAGAAAAGAAAAAAAAAACATTGTCAAAAAAAAAAAACTTTAAAAATCAATTAAAAATAGAAAATTGAAAAAAAAAATATTATTAAATAAAAAAAAATTTAAAAACAAATTAATCTAAAAAAATTACGTTTAATTAAAAAAAATTCTAATTTTCAATACACAATTTTAATTGAAATATAAAAATATAAAAAATTTATGTAATTAACAAAAAAAATTAATAAAAATGTAAAACATTTAAAAAACAATATTAAATTCAAATAAATTTAAAAAAAAATACAAAATTTATTAAATTTTATAAAATAATAAAGAAAAATTATGAAATTAAAAAAAATTAATAAAATTTACAAAAAATTAAACAAAATAAAAAAAAAACACAAAACAAATTATATTTTATATAAAAAAAATTAAATTAAAAATATATATATATATATATATATATTTTGAAATAAAAAAAAAAATTAAAATTTCTAAAAAAAAAAAATCAAATTAAAAAAAAAGTTGAAAAAAAATTTTAAAAAAATTAAAAAATATCAATTAAAAAAAAAAAAATAGAGTTATATAAATGGGCTTGGTGACATGGCAACCACCGCACCCTGGAGCGTCCCGTCGGCTCCCGTGAGTCACGGCGGGGCTCGCGCACGCCCCGCCTCGTCGGGCATAGGGGCCGACCGGTGGCGCGACAGGCGGGCCAACTGTTCCAACAGTGGCCAGGCATGTTCGATTCCCACCGGCCTTGGGCTGCAACATGAGGCGGCCGCTTCGTGGCGTCGTCACTCGCCTCCGCCCCCACCACCACCAAACCCTTCTTCTTCTTTTTTTAATTGAAGATTTCAAAAGATTATCTCCCAAAAATAAACTGATAATTAAATTTTAGAATTCAGCTAAATAATTTCAAAACAAATTTTTAATAACACACAAAATCATAATTTTTTTTTTCTAAAATACAAATAATTAAATAAATTTATTTTCATTTCCACTTTTAAATAAAGGCCTAGAAAAATATTTTATATTTATCTCTACTTTTTAAACTAAATGGTTCTTCTTTTTATGTTCCATTCCTCCTCTCTGGGTTTAATAAGGTCGAGTTTCCCTTTTTCAAGGTTTCTACCTATCTCATGAATATTGGGTGGAGAGCCTTTCCCCTTCTCTCTCCTCCAACAAATGGACCTCCAATGTTTTTATTCCATTTTTCTCATTCCTTATTCATTAATTTGATTAATTTTATATTTGATTCAAATTTGGAAGTTGTTGACGCATTCAAAAGGGAGGAATAAGGAATCGAGTCAAACTTAACCAGTGTTGAGAATTCCTCAT
This sequence comes from Pinus albicaulis, assembly GCA_034641835.2. Lineage (NCBI taxonomy): Eukaryota > Viridiplantae > Streptophyta > Pinopsida > Pinales > Pinaceae > Pinus > Pinus albicaulis. The sequence goes on along the minus strand of CM076570.1, from coordinate 966,686,745 downwards.
CATTTATCCATGCCACGTTCATATTAAAAGGGATGGTAGGTTTCTTAGGGATCCATTTTATATCTGAGAGGATGTAGGAGTAGCTTTCTTAGGGATCCATTTTATATTGAGAGGTTGTAGGAGTGATTTGAAATGCATCCCTCTCCATTCCATTATTTGATGAGGGTAAGAGAGTCTAAAAGATGTTTATCGAGGAAGAATCTATCAATTCTCTTTCCAATACTTTCTTCACCTATCCAACAATTTCTCTAGGTAGGAGATAATTTAACTAGCTTCATATCCACTAGTGTATTGTAGGTTAGCCTATTGCTGAAGAAATATGCTTAAACATCCAACCTATCATGAGGGCCTCATGATTCTAAGGGTCCCAAAGAGAAATTCAAATCGCCCCAATGATAACATTATATTATCTAAGGAGAGATATATTGAGAAGATTGTCGCAAAAGTATTTTTGGTTTTGGGATTGACCATAAATGTTAATCAGTGTGAGAGATTAACATAGAACCTATGTGTAGACCTCAACCCCCATGACTGACTCCATGCACTATATATTTAGAACAAGAATTTGATGGGGTCTCCAACCTACAATTAGCCCACATTGATGGCCAAAAAATCCCAACCCTTTTGAAAGGTTTCAACACACAATGTTGTTTGAATACTTCTACAAAGGGTCTCCTGTGGAAATATTATATTCAATCCATTTACTTCAATGATTCTTCTTGGATCTTGTCTTTTAGAGGGACAAGGAATACCCTGGAAATTACAGGACGTGATTTTCATTTTGGAGATCGCATAGAAGTTGGGCTAGCTCTAAGAGCCCCTCTGCTTGACTGTTGTTTACCAATAAGATGACCTGCATGGGTTTTCTCCTTGGCTTTGTAAATGAAACATTTTCTTCCCTATATTCGACCTTTCACACGAGATAGGGAAATAAAACGGAAGCATTAGAAAAGGCCTCCCTTTCAAGGAACCACTAACCAAGAATACACATTATATAAGACAAATTTAGACTCCTATATATCAGATAGACAAAAGTAAAAAGAGGATGATAGACTCGAAAAATCACCCAAAGAATTTAGGAAAGGACAGGTAGTTGTAACAGGTAAGGAGGAGGAAATATAAGAAGGGATACAATATGAAACTACATCAAAGCCCTTAGATTCCATAGAGTAATGACTATGTATTAGAAGGAAAATAAATAATTTTCGTCATTTACAAACGGATTTGATATAGAAAGGAGTTGAATTGAAGAGGTACTTTCACAACCTGAAGCTATTTCTATTGAAGGTTGAGCATCAGTCCTTGAGACCACTTCCTTCTCTAGAGCTACTTATCTAGAATCTTCCTAACCATGAAAATTCAAAATGGAAGCATTAACCATTAGGTCATGATATTATCCCCCCTGTTCACTTCCACTAACTGGAGGTGAGACCTTTGTTCTATTTTCCTTTTTATGCAAGGGACTCAAAAAATATTTTGTAAGTTTCCAATGTTTATGAAACCTCCTAGATCTGTATGAAATTCCCTTATAATCCAATTCTAAAGGATTAGCCTCAAGACCCATATAAATCGCTCCATACAATCCACCACAAATATATACACAAATTATAATTTTTAGCATGGACATATCATTGGAGATGAGATAGGATGAATCATGCTCTATATAAATCCCGAGAAGGCTTCTGATATATCAAAATATTATTTCATGCTAATAGTTTGTAAGAAGACTCACAATTCTAACCCATAGAGGAATAATGTTAGTCTTCTCATTCCTATCATCAAAGAGCATAGATCAGGGTTTGAAAACACCATGTGAAGATAAAATTTTCTAAACCCTGCCCAAAATGTATTTAGAATCCTCTCCGTCTCATAAAATAAGATGCATCCATCCTTTGGATAAAATTTTTATAGTTATAAGGATTTTTAATATAGGACACACCTTAAGCTCTGCCCAAATAGTGAGAAAATGGGCATTGAATTTTCTCACATGGAATTTTCCCGCCAAAATCTCCCTACACAATACCTCAACCTATTAGATATCCACATCTGCGCATGTGGACAAAGACATAATAATCTCTACATACTACTTAATAACATGATATTTCTTCTTCTTTCCTTTAGAAACACTCTTTCCAATAGGATGCACTTCAGGTCCTTCATTCAATGACATTTTATCCTTTGCTAGAGCCACCAAAACCCTTAAGAAGCTACACAAAGATTGCATGTCTAAGGATATGTGGGTATGGATAAAGTAAGTGGATACCTCAAGAAAAATGAGTCCTTCACTAAACTCTAGGTCTTTGATATGTTGGTGTTTGTCATTAAAAAATGTAGCCCAAACCCTCGTTCCCAAAGATCATTATATTGTAACTCAAGTGAAAAATGCATATAGATACCAAATATCCATGGGGGCAAAGATAAACCATGAAAACTTACAACATCAATTATACATTCCACACCAAGCGATATCCTCTTCGAAGATAAAGAAACATTAGATGATCACACCTTGTCGCCAAATAGAATAAGCTCTAAGTTCCAAGGATCTTAGATATAGGTAGCGTCAAACCTAGCCTCCCTAACTGAACCAAACACGCTCCCTCCATGAAGCTCATGACCTTGAGGATATGAATGGGCCCATATGGTCTGATAATCTGACATCTCCTCCTCATAGTATAGAAGTTCCTTGTCCCCCATGGAAAGGGGAAAAATCATTGATAAGTCGAAAAAATAAGACCTAATAAACCAACTACTTGTAATACACATTTAAACTCTATTGTAATAGTTAGTTGTGGTTATTGTGGATTATTACGAGATTTTGTAAAACAAAGGCTTGAAGAAAAAGGATAAAGAGAAGGAACAAGGAAAATTCACGAGAAAATTGTCGAGTTAACTGTAATCAAAGACCCTAAACCTACCAAAAGTATCGTCCTCACTACCATTCCAACCTTCATGCAATTGCTAGGGTTTTTCCAAGCTCCTCTTGTCACACCTTTAATAATACATATTATTTTATGTAAAAAATAAATGTTATAAATAATAACAATCTCAATACTATAACTTCCATGTGATTTATGAAGAAATAATTATATATCATTTATATATATTAAATAAATTATTAATAACATATTATTATAAAGCTAAAGGTAGATAATATAATTATGTATATCATCATTTTATATAATACAATAATAGTAAATGTTTTTAGAATATAATTTTATAAAAGGGAAATTTGATATTAAATATTTTTAAAATAATAGTAATATATATATATATATATATATATATATATATATATATATATATATATATAATATATATATATATATATATATATATATATATATATATATATATATATATATATATATATATATATATATATATATATATATATATATATATATATATATATATATATATATATATATATATATATATTTATTATATATATATATTTATTATTTAATTAAAAATTAATATATAAAATGTGGTATTTGTTTTTTCAAAATATTATAAGGTAAAAATTTTCAAAACATCGAGACATGTTGGTCTTCAAAATTAAGTAATTAAGTAATGTGATATTTCAAAATTAAAATAAACATTATAGTATACACAATCCCACAAGAGTGTTTTTAATAATGTGCATTTTTTTATGGGTGTCAAGCTACAAAATTTGGGAATCCTGGCACTAGAGGAAATTTCACCCTAAAAGTGGCCCCCTAAGGAAAAATAATAAAATAAGAGTTATGAATTTTGGAGGGAGAATAAGAAAATGATTTTTTTTAAAGAAAAAATATGTATTTAGGTGATTAAGGTATCCTCCGATGAACAACACCTTTGCTCCAAAAAACATGCAAGCAACAATGTATCCTTTAAATGAGAACTAAGAAAATGCAAAAACTTTGCATGGAATTTAGGCTAGGCAGATTATGTGGTATAGAAATATTTTAGAATCCAGAGGAGAAATGAAGACTATGAGTTGAATATTTGATACAGAATTCGTTGGATAAATTACAAGGATACACACTAATTCTCAAGGCACTAGTTCCATGAAATGTAGACTATGAGCTAAATATTTGATACAGAATTCATTGGGTAAATTACAGGGATACACACTAATTCTCAAGGCACTAGTTCCATGCTACTTCATTCAGCCAATGACAAATAAATAGACAAGTTGACAAACAATAAAAAGGCTTCTTACCTTAGTAAATGCTAGATTCACAAGATATGATAGGAACTGACCCCAGTAGTCATGAGTGTATTTGTACTCACTAGTGCTCCCCTTATTTCAGAAGGTGAAGCTTCTGCAATATAAATATGAGGAGTAATTGATGCAATACCAGCACCTAGCCCCACCAAATATGAGAAGTAATTGATGCAATACCAACAACTATCCTTCCTGTTAGCCATCAGTAAATTTTTGTCACAGCAAATGATGGCTAAAATAGGTCTTGAGCCTTCAAGAGATTATTTTCATAGAAATTTTTTCATTATTGAAGCCTTATGTTACTTTCTAAAAAGATTAATCTTCATTGTTGTTCCCTAACAGTGTTGTTCCTTAAGTAGTGTTGTTCCTCAAACAATTTTGTTCCCTAACAGTGTTGTTCCTTAGCATTGTTGTTCCTTAGCATTGCTGTTCTTTACTGTTGTCCTTAGCCTGTTGTTCCCTAACCACTGTTCCCTATTGCAAATCCACAAAAAACAATGCTGATTAAAAGAAACTGTTTTTCAAACCATTTTACATCATTTTCTAAGCCTATTTTCACTCATTTTTCCATCTTATTCATCCTCCATTTTCCTCTAAAACCCCTTTTTGTCCTTCTCATCTTACCCTCATCATCCTAAAAAACCTTCAAAATTACCTTTAATTTCATAAAAATCCCCTTTTAAAGCTATAAAACCCCTTTTTAATGGTTCAAAAACCCCTCCTTTTAGCTATCGGAACTTGAAAAAAATAGTGAAAACCCACAAAAAACCTTTAAAAACCTCTTTCGCCCCTTTTAGGCTTTAGCTCCTTTCGGCTTAGCCCCCAGCTCTTTTTCTATCATATGATCAAGTCCTGTGACCGCATCGTTATGCCCATCGACCTTTCGGCCTTTTTTTTCCTTCCCCACGAACTTTTTTCCTTTGTAAATTTCTTTTTCGCCGATATGAAAGACCCGATCATTTCCATCGCATATCGGCAATTCCATTTTTTCTTATACCGGACCCTTGTCCCCCTCCAGTGCGATCAGTCCCCATCGCATCGGCATTTTTCTTTTTACCATGCCCCATCGCATTGGTGATCATTTCTTCTCCGTCGCATCGCTCCCCCTCCCCCCCCGGCCGATGCGATGAGCTCCTGTTTCTTTAAACCCCTGGTCACCTACTCCTCCACATGACCATGCTCTACCCACACATTTCTAGCCCCCATCACATTGGAATTTTCATTTAAAAACTTACATTTTATTTGTAAAATTTCTCACTCCGATAATGATATCCCAATGAGATTTACACTGTAGATCCATAAGATCTGACGGCCCACGTTTCACCCTGTGATCTCCTGAAACCTTTCCATTGTCCTTCTCAGCAGATCTACACCATAGATCTGCAAATATCAATGGCTACCAGACGCTTAACCACTGCGGAGGCACCCCAACACAAGCTTTTCTTCTGTACATACAGTGCTCCTGTAGTTGACCTTTTTGACTATGGAGATCAAACATCTAACGATTGAGGTTTGTTGTAGGGGCACACCTCTAGAATTTCCTTCTATACACACAGTTCCCCCATAGTGACGCCATCCATGGTACCACCATCAAGCATTTTGTGCCATTATGCACCCCTTCCACCTTTCTCCTTTATATATTCACCCCACCCGGGTTTTAACCCTTTTACACTGTAAACCAGTGTTATCTGGCCTCAAGAATTTCATGCTACATGACAAATATTTCCACGTCACCACCGGGCCCACGACTCCACTTACTCCATCCACCGTGTAACTCCAAATCATTGCGCTCGTCCATCGCCGTCGATCTATATCCTCGCAGATCAAATGGCTGATGCACTCCAACCATCCAAATTCCTCGACGTGTAACTTGAGCACAAAATAGGCGGTATTATGAAAGCCACGTGACACATTTTTATTGAATCATGTTCAATTTAATGAAAACCATTTACCACTCGTATCGAACGCGAAAACCGCCGGTGGTATTTACAAAACCACCAAGCTATATTTCGCACCAAATACAGTTTTTAAACTAGTTTTCATGGGTTTTTCTCCATGAAACCTCCTCCGCTCTCCCACCTACATATTCCACTCCTCACTGCTCCATCCAACTCTGCCAGCCTTTGAAGCAGTTTTACCAACCACGCAGGGTTTTATAACATGTTTTATGGTTTTGTGCAGGTTCCATGGTGATTTTAAAGAACGAAAGCCCCCCCTATAGTCCATAAAGGGACAGTGGCTGAGGGTGATGATCCTCAGAGCCCGATAAAAATAAAATGGGGTCTAATTTCATGCTTTCATAAGTGTTTCATCAATCATTGGTTTCGCAGCTAAAAACACTCTAGTGCAGACCATTTGTGAACAAATTAAGATAATGAAGATCAGTAAAGAGTATCAGGATTTAAACATGAAGGATTCAAGTGCAAAGTGAAAAGATCAAAAGGCTTAATCCCACAGTTTAAAAGGATAAAGCACAGTGTGGGGATAAAGTCATTTTGAAAGGTTAAAACATCTAATAAAGGACTTAAAGCCCGAAGAAGAATAGAGAAGACACGATCAGCCTCAAAACATGAAATTAGAGCTAAATCAGTGTTTAAAGCCACATAAATTGATAAATCAACAAAGGAGCCTCCAAATTCCACATCATTAAGGCAATCACTCCTCAAAATGCCATCTACCAGCTGATTCCACCTCAAAAGACTACAAATTGAATGCACAGTTAGAGATATTTCCAAAAGACTGCTCAAAATTAATTACTAGCCTACTAAAAGCCCCTAATGTCAACAAAAGTGAATAAAGTTGATAAAATTCAAATGTAATAATCAATTGGCAGAGTTAAAACATTTGATATCCTTTCCCTTTGACCCTTCAAAGGCCGAGAAGCACTAACTCTGCATTAATTGAACAGATAGGCCATTCTGTCACTCCACCTCCTCATTTCTTCTATAAATACTTTTCTAGAACATAGTATACAGGTTGGTTTTTGGATACGTGTCGAATTTCAATAGTTGTAGCAGCATGCTATAGCTCTATTTTGTAATTGAAGACACATAAGCTAAGATGATAAATTTGAAGCTGTAAAGACCCACTGGACGTGAAGATTGTAACTAGTTTGAACATCAAATACAATAATTGATTTATGGGATCCTAGTCTATGTCAATGGTGATGTTATTCTCACTGTAATTGTTATTTTCTTTGTGTTTTCATTCGTCCATTTTTCTCTGATAAAGAACATCAAATATAGATTAGGATTTACTTCTAAAGTACCCTAAATTTCAATGATAAATCTTTATCCTTATGTTTTCTGTTGGTTGTTTATTTGAGGATGATTCAATAGAGTATAACCAATGAAGTGTTGGTAAGCCCATGTTTCCTGAGTACAACTTGAGATATTGTCTTCGAATTTTCTTGAAAAGTTTGCTAATTAAAGTTGAGCTAGAGAAGTTTATGGTTAGTCTTGTCCTCGAGTTTATCTCCAACAGTTGCTTTGAAAAGTTCCCTTAAGTGTATGTCAAAAGAAGGCTAGCTTAAAAGTGATTACCTAATATTAGGCTACTTTTTATGTTTTTCATGAATGTTTTTCCTTTGAATATGCCAAAAGCAGGCTAAGTTAAATATCTTTACTTGATCTTAAGCTATTCTTTGTTTTTTCTTGAAAGTATATCAATATCAGGCTAGCTTAAAAGTACTTACCTGATCTTAGGTTACTTTTGTGTCTTTCCTTTAAGTGCATGTCAAAATTAGGCTACTTTAAAAGTACTTACCTAATCTTAGGCTATCATTTGTTTTTCTCATGTGTTTACTTCTTTCACCACTGTTAATGTTTCATTCCATAAAATCAACTTAAAGAGATCCTTTGACATAGATGACTTGCCCCATGGACCACTCTTGAAAATTTTTGTGCAATTAAATCCTCTTGTGACTCCATAGCCCAATAGATTGATGTTGTTCCATGCTTATCTTATTAGCTGAACCATTCTTTCACTTACTCACACCTTCACCCTTCATACAGACTTCCTTCATCTTCATGTTATCCTGCCCAACCAAAAACAAACCCTTGTTCTTCATAACTAGCCTAATATCTTATCATAATCTTTAAGGATAATATACTTTGAAAACACATATATAGAGAGATCGATCTCTGAATCTAGGATGGCTAGATCCTTAGGTTCCAAAGTTATTTGATGTTGGCCCTATAGCGTTGTTCTTGCCAAGCTTGCAAAACTACGGGGACCTAACATAATGGTGACTCCGTTGGGGAGTTTATGAGTAAAAACCTTTTAAAAAATTACCCTATATTCATTCAAGTAATAATAGACTTCTTCAAGCATTACCAAATTAATGATGATCATGATAGGACTTGTCTGAATCAGTGACAAACTAAGTAACCCTTATGATTCTAACAGACCCTCATCAAACCTTTGAAGAAATCAGCTAGTGTGCCATAGAGTAGACTTTGTTTGTCTCATCACCATAGCTAAGTGTTGAAACAAGTATAGGACACTCTCATAAACATAGGATTGTAAGAAACTCTGAAAACCCAAAACATTTCAGATTGGTATTCAAAGAAATTAGTGGTGGTGGACCATAAAAAATTTTACCTTCCAAAGCTAAAAATTTCCACCTGGCAACTCCACAATTCCAAATTGACCTAAAGAATCCACTAGGAAACCCATTTCTACCATAAACATCATACAAACTCAGTTAAGGAAACTTTGAAGATTAAGTTTTCTTGTTAAAGGATCAGTTAGCCTATTAAATATTTTCATGCTTGGTTAAACTTTTCTTATCATTGAGTCTAAAAAAACAACATAGTGGCTTCTAGAAGAGTTTATAATAGAGCCTATCTTGACCCAAAACCTCCTGTGACAATTGATAATCCAGAAAGTATCCTTATGAAATCTCCTAAATCTAAGACTGCAACTATTGTCAGACCAGTCCATAGAGCTAATTTTGTTCCTGAAAATATCTTAGCTCTACAAAATACACAAGTTGAATTAAGAAACCCATTCAGAACTAGGTCACTTGGGATATAGAACAGGTAGACTTTGAGCCTTCACACTCACCCCAACATAGTCGTGAACACACTTTTAACGGAGAAACCACCACACATGATCTGCATTTCATTCATATTTTTGGTTTCTCTCATCCTAGATCTGCTCAACAGTCTCTTGCTGGTCCATCCACTTTTGTTATCCATACACCCACTGTTCAAACTAATCCATTCCATCAACCCCCTCCTATCTTACATTCTCCACCTATAAACCCCCCACTTTCTCCACAACCTCATATCATGGCAACATGGTATGCTCCTCTAGTCCTTCCTTTACCTTTAGTAAATCTACCACAGGACTATCAGTCCAAGATTCCATTATATGATGCTAGTGGTTCTACTGCTACTTCACAAAATGTGGATAAGATGAATGACTATTTTGATAGAAATGAGATAGATGATGAAACTGTCAAAGTTAGTTTGTTTGCTCAAAGTTTAGGGGGAGAAGCAAGAAAATGGTTCAAAAGCTTAACCCCTAACGGTGTTAATGACCTCCAAGCTCTCCATCAATCATTCATAAACAAATGGGAAGTTAGGAAAAACCCACTCCAAATACTTTCATATTACAACAACCTCAAAAGAAACACTGGGGAAAGTGTTCAAAATTCTTGCACTAGGTTCAATAGTGTTTATAATGCATTGCCCCCAGATTTGAAACCTCCACAAGGCTCATCTTTGGCCAAATTCCTTGAAGGATTTGATCCTGAAATGGCCTATCAACTAAGAGAAAGAGATCCCTTAGCTCTGGAAGACATTCAGAAGGGAGCTCTAACTGTGAAACTAAATCTAATTGAAGAAAGAGCTAGGATGAGGAATGAAAAGAAAGTATAATTTAAGGAGGAATCTTCATCTTCCACATCTAGCTCAAAAATGGAAAGAATGATGGAGGAAATGATGAATATAATGAGCATATTTGAGAGACCACAATCTAGGGAAAATCAATCAGCTCCCCAAAACAGAAATCAATCTCAAAATCAGAATCAGAACTTTAGGAGAAATCGGTCTCAAAACAGACAAAGAGAGGATGATCAACTGATCAGACCTCCTTTCCAAGAAAATTATGTTAATGAGGATGAAGATACAAATGAACAAAAAGAGGATGATAACATAAACATGATAGGAGTAAGAAATGATGATTCTATTTTCATCCATGAAAGAAAACAAGGTCTATATACACCCTATGATGATAGAAGAACAAAAATTGATTATTAAGAACATGACTCAGAAAATTCCATCATAGGATCACCTAAAAAATATGACCTGAGAAGTAAAAAGAATCAAGAAACTCCCAAGAACAGAACCTCTGATAAATCTGCCAAAAACAGCCCTAAAAATGTTTCCAAAAAGAAAACAAAAATTCATAAAACAGTGGCTGTAAATTCTAATCCAAACAAAGGGAAAAACACCCAAGTCAATGAAAAGTAGGGTGTTGACCTTAGCAGCACTAGTACCTCAGCTAATGCTCCTGAGAAGACCATTTTAACTGTTGTAAATAACGGAAATCAACAAGCTGATTTTGTTGATCATGGAGTGACTAACAAGATTGAATCAAACATTCTAAAATATCAGATTCCTTTTACCCTAGAGAATGAAATTTCCAAAATCAAAATCTCTATCCCACTTACTAAGTCAGTCACTCAAAATTTATATAGAGGTCAAATTTTGAAATCTTTGAACGTATAAGATGTTCATGACACTTTCAACTTAAATTATGATACCCCAGAACTCATATTTAGACCAAAAATTGAAAGAAAATTTCAACAAGGAACTACCCCTCCATTTTAAATTAGTTTGAACATTCATGATAATATTTTGCACAATGCCATGCTTGATTCATGAACATCACACAACCTCATGCCCAAGGTAATAGTGGAAAGACTAGGCTTAGAGGTGACTAGACCATACAAAGATTTATATTCCTTTGATTCAAGTAGGGTGAGATGCTTGGGCCTAATAAAGGATATATGTGTTAACTTAGCCCAAATTCCAGCCAAGAGCTTAGTGATGGACATTGTAGTGACTAATATACCCCCAAATATGGTATGCTTCTTTCAAGATCATGGGGTGCTAAGTTACAAGGTACTATGCAGATGGATATGACTTATGCCACCATCCATGTTTTCAGTCAACCTAGAAGACTCTATAGGGAAACACACATGAAATGCATGGTGAGTAACCAAGAAAGACTGGAGAATTCTCCTCTCTATTCCATACACACTGACCTTGACTCATTCATTCTTTACAATGATGATATTCCTAATGAGGAAGAGTTAGCCAATGAAACATCATCAAAATTAGTGGTCACTACACCTTCAAAAATAGTGGCAGCAAATGATAAGAGGAAAATAAAGAGAAAACCAGAAGGCAATTTGGTGATTCAGAAAATTATAGCAAATAGATTATAGGTCTTAAAGGTCAAAACAGTCATAAAAATAGTGTAGATCATGGAAATCAAAGAACTAAACCTCAAAAAATTGCAAATCTTGAGGAAGAAAACGAATTTAGCATAGTACAGACCCTTGTACAGAATAGAATTACAAAAAAAACAGAGAGTAAAGCAATGAAGTAAATGAGAAATTTGAAAACAGTCCCCTTTGGAGCATGAGTTTTGATGGGTCTTGTGCTAAAAATGATGCAGGATCAGGCATATGGTTATACAACACTGAAAATAGTCATGCTGAGGGGCATTCCTATAGATTAAACTTCCAATGCACAAGCAATATAGCAGAGCATGAAGCTCCCCTTTTAGGCCTACATTTATTGAAAAAACTAGGGGCCAAAAGAACTATAGTTCATGGCAATCTAGAGTTGATAATTAGGCAAGTAAATGGGGAATACAGTGCTAAACATCCCAGACTTAGAGCCTATAGAAATGATGTCATGTACTTGTTAAAAACATTTGATGAATTCTAACTAACCTTTGTCCTAAGGAACCAAAACGTCCTTGCCCATGGTTTAGCCTTTGCTGTTAGAATGTGTCTTACACCTTATGAAACCAAGCAATGTACCACCCAAATCAAATATAGACCAGTTGTCCCAGATAATGAAAAATACTGGCAAGTTTTTGATGGAGATAAACAAATAGAAGACTTCCTACAGTCCAAAAATGAATTTGAAATAGCAAACTTAGATTCAGAGTATGATGAAGCTTTTCCTACTGAAGAAAACCCACTTACTGAAGAAGTAAATTTTCCAGAGATTGCTGAAATAAATCTGTTAACTGATGAACCCAAACATATGACAGAAATTAGCACAGATTTGGAAAATGAAGACTTAGAAGTGCTGCAATCCAAAGACCAAATCTTGCCAAAAGGGTTGGTTCTTTTAGAGCAATTGTTTGACTTGAATGATGTGGCCAATAAGCCAAAGCTGGAACCCATAGAAACTAAAGTAGAATAATGCAACATAGGTAGTGAGGAAAAGCCCAAAACGATCAAACCATCCAAAACACTGCCAGCTCATATTAAACTGAAATATATTGAGCTGTTTAAATAATTTTCTGATGTTTTTTCATGGAGCTATGAAGATTTGAAATCATATGATGCAGAAATAATCTAGCATAAAATACCCCTCAAAGAAAATAAAAAATGTTTTAAACAAAAATTGCGTAGAATGAACCATGTTCAATTACCTCTGGTAGAGAAAGAAATCAGAAAAATATATGATGCTAGAATTATATTCCCTATTAGATACTCAGAGTGGGTGTCTAATCTTGTATCAGTTAGAAAGAAAGTAGGAGATATAAGGCTTTGTATTGATTTCACAAACTTAAACAAAGCCTCACTGAAGGACAATTATCCTATGCCCAAAATGGATCATATCTTACCAAAGGTAGTTGGTTCTAAAAGAATTTCTTTGATAGATGGCTTCTCAAGTTACAATCATATTTTGGTACATCCTGATGATCAACTCAAAATAGCCTTTACTACACCTTGGGGTGTTTTCATGTATTTGAAAATTCTCTTTGGTTTAATGAATGCTGGTGCCACATTTCAGAGAGCTATCGATATTGCATTTTCAGAAGAAATAGGTTACTTCATAGTGATTTACTTGGATGACATTATTGTCTACTCTAAAACAGATGAAGAAAACCCAATACACTTGAGAAAAGTCTTTGAAAAATGAAAAAAAAATGGATTATCCTTAAATCCAAAGAAAACATTTTTTGGACTCAAAGAAGGTAAACTTCTTGGACATATCATATCAGTAGAGGAAATAAGGATAGACTCAAAAATGATTGATGATATATTGCAAATCAGACATCCTAGAAACATCAAGGAACTTCAATATTTCATTAGGAAGACTAATTTCTTGAGAAGGTTCATACCCAATTTAACTAAACTCCTTAGAAACATAACAAAAATGCTTAAAAAATAAGGAGTTAAATGGACCTTAGAAGCCAAGAAATCATTTGAACTGGTAAAACAAGCACTCACCAAAATAGTAGTTCTTATCAGTCATGATTTTTCAAAGGATTTCTTCATTTTTTCATTTGCATCAGAGCACATAGTAGTTGTTGTACTATTACAGAAGAAATTGAATTGACAAGAGCAACCCATTGAATTTTTCAGCAAGGCATTGAGAGATGCACCTCTGAAGAATAACATAATGGAAAAACAAGCCTTTGTTCTGGTCAAAGCCTTAAAAGACTTTAGAGTTTACATTTTACATTCCCACATCGTAGCATTTGTGCCTCATTCAGTTGTAAAAGACATATTGACCCAAGATCCAAATGGCAAGAGAGGAAAGTGGATTGCTGTAATTTTAGAGTCTGACTTGGAAATCAAACCTACTAAGCTCATAAAAGGTCAAGGACTAGAAAAAGCTATAGCTGAATCCAACTTTCAAGCTCTTGATATAAACATGTTTAATGCATTAGATGAATAGGATTTTCAACTCTAATTATTGAAGATCATTTTTTGAATTCATCTTGGTATGCTGACATTTTGTATGTTTTTCTCAATCTTAATGTCCCTCTTGGTTTGTCTAAAAAAAAAGGAAAGATTCTTAAAGTTGAAAGTTGTAAATTACTGCATTTTGGATAAATTTTTATATTGGAAAAATACTAGTGTATTATTGCTTAAATGTTTGCCTGAGAGTGATGCAAAAAACATCAAGCATGAGTTTCATGAAGGAGAATTTGGAGGCCACCTCTACTGTAATTCAACTGCTAACAAAATCCTTTGAGCTGGATATTATTGGCCCACCCTCTTTCAACATGTCGACAGAATGATTATTGCCTGTCATAAATGCAAAATCTTTGAAAGCAAAATAAAACTGTTTTCCTTACCTCTACAACCAATCACTGTTGAAGCTCATTTTTAGCGATGGAGTCTAGACTTCATTGGGGAAATCCATCCTTCTTCATCTGCCCAACATAGATGGATCCTCATAGCAACAGCTTATTTTACCAAATGGATAGAAGTTGTCCCTTCTAAGAATGCTACAGACTTCGTTATCATTTCATTCCTTGAAAACCATATACTTTCCACATTTGGATATTTTAGAAAGATCATAACTGACACTACTGCTGCATTTGGGTCTGAAAAGATGGTATAATTCTGTCATAAATATCATATTATATTGGGTCATTCCATAGCTTATTACCCTCAAGGTAATGGGTTGGAAGAGTCCTCAAATAAAAGTTTGGTAAACATCATCAAAAAATTGCTAGGAGACAATAAGAAATCATGGCACAATAAGCTATTACATGCTTTATGGGTAGACAGATTGACAGTTAAAATGTCAATTGGGATGTCTCCTCACCAGCTAGTTTATGGAACTGATGCAATATTTCCAAGCAGTTTAGGAGTGCTAGTCATGAAGCTAATCTAGGAAGTCCAATCTGAAGATGATGATGTGATAAGGAGAATAAACCAGACTATACATCCACAGTAAATCAGAGAGGAAGTATACATCAGAGCACAAAAACTACAAGAAAACATCAAGAATTTGTTTGACAAAATAACCAAGGCAAGTAATTTCAAGATTGGTGACAAAATTTTGAAATGGGATTCAAGAAGAGAAGATAAGGGAAAACATGGAAAATTTGATTATTTATGGCAAGGTCGTTATCTCATTCAATCTACAATTGGAAACAATGCATTCTTTTTGGAAGAATTGGATGGAGGTAAATAATTTGGAGGTCCTATCAATGGCAGGATACTCAAACATTATTTTTTTTTACTGATATTTTTCTTTCAAAATGTTTCATTTCATTATATATGACGCTTATTTTGAATTTGAAAAAAAAAGAAAATACTAAAAACAATAAAAAAGAGAAAAAAGAGGGCAGACATAAGAGAAGAAAGGTGCAGCCCCATACCCAAAAAGATAAATTCTGAAAGTGTGCAAGCTTAAATGCCACTACCAAAAACAACACTGCTATTTTATTCATGCAACCTAAACATGACTAAGATAGATTTCAATTTTCTGCTGATAGGTTAGTAAAGAAAGATTTGACAAACTATTCAATCTTGGCTTATCGGTAGAATATATTAGGATAGAAAAACAGTGGTTCAAACAAGCTTAAATCCTAAACATGTAAAGTTTGATGAAGAATTGGTTCTAAAATGCTCAAAATCTGAACCAAGGGAAAAGGAAAGCTCTAAAAAGACCAAAACCAGAGCTGAAAGAAAGAGTGAAGGATGTCTTCTTCTTTTTTTTTTTTCTTTTTTTCTTTTTTTTTTTTCAGATCTTAAGCCTTCATAGTGTTGTTTTAAATTTCTACAAATAAAATCTATGTGCAGATTGTACATACAACCATGGACACCATGGAAAATCAGACAGTCTAATCCTTATTTGACTATGTTTTAAATTTCTGTTTTAGAAAATAGAGAATAAATCTGCCATACAGTCTAATCCTAGCAGATAGTAGCTTAGGTAGAGAATTTATGAGTTCAACAGTTTAATTGGAATTCATGGAAGAAATAAGAGTACATTTAGATTAGTTTCCTATTTTCAAAAGAATAAAATGTTGATGTCAAAGGTTTGCAAGTCCAAGTGCACCTTATGAAGAAAAAATGTTAGGAAAAGTAGGATGTGTAGGTAGAATGTTTGGGAGAAATTTGTTTGCCGATATGAAATACTAATAATCTTTTCTAAAGAAGCATGATTAGAGAAGAAGGGTTGTCAATGGATAAAGGCACAAATCTACATCCCAAAGATTTATTTCTGCAAATCTTGACACCTCCTAGAAGCTGCCATCCCCAAGTGGAGCCACTGTTTGCCATCAGTAAATTTTTATCACAGGAAATGATGGCTAAAATAGGTCTTGAGCCTTCAAGAGATTATTTTCATAGAAAAAATTTTCATTCTTGAAGCCTTATGTTCCTTTCTAAAAATATTAATCTTCATTGTTGTTCCCTAAAAATGTTGTTCCTTAAGCAGTGTCATTCCTTAAGTAGTGTTGTTCCCTAATAGTGATGTTCCTTAGCATTGTTCCTTAAAATTGTTGTTCCTTACTGTTGTTCCTTAGCCTGTTACTCCCTAACCACTTTTACCTATTGAAAACCCACAAAAAAGAATGCTGAATAAAAAAAATTGTTTTTCAGACCATTTTACATCATTTTCTAAGCCTATTTTCACTCATTTTTCCATTTTATTCATCGTCCATTTTCCTCTAAAACTTCTTTTTTTCCTTCTCATTTTACCCTCATCATCCTAAAAAACCTTCAAAATTACCTTTCACATCATAAAAAACCCATTTTTAAGCTATAAAACCCCTTTTTATGGTTTAAAAACCCCTCCTTTTAGCTATCGAAACTTGAAAAAAAACTATGAAAAACCACAAAAAACCTTTAAAAATCTCTTCCGCCCCTTTTAGGCTTTAGCCCCTTTCAGCTTAGCCCCCAGCTCTTTTTCCATCATATGATCGACTCCTGTGACTGTAGCGCTAAGCCCATCAACCTTTCGACCTTTTTTTTCCTTCCCAGCGACCTTTTTTCCTTTGTAAATTTCTTTTTCACCAATATGAAAGACCCAATCATTTCCATCACATATCATCAATTCCATTTTTTCTTATACAAGACCCTTGTCCCTCTCCAATGCAACCATTCCCCATCGCATCGGCATTTTCCTTTTTACCATGCCCCATCACATTGGCAATCATTTCTTCTCCGTCGCATCGCTCCCCCTTCCCCTCCCCCCGCCGATGTGATGAGCCCATGTTTCTTTAAACCCCTAGTCACCTACTCCTCCATGTGACCACGCTCCAGCCCCACATTTCTAGCCCCCATCACATTGGCATTTTCATTTAAAAACTTACATTTTATTTGTAAAATTTCCCACTCCAATAACGATATCCCGATGAGATCTACACCGTAGATCTGTAGGATCTGACGACCCACATTTCACCCATTTGATCTTCTGAAACCTTTCCATTGTCCTTATCAGCATATCTACACTGTAGATCTGCAAATATCAATGGCTACCAGATGCCTAAGCATTGCAGAGGCACCCCCCCGAAATCTTTTCTTTTATACACACAGTGCTCTTGTAGTTGACCTTTTTGACTATGGAGATCAAAGATCTAATGGTTGAGGTTTGTCGCAAGGGCACACCTCGAGAATTTCCTTCCATACAGATAGTGCCCCCATAGTGATGCCATCCATGGTACCACCATCAAGCATTTTGTGCCATTACGCACCCCTTCAACCTTTCTCCTTTATATATTCACCCCGCCTGGTTTTTAACCCTTTCACACTATAAACCAGTGTTATCCAGCCTCAAGCCTTTCTTGCTACATGACAAATCATGCCATGTCACCACCGGGCCCACCACTCCACTTACTCCATCCACCACATGACTCCAAATCATCGCGCCCGTCCTTCGCAATTGATCTGTATCCTCGTAGATCGAATGACTGACGCACTCCGACCATCCAAATTCCCCGACGTGCAACTTGAGCGTGAAATAGGTGGTATTATGAAAGCCATGTAGCACATTTGGATTGGATCGCGTTCGATTGAATGAAACACCATTTACCACCTGTATCGAACGCGAAAGCCGTCGCCAGTATTTCCAAAACCACCAAGCTATATTTCACACCAAATATAGTTTTTAAACTAGTTTTCGTGGGTTTTTCTCCATGAAACCTCCTTTGCTCCCCCACCTAAATATTCTGCTCCTCACTGCCCCATCCGCCTCCACTAGCCTTCGAAGAATTTTTACCAACCATGCAGGGTTTTATAACATGTTTTATGGTTTTGTGTAGGTTCCATGGTGATTTTAAAGAATGAAAGGCCCCCCATACAGTCCATAAAGGGAAAGTTGTTGAGGGTGATGATCCTCAGAGCCTGATCAAAAGAAAATGGGGTTGAATTTCATGTTTTCATTAGTGTTTCATTAAGCATTGGTTTCAGAGCTAAAAACCCTCCAGTGTAGACCATCTGTGAAAAAATTAAGTTAATGAAGATCAGTAAAGAGTATCAGGATTTAAACATGAATGATTAAAGTGCAAATTGCAAAGATAAAAAGGCTTAATCCCATAGTTTAAAATTATAAAGCACAGTGTGGGGATAAAATTAGTTTGAAAGGTTAAAACATCTAATAAAGCACTTAAAGCCCGAAGAAGACTAGAGAAGACATGATCAGCCTCAAAACACGAAATCAGAGCTAAATCAGTGTTTAAAGCCACATAAATTGATAAATCAACAAGGAGCCTCCAAATTCCACATAATTAAGGAAATCACTCCTCAAAATGCCACCTACCAGCTGATTCCACCTCAAAAGACTACAAAATGAATGCACATTCAGAGATGTTTCTGAAAGACTGCTTAGAATTAATTACCAGCCTACTAAAAGCCCCTAAAGTCAACAAAAGTGACTAAAGTTGATAAAATTTAAATTTAATAATCAATTGGTAGAGTTAAAACATATGATATCCTTTCTCTTTGGCCCTTCAAAGGCCAAGTAGCACTAACTCTGCATTAATTGAACAGATTGGCCTTTCTATCACTCCACCCCCTCATTTCTTCTATAAATACTTCTCTAGAAGATAGTATACAGGTTGGTCTTTGGATACCTATTGAATGTAAATAGCTGTAGAAGCATGCTATAGCTCTATTTTGTAATTGAAGACACATAAGCTGAAATGAGAAATTTGAAGCTATAAAGACCCACTTGACTTGCAGATTGTAATTGGTTTAAACATCAAATACAATAGCTGATTTATGGGATCCTAGTTTATGTCAATGGTGATGTTATTTTCACTGTAATTGTTATTTTCTTTGTGTTTTCATACTATCCATTTTTCTCTGATAAATAACATCAAATATAGATTAGGATTTACTTCTAAATTACCCTAAATCTCACTAATAAATCTTTATCCTTATGTTTTCTACTGGTTGTTTATTTGAGGATGATTCAATAGAGTATAACCAGTGAAGTGTTGGTAAGCCCATGTTTCCTGAGTACAAATTGAGATATTTTCTTTGAATGTTCTTGAAAAGTCTGCTAATTAAAGTTGAGCTAGAGAATTTTATGGTTAGCCTTGTCCTCGATTTTATCTCCAACAGTTGCTTTGAAAAGTTCCCTTAAGAGTATGTCAAAAGCAGGCTAGCTTAAAAGAGATTACCTGATATTAGGCTACTTTTTATGTTTATCATGAATGTTTTTCCTTTGAATATGCTGAAAGCAGGCTAAGTTAAAAGTCTTTACTTGATTTTAAGCTATTATTTGTTTTTTCTTGAAAGTATATCAAAATTAGGCTAGTTTAAAAGTACTTACCTGATGTTAGGTTACTTTTGTTTCTTTGCTTTAAGTGCATGTCAAAAGTAGGCTAGTCTAAAAGTACTTACCTGATCTTAAGCTGTCATTTTTTTTTCTCATGTGTTTACTTCTTTCACCACTGTTAATGTTTCATTCCATAAAATCAACTTAAAGAGATCCTTTGACATAGATGACTTGCCCCATGGACCACTCTTGAAACTTGTTGTGCAATTAAATGCTCCTGTGACTCCATAGCCCAATGGACTGATGTTGTTCCATGCTTATCTTATCAACTGAACCGTTATTTCACTTACTCACACCTTCACCTTCATACAGACTTCCTTCATATTCATGTTATCCTGCCCAACCAAAAACAAACCCTTGTTCTTCATAACTAGCCTAATATCTTATTATAAGCTTTAAAGATAATATCCTTTGAAAACACATATATAGAGAGATCGCTCTCTAAATCTAGGATGGCTAGATCCTTAGGTTCCAAAGTGGTTTGATGTTGGCCCTGTAGCATTGTTCTTTCCAATCTTGCAAAACTACGAAGAGCTAACTTAATGGAAATTCCGCTGGGGAGTTTCTGAGTAAAAACCCTTTAAAAAAATACCCTGTATTCATTCAAGTAAGAATAGCCTTCTTCAAGCATTACCATCTTAATGATGATCATGATAGGACTTGTCTGAATCAGTGACAAACTAAGTAACCCTTGGGATTCTAATAGATTCTCATCAAACCTTTGAAGAAATAGAGTAGACTTTGTTTTTCTCATCACAATAGAGTAGAATTTGTTTTTCTCATCACCATAGCTAAGTGTTGAAACAAGTATAGGACACTCTCACAAACACAGGATTGTAGAAAATTCAGAAAACCCAAATTTACATTTCAGATTGGTATTCAGATAAATTAGTGGTGCTGGACCATAAAACATTTTACCTTCCAAAGCTAAAAATTTCCACCTGGCGACTCCAAAATTCCAAATTGACCTAAAGACTCCACTGGGAAACCCATTTCTACCATAAACATCATACAAACTCAGTTAAGGAAACTTTGAAGATTAAGTTTTCTTGTTAAAGGATCAGTTAGCCTATTAAATACTGTCATACTTGGTTAAAATTTTCTTATCATTGGGTCTAAAAAAAAACATAGTGGCTTCTAGAAGAGTTTATACTAGAGCCTATCCTGACCCAAATCCTTCTGAGACAGTTGATAATCCAAAAATTATCCTTATGAAATCTCCTAAATCTAAGATTGCAGTTGTTTTCAGACCGGTCCATAGACCTAATTATGTTCCTGAAAATCTCTTAGCTCTACAAAATACACAAGTTGACTTAAGAAACCCATTCAGAACTAGGTCACTTGGTGATATAGATCACGTAGACTTTGAGCCTTCACACTCACCCCAACATAGTGGTGAACACACTTTTAACATAGAAACCACACCACCTGATCTGCATTTCATTCATAATTTTAATTTCTCTCATCCTAGATCTGCTCAACAGTCTCTTGCTAGTCCATCCACTTCTGTTATGCATATACCCACTATTCAAACTACTCCATTCCATCAACCCACTCCTATATTACATCCTCCACCTATAAACCCCCTACTTTTTCCACAACCTCCTATCATGGAAACATGGTATGCTCCTCTAGTCCTTCCTTTACCTTTATTCAATCTTCCACAGGACTATCGATCCAAGATTCCATTATATGATGCCAGTGGTTCTACTACTACTTCATAACATGTTGATAAGATGACTGACTATTTTGATAGAAAAGAGATAGATGATGAAACTATCAAACTTAAATTGTTTGCTCAAAGTTTAGGCAGAGAAGCAAGAAAATGGTTCAAAAGCTTAACCCCTAATGGTATTAATGACCTCCATGCTCTCCATCAATCATTCCTAAACAAATGGGAAGTCAGGAAAACCCCACTCCAAATACTTTCAGATTACAACAACCTCAAAAGAAACACTAGGGAAAGTGTTCAAAATTACTGCACTAGGTTCAATAGTGTTTATAATGCACTGCCCCTAGATTTGAAACCTCCACAAGGCTCAGCTTTGGCCAAATTCCCTGAAGGATTTGATCCTGAAATGGCCTATCAAATAAGAGAAAGAGATCCCTTAACTCTGGAAGACATGTAGAAGGGAGTTGTAGCTGTGGAAGTAAATCTGATTGAAAAAAAGAGCTAGGATGAGGAATGAAAAGAAAGTATAATTTAAGGAGGAATCTGAACCTTCCACATCTAGCCCCAAAATGGAAAGAATGATGGAGGAAATGATGAAGAGGATGAACATTTTTGAGAGAGCACAATGTATGGAAAATCAATCAGCTCCCCAAAACAGAAATCAATCTCAAAATTAGAATCAAAACTTTAGGAGAAATCAACCTCAAAACAGACAAAGAGAGGATGATAAACAGATTAGACCTCCTTTCCAAGAAAATTATGTTAATGAGGATGAGGATACAAATGAACAAATAGAGGATGATAACATAAACATGCTGGGAGTAAGAAATGATGATTATGTTATCATCCATGAAAGAAAACAACGTCTATATACACCCTATGATGATAGAGGAACATAAATTGATTATTAAGAACACAACTCAGAGAATGCCATCATAGGATCACCTAAAAAATATGACCTGAGAAGTAAAAAGAATCACAAAACTCCCAAGAACAGAACCTCTGATAAATATACCAAAAACAACCATAAAAATGTTTCCAAAAAGACAACAGAAATTCATAAAACAGTGGTTGTAAATTCTGATCCAAACAAAGGGAAAAACACCCAAGTCAATGAAAAGCAGGGTGTTGACCCTAGTAGCACTAGTACCTCAGCTAATGCTCCTAAGAAGACCATTTCAACTACTGTAAATAACAAAAATCAACAAGTTGATTTTGTTGATCAGGGAGTGACTAACAAGGTTCAATCAAACATTCTAAAAAGTCAGATTCCTTTTAGCCTAGAGAATGAAATTTTCAAAATCAAAATCTCTATCCCAATTACTATGTTAATCACTCAAAATGTATATAGAGGTCAAATTTTGAAAGCTTTGAATGTAGAAGATGTTCATGACACTTTCAACTTAAATGAAGATATCCTAGAACTCATATTTGGACCAAAAATTGAAGGAAAATTTCAAGAAGGAACTACCCCTCCATTTCAAATCAGTTTGAACATTCATGATAATATTTTTCACAATGCCATGCTTGATTCAGGAGCAACACACAACCTCATTCCCAAGGTAATAATGGAAAGACTATGTTTAGAGTTGACTAGACCATACAAATATTTATATTCCTTTGATTCAAGTAGGGTGAGATGCCTATGCCTAATAAAGGATATATGTGTTAACTTAGCCCAAATTCCAGCCAAGAGCTTAGTGATGGATATTGTAGTGACTGATATACCCCCCAAATATGGTATGCTTCTCTCAAGATGATGGAGTGCTAAGTTACAAGGTACTATTCATATGGATATGACTTATGCCACCATCCATGTTTTCAGTCAACCTAGAAGACTCTATAGGGAAACACACATGAAATACATGGTGAGTAACCAAGAAAGACCAGAGAATTTTCCTTTCTATTCCATACACACTGACCTTCACTCATTCATTCTTTACAATGATGATATTCCCAATGAGCAGGAGTTAGTCAATGAAACATCATCAAAATTAGTGGTCACTACACCTCCAAAAATAGTGGCAGCAAATGATGAAGAGGAAAATAAAGAGAAAAATAAAAGGCAGTTTACTGATTCAGAAAATTACAGCGAATAGATTATAGGTATTAAAGGTCAAAACAGTCATAAAATAGTGTAGATCATGGAAATCAAAGAACTAAACGTCAAAACATTCAAAATCTTGAGGAAGAAAATGAAATTCAGCATAGTACAAACCCTTGTACAGAACATAATTATGAAAAAGATAGAGAGGAAAGCAATGAAGAAAATGATAAATCTGAAAATAGTCCTCTTTGGAGCATGAGTTTTTATGGGTCTTGTGCTAAAAATGATGCAGGAGCAGGCATATGGTTATACAACACTGAAAACAGTCATGCTGAGGGGCATTCCTATAGGTTAAACTTCCAATGCACAAAACATATAGCAGATTATGAAGCTCTCCTTTAGGCCTACATTTATTGAAAAAACTAGGGGCCAAAAGAATAATAGTTCATGGTGATTCAGAGTTGATAATTAGGCAAGTAAATAGGGAATACAATGCTAAACATCCCAGACTTAGAGCCTATGGAAATGATGTCATGTACTTGTTAAAAACATTTGATCAATTCCAACTAACCTATTTCCTAAGGAACCAAAACATCCTTGCCCGTGGTTTAGCCTTTGTTGTTAGAACATGTCTTACACCTTATGAAACCAAGCAATATACCACCCAAGTCAAATATAGGCCAGCTATCCCAGATAATGAAAAATACTGGCAAGTTTTTGATGGAGATAAACAAACAGAAGACTTCCTACAGTCCAAAAAAGAATTTGAAACACCAAACTTAGATTCAGAGTATGATGAAGATTGTCCTACTGAAGAAAACCCACTTACTGAAGAAGAAAATTCTCTAGAGATTTCTGAAATAAATCTGTTAATAGATGAACCAAAACATATGACATAAATTAGCACAGATTTGGAAAATGAAGACTTAGAAGTGTTGCAATCCAAAGACCAAATCTTGCCAAAAGGGCTGGTTCCATTAGAGGAATTGTTTGATTTGAATGATGTGGCCAAAAAGCCAAAGCTGGAACCCATAGAAACTAAAGTAGAAGAATGCAACATAGGTAGTGAGGAAAAGCCCAAAATGATCAAACTATCCAAAACACCGCTAGCTCATATTAAACTGAAATATATTGAGTTGTTTAAAGAATTTTCTGATGCTTTTTCATGGAGCTATGAAGATTTGAAATCATATGATATAGAAATAATCCAGCATAAAATATCCCTCAAAGAGAACCAAAAACATTTTAAACAAAAATTTTCGCAGAATCAACCTTGTTCAATTACCTCTGGTAGAGAAAGAAATCAGAAAAATATATGATGTTGGAATTATAGTCCCTATTAGATACTCAGAGTGGGTGTCTATTCTTTTATCAATTAGAAATAAAATAGGAGAGATAACGCTTTGTATTGATTTCAGAAACTTAAGCAAAGCCTCACTGAAGGACAACTATAATCTACCCCAAGTGGATCATATCTTACAAAAGGTAGTTGGTTCTAAAATAATTTCTTTGATAGATGGCTTCTCAGGTTACAATTAGATTTTGGTACATCCTGATGATCAACTCAAAACAATATTTACTACACCTTGGGGTGCTTTCATGTATTTAAAATTTCCCTTTGGTTTAATGAATGATGGTGCCACATTTCAGAGAGCCATGGATATTGCATTTTTATAAGAAATAGGTTACTTCATAGTGATTTACTTGGATGACATTACTCTCTACTCTAAAACAGATGAAGAAAACCTAATACACTTGAGAAAAGTCTTTGAGAAATGAAAAAAATTTGGATTATCCTTAAATCCAAAGAAAACATTGCTTGGTCTCAAAGAAGGTAAACTTCTTGGACATATCATATCAGAAGAGGAAAAATGATAGACTCAAAAATGATTGATGATATATTGCAAATCAGACATCCTAGAAACATCAAGGAACTTCAATCTTTCATTGTGAAGATTCATTTCTTGAGAAGGTTCGTACCCAATTTAGCTGAACTCCTTAGAAACATAACAAAAATGCTTAAAAAATAAGGAGATAAATGGACCTTAGAAGCACATAAATCATTCGAACTAGTAAAACAAGCAATCACCACAACACTAGTTCTTATTAGTCCTGATTTTTCAAAGGATTTCTTCATTTTTTCATTTGCATCAGAACACATAGTAGCTGTTGTCCTATTACAGAAGAACTTGAATGAACAAGAGCAGCCCATTGAATTTTTCAGCAGGGTGTTGAGAGATGCAGCTCTGAAGTATAACATAATGGAAAAACAAGCCTTAAGATACTTTAGAGTTTACATTTTACATTTCCACATCATAGCATTTGTGCCTCATTCAGTTGTAAAAGACATATTGACTCAAGATCCATATGGCAAGAGAGGAAAGTGGATTGCTGTAATTTTAGAGTATGACTTGGAAATCAAACCCATTCAGCTCATAAAAGGTCAAGGACTAGCAAAACTTATGGCTGAATCCAACTTTCAAGCTCTTGATATAAACATGTTTAATGCATTAGATGAATAGGAGTTCTCAACTCTAATTATTGAAGATCATTTTCTGAATTTATCTTGGTATGCTGACATTTTGTATGTTTTTTTCAATCTTAATGTCCCCCCTAGTTTGTCTAAAACAAAGGCAAGATTCTTAAAGTTAAAAGCTATAAATTACTGCATTTTGGATAAATGTTTATACTCGAAAAATTCTAGTGTATTATTGCTTAAATGTTTGCCTAAGAATGATGCAGAAAAGATCAAGCATGAGTTTCATGAAGGAGAATGTGGAGGCCACCTCTACTAGAATTCAACTGCTAACAAAATCCTTAGAGTTGGCTATTACTGGCCCACCCTCTTTCAAGATGTCCATAAAATGATTATTGCCTGTCATAAATGCCAAATCTTTCAAAGAAAAAGAAAACTGCTTCCCTTACCTCTACAACCAATCGCTGTTGAAGTTCCTTTTCAGCAGTGGGGTCTAAACTTCATTGGGGAAATCCATCCTCCCTCATCTATCCAACATCGATGGATCCTCACAGCAAAAGACTATTTTACCAAATGGATAGAAGCCATCCCTTCTAGGAATGCCACAGACTCTGTTATCATTTCATTCCTTGAAAACCATATACTTTCCAGATTTGGTTGTTCTAGAAAGATCATAACTGACAATGCTGCTGCATTTGGATCTAAAAAGATGGTCTAATTCTGTCATAAATATTAGATTATATTGGGTCATTCCACAGCTTATTACCCTCAAGGTAATGGGTTGGAAGAGTCCTCAAATAAAATTTTGGTAAACATCATCAAAAATTTGCTGGAAGACCACAAGAAATCATGGCACAATAAGCTAGTACATGCTTTATGGGTAGACAAATTGATAGTTAAAAATTCAATTGGGATGTCTCCTTACCAGCTAGTTTATGGAACTGATGCAATATTTCCAGCCAGTTTAGGAGTGCCAGTCATGAAGCTAATCTAGGAAGTCCAGTCTGAAGATGATGATGTGAGCAGGAGAATAAACCAAACTATACATCTACAACAAACCAGAGAGGAAGTATACATCAGAGCACAACAACTACAAGAAAACATCAAGAAGTTGTTTGACAAAATAACCAAGTCAAGTAATTTCAATATTGGTGACAAAGTTTTAAAATGGGATTCAAGAAGAGAAGATAAGGGCAAACATGGAAAATTTGACAATTTATGGCAAGGCCCTTATCTCATTCAATCTACCATTGGAAACAATGCATTCTTTTTGGAAGAATTGGATGGAGCTAAATACCTTGGAGGTCCTATCAATGGCAGGATGCTCAAACATTATTTTTGTTGACTGATATTTTACTTTCAAAACTTTTCATTTCATTGTATATAACGCTTCTTTTGAATTTGAAAAAAGAAAGAAAATACTAAAAACAATAGAAAAGAGAAAAAGAGGGTAGACATAAGAGAAGGAAGGTGCAGCTCCATACCCAAAAATATAAATTTTGAAAGTGTGCAAGCTTAAATGCCACTACCAAAAACAACACTGCTATTTTAGTCATGCAGCCTAAACATGACTAAGATAGATTTCAATTTTCTGCTGATAGGTTAGTAAAGAAAGATTTGCAAAACTATTCAATCTTGGCTTATCAGTAGAATAGATTAGGAAAGAAAAACAGTGGTTCAAACAAGCTTAAATCCTGAACATGTAAAGTTTGATGAAGAATTTGTTCTAAAATGCTCAAAATCCGAACCAAGGGAAAAGGACAGCTCTAAAAAAACCAAAACCAGAGCTGAAAGAAAGAGTGAAGGATGTTTTTTTTTATATTTTCAGATCTTAAGCCTTCATAGTTTTGTTTTAAATTTCTGTAAATAAAATCTATGTGCATCTTGTACATACAACCATAGACACCATGGCAAATCAGACAGTCTAATCTTGATTTGACTATGTTTTAAATTTTTGTTTTAGGAAATAGAGAATAAAATCTGCCAGACAGTCTAATCCTGGCAGATAGTAGCTTAGGTTGAGAATTTATGAGTTCAACAATTTAATTTCAATTCATGGAAGATATAAGAGTAGATTTAGATTATTTTCCTGTTTTCAAAAGAATAAAATGTTGATGTCAAAGGTTTGCAAGTCCAAGTGAACCTTATGAAGAAAAAATGTTAGAAAAAGTAGGTTGTGTAGGTAGAATGTTTGGGAGAAATTTGTTTGCTGATATGAAATACTGATCATCTTTGCTAAAGAAGCATGATTAGAGAAGAAGGGTTGTCAATGGATAAAGGCACAGGTCTACATCCCAGAGATTTATTTCTGCAATTCTTGACACCTCCTAGAAGCAGGTCTTGAGCCTTCAAGAGATTATTTTCATAGAAAATTTTTCATTCTTGAAGCCTTATGTTCCTTTCTAAGAGGATTAATCTTCACTGTTGTTCCCTAACAGTGTTGTTCCTTAAGAAATGTTGTTCCTTAAATAGTGTTGTTCCCTAACAGTGTTGTTCCTTAGCATTATTGTTCCTTACTATTGTTCCTTAGCCTGTTGTTCCCTAACCACTGTTCCCTATTGAAAATCTGCTAAAAACACTGCTGAATAAAAGAAATTGTTTTTCAGACCATTTTACATCATTTTCAAAGCCTATTGTCACTCATTTTTCCATCTTATTCATCCTCCATTTTCCTCTAAAACCCCTTTTTGTCCTTCTCATTTTACCCTCATCATCCTAAAAACTATTCAAAATTACCTTTCATTTCATAAAAATTCCTCTTTTAAGCTATAAAACACCTTTTTATGGAATAAAATCCTTCTTTTAGCTATCGAAACTTGAAAAAAATAGTGAAAACCCACAAAAAACCTTTAAAGACCTCTTTCGCCCCTTTTAGGCTTTAACCCCTTTTGGTTTAGCCCCCAGCTCTTTTTCGATCATATGATCAAGTCCTATGACCGTAGCACTAAGCCCATCGACCTTTCGGCCTCTTTTTTCCTTCCCCACGACCTTTTTTCCTTTGTAAATTTCTTTTTTGCCGATACGAAAGACCTGATCATTTCCATCACATATCGGGAATTCCCTTTTTTCTTATATCAGACCCTTGTCCCTCTCTAATGAGATCAGTCCCCATCGCATCGGTATTTTCCTTTTTACCATGCCCCATCGCATCGGCGATCATTTCTTCTCTGTCGCATCGCTCCTCCTTCCCACCCCCCCGCCCCCACCGATGCGATGAGCCCCTGTTTATTTAAACCCCTGGTCACCTACTCCTCCACGTGACCACTCTCCAGCCCCACATTTCTAGCCCCCATCACATCGGCATTTTCATTTAAAAATTTACATTTTCTTTGTAAAATTTCCCACTCCGATAAGAATATCCCGATGAGATCTACACCGTAGATCCATAGGATCTGACGGCGCACGTTTCACCCTCTGATCTCCCGAAACCTTTCCATTTTCCTTCTCGGAATATCTACACCATAGATCTGCAAAGATCAATGGCTACTAGATGCTTAACCACTGCATGGGCACCCCCCCGTAAGCTTTTCTTCTATACACACAGTGCTCTTGTAGTTGACCTTTTTGAGTATGGAGATCAAACATCTAACGGTTCAGGTTTGTTGTGGGGGCACACCTCCAGAATTTCCTTCCGTACACATAGTGCCCCCGTAGTGATGCCATCCATGGTACCACCATCAAGAATTTTGTGCCATTACGCACCCCTTCCACCTTTCTCCTTTATATATTCACCCCGCTCGGGTTTTGACCCTTTTACACTGTAAACTAGTGTTATCTGGCCTCAAGCCTTTCCTGCTACACAAAAATTTGTGCCACGTCACTGTCGAGCCCACCACTCCACTTACTCCATCTAGCACGTAACTCCAAATCATCACGCTCGTCCATCGTCGTCGATCTGTATCCTCGCAAATCGAATGGTTGACACACTCCGACCATCCAAATTCCTCGACGCGCAACTTGAGTGCAAAATAGGCGGTATTATGAAAGCCACACGGCACATTTTGATTGGATCAGGTTCGATTGAATGAAAACCATTTACGACCTGTATCGAACGCAAAAATCGTCGGTGGTATTTCCAAAACCACCAAGCTATATTTTGTGCCAAATATAGTTTTTAAACTAGTTTTCATGGGTTTTCCTCCATGAAACCTCCTTTGCTCCCCCACCTACATATTCTTCTCCTCACTGCTCCATCTGCCTCCGCTAGCCTTCGAAGCAGTTTTACCAACCATGCAGGGTTTTATAACATGTTTTATGGTTTTGTGCAGGTTCCATGGTGATTTTAAAGAACGAAAGCCACCCCTACAGTCCATAAAGGGACATTGGCTGAGGGTGACGATCCTTAGAGCCCAATCAAAAGAAAAGGGGGTCGAATTTCATGCTTTCATCATTGTTTCATCAAGCATTTTTTTTGCAGCTAAAAACCTTCCAGTGCAGACCATCTATGAACAAATTAAGTTAATGAAGATCAGTAAAGAGTATCAGGATTTAAACATGAAGGATTAAAGTGCAAAGTGCAAAGATCAAAAGGATTAATCACATAGTTTAAAAGGATAAAGCACAGTGTGGGGATAAAGTCATTTTGAAAGGTTAAAACATCTAATAAAGGACTTAAAGCCCGAAGAAGACTAGAGAAGACATGATCAGCCTCAAAACACGAAATCAGAGCTAAATCAGTGTTTAAAGCCACATAAATTGATAAATCAACAGAGGAGCCTCCAAATTCCACATCGTTAAGGCAATCACTCCTCAAAATGCCACCTACCAGTTGATTCCACCTCAAAAGTCTACAAATTGAATGCACAGTCAGAGATATTTAGAAAATACTGCTCAGAATTAATTACTAGCCTACTAAAAGCCCCTAAAGTCAACAAAAGTGACTAAAGTTGATAAAATTTAAATGTAATAATCAATTGGCAGAGTTAAAACATATGATATCCTTGCCCTTTGGCCCTTCAAAGGCCGAGAAGCACTAACTCTACATTAATTGAACAAATAGGTCTTTCTGTCATTCCACCCCCCTATTTCTTCTATAAATACTTCTCTAGAAGACAATATAAAAGTTGGTCTTTGGATACCTGTTGAATGCAAATAACTCTAGAAACATGCTATAGCTTTGTTTTGTAATTGAAGACACATAAGCTGAGATGAGAAATTTGAAGCTGTAAAGACCCACTAGAATTGAAGATCTTAACTGGTTTGAACATCAAATACAATAACTGATTTATGGGATCCTAGTCTATGTCAATGGTGATGTTATTCTCACTGTAATTGTTATTTTCTTTGTGTTTTCATTCTGTCCATTTTTCTTTGATAAAGAACATCAAATATAGATTATGATTTACTTCTAAAGTACCCTAAATCTCACTGATAAATCTTTATCGTTATGTTTTCTATTGGTTGTTTATTTGATGATGATTCAATAGAGTATAACCAATGAAGTGTTGGTAAGCCCATGTTTCCTGGGTACAAATTGAGATATTGTCTTTGAATGTTCTTGAAAAGTCTGCTAATTAAAGTTCAGCTAAAGAGGTTTATGTTTAGCCTTGTCCTCGAGTTTATCTCCAACAGTTGCTTTGAAAAGTTCCCTTAAGAGTATGTCAAAAGCAAGCTAGCTTAAAATTGATTACCTGATATTAGGTTACTTTTTATGTTTATCATGAATGTTTTTCCTTTGAATATGCTGAAAGTAGGCTAAGTTAAAAGTCTTTACTTGATCTTAAGATATTCTTTGTTTTTTCTTGAAAGTATATCAAAATCAGGCTAGTTTAAAAGTACTTACCTAATCTTAGGTTACTTTTGTGTCCTTCCTTTAAGTGCATGTCAAAAGCAAGCTAGTTTAAAACTACTTACCTGATCTTAAGCTATCATTTTTTTTCTCATGTGTTTACTTCTTGCACCACTATTAATGTTTCATTTCATAAAATAAACTTAAAGAGATCCCTTGACATAGATGACTTGCCCCATGGACCACTCTTGAAACTTGTTGTGCAATTAAATCCTCTTGTGACTCCATAGCCCAATGGATTGATGCTGCTCCATGCTTATCTTATCAGCTGAACCATTCTTTCACTTACTCACACCTTCACCCTTCATACAGATTTCCTTCATCTTCATGTTATCCTACCCAACCAAAAACAAACCCTTGTTCTTCATAACTAGCCTAATATCTTATCATAAGCTTTAAAGATAATATCCTTTGAAAACACATATATAGAGAGATCGCTCTCTGAATCTAGGATTTCTAGATCCTTAGGTTCCAAATTGGTTTGATGTTGGCCCTGTAGCGTTATTCTTGCCAATCTTGCAAAACTATAGGGACCTAACATAATGGTGACTCTGCTGGGGAGTTTCTGAGTAAAAACCCTTAAAAAAAATACCCTGTATTCATTCAAGTAAGAATAGCCTTCTTCAAGCGTTACCAAATTAATGATGATCATGATAGGACTTGTCTGAATCAATGACAAACTAAGTAACCCTTAGGATTCTAACAGACACTCATCCAACCTTTGAAGAAATCAGCTAGTGTGCAATAGAGTAGACTTTTTTTGTCTCATCACTACAGCTAAGTGTTGAAACAAGTATAGGACACTCTCACAAACATAGGATTGTAAAAAACTTAGAAAACCCAAAACATTTCAGATTTGTATTCAGATAAATTAGTAGTGGTGGACCATAAAACATTTTACCTTCCAAAGCTAAAAATTTCCACCTGGCGACTCCACAATTCCAAATTGACCTAAAAACTCCACTGGGAAACCCATTTCTACCATAAACATCATACAAAATCAGTGAAGGAAACTTTTGAGATTAAGTTTTCCTGTTAAAGGATCAGTTAGCCTATTAAAGATTATCATACTTGGTTAAAGTTTTCTTATCATTGGGTCTGAAAAAACAACATAGTGGCTTCCAGAAGAGTTTATACTAGAGCCTATCCTGACCCAAATCCTCCTGAGATAGTTGATAATCCAGAAAGTATCCTTATGAAATCTCCTAAATCTAAGATTGCAACTGTTGTCAGACCAGTCCATAGAGCTAACTTTGTTCCTGAAAATCTCTTATCTATGTAAAATACACAAGTTGACTTAAGAAACCCATTCAAAACTATGACACTTGGTGATATAGATCACGTAGACTTTGAGCCTTCACACTCACCCCAACATAGTGGTGAAAAAAGTTTTAGCAGAGAAACCACCCCACCTGATCTGCATTTTATTCATAATTTTGGTTTCTCTCATCCTAGATCTGCTCAACAATCTCTTGCTAGTCCATCCACATTTTTTATCCATTCCATCAACCCCCTCCTATCTTACATCCTCCACCTTTAAACCTCCCATTTTTTCCACAACCTCCTGTCATGGCAACATGGTATGCTCCTCTAGTCCTTCCTTTTCCTTTAGTCAATATTCCATGGGAATATCAGTCCAGGATTCCATTATATGATGCCAGTGGTTCAAAGATTGAAAATTTGACCCCATAACTCATATTTGGACCAAAAATTGAAGGACAATTTCAAGAAGGAACTACCCCTCCATTTTAAATCAGTTTGAACATTCATGATAATATTTTGCACAATCCCATGCTTGATTTAGGAGCATCACACAACGTCATGCCCAAGGTAATAATGGAAAGACTAGGCTTAGAGGTGACTAGACCATACAAATATTTATATTCCTTTGATTCAAGTACGGTGGGATGCCTAGGCCTAATAAAGGATAAATGTGTTAACTTAGCCCAAATTCCAGCAAAGAGCCTAGTGATGGACATTGTAGTGACTGATATACCCCCCAAATATGGTATGCTTCTTTCAAGATCATGGGGTGCTAAGTTACAAGGTACTATGCAGATGGATATGAATTATGCCACCATCCATGTTTTTAGTCAACCTAGAAGACTCTATAGGGAAACACACATGAAATACATGGTGAGTAACCAAGAAAGACCGAAGAATTCTCCTCTGTATTCCATACACACTGACCTTGACACATTCATTCTTTACAATGATGATATTCCTAATAAGCAAGAGTTAGTCAATGAAACATCATCAAAAGTAGTGGTCACTACACCTTCAAAAATAGTCGAAGAAAATGATGAAAAGGAAAATAAAGAGAAAACGAAAAGGAAGTTTGCTGATTCAAAAAATTACAGCAAACAGATTATAGTTCTTAAAGGTCAAAACGATCATAAAAATAGTGTAGATCATGGAAATCAAAGAACTAAGCCTCAAAACATTGAAAATCTTGAGGAAGAAAATGAAATTCAGCATAGTACAGACCCTTGTATAGAACAGAATTATGAAAAAGACAGAGAGGAAAGCAATAAAGTAAATGACAAATCTGAAAACATTCTTCTTTGGAGCATGAGATTTTATGGGTCTTGTGCTAAAAATGATGCAGGAGCAGGCATATGGTTATACAACACTGAAAACAGTCATGATGAGGGGCATTCCCATAGATTAAACTTCCAATGCACAAACAATATAGCAGAGTATGAAGCTCTCCTTTTAGGCCTACATTTATTGAAAAAACTAGGGGCCAAAAGAATAATAGTTCATGGAGATTCAGAGTTGATAATTAGGCAAGTAAATGGGGAATACAATGCTAAACATCCTAGACTTAGAGCCTATAGAAATGATGCCATGTACTTGTTAAAAACATTTGATGAATTCCAACTAACCTTTGTCCTAAGGAACCAAAATGTCCTTGCCCATGGTTTAGCCTTTGCTGTTAGAATGTGTCTTACACCTTATGAAACCAAGCAATGTACCACCGAAGTCAAATATAGACCAGTTGTCCCAGATAATGAAAAATACTTGCAAGTTTTTGATGGAGATAAATAAATAGAAGACTTCCTATAGTCCAAAAATTAATTTGAAACACCAAACTCAAATTCAGAGTATGATGAAAACTGTCCTACTGAAGAAAACCCACTTGCTGAAGAAGAAAATTTTCTAGAGATTGCTAAAATAAATCTGTTAACTGATGAACCCAAACATATGACAAAAATTAGCACAGATTTGGAAAATGAAGACCTAGAAGTGCTTCAATCCAAAGACCAAAGCTTGCCAAAAGGGCTGGTTTAGTTAGAGGAATTGTTTGACTTGAATGATGTGGG
Source organism: Pinus albicaulis (assembly GCA_034641835.2). NCBI lineage: Eukaryota > Viridiplantae > Streptophyta > Pinopsida > Pinales > Pinaceae > Pinus > Pinus albicaulis. The sequence goes on along the minus strand of CM076570.1, from coordinate 966,651,438 downwards.
CATAAAGCCAAAGCTGGAACCCATAGAAATTGAAGTAGAAGAATTCAACATAGGCAGTGAGGAAAAGCCCAAAATGATCAAACTATCCAAAACACTGCCAGCTCATATTAAACTGAAATATATTGAATTGTTTAAATAATTTTCTGATGTTTTTGCATGGAGCCATGAAGATTTAAAATCATATGATACAGAAATAATCCAGCATAAAATACCCCTCAAAGAAAACAAAAATCCTTTTAAACAAAAATTGCGCGGAATCAACCCTGTTCAATTACCTCTGGTAGAGAAATAAATCAGAAAAATATATGATGCTGGAATTATAGTCCCTATTAGATACTCAGAGTGGGTGTCTAATCTTGTATCAGTTAGAAAGAAAATATGAGAGATAAGGCTTTGTATTGATTTCAGAAACTTAAACAAAGCCTCGCTGAATGACAACTATCATTTTCCTAAAATAGAACATATCTTACAAAAGGTAGTTGGTTCTAAAAGAATTTCTTTAATAGATGGCTTCTCAGGTTACAATCAGATTTTGGTACATCCTGATGATCAACTCAAAACAGTCTTTACTACATCTTGGGGTGCTTTCATGTCTTTGAAAATTCCCTTTGGTTTAATGAATGCTAGTACCACATTTCAAAGAGGCATGGATATTGCATTTTCAGAAGAAATAGGTTACTACATAGTGATTTACTTGGATGCCATTACTGTCTACTCTAAAACAGATGAAGAAAAACTAATACACTTGAGAAAAGTATTTGACAAATGCAAAAAATTTGGATTATCCTTAAATCCAAAGAAAACATTGTTTGGTCTCAAAGAAGGTAAACTTCTTGGACATATCATATTAGAAGAGGAAATAAGGATAGATCCAAAAATGATTGATGATATATTGCAAATCAGCCATTCTAGAAACATCAAGGAACTTCAATCTTTTATTGGGAAGATTAATTTCTTGAGAAGGTTCATACCCAATTTAGCTGAACTCCATAGAAACATAACAAAAATGCTTAAAAAATAAGAAGTTAAATAGACATTAGAAGCAAAGAAATCATTTGAACTGGTAAAACAAGCAATCACCAAAACACTAGTTCTTATCAGTCCTGATTTTTCAAAGGATTTCTTCATTTTTTCATTTTCATCAGAACACATAATATCTATTGTCCTATTACAGAAGAACTTGAATGGACAAGAGCAACCCATTGAATTTTTCAGCAAGGCATTGAGAGATGCACCTCTGAAGTATAATATAATGGAAAAACAAGCCTTTTCTTTGGTGAAAGCCTTAAAAGACTTCATAGTTTACATTTTACATTCCCACATCATAGCATTTGTGCCTCATTCAGTTGTAAAAGACATATTGACCCAAAATCCAGATGGCAAGAGAGAAAAGTGGGTTGTTGTAATTTTAGAGTATGACTTGAAAATCAAACCCACTAAGCTCATAAAATATCAAGGAATAGAAAAAATTATGGCTGAATCCAACTTTCAAGCCCTTAATATAAACATGTTTAATTCATTAGATGAATAGGAGGAGTTTTCAATTCCAATTATTGAAGATCATTTTCTGAATTCATCTTGGTATGCTGACATTTTGTATGTTTTCCTCAATCTTAATGTCCCTCCTAATTTGTCTAAAACAAAGGCAAGATTCTTAAAGTTGAAAGCTGTAAATTATTGCATTTTGGACAAATGTTTATATTGGAAAAATGCTAGTGGATTATTGCTTAAATGGCTGCCTGAGAATGATGCAGAAAAGATCAAGCATGAGTTTCATTAAGGAGAATGTGGAGGCCACCTCTACTGGAATTCAACTGCTAACAAAATCCTTAGAGCTGGCTATTACTGGCCCACCCTCTTTCAATATGTCAATAAAATTATTATTGCCTGTCATAAATGCCAAATCTTTGCAAGCAAAAGAAAACTGCTTCCCTTACCTCTGCAACCAATCATTGTTGAAGCTCCTTTTCAGCAGTGAGGTCTAGACTTCATCAGGCAAATCCATCCTCCCCAAATGGATAGAAGTCGTCCCTTATAAGAATGCCACAGACTCTGTTATCATTTAATTCTTTGAAAACCATATACTTTCCAGATTTGGTTGTTCTAGAAAGATCATAACTGACAATGCCGTTGCATTTGGGTCTAAAAATATGGTATAATTCTGTCATAAATATCATATTATATTGGGTCATTCCACAGCTTATTACCCTCAAGGAAATGGGTTGGCAGAGTCCTCAAATAAAAATTTGGTAAACATCATCAAAAATTTGCTGGAAGACAACAAGAAATCATGGCACAATAAGCTAGTACATGCTTTATGGGTAGACAAATTGACAGTTAAAATGTCAATTGTGATGTCTCCTTACGAGCTAGTTTATGGAACTGATGCAATATTTCCAATCAATTTAGGAGTGCCAGTCATGAAGTTGATCTAGGAAGTCTAGTCTGAAGATGATGATGTGATAAGGAGAATAAACCAGACTATACATCTATAGAAAACTAGAGAAGAAGTATACATCAGAGCACAAAAACTACAAGAAAACATCAAGAAGTTGTTTGACAAAAGAACCAAGGCAAGTAATTTCAAGATTGGTGACAAAGTTTTGAAATGGGATTCAAGAAGAGAAGATAAGGGCAAACATGGAAAATTTGACAATGTATGGCAAGGCCCTTATCTCATTCAATCTACCATTGGAAACAATGCATTCTTTCTGGAAGAATTGGATGGAGCTAAAACCTTTGGAGGTCCTATCAATGGAAGGATGCTCAAACATTATTTTTGTTGACTGATATTTTTCTTTCAAAATTTTTCATTTCATGGTATATAACGCTACTTTTGAATTTGAAAAAAGAAAGAAAATACTAAAAACAATAGAAAAGAGAAAAAGAGGGCAGACATAAGAGAAGAAAGGTGCAGCCCCATACTCAAAAAGATAAATTATGAAAGTGTGCAAGCTTAAATGCCACTACCAAAAACAACACTACTATTTTAGTCATGCAACCTAAACATGACTAAGATAGATTTCAATTTTCCGCTAATAGGTTAGTAAAGAAAGATTTGCCAAACTGTTCAATCTTGGCTTATCAGTAGAATAGATTAGGATAGAAAAATAGTGGTTCAAACAAACTTAAATCTTGAATATGTAAAGTTTGATGAAGAATTTGTTCTAAAATTCTCAAAATCTAAACCAAGGGAAAAGGACAGCTCTAAAAAGACCAAAACCAGAGCTGAAAGAAAGAGTGAAGGATGTTTTTTTTTTATTTTTTTAGATCTTAAGTCTTCATAGTTTTGTTTTAAATTTTTGCAAATAAAATCTATGTGCAGCTTGTACATACAGCCATAGACACCATGGCAAACCAGACAGTCTAATCTTGATTTAACTATGTTTTAAATTTCTGTTTTAGGAAATAGAGAATAAAATCTGCCAGACGGTCTAATCTTGGCAGATAGTAGCTTAGGTAGAGAATTTATGAGTTCAACAGTTTAATCTAAATTGATGGAAGAAATAAGAGTAGATTTTGATTACTTTCCTATTTTCAAAAGAATAAAATGTTGATGTCAAAGGTTTGCAAGTCCAAGTGCACCTTATGAAGAAAAAATGTTAGGAAAAGTAGGTTGTGTAGGTAGAATGTTTGGGAGAAATTTGTTTGCTGATATGAAATGCTGATCATCTTTTCTAAAGAAGCATGATCAGAGAATAAGGGTTTTCAATGAATAAAGGCACAGGTCTACATCCCAGAGATTTATTTTTGCAATTCTTGACACCTCCTAGAAGTTGCCATCCCCAAGTGGAGCCACTGTTAGCCATCAGTAAATTTTTGTCACAGCAAACGATGGCTAAAACAGGTTTTTGAGGCTTGAAGAGATTATTTTCATAGAAAATTTTTCATTCTTGAAGCCTTATGTTCCTCAAAACATTAATCTTCACTGTTGTTCCCTAACAGTGATGTTCCTTAAGCAACGTTGTTCCTTAAACAGTGTTGTTCCCTAACAATGTTGTTCCTTAGCATTGTTATTCCTTAGCCTGCTGTTCCCTAACTGCTGTTCCCTATTGAAAATCCAAAAAAACATTGCTGAATAAAAGAAACTATTTTTAAGACTATCTTACATCATTTTTTAAAACTATATATATATATATATACATCAAAAGGATAGAAGATTTTGAAAGATAATTTATCTAAAAATAAATTCATAATTAAATTTTAGAATTCAGTATATAATTTCAAAACAAACTTTTAATAACACAAATAATCACAATTTTTTATTTCAAATAAATTTAATTACATTCAACATGCTCATCCATTATATTATAATTGTCAATTATAAACAATATGTCGCAAGATGAACTTGGTTAAAAGATTCTTGACGATGGTCATCGTGGCTAACATAAGTAACCATGCTCAAACATAATTGGATGTTCTACATGGTCAACCATAGTAATTTATGGTTAAATGGTGACAACCATGGTTAAAAAGGAATAAGATAAACCCTCCTTCATTGTTCTATCCATTGTTGATAGAGGTATTGTCGAAGTAATGCCATGGCTTTCAATTCTCAATCTTCTCAAAATTTATGACTCTAAGGACTACATTACATTTTTCATAAGGGCAATGACTTATGATATCCATACCCTTATATTCAATATGAATAGAGACCAAAATCTTATCTTAGAAGACCTCCATGTTTCTAGCTAAACATACCCCCCAACATACAATTAGAGGAAGGGTTTTGAAAGAGAAATGACTGGGGTTGGCACACCATGTTTGCTAAGAATCCTTTATATCCACCCCTTCCCAAAGAGTAGAGTGATTTAAGGAAAATATACTTACATTCCACACCTATATAAAGAAAGTACAAGACATTTTTTCATTATTTTGACATAACAAACACTAGCCAGGCCCAATCATGTAGCTTTTTTGGAGAACATACGAAGTGGGAACATAAGGCACCACATAAGAAATTTTGATTTCGTGGGGCATTTATACTTCCATACCACTTTCCACCGCCACTCTTTTCACCAGAAGGAAGATGAATCCCAACTTATTAGAATAAGATCCAAAATGGGAAATACTCCCAACAAGCTCATTAGGTTTGTCTATTAGTCTAATGTATCCATTAGATAGAGCTTGTAGATATTCCTTTGAAGAATGTTAGTGCTCCCCCTCTAGTGCCAGCTCCTCAGCCAAAGACCATCCCTACCTCCAAATTGATGTAAGTTCTAGATTTGTTATGTATTCTTTATTTCTATAACCTCGATATCTTAGCTTATTCATCAAAGGAGGGGACAACTTGTGACTCATGTGATAACCATGACATGGATCAAGACCAATTATTACCATATTTCCCCTACCCACCAACATCTAAACATTGTGCATATAGATCAATCTCCATCTACATTAGATAACCAAAGATTTTGAAAAATGGAAGAATTTCTTCAATCTCCAACCACCCAGTGATTTCGGAATGGTAATGTCTTCCTTAACCCAAGGGACCTCCCCCTCCCCACAAAAATAAAATAAACTTAAATAAAATTTCCTCCCATCCCAAAAAAATTATGAACATAGTGAAATTTCTTTCTAGGTGCCATTCCTCCTCTCTCGCTTTAATAAGGTCGAGTTTCCCATTTTCATGGTTTCTACCTATCTCACTAGAATATTGGGTCGAGATCCCTTCCCCCTCATGGTTCAAAATAATGAAGAGCTTCCTTTCTCTCTCCTTTAACAACTTAACCTCCAATATTTTATTCCATTTTTCTCATTCCTTATTCTTTTATTGGATTAATTTTATATTCTATTCAAATTTGGAAGTTGTTGACGGATTCAAAAGGGAGGAATAAGGAATCGAGACAAACTTAACCAGTGTTGAGAATTCCTCATCATTTATCCATTCTATGCTCATATTAAAAGGGATGGTAGGTTTCTTAGGGATCTATTTTATATCTATGAGGATAGAGGAGTGATTTGAAATGCATCCCTCTCCATTCCATTATTTGATGAGGGTAAGAGAGTCTAAAAGACGTTTATCATGGAAGAATATATCAATTCTCTTTGCAATTCTTTCTTCACCTATCCAACAATTTCTCTCGGTAGGAGATAATTTAACTAGCTCCATATCCACCAACATATTTTAGGTTAGCCTGCTGCTGAAAAAATATGCTAAAACATCCAACCTATCATGAGGGCCTCATGATTCTAAGGGTCCTAAAGAGAAATTCAAATAGCCCCAATGATAACATTATATTATCTAAGGAGATATATATTGAAAAGATTGCCACAAAGGTATTTTTAGTTTTGGGATTGAACATAATGTTAATCAGTGTGAGAGATTAAGATAGAACCTACGTGTAGACCTAAACCCCCATGATTGAATCCATTAGAGTCTAAAAAGTAACACATGGGTGTTCTTGATAAGTGCATGTGTTTTTGAATGTCCTTCTATGAGAACTGTAAAACCACCACCTTCAATGACAACATGGTAACATAAAAGAAATGTAATGGAAAGCTCACACATTCCTATTTGTGCCTATTTTTAAATGGATGCAGCCCCCTTTTCCTCAACCACTTAAGATGGAATCACATGTTTTTAACAACAATTGAGAAAGTGAGGAGATATTTTGAGGGGATGTTGAATGGATTGTTTCCCTCATATTCAAGGCAGTCAAGATAAGAATTCCAATGCAATTCATTTCCTTCTATAATAATAATAATAACAACAACAAAAAGAACCTAACTAGTCAATCCACCTAACTCATTTTGTGGGTGAAAGGGAAATATTTGCCTCATCACCTTGTTTATTTTTTATTTCTATTCCATCTATTTGTTCATGATATTGTATATTTAGAGATTTTAGTGAGTTCTTGTGGAAAAAATGGTTTAATTATGGGCGGAAATGTGAAGCTGGGTTACACTTTTATGAGAATCGAGGGTTGAATTTTTTTTTGGCAAAAGTTCAACCAAACCTTTTATAAAGTTTGGCCGAACTATTAGACAGTTCGACCAAACCTTATCAGAATGTTTGGCCAAACTCATGATTCCATTTAGATTGACGGCACACTGACGGCATGGGAAAATAGAATTTTTGCCGGAGATGGAAAAACCGACAACAAAAGTTCAATCGAACTTTTACTCTTAAAATAGTTCAGCCGAACTAGTTCTTATAAATATATTGCCTACGAAGTTAATTTGTTTACTGCGTCTATGTTTTCTTTGATCTATTTGTTCGTGCGTTTTTCTGTGTCTATGTTGCTGTTGGTTTGGGGCTGCTTCCGTCTGCATTGTTGGTGATTATCTGCGTCAACTTCAAGCAAGCGAACTACCAGGTATTTCTCCTCCTGCTCCTCCTTTGTTAAACATATGTTATGCAACATGATACATTGAAATCTGCATGAATTATTCATTACCAATTATGGTATTTCTCTTCTTGACCCTCCTCTGTTAAACATATGTTACGCAAAATTCCAAACAAAGAATCTATGCTATTAATTATGCTTTAAATTTCATTACCTTTTTCTTTTTCCAAGAAAAAAATCAAACTTTATTAACAGAAATAAAAAGTTACATAGTATATGCGTTACACATTCCTTTTATGGCTGTATGATTCCCATATCATAGAGCTCACAGGATGAAAATTTCACTGTCATCTGTTAAATTCCTGAAGATAAACCACTGATCTGGTGTACAGGCCTCGTCTATAAGAGGAAAACAACCCATAGATTAGTTCATATCCAGAAAAACAAGTATGTCCATATGTTCATAAAACAAAAACAATTTTTTGTGTTAACCCAGGCCTCCTCAAAGAGGAAAACAACCCAAACAGGATAAACAAAAAAATAGAAGTCTGAAAATAAATGCAAGTAAGAGTAATTGTCTAGGGCATGTATATCAAACCAAAAAACAAAACACTTTCTGATATAAAAGTAGGGAGACAGCAAAATAAAGTTATACATATGGTGGCTGATCCAACACATGGATCATGCCTTTGTCCTCATCCTCTATCCTCCAACAGCCCATATCTTGCTGCAAACCATATTTAGAAAGCTGGTCTGCTGCATCATTGGTGCACGCCTTTAGGGAATAAAATAGCCCCCCTAAGGGAAAGACCCCTGCTACTTTCTTAGATGTATTTACTCCTGCGGGTGAAACTGTCCTTGTCCCTATTGACTCTGTTGTTGTTTATGCCTATGCCATCTAGGCCTATGTCCACGTGCAGGCTATACTCTTTGCTAGGAATAGTCCAAAAATTGGAAATCGATCTAGCCATGAGCAGGTTGAAGAGAGCTCCTTAAGGGCTTGGAGTCGATAATTTGGGGTGGTCCCTGTATATATGGTTTAAAGAAAAAACATTAAAAGTATGTTTTAAATGTTTTGTCTCTTCTAGTAAAGGAGATAAAATATAATTCTGACAATTGCTCTCTCCATTGAACCATTTAACGACATTCATAGAGTCCTTTTCTATGTTAACTTTGGACTGTTACTGCAAATGCGCCTTTTGGAATTCTTGGTTTTAATTTGAGTTGATTGGTGTCATGTAGAAGTCAAGGCACTCATTTCTATAGAAATTTTGTCTTTACAACCAAGTGGGAACGAGAAACCCCAAAATTCCAAACAAAGCATCTATGTTGTTAATTATGCTTTAAATTTCATTACCTTTTGCTGTAAGGTGTATGTTGAATTTCTGGTAGTATGATATGCATTCGGTTGCTGCAGTTGTTATTGTTCCTGTGGATCCATCAATTTCATCCTATCTAGCTGATTCTCACCTTGTGCATGGAATTTTACTACCACTATTAAGCTTATGCCGTTACTGAGCCTTCTCTCAATTCCTCAACACTGGAATGATTGAACTAGAATGATCTACTGCTGTAATGTGACTACATAATGTCTTTTATACTGCTGTAATGTATTTCTGTAATGTGACTACATATTGTCTTTTATACTGCTGTAATGTATTTCTATATGAGACATAATCTGATCTTTTATACTTGATAACCTGTTATGGGTATATCAAGAGGATTTTGTATATGAACTATTATCAATATATGAAACAGGGTTTTTTCTCCTTTGAAAAAAGAGTTGAAATCATTCTAAATTCACATGTAATGTATTTCTTTAATGTGACTACATATTGTCTTTTATATGAGACTACATATTGTCTTTTATATTACTGTAATGTATTTCTGTATGAGACATAATCTGATCTTTTATACTTGATAACCTGTTATGGGTATATCAAGAGGATTTTGTATATGAACTGTTATCAATATATGAAACAGGGTTTTTTCTCCTTTGAAAAAAGAGTTGAAATCATTCTAAATTCACATATGTTCAGTGGTGTCATTGTTTCACTTCCGATATTATGTTGCTTACCTTGATGAACAGGTGGAACTCTGCTGGGAGGCCTCTCTATTTTTTGACTCTATGCTCATACTGTCAAAGGCCGTTATATGTTATATGGGCTAGACTGTATAGTTATTAGACTACATATCTTCATACTATTCTGCAAATAGTATGATGGAAACCAAACATAATAATGTATTAGGACATCACAACTTGCTAATTAGTTATTAGACTACATATCTTCATATAGAACTTACAAATAGCATGATGGAAATGTGAACTTGCAAATAGTATGATGGAAATGTGGATCTCAAAGAAAAGTCATGATTAATGCTTCTAGAAACCAAACATAATAATGTATTAGGACATGCTCCTTTAACTTGCAAATAGTATGGTCGAAATTTGGATCTCATGACTCTTCATGATTAATGATTCTAGAAACCAAACATAATTTAATGTATTAGGACATGCTCCTTTAGGCTTGGTGGAATTACCTTTGCTTTTTATTTCTCTCTTACACAAACATATATATATATATATATATATATGAAGAGATGATCCCATTTTATTTTTTATTCATAGATCAAATGTCATTTAAATACAAGATTTATCATAATGTACAATGAGTCATTCCATATTATTCATAAATTTTTTCATTAAAAAATGAACCCTTTAAATGATGAACCTAGTTAATGCTTCTTCTTCATGAAGAAGACTACTTGATCTTTCAATTTGAATTTGATGATGGTCCTTTGTTATCTTTCTTGACTACTTCAAATTATTGACACAATCATATGCTTCTTGTTACTATTTTTATTCCTTCCTTATATTGTATTCTCCCCCTTAGATATTGTGTACTCTCCCACATAGATATTGCATTCAAGTTTGATGGTCCTTTGTTATCTTTCTTGACCACTTCAAATTTTCAAATTATTGACCCAATCATATAGATATTGCACTCAATTTTGAAAGTCCTTTGTTTTCTTTCTTTACTTCAAATTATTGACACTTGATCATATATATATCATATAGATATTGCACTCACTTTTGATGGTCCTTTGTTATCTTTCTTGACTACTTCAAATTATTGACACTTGATCATATAGATATTGCACTCAATTTTTATGGTCCTTTGTTATCTTTCTTGACTACTTCAAATTATTGAAACAATCATATGCTTTTACCTTAATATATTGTAGAGCCCATTTCATCCAAAACACTAAAAAAGAAGTAACTACTATGTATTCCACTTCTACTCTAGATAGAGAAAGTAACGACTCTATCTTTCTTAACCATTAAACCAAAGACTCTTCTAAGTAGAATTATACATTGTCCACTTGTAATTTTCACAAGCGCAACTACTTCAAATTATTGACACTTGATCATATAGATATTGCAGTCAATTTTGATGGCCCTTTGTTATCTTTCTTGACTACTTCAAATTATTGACATAATCATATGCTTTTACCTTAGTATCTTGTAGAGCCCATTTCATCCAAAACACTCAAAAAGAAGTAACTACTATGTATTCCACTTCTACTCTAGATAGAGAGTAACGACTCTTTCTTGCTTAACCATTAAACCAAAGACTCTTCTAAGTAGAATTATACATTGTCCAATTGTACTTTTCACAAGCCTAGTTGAATCTTTATATGTTGTCAATGTAAATTTCTCACAAGTAAATTTGTCAATGTAAATTTCTTAACTTCTACAAGTTTTATAGGCAGATTCTATAAAGGGCTAGGTAGCCTCTGGATCTCATATTTTATGGAAGGTGACATATCTAGTAAATGCCCCTATAGTAAATCTCTGAAATAAATCTAAATAGAATTTCTTCATTTTAATATCCATAAAACACAACCACTTTAAGGTAGATTGTTTACATGTGTCATTTCTCCCACAAACTAAAGGCTTCCTCCCATTAATTTTAGATGTGAATTCTACCATAAACTTTTTAAGTTAAACTTTAAGATAGACCATGCACATGTCATTTGCAATAAATGTCAATTTAATATCTAAATTCACATATGTTTAGTGGTGTGATTGTGTTCACTTCCGATATTATGTTTCATACCTTGATAAATAGGTGGAACTCTGCTGGGAGGCCTCTCTGTTTTTTGACTCTTTGCTCATACTGTCAAAGGTCGTTATATGTTATATACTGTATCGTTATTAAACTACATATCTTCATATATAACTTGCAAATAGTATGATGGAAACCAAACATAATAATATATTAGGACATGACAACTTGCTAATTAGTTATTACACTACATATCTTCATATAGAACTTGCAAATAGCATGATGGAAATGTGAACTAATTAGTTATTAGACTACATATCTTCATATATAACTTACAAATAGCATGATGGAAATGTGAACTTGCAAATAGTATGATGGAAATGTGGATCTCAAAGAAAAGTCATGATTAATGCTTCTAGAAACCAAACATAATAATGTAATAGGACATGCTCCTTTAACTTGAAAATAGTATGGTCAAAATGTGGATCTCATGACTCTTTATGACTAATGCTTCTACAAAACAAACATAATTTAATGTATTAGGACATGCTCCTTTAGCCTTGGTGGAATTACCTTTGCTTTTTATTTCTCTCTTACACACACACAGAGAGATATATATATATGAAGAGATGATCCCATTTTCTTTTTTATTCATACATCAAATGTCATTTAAATACAAGATTTATCATCATGTACAATGATTCATTCCATATTATTCATAAATTTTTTCATTAAAAAATGAACCCTTTAAATGATGAACCTAGTTAATGCTTCTTCTTCATGAAGAAGACTACTTGATCTTTCAATCTGAATTTGATGATGGTCCTTTGTTATATTTCTTGAATACTTCAAATTATTGACACAATCATATGCTTCTTGTTACTATTTTTATTCCTTCCTTATATTGTATTCTCCCCCTTAGATATTGTGTACTATCCCACATAGATATTGCACTCAATTTTTATGGTCCTTTGTTATCTTTCTTGACTACTTCAAATTATCAAATTATTGACACAATCATATAGATATTGCACTCAATTTTGATGGTCCTTTGTTATATTTCTTTACTTCAAAATATTGACACTTGATCATATAGATATCATATAGATATGGCACTCAATTTTGATGGTCCTTTATTATTTCTGGACTACTTCAAATTATTGACACTTGATCATATATATATTGCACTTAATTTTGATGCTCCTTTGTTATCTTTCTTGACTACTTCAAATTATTGACAAAATCATATGCTTTTTGTTACTCTTTCTATTCCTTCCTTATATCTATTCTCTCCCTTAGATATTGTATACTCTCCCACATAGATATTGCACTCTATTTTATAAGCTCTTCTTTTGAAGTCAAATATATTGTATTCTCCCCCTTAGATATTGTGTACTCTACCACATAGATATTGCACTCAATTTCATAAGCTCTTTTTTTGAAGTCAAATAAGTGACAATAATTTATAAGAACTATCCCTAATTTGTTTCTCACATGTTCAAATGGTTCTCTAAGAAGATAATTTATAAGAACTATTCCTAATTTGTTTCTCACATATTTAAATTCTTCTCTAACAAGAGGCTTTGTGGGTATGTATTCCATCTTCACTATTTTCTCAAAGACTTGTTGTGTGAGGAAGTGGTACTTTATGATGATATGTAAATAGTGATTGAAGGAAGTAGAATATTTTATTTTTGAAATTATTATTACACTTCTATTGAAACTCTTAATAGATATATAGATTTACCTTAATATCTTGTAGAGCCCATTTCATCCAAAACACTGAAAAAGACATTTACCTTACCTTAATATATTGTAGAGCCCATTTCATCCAAAACACTCAAAAATAAGTAAATGTACTATGTACATTCCACTTCTACTCACTCAAAAAGAAATTTACCTTAATATCTTGTAGAGCCTATTTCATCCAAAACACTCAAAAAGAAGTAACTACTATGTATTCCACTTCTACTCTAGATAGAGAAAGTAATGACTCTTTCTTGTTTAACCATTCAACCAAATACTCTTCTAAGTAGAATTATACATTGTCCACTTGTACTTTTCACAAGCCTAGTTGAATCTCTATATGTTGTCAATGTAAATTTCTCACAAGTAAATTTGTCAATGCAAAATTTCTTAACTTCTACAAGTTTTATAGGCAGAGTCTGTAAAGGGCCAGGTAGCCTCTAGATCTCATCTTTTATGAAAGGTGACATATCTAGTAAATTCCCCTACAGTCAATCTCTGGAATAGATCTAAATAGAATTTCTTCATTTTAATATCCATAAAACAGAACCACTTTAAGGTAAACTGTGTACATGTGTCATTTCTCCCACAAACTAAAGGCTTCCTCCCATTAATTTTAGATGTCAATTCTATACCATAAAATTTTTAAGTCAAAATTTAATATAAACCATGAACATGTCATTTACCTCATGATATTGTGTCATTTCTCCCATGTCATATATATATTTTTTATTGATTTTTTTTTTTTCAGGGATAAGAAAACCATTAAATATGGTTGAAAAATGGAAATTATGCATAGAAGTTTCTTGCTATCCCAATTCAGGGAAAGTAGTGATTACATATGTGCTTTCCAATATTGCGACTAGCAAAGTCATCCAAAGGAAAATGAATATACCGGGAAGAACAACAAACAACGAGGCATATTATATTGGGTTGATAGAAGGCTTAGGAACAACGATGGAGTATGGATCAAATGGAATTGTAGTTTTCACCAATTCTAAACTTGTGTGAAACCAGATGAATGGTGTGTGCCAAGTTAAAAAAGGGAGGCTAAAAGAACTGCATGGAATAGCAAACAATATTGTTAGCCAATTTCAATTTTTTAGTATAAGGCATTGTACAAATGTGAATAAGATGTCTGCTGATCTATTGCTTGGGGCAATGCTAATTCATGATTCATCTATCAAATATGAATTAGAATTATACAGAGAAATGTCAATGCAAGATTCATCTCTCAAAGATGAATAGGTTTTGAGATGCTTTTCTTCAAAAATTCAAGATTCATCTCTCAAAGATGAATTAGTGTTGAGACGCTCTCCTTCAAAATCTATTGATGGACATTGTAACATATTTTGGATATGTGTGTGTTGTGTACTTACAAATGTGGTTTTTTTAATGACCATGTGTATTTTTCAATTATATACCAAGTGTGCTCCCACCACACCATGTAAAGTGCAACTTTGTGAACTTCACATTTGCAACAAGTGGTGAACTTCACATTTTTATAAAATTAAAATGCAAGGACTTCAATAAATTTTTGTTTAAATGGAGTTTTTTTAAATGCAGTTTCACTTCTTTTTTAATGACCATCTGTTTTTTTCAATTTCATACCAAGTGTTCTCTCACCATGTAAAGCGCAATTTGGTGAACTTGTCATTTTTATAATTTCTTTTTTGCTTAAATTGAGTTTCACACATCAATTATTGCTTTGAAAGTTGTGTTCTACATAATTTGTGTACACTAAATTACAAATTGATTTTCTAAAATTTATTTTGTGTAAATGTCCACCAATAGATATATATATCATGGAGGATGAACGACGAAGATCAACCGAATCCCATATGGGGGTACAGGGATCGGGGGATGTTCACGGTATTTAAATATAATCTTAAATCTCCATACATGTGTGTACATATGGAATTGATTTTTTATTTACTTTGTGAGTTAAATTAGTTGTTAATAAGTTTCATTTTTTAATTTTTAGGAGCTAAGAAGAGAAGGGTCTCTACTCCATCCATGGAGCGTGCCCATGGTTCACCCAGTCGTGGTATGGTTCACGCAATTTAATCAATGAATATGTACATGTATTTATATGTACACATGAATGTATTTTTCAATTGATTATAAATTCGTATTTTTTTATGAAGCTTCTCTCTCATCTCGAGAGGTTGGTGGTGGTTCAAATCCCCTTAGAGGGCCATCAATGAGTGGTAGCAGGTTGCGTGAAGGTGGTGATATTTATTCCCCCAGAGGCCAATCAATGGCTGGTGGTGCTGGTTCTCAGCAGGGTCATTTTGGGTCTCAACAGTTTCAGGGTGGAGAAGATGCTAACCAACCACGTCGAGGTTGCCATCAATTTCAATATTTTTTTCATTGAATTTGTACAAATTTGTTTACATGTGTTTTTTCTAATATACAAAATTTCATATATATTGATGCAGAGACAGAAAATGTTCCAAATATTGGTCAAAATAGACGCAGGGCAAAATGCTACATTCAAGAAGAAGGTTGTCTACCCACCACAACTTATCTGGCCGACATTTCTGATATACCATGGGAAACAAACATGGCGCAATGCACCTTACAAAGGTGTGAAAAACTTCATGCAAAATTGCAGAGAGATCTCGTGGCTTTGACTCTACCTGTTGAGAGTCGACAAAGCCTCGAAATAGTTACACATTCATTGGGCGAACTTGTAAATGTGTACAAAAATCTTGGGCCAACGACTGATACATTTGTAGAAGTGATGAGAAAGAGAAAGGAAACAGTAATGGGTCCCGATAAATGGGAGGATGTAAAACAAAGAGTTACAAAAAATATGGCGAAGTCAATGTTTAATTTCAAGGAAGGGCCAAAAAGAAAAATGCTGAAGGTGCAATATTTCAAGCACCCAAATATAGCTCACTATTTGTATGATAGGCACCTTGCGGCCTATGGAAGGCTCCCATGGAACGACGAGGTTCCTGTTTATTTTTCACAATTGTTTTACGCAGAATTTTTTTTGAATATGAAACCCAACTACAATGACCTTCCGTCAGAATTTTTTGGTCTGGGGAAAGGTCGATTGTATGACTGTAAGGGCGCTAAGTGAGATGTGGAGTTGTCTCGCCCTGAGCCGCCATTGGTGAGTCGACCTTTTCGGGTCGAAACTCTGCGGTCAGAGATGGATGCGACTTCTCAAATAAGTCGAGAAGCAAGGGATTTCATGATTGACAATGTTTACAGCGGATTGGGTGGAGTCGATGTTTGTCTAAATCGACAAAGAGCACGCGAAAATGCACGTGCCAATTTTGTGTATTGTACAGATGAAGAGATTGACAACATGAATGTTGAAGATCTCTGAATATATGCAAAAAATTGTCGCAATGGTTTTCAAGACCTAATTCTTTATGAGGAAGAGGGCATGGGAACGTTATGTGTTAATGACCTTAGGGTTCAATTATTTTAACATGTATACATGTGTACAATTTGTAATAAATACATGTGTATGTACATGTATAAATTTATTTGTATGTACATTAATCTAACAAATTTGTATCATTATATGTTAAAACACCATTTGTAGTTGTCACGCATGATGAATGACGAAAATGTTAATATCACGTTCGGGACCTCTGGTTCAAACAATGCAGATGGGTCTCACCATCAAGATATGTTGGAAAATGTTAGTGTTTTTTAAGTGATATTTTTAAAATAAATAATTGTGCACACATGTACATGTATGTATATATAATGATAAAATGTTTTAATAGATTCCGATTCCGTCCGATGTTTTTGGGATGGCGGTACCTTCTTCTTCCTTGGGAGATGTACCTTCTACTTCCTTAGGAGATGAGCCACAAGTATGGACAATTTTTCACTTTTAAAATTTATGTTTAAGTTATATATATATATATATATTCCACCTCAAAAATTTCCATTAAAAATTGAGATATATATATATATATATATATATATATATATATTGAGTTATTTTAAATTTTTTGAATTTGGGTTCCTATATAAGATTTCTTTAATCCACGGACTCTAGCGATGGAGATAGGAGCATCCACACCATTTCAACCATTTGAACAAGTTGTCTAACTTTTTTTTTAATATTATTGAAAATAAGTTTATATATGTACACGTGCATTTTCATTTGAAATTTTAATATATATATATATATATATATATATATATATATAGATATATAACTGTACATGTATATTGTACAGTTTACCATTGCAAATGTTCTTATGGGGGCGGAACTTGTTGATCAAATGGAGAGGGAACCTCATGAGGTATTGCATGATTTTTTTGTTATATTTTGTTTTTTACATGAAGTTCTATATATATTCTCACTCATTTTTAAAACATCAAATTTTAATGTTCAAGTACATGTGCATTGTGTATGTAGGTTTCCCATGCTTCACATGATAGTGCGCGGATTGAGACCCTGATAGGAAAGATGCTAGATCCATCTCTATTTGATGGACATGATTTGTAGATTTGATTTCAAGATTTAGATAGTCTTAAATTTTCTTTTTTATATATTATCTAGATGCACTGTCATATATATATATATATAACTTGATACAGTTTGATACTTGTGAGATCTACAATTTTTGGACATATTTTATTATAGTGTTAATATAATTTGTTTTGTTCCAAAAAGTTAAGTTTTGGATGGTTTTAGTACTTTTGGCATGTGAATGTGAAGTAATGTTGTTATATAATTTGTTTGGTTTTTAAAACTTTTAAGTTTTGGATAATTGAACTACTAGTAATGTTGTCATCTATAAATTAATGTTTTTCTTCTGAACTACATTTGGCATGTTATGTAATGATGTGTTATAATTTGTTTTGCTTTTAAAATTTAAGTTTTGTTTTTCTTTTGAACTACATTTGGCATGTTATGTAATGATGTGTTATAATTTGTTTTTTATTTAAATTTAAGTTTTGGATGCTTGAAGTACATTTGGCATGTAAAGTAATGTTGTGATCTATAATTTTTTGTTAAATTAAAAGTTAAGTTTTGGATGGTTTCAATCTACATTTGGCATGTGATATAATGTTAAATTTTTTTATTGGATAGTTGAACTATAATTGGCATGGCATGTGAAGTAATGTTATGTATGATATAATCAAAAAAAATTTAAAACTCAAGTTTTGGATGGTTTCAATCTACATTTCGCATGTGATATTTAATGTTTTAAATGTTTAATGTTTTAATGTTGCACGATATATAATCAAAAAGTTTTTAAAACTTATGTTTTGGATGGTTTCAATCTACATTTGGCACATGTGGTATAATGTTAAATGTTTCTATTGGATAGTTGAACTATAATTGGCATGGCATGTGAAGTAATGTTGCACAATATATAATCAAAAAGTTTTTAAAACTTAAGTTTTGGATGGTTTCAATCTACATTTGGCACATGTGATATAATATTAAATGTTTTTATTGGATAGTTGAACTACAATTGAATGGCATGTCAAGTAATGTTGTGATATAATCAAAAAGTTTTTAAAACCCAAGTTTTGGATGGTTGAAGTACATTAATCATGTGAATTAATGTTGTGATATAATCAAAAAGTTTTTAAAACTAAGTTTTGGATACCATTTTAATCTACATTTAATGTAAATCCCTTTAATTTTGATTTAATGTTAAATGTTTTAAATGTAAATCCCTTTAATTTTGATTTAATGTTAAATGTTTTAAATGTTTTGATATAATGTTAAATGTTTTGATCTAATTTTTTGATGGTTTCAATCTACATTTGGCCTATGGAAGACTCCCATGCGTAGACATCGGATGCGTTGCAGAAGGGGAGGTGGGGGTAGGGGTGGAGGGGGCAGGAGTGTTGGCTCTCGCTCGCTTCTTTCAATCCATGACACAGGTGAGCACCCTCCTCCGGCAAGCAGTGTCACACACTTTCACTTCACCAGCGCTATGGTCAGACCTCGAATTACGGCGACCATTTCTGTGTTTTTTCAGGAGGATCCCCAAGATGAAGGTGCCTTTGGTTCCAAGTCCACCATCCCAACCCATCAGCCCCAAGACACCAGCAGCGGCAGCTCGGCCCGTGTGGAGAAAAATCTCAAAGACGACTCTGGCTCCTCTTCCGCTTCGGAGAGCTCCTCCCAGCACTCCAAGGGAGTAGTTGATGATCCAGAGGACTACAGTTGTCCAATTGTGGAGGAGAATCCTCCTACACACATCGATAGCTAGCCTGATGTCAGGTCCTCTTTAGCTTTTTTGAACTTTTGTCATGTTTTGAAATCACTGTGCTTTTGAACACTCTATGTCTGCTGGTTTCCCGATATTGGGCAGCATCTTCTGGGCTGGTTTCCCGGTTATGGGCAGCCCCTTTTCTGTTTTTTTGATTCAGACCCCCTCTGATTGTTTTGATTTAATCAAAAAGAGTAAAGAAGTAGTTATATGTATTTATCCCTTTAATTTTGATTTAATGTTAAATGTTAAATGTTTTGATATAATGTTAAATGTTTTGATCTAATTTTTCAATGGTTTCAATCTACATTTGGCCTATGGAAGACTCCCATGTGAAGTATTGTTTTGATTTAATCAAAAAGAGTAAAGAAGTAGTTATATGTAAATCTCTTTAATTTTGATTTAATGTTAAATGTTAAATGTTTGGATATAATGTTAAATGTTTTTATCTAAGTTTTGGATGGTTGAAGTACATTTGGCATATTAAGATTGCTTTTGATCTCTACATACTCTTGTTTGAGTGAAAAAATTTCCAATAGGAAGAACATAGCTTTTCAATGCAACTAACCATATCAATTGAGCTCTAATTGAAAAAAAAGTAAAGTAGATATATGTATTTATCCCTTTAATTTTGATTGGAAATATAAGAAGTACATATATGTTTGTTGAATTCAGGTCAATGTCATTAATGCACTCAAATAGGTAGCCTTGTTGATTTATAAATTGGTAAATTGATGACATTCAGTTAATTGCATTCTAGAACATAGAACATATCCGACCATTGGACAGACAAATTTTGTACTAGATTTTCAATTAGGAATAGAGATGTGGGTCAAATCCCACCAAAAGTCGGAGAAGTGCTCCAAGTCTCTTGTCTGAAAGGAATCTTCGTACAAAACTATATTGTGGATGATTTATTTACATTGTGGATAATTTTTATCAGAAAATCCCACAAGAAAAATTGGGCACATTCAGTTCGTGTATATATCCAGTACGTGCAACATTTTTCATCAATGCACATAGAAAAACTACTTTCAGTTAATTGCATTCTAGAACATATATATTGAGTACGTGAATCATTTTTCATCAATGCACATAGTAAAACTACTTGAACAATTAATTGCATTCTAGAACACACACACACACACACACACACACACACACACACACATATATATATATATATCCAATACATGTAACATTTTTCATCAATGCACATGTATAGAAAAGCTACTTTCAGTTGATACTAGAGCACGTGCATGTACCAAAACAATTTGTACATGTGCAAACACTTGCACAAATAACATAAGCAGCTCAATTTTTAGTTGAGTACTGGAAGTTATAAAACATATTTAATCCAAAGAGAATAAACTATTGGGCAATTCAATCAAAAAAAATCCAATGGAATGCCATCTTCAATAATCCGTTCATGATCAGATTTTGACATTTTCCATTTCTTAATTTTCGTTTTTTTCTTTGATTGAACCTCTATCAACTTTATGCGTGCTGCACACACCAAGTGACTATATTGACAACTTATGAAATTAGGTTCATAGTCTTCAAAGTAAACAAAATCCCCACTTTGATTAGTTTGTCTGAAAAAATAACCTTTCAGTATAATAGATCCTCTTTCATATTGAAATCCATGATCATTATAGTTTTCTAATAATTTCATTTTTCGTTCAGTGCAACGCATCAAATAATACTTCACATTTTCATCGTTGTCAATAGGTGCAATTACAACAAAAACATCTCCTGCACAATAAAACAAACTTAACAAAATTATATACATATTTAAATTTATTTCTAGATCTTTAAATCATTAGAAAGCAATTCAAATGTTACCTTCTCTAACAAGATCAGAAACTCGATCACCATCGGATGATATTGTAGTTTCCTCTGATTGCATTTCTTCAAACATTGCAACAGACATTTTTCCCTTTGTATTTAGCTCTGTATGTTTCCAATCGTTTACATACATATTATTTTCACAAACGTCATTGGATTTTGTGTTGTCTATGCAAACATGACAAAAACAAGAATATTTTCTTTTATCCAATGCAAACACATTTTTGGATGACTTTGTTTTAATTGAATGCAATTTTCAAGTCCCTTTTATTGTTTCAACATCATTTGCAATCGATCTATCTACGTCTTCGATCCCAATATGCCAGAAAAACCTTTATATGGAAAATTCAAATAAGAATGTAAATATTATATCAAAATACAATCAAAGATAATCATTGCATGATAAAATTAGATTTCTAATAAAAATTAAATTGAATGTACCTTCGCACTTCCCTTGATGGGTTAGTCTCATGGATTAGAGCAGCGATACACCATTGAACAAATTCTTTCTCATCTACAAGTTGGCTTGCAGAGGGTTTCATTTGATATCTTCAAAGTGCTTGTTTTATGCATGCCCCTGCATTGTCATGTTCTCCTTTTCCATGGCTAGTCTTAAAGAAATTCAAACAATGTTTAATGCATATTTTCTTATGAAGACAACATAACCAAAAAAATGATCGTGCAGATTTGAATTCACCTTGGCATCTGTCTGACCATATCCAATGTTCATTGAATGTTATTCCATGATTTTTCAAGGAATCATGAATTTTTCCAAAACAATGTTGTACAAAATATGTATCATGTGTACGATCGTCATTTATATAAAAGTGATATTCTTTAATGATATGTCGATTTTCAACTGTGCTTTCTATATGATTGACTTTTTTTTCAGCATGTCTATATAGAATATGGACAAGCATGGAAACTTGGTCAGAATGATAGTATTCACTCTGATTTTATTTTTGTGGAACAAATGTGTAGTTTTCTGCAAAATCAATCACTGACAAAATGGTCCCTAGGTGAAAAACTTGACGATATTTTTTGAAATGTAAGTTTTGCCATTGAGCTCTATGGGAATGCTTGGTGTGTTTGTAAATTTTTTTCTCAAACTTTCTCAAAAATTCTATCAATAAAATTTCGTCTTCTCGTAATTTAATTCTTTTAACACTATTTGCACCTTCAATTGATGTACGGATATATTCATATCTCTTCCATTTCACTTTCATGTTGAATAATGATTGATCATTTATATCAGTACGATATTTTTTTTGAAATTTAGTCAAATTTCCACAATCATCGCATTTTTTACCACCAACACATTTCTTTTTGTAAAATATTTCATCGCTTTCTCTTTCACATAGAATTTTAGATATGAAATCATGAATAGTGGAACGAGGAGGTGAATCCTTCCATAATTTTCTACCAAAATCAAGGAATGTGTCATAATATAACTCAAATTCCACATGAAAATGGCAACAACAAGTGTCGAGTATGGTGATAGGTTTTACATACCATGGTTTTTGTTGAACAAAAGAACTGATTGAAACATGAATTTCACGATTCTCTTCTTTGAACTTGTTGAATAACTCTATTTGAGTGGTTTCCAAGAAATATTTTTCATGTTCTTCGTACTAATTTCGTGCTATTCTTATTTGCATCGCATGCTTTGTAGTTGGAAAAAAACGGGAATTGTTCTTCCAATATTCATATATTATTTTTTTAACATTTTCTCCAAGTCTATCTTTGTATGGTTTCCTACATATAGCTCTCCAACAAGCGAGTTCATCATTTACATTTATTTGCAACTGAAATTTCTGATGTTTGTGCAAAGTTTTTCGTGACGTTCCTAATGCTCGTGCCATAGATGTTACCAAACGATTATCTTTAGTACCTAATGAAACCACTGCCATATGTATTCCTCTACGTACAATTGAAAAAAAAATTCTGTCTAGAGCTCCTAATTGAATTTATAGCACTACTTATATTTTGTATCATATTTTCTTTCATTTTTTCTTATCTTTGGTTGATTTTCGAATACCCAATAGTGTCGTAGCTTCTTTTAATTTCCTTAATTATAGGAGACCTTTCAACATTTGAGCTTGAACTGTCCCCTGCTCCTTTATGAAATACGTTTCAAAAATGCGATTGACACGATATCGTATATAATGGTCAGGTTTTTTATCTCCATATGTGTGAGTGTCAACATTTTCTAACATCTCATCATCGACACTGATTTCATCTGTACATATTCGAATAAATAGTACATAATAAGTTTACATATTCAATAAATAAATAAATTAATAAATATATGTATAATTTCAATAATACACGCATGTGTTCAATATATATATATATATATATATATACCTTGTGATTCAATTTCTTCACTTGAATTTCTTTCAATATTTTCACCATCTTCAATCATTGCTTCAACATCTCTTTCACTTTCTCTTTCAAAATTTTGTATTTCATCATCAATGTTTTAAGGAATATTTCTCTCTTTTTACATTGCAAAATATTTTTGTTGAATTAGTTCATCAAATAAAAACTAAGCTTCACATTTTACACTAGGAAAATTTTAAATATATCAATAAATTATAATATTTACATTTACATACCTGCTTCAATTTCTAGTTGAGGTTGATTTTCCCTTTCAATATTTGAGAGTGCTTCTATCTTTCTTTTGCGAGATTGTCTCGTCTCTTCTCTACGTTCCTCAGGGTATCTTTTTCAATCATATTTTATCGTACAATTCCTTTGATTTCCCATGATAATAGAGTATGAAGTTCAAAAAATGTCCTTCAAAAATTAAGACAATAACTCGATTAAAAAAAAGAATTACAAAAGATTTAATTTAAAAAAAACTCATTTTAAAATTTTTGCAAAAAAATACATACTCCAATCCAAAACACTTACTTTAAAAAATCTGAGAAAAAAATGTCTTATAAAAATGAAACAAAACTCAAAATATTTACTTTAACTAAAAACACGTACTCTAAAAATTTGAAATTAAGCCCAAATCTATACTTTCAAAGTAAATGAAGAACAAAAAACATCCAAAAAAATGTATCACATACCTCCAAGAAATGTCCTTTGAATGTACGTCCAAGAAAATTTCTTAAACCCAAAACAATTCTTTGCAAAATCTAACCGCCTCCAAAAAATGTCTTCTAAGAAAATTCTTTAAACCCAAAACAATTCTTTGCAAAATCAGACCACCTCCAAGAAATTTCCTTAAACCCAAATCTCCAAGAAAAGTCTTTAAACCCAAACCAAGAAATTTGTAAAATTAGACCAAATGTGTGAAATATACGAAAATTATGAAATATTTCGTGGCAATTTATATTGCTACGAAATGTTTTTTTGGAGGGGGCTCTGCGAAATTTTCTGGCTGATGGAAAATTAGGCAGTAGTTCAGCCGAACTTTGAAAATAATTTTGGCCAAACTTTAGAAAAAAATTGGCTGAACTATTAAGGCGTGAGACTTAACGACCCGTTTGCACAAAAACTAGTTCGGCCGAACTAACGCATCACCATTTACGTAGATCTAAGCTCTGAATACGTTTTTGCAACTTTGGACTAATTAAACTCTATGAAAAATTTTGAATTAATTGTCGGAACCAAGAAAAGCATTTTCAAAATTGAATCTACTTTCAGGAAATATAACTTTTATGGAATTTCATCAATATCTACTAATTTTAATTAATGTTGTAATAAAACGGGTGCAAACAATTTCTCAGGGTCATTGTGATTCAGTGAAATCAAAATTTTGTATCTCCCAAAATACATTGTAAAAAAAATTGAAAAAATTATGGGGCATTACATTGGTCTGTCGTCTCTAATGGGTAGCTTTTAGATTTTTGTTTTATAACTTATATGTTAAGAAATTTCTTACGTCGTGAAACATACTCAAAATATGCAATTTTTTCATATTGAACCAGCTCAAACAATTTTAGTAATTATGATATGCATCCATTTTCTTTGTAAATATGAGGAAACCGAAGTAGACTCTGTCTAGATTGTTGTAACACATTTTGTTTTCTCAAAAGAACAAATTTTCAAAGAATACAACATTTTGTATTAACAAGACTTATTATGAATCCTTTGATTGTTAAAAACACACACTCAAAGAAATGCTAAGTTAACATATCAAAATATGCATAAAAAATTACAAAAAATAAGTAATAGAAAGCTAACAAAATTTCTGACAACTTTTCTTTTATATTTTTGGCTTCTTTGATCCATCAATAAATTATGAAGAAATATTTCAGTAATAATCACATTATCATGAACAAAGTTGACGCGTTTCGAACCAACCAGTGTGGTTCACCTAGCCCTGATAATGAACCACACGGGATAGTTCGAAACACGTCGACTTTTTTCATGATAATGTGATTATTATTGAAAGATTTCTTCATAACTTTTATTTTTATCGCAAAATGAAATTCTAGACAGAAGAATTGTTATAGTTTATAAAAAGTTGAAGAATCGAAAAAAATGAAAGTTTTTTCTCAAAAAAGGGAGAAAAGTGTAACCTAACTTCACATTTTCACCGTAAATTTGTTTTATCATATTCCATTGATTCATTATTTTTTCATTCTCTCCATATTGTCTCTTGGCAGTGTAAAGTGTTGGGTTTTAATGAGGGGTTTGAGAGTCAAATTTTAGTGGATAAGGCCTCAAAATTAACAAAACAATATTCAATTTGATTCTAAGTTCGTTAACATTGAAATCATGTATTAGACATGCTAAAGTGTCTAATTTTTCAATGGTGAATTTTATATTTAAATAGTGATTACTTTGGAATTTAACTTGAACACAAATACTTTTATTAGGATGACACTAGATAGTTTCTTTGGGCTCATTCTAGATAATTTTACCAAGTGAGTGTGATGGTGTATCTATATAATGTCAATATTTGACAATGAGATCAGGGAACTCAAATACTAAAAAATACTTGCCATTATCTTCACTATCCTCCTATCCTGAAGCTCCTAAAACATGACTAACTAGAAAAACAATTTCCCAAGGTTTTCAAATTTTCATAAGCAAGAAAATACCCATTTATATTAATGGGGATTAGGTAAAGAGAACGAATAAAAATTTAGTTCATTGTACCATTTATTTACATAATGGACACTAAACCATATATTTCCAACATTTGTTCACATAATACAGACTAAAATATATGTTTTTTATTACAAAATCTTCCATCACTTGTCGCTTTCTAAATAATGGATAATATATCTGACATGGAATAAATTCCATGCAAAAAAAATACTTATTACTCCATTCAAATATAAAAAATTTGGAGTGCGTCAAATTGTTTACTCCACCTCATGCATATATGTTAATTTTCCAAGCTTCGTCCCAAATATTGTAAATAATATTTTCCCTACTATTAGTTAAGAGATTAACAATCTATATACATTCACTAGATATTTACAGATAGAGGTTGAACCATTAAAATTTTTCCCTAGAGGAAAATTCCCTTAAACATTAATAGATTGTAATGTAGGGAAATAGGCTTGCATACATTTACCCTTTAAGGTTGATGTAGATCTCGATTGTTGTAGCTACTTGGAATTTCACTCAATCTCCATGATACCTTGTCCTAACTACTCACACTTACAACTCTAACACGAGAGAGATAATAATGATGGATTTTGCTAGAAAAATATTCCCTTTATAGTACAATCATAGAATACATACTATACCTAATGTTAAAATCTACGAGTAAATCTAAATGGAACTAAAGGAACATAATAGTTGAGGGAAATTTACAATAATTCACATTGATGAGCCTATAATGCTTCCAATGCTATATCTTGGATACAAATATACCCTTATGGAACCTTTATCTTAACCTATATTTGGTTGATATTATAAATATAGGCTCAATTGAACATGCAAAGAGACTCTCCATAATAATTCCTCAAAAAATTTTCTACAATATGTATCTATGTCTCCTAGCCTTACTTATATATGTTTATCATTTTTTTAAAAGGATTTATATGGACACTTAGGTCAAAAATAATTTAGAATGATTCTCCAATTATTAGACCCTTTACAAGTAATCTCATCCTTATTCAAATTGATCATCTTGGACAAAAAAATTATATAAACTTGACCCCTTCGTTTGTCCCTCAATGAGGATATAAAGGGACAAGGATTATTGTAGAAAAAATTGACACACCACTGGGTACACTAGAGAAGAAGATACAAATGAATGTATGAATTCCAGAAAAAGCATGAATGGAACCCCTCTTAAAAACTCACTTTTTCCTCTTCAATTCCCCCCATACACTAGTAGGGAGATTTACAATGCTGCATATGGTCTGTCAAAGAGAGTTGCAATTTTATAACACCTTAGAAAAAGAGTGTTGAAAAAGACAATATTCCCAACTTGAATATATAAGGGTGCAAAAGGTAAAAATGATCTAAATTTGAAGATCGGGATAAATGGACCATATAAAACAATCAATATTGTTAGTATGAATCTTAATTCCAAGCGTACAAAAAAATACCACTTTAGCTGCGCATAAAAAACAGCCCTAACAACAAAGATGGATGCCAATATCCTCAAATATGTAGTTAGGTGATCAAGATAAATGTTGCAAAAATCTAGATCGATGCATTAAAAGACATTAAGCAGTAGTAAAAACAAGATTTACTCCATGCATCCAATAGACAAGACAAGAATATGTTGAATGAATTTTGTATTAATGGAACCTGGGAGGAAAACACAAGAGGGTGTTCCCTGTTCTCCTCAATGGGATGGGTTCTTGTAAGTCCTTAGCACTTCAGATCTAAAATTCCTCTCTCTTGATGGTGTGGAAAACCGAGACAAAAATTGTAGCAAAATATGACTATGATGGTGGATCAATAGTCAAACCAAAAGTATAGATCTAGAGTGATCTTTAGGCAACAAAAGGTGATAAATGAATGGGAAAACCCTTCCATTTATAAAAAAAGTATTGAGTTAGTCTAGATATGGGTGCATAATTAAATATTATTAACCAAATCAAGATCCAACTTTTATGGAATATTTTATTATATTTGTTGGAGGGAAAAGGATTTTGACTTGGGTCAAATCCCTTTATTTGTAAATAATAAATAAACAAATGATTTATTTATCATTTTAAAGATGTGGTTGAGTAATAATCAAATAAATAATGATTTATTTAATTATTTAAGGGTGATTTTTTCATATTTAACAAAGAATATTATTTAAATAAGGTTTAAATAATTATTCTTATAAAATAATAAGATAAATAATGATTTATCTAATTAATTTCCTTGTTTTGGGTTATATAACCAAGAATATTAATTAAAATGTTGTTTAACTAATTATTCCTTGAGGAAAATCAAACAAATGTATATTTATTAAATATTTCCTCATGGGGTTTCCTATTTAGACCATAAACAACTTAATAAAGGTGGTTTACTAAGTTATTTTCATAGTGAAAGCAATTTTACTTAGGGTAAATTGGTCTTACATGGTGTACTTGGGTCCATATAATGATCATAGGTTTGATGACCAAAAAATGGTGTAATAGATTGCCCCCTAGCATGCGAGCATTAGGAGCTAATCATATGACCGAAGTACGTTGTAAGAACTCAGTCACTGGGCATCAAAGGGGAAGTCAAAGAGAGAGAAGTATAAGGTAGAACATAGTACTGAAAGAACTAGACCCTGAGGAGGTGAGACTTACAGGTATGACAAGTCTCTTTGATGAGTAAGTACCTATGCTATAAGTGGCGGGGGAGGCATACCTATGCCCACCGAGGAAAATTCCAAACAATAAGGCATCCAGTAAACCATGAAACTGGCCAATATAGTACATGCTAGCATAAGCATGAGCCAGATAAACAACATGATAATGAATCCCACATGCATATTGTGCCTGGGATAATAGCCAGGACTTGTACAATGATATCTGAGTACATGAGATATAAATGCAACCTAGACGCCCCTGAAAATAGGAAAGGGATCTGAAAATATGACTGATATATCGAAACAAAAAGGTGTTGTAAGCGGTTGAGGCTGACATCATCAAATGTATGGAGCTGCATAAAAGGCTATAATGAAGATGTCATCCAAGTGTGTGGTGGGCTACTTGTAGGGCCACCCCCTCATGAGGGATGAGACATCTCACACACACTGTGGAATCACTGATATCAGCTGCTTCATCATTGAACCATCAAGTTTAGGGATCTTGATCATGCTAAAAGGAGCTAGAACTGAGAAATGATCAAGTCAAAGGGAAATAAGGAGTCCCTTTGCCTGATTCGAGGCACCGAACAAGGGTGGAAGTTGGAACCAAGGTACACCGCCTTCTAGACCTGTATTCTGGAATGAATGAGCTGATGTCGATAGAAAGAGGTCTACCATAGGTGAGGCAATAAGGGATCCTCAGCTTAAACACGAGAGAAAATAGTAGAGCGACTGACAGAGTGACACAAATGATGATGATGAAATGGGTGGTACTAAGTAGCGAATGGACGACTTCCCTTGTTAGAGCATAAAGGATATGGATGACCTGGCAGCGACTAACACAATATCATGAGGGATAGGGGATAGTGGGACTAAAGGCCATAATGTGCGACATGAGAGAGGTACCAAGCACTGAAGAATGGATGGCTATAACGAGATTCAAAGGGACTCAGATAGACTCAATGAATGGAATGATGACTCAACTTGGATGCTCTAATCAATGGTGAATTGATCGTGCTGCCACATAGAAAAGGTCCAATGGGGACCATGAAAAACATGAGTACAAGATGGTAACTAACGAGGAAAGTCAACATGAGTGTGGAAAATTATGGAGGCAAAGTGGTGTCCCTAGTATGAGTGTCGCAAGTGAAGAAATTTGATTTTGAGGAGGGGTGAAGTGACACCTCTTGGAAAAACTGTGTCCTTGTGAAGTATCCAATCACTAAAAAGCATGAGTCGGCTACCTAAAGAAAATAAAACATGCATTTTAGGAAGGAAATGCTAAGCGTAATATTTCTTCAGATACAGTGCATTGCGAGGATTGGGAAGGGGACGACCTTCGAAGTTCTCTAATAGATATGCCCCCTTACCTAAATCCTTATAGATGATGTAAGGTCATAGCCATACTGAGTTAAACTTCCCATGACCAAGGACATCATGGACCTGGTCATACACCAGAACAAGATCACCTTCGTGAAAAGTACGAGGTTGGACTTTTCAGTCATATTGAGATTTGGTGTGTTTCTTAGCCACCTCAATGGTTTGCAATGCAACACGGTGGTCTTCAAAAGCATGGTCAAGCATGATAATTCGTTGTTCTAAAGGTTGGGTGTCAGGGAGAAGTTCAACAACTAGATGAAGGGAAGGGATTTCACACTCGATCGGTAGGACTTCCTCCTCTACAAAAGCAAGGTGGAAAGGAGTAAACCTAGTGGTGGTTTTAAAAAAAAATCTATAGGCCCATAAAGCAGGGACGAGCATAATGTGCCAGTTGGTTTTGTACTTATCCATCGTTCGTTGAAGCATGGTTTTAAGAATTTTACTGACTTCTTCAACTTTTCCATTACATTGGGGGTAATAAGAGGAGGAATATTGGTGCTCAAAGTCCAATAGTGAGGATAGCTCACACCATATCTCATCTTCAAAATGTCATCTATGGTTGGAGACCAATTGTTTCAGAACTTCGAATCGAGTGAGGACATGGTTAAAGAAAAAGAGGGCTGCGGTAGCTGTCGTGCTGTTAAACATTGGCATGGCCTCATCCCATTTAGTGAAGTAGTCAACCACCACGATGATATACTTATGGTTACCAGCTAATGCCAGTTGACACTCCATAAATTCTATGGCCCACTTATAGAAAGGACCAGCGGAGATGACAGGATGGAGGGAAGCCGGAGGAGCCCGTGCCTTAGAGTAAAAATGTTGGCAATTGGGGCAGTGTTTGACTACCTCAATGCAATCACCAAAAAGAGAAGGCAAAAATTACCCAACGCACATGATTTTCTAGGAAATGGTCAAACGAGAGAGGTGGCCACAACAAGCACCGTTATGATGGGAATTGAGGACTTGCTCTGCTTCAGTGTGCGTGAGACAACAATGAACGACAAAATCTACAATGCAAAGATAAAGGTCATCACCGATAAGAAGGTAGCGGGGGGGCTGGTGTCCGATACGTTGTCAAGCATCATGGTCAAGATGGAGGGCGAACTTTTGGGTTCACAAATAAGTGAGGATGTCCCCATACCAAGGGTCATAGATGGTAATGGAAAACAAATGTTCATCGAGGAAATTATCATTAACTAGTTGATCTTGCGTACCTGTAGGTAATTCTGAAATGACTTCAGCAAGGGCTAAACCTTTCTTACATTTTGGTGTGAAAAATTCAAGATTGAATTCCTGGAGGATCACGATACAACGGGCGTACTTCCCACTGATGATTCGACGATTCAATAGGAAGGCTATCGGGTTGGAATTAGTCACGACCTTGGTGGAATGCATGAGGATGTAATGATGAAGTTTCTAGACCGAGAACATGACAGCGAGGGCTAATTTCTCTTCATGTGAGTAAGATACACGAGGTCCTACCAAGTTCTTACCGACATAATAGATAACATGTTCAATTCGATGGTCATCTTCCTGAATGAGGACTCCAGCGACCAAGTGGGTGGAAGTGGAGATATACAGGATAAAATACCTATCAAATTCAGGTGGAGGAATCAAGGGAGTGAACGTGAGAGCATGCTTTAGGGAATCAAAAGAATCTTGAGCACAGGTATCCCAAACAAAAGGGATATTAGAGTGGAGGAGTCTCAGGAACCCATGCACAATGGTGGAATAGTCAGGTACGAACCGACGAAGGAAATTAGGCTTGCCTTTGGGGGCTTTGTAATTCACTTTGACTTAGAGGGATAGGAAGCTCAAGGATGGCTTGAAATTTCAATGGGTCAAGCGTGATGCCATCTTTAGGCACAATGAAGCCTAGAAGACAACTGGCAGGTACACAAAAGACACACTTTAGTGAGTTGAGGTGGATATTATACTTGTTACATCGGAGAAATATGGTATGCAGGTCGTGGAGGTGTTGCGCCTGATGTTTAGAATGTGCAGTAAGTTAATCTAAATAATCAAGGATAATATGAGCCAGGTCAAGGAAACAATAAGACATAGCCCGCTGAAAAGTGGCTCCTGTGTTTTTAAGACCGAACGACATGATTCGATAGGAAAAGGTCCCCCACAGACTAATGAATGCAGTTTTAAGTTGATCAGCATGAAGAATAACAATTTAGTTGTACCTAGAGAAACCATCCATAAAGGATAGAACCTCGTGCCCCACACACTCATCAATGATTTTGTCAATGAATGGTGTGGGGAAGTTGTATTTGGGACAAGCTTTGCTCAGATCGCAAAAGTCAGTGCAAACATGGATGGTGCCTTGTTTCTTTAGAATAGGGACCAAATTGAACACCCAAGTGGTGTATTCAATGGGATAGATAAAACCAGCCTACTTGAGCTTATCGATTTCGGCTTTTACAGCTTCTCGTCTGGAAGGATTAATGGGTCTCAACTTTTGACGGACATGATGGGCATCAGGCCATGTATCGATATAGTGTTTGAAAATGGAAAGATTAAGTCTGGGCATTTCTGAATAGGACCAAGAAAAAATACAGCGGAATTCTTTGAATAGCTTGGTGTAAGCCTCAACCTCTTCCGGGGTGCAATGGGCGCCGAAGGTGATATTTTCTTCTATCCCTGGTTTGTGAGAAATGTTAATTTTAATGGTAGGAGAGATATTGAACATATTCCTTCTTCGAAAGCATCAGGTGTAGGAATGGGATTTCTAAACCAATTTACTTCGTTAGGAATGAAGTCTTTAGTTTCCACAGCATATTGGTCATGGGACTGCTATAGGAGGAAGTATGAGTGGTGGTGCATATCATCCCATGGAAATTCAGGGTCGATTAGTGCTTCCATAATGTCTTCATTAGAGTGAATGATGGGGTGACTGGAGAAAGGGGGACCACTTGACACGGTAGAGCTACCTGACTCATCATCATGTGAAGAAAGGCTCACATGCGCAATGTCATGAGGGATGATCGAAGTGTAAGCAGATAAAGGATCTACCGATGTTGAGCCCAGGGTGATCGCGGAAGGGAGGTTAAGCGAATCATCAGGGGAAGTTTCCATTGGGGCTTCCCCCAATGGTCTCATGGATGATAATAGGTAGAAAATGGTGGCCGAAGGCTCCATCATGTTGACATCGAGAGGAGGGATGTCAATGGGAGTAGGAGGATCCTCTAGTTCTACCGAAGCAGAACTCGTGAACAAGGAAAGGGTGCACTTGTTATGCTCAGACTCAAAATGGTTGAAGGCTTCGAAAGAGGAATGATACTCTTCAAGGCGAGGATAGAGGTGAGTATAGTGGCCATGGAAATCACACAAAGCACAAGGGTGATTTGTGCACAATGGTTTGAGTTTCAGGATGGAATCAGGTATAGTGACATATACCTTCGAGATATCAGACTCCGGAAACGTCTCATTGACCATGGAATTAAGGTGATGCAACTTCAGACAAGTATGGGTGGCATGAACGACAACATCACACAAAGTACACTGGATGGTATGCTTTGGAGGCCGAGGAGGGGTAGGGTTAGTCGAGGCAGCCTTGTCCTTTGATGCCCCCTTGCGAGCTTTGCGTTTCTTACCCAAAGCAGTCACAACGGGAGGTGGTTCTCATTGAGGTGACTGAGGCACTGTTATAGTGGGAGAAGTCATAGGGACCGGTTCAACCAGGGTCAAAGCAAGATAAGTTTTGGGTTGACCAGGCAGGGTAGTGGCTGGAGGATTGAGGTACTAGATAGGAATCCCAAGCGTTAGGTTAGGAGGAGAGAGGGTGGCCATAATAGGTACAGTGTACACTCCTGGTGGGGAATCTATGAACGATATCTGACCAGAGGGGTAATGACCAGGTGGGACGGCTCCAAGATGGTTAAGGTTTGGAGGAACTGTTCCAGGAGGATAAAGAGGCCCATAAGTACCAGCTGAAGGTGAAGGGTCAGGAGAAGGTTTAGAAGGCTGATTAGAGATCATCATGAGAATCTGGTAATCGGAGGTACTAGATGGAAGAGGTTGTGTGGCCACCTAAACTTCAAGTGGTTGGGTAGCCATAAATCCTTACTGAGGAAAAGGATTGGTAAGCACAACCGGTTGACTAGGTGCAGGACTGGGAGGAACAGAAGGGAGGACTTGATGTCCTCTCAATGTTTCTTGAGACTCCCACAACTGCCGCATCTATGGCAAAAGAGGACAATCATGCATATAATGGCCATAAACTCCACAACAAGAATAGGGCTTGTTCGTATAAACAGTCCTATCCAGCTTGGGTTGAGTGCCCTATTGATGGTTTGTAGTGTTAGGAGCATTACCTTGACTAGGTCCAGGATTACCAGTGGCAGCTTGATTTTGAGTGCCTTTCCTCTTCTTTTTTGAGGTAGGAGGATTAGTCGTGCCCTGCTGTGTGTACACTTGCCCCTAAGGGGGCGGTGGTTGCTATTGCAGGGGTTGAGAAGGCAAGGGAGGAGGAGCTGCTAATGCTAGAGGAGCTTGAGCACCAAGATGTGGATACAGATAATAAGGAGATTGGGTAATAGTGTGGTAAATAGGAGGTTGGGAAAAAAGAGGAGGCATGTTGTATCCTAGATACATGTTACCGGGAAGGGGAAAAGTGCAGGAGGTGTTGGTCCCCCCTGAGGAAAACCATATCCCATGGGAGGTTGAGCATATGGATTAAAGAGAGCTCCAACGATACCGTCGGTGGTGTGAGATGCCCCCAGTGCATTGGCACCACCGGGTCTAGGAAGATCAGGTAGAATGGTATAAACATAACCCAACTGAGCGTAGATTAGGTCATACTTTAATGCAATTTGGAGAACGACTTCTTCGGTTTGAGGAAAGTGTGATGCGACATCCTTCCTGATAGGCGGCAAGAGAGATCTAAGGAACCAATCCATGTAGACACAGTATTCGAAGGTAGGCGCTCAACATAAGCTCTTTCTTCTCTTCCATTCCTGGACATGGACGAATAGGCGGGTCGCAGACGATTGACGGAAAGAAGTCAAGAGTTTGATACCAGTGTCATAATGAAGAGGAAGCTAGAAATAAGACATAAAAGCTCGGGCAAGAGTCACAAAGGTGGTATGAGAGGAAGAGGCCTGATCTACATACCACTTAGAAGCTTCACCAGTAAGCGTTCATTGGAACAACCAAAGACAGATAGAGTCATCGGTAATGGAATTAGACAAACACAACATGTGGAAAGATCGAACATGATTTGAAGGATCTTCTCTAGCAAGGCCTTCAAACTTTGGGATGTCGGAAGGGGACTTTGTCAGCATAGCAGGCCAACTAGCATCATGGTGTATATGGTCATTTATCAACTGGTCAAAATCGGGGAGGCTAAGGCCTGCCATGAAGGGGAGCAAGGGCACAGCCGGGGTAGTGTATGTTGCGGTCCCACTAGTGGTATTCCCAACCTGAGGGCTGGCATTACCACTAGCATTAGGTCCTGCACTAGACACAGTGAAGGTGTCACGGGGAGAACCAAAGGAGGAATGAGAAGAAGAACCCAAAGGACCAGAAGAAGAGTCGATGTGTAGACTCGGTGGAGGACTAACTTGAATCCTACGGGGAGGACTAAGTCTTCGTACCGGAAATTGAGGATGAAGGCCAAGAAGTCTTCGGGATAAATGCCTTGGTGGTGCAATGGTGACGACACAAACATGATAGAAAGGAAAAAGAGACCAACAAGGGTAGGGAGGTGCAGGATCAACTGATTACAATGTCGAAACAAGGGAAGAGAGGTGCAAGATCAATTGATTTCAATGTTTTAGAGTCTTTTCTTGGCGGTGTTAACCAAGCCATTTTTTGCTTAGGGTGTGTGTGTAAAAGTGTGTAAATTTTAATTGTTAAACCCAAATGTTTGTAGAGAAAAAGAAAAAGTGTGTTGTATAGCTATAAATAAACCTGCAAATGACAGTGTATAGGCCTGCAAAAATAGAAAATAAACAGCTAATAATGCAAAAATCTGAGCCCAGGGAGGTGGGTCTCTCAAAAACTAGTCTATAGGTGAGCAAATAAAATAAGAAAAACACACTAAAAAAGCCAATAGATCTAAGGTTAACAGGGACAGGGATCTAAAAGACAAGATCTGCTGGAAACTGGTGCAGAAAACATCAACAAATCAGAGGAAAAATTATTGTAAAACAGGTGGCAAAAGGCTATCTCCTGAAGGGAAACAGAGTGAACCCTAGAGGAAAACCCAAACAAAGCTAAATGAGGTGATTTGGATCGATAAAAAAATGATCTAAATCAGATCTGAAGGTGAGGTATCAGATATGAAAAAATGGCTGAAGACTCTGAAATTTCAAGCAACCTGCAACAGAAAAACCTCTTCCACAAAAAGTAGAGGGTACTAAAGCCCTAAGGCGCTAGGTTATCACTTATTTGAGCAAAATAGAACAACTATAGGTCCAAAATGGGCAAATACGGAGGTCAGACAACCCTGAATAGAGGCTCACACAAACACATAAAAATTTCAGAAAAATACCTGCAAAAAGGACAGGCTGTAGTTTCTGACCTGTTTTCAAAAGAGGTCGCATTTTTTGGGCTGAAAGGTGCATCCTGAGGGTCCAGGTTGTAGTTTTTGGGCCAAAAAGTGTGACTTGCACTTCCAGCACTCTCAGCGGTAGATTTTAAAAAAAGTTGTCATCTTAGCTGCGGCTGATGTCTGTCACCTGCACAATGTGTCTGAAAACACACGAAAAGTCAGAATTTTTATCATTTTAAGGTTTTATAGGTTAAAAACAACATCAAGAAAAGAAAAAACAAGGGGTTGAAGAGAAGTCATAGGGTTTGAAGCAGCTGCATATGCAAGGATTAGAAAAATGACAACGGTCGTAATCGTAAACCTATGTGGAGTCGCCAGTTGTTTGTATGAACCTTAATTCCAAGCGTACGAAAAAATACCACTTTAGTTACGCATAACAAACAACCCTAACAACAAAGATGGTTGTCGATATCCTCATATCTGCAATTAGGTGATCAAGATAAATGCTTCACAAATCTAGATCTATGCATTAGAAGACATTAAGGAGTAGGAAAAGCAAAATTTACTCCATACATCCAATAGACAAGATAAGAATATGTTGAATGAATTTTATATTAATGGAACTTAGGCGGAAAACACAAGAGGGTGTTCCCTGTTCTCCCCAATGGGATGGGTTCTTATAATTCCTCGGCACTTCAGATTCTAAAATTCCTCTCTCCTGATGGTGTAGAAAACCCAGACAAAATTGGTAGCAAAATATGACTATGAAGGTGGATCAATAGTCAGACCAAAAGTATAGATCCAGAGTGATCTTTAGGCAACAAAAGGTGATAAATGAATGGGAAAACCCTTCTATTTATAACAAAATATTGAGTTAGTCTAGATATTAGTGCATAGTTAAAATATTATTAACCAAATCAAGATCCAAATTTTATGGAATATTTTATTATATTTGTTGGAGGGAAAAGGAATTTGACTTGGGTCAAATCCCTTTATTTGTAAATAATAAATAAATAAATGATTTATTTATCATTTTAAGGATTTGGTTGAGTAATAATCAAATAAATAATGATTTATTTAATTATTTAAGGGTGATTTAGACATATTTATCAAAGAATATTATTTAAATAAGGTTTAAATAATTATTCTTAGAAAATAATAAGATAAATAATTATTTATCTAATTAATTTCCTTGTTTTGGGTTAAATATAACCAAGAATATTAATTAAACTGTTGTTTAACTAATTATTCCTTGAGGAAAATAAAAAAATGGATATTTATTTAATATTTCCTCATGGGGTTTCCGATTTAGACCATAAACAACTTAATAAAGGTGGTTTACTAAGTTATTTTCATAGTGAAAGAAATTTTACCTAAGGTAAAATTGGTCTTACATGGTGTACTTGGGTCCATCTAATGATCATAGGTTAGATGACCAAAAAATGGTGTAGCAAATACCTTAAGGTGAAGTTTAGAATTTCAAAAAAGTGTAGATGAGAAGCCATGGAAATTAGGGCTCGAAGTGCTAAATCCATGAAAGGTAAAGGCATGAAGTCTTGGACCTATAATAAAAGGATTAGGGCACGAAGGACTAAATCCATGAAACAAAAATATGTGGAGTGTTGTATCTGTTAGGGTCCTATAATAATAGGGTTCATAATTTTTTAATTGAATTTGATAGTCTTGTAAATATATACATACCTTGCTTTCTGCAAGTTGTTTTCCCATATTTGAAAAAAATGAAAAATAATAAAAAATAAAAAGAGGGTAAAAGTCCTAAAATAAAAATCAAAGGAATTAGAAAAGATAGACCCCAAAAGAAAAAAGAGATGAAAATAAGACTTGAAAGTAAGCAAGTCAAAATGGCACTACTATTTCCTTTATTGCAAAAATAATGATTATGTGTAGATTGTCAATAAATGCCATAATCCATTATAAGTTAAACAACCTAATCTTAACTTTTCATGTTTTAAATTTTATGTTTTAGATAGAGAATAAAGATATGTCAAACAGTATAAACTTGACAAATCAGTAGATTAAATAGAGAATAAATGAGGAGCTCTATAGTTTAATCTGAGCCCTCAGATGAAATAAGGTTAGAATTAGATAGTTTTTATGATTTGAAAATAAAATTGATTTAGGGTTGCAAGCCTAAATGCACCCATGAAAAATTAAGTAAAAAATGTTAGAAATAAACATGGGTAGGTAGAAAGAAGTTATGCAAGCATGTAATAAAGCATCATCGGGAAAAAATCACTAATTTACCCTCCCCTACAAATATTCAGTATTCTAAACTATCAGTTAAAGAGGTTGAGAGCATTTCTTTGAATTTTTTTGGGACCAGACCTAAGGCTCGATGACTGATTGGTTAAAAATATTAAATTCCTACACAAAACCAATATTCATCAGTATATACCCTTCATTCATAATCATAATCCCTTTTCCCTAAGTAAAAACCGATTTTACTTAGTAAAAGTGAAACCCTAAATAACTAATTTCATTCCCTTTCAAAAAATCATTCAAAAAACCCATAAAATGCATTTATCCTAAGTTAAAGTGTGAAAAAATACAGCAAAGACAAGCTATGCTTATTTTCACTTTACTTAGAGCTAAACATGTATTTTTATTCATTATATACATTATCCCTTTATTTCATACTAATTTCTAATTTATTTATTAACTCCCTAAACTATTCCCTCCCATATAGTGTTAAACCCTTTATATATAAAATAACCCACAAACCCTCTATTTTACATTTAAACCAATGTTTAAATACCCCATGTGATTAAATTAAATCCCACCCTTATCCCATTGGTTTAAAACCTATCAATAAAATAAATACCCCGCCCCCTATAGTTTTAAACAAATATCAAATGTTTGAAAAAATGTATATTAAACCCGCACCCGCATATGTATTAGTTGAAACATTATATAATGTTTTAATTGAAACATATAAAAATCTTATCCTCCTGCTCGGCCATATAATATAGTTTTAAACTTTGTTAAATGCTTATTCATAAAGTTTAAACCTATCCCCATCATGTTAATACACCCTGGCCCCACTACCAAATCCCAATGCAACTTTCACAAGAGATCTGGGCCATTCACAATCGAACACCACGATCCAACAGCAAAAGACCCATATCGCAAATAAACTAGGGCAATATTCCCCATCTTAATTCTACACAAAATAGGTGGTATTGTGATTTTCTCCCTCCTCCACATGGTCAATTTTCATTGGATCACATCCGTTGCACACAAAATATCTTACCACGTAAACTGAATGTGATAACCACTCGCTTTTTTGACCCTTTAAGCCCTAAAACCCCCATTTCTATGACTTGACTGTCATTTATTTCAGGTGTTGATTAACCTAATATGGCTGAAAAACATAGGAAACACACTTATTTTCTATCTTTTCCATGCATAACATCTATATAAGCCACCCTGACTATGAAACAAGCAATTTCCACCATTTTCATGCCAAAAGACTGTGAATTCCATCCCGTTACCATTGAATATTGTTGAGGAGCTTTGAATCGCTCCAAAGATCTGAAAGATACCATTGAATCTACTCAAAAACCTCACAGACTTCTTCAAAAACCCAATACATTCATATAACAGGTATTCCTCCAGTAAATTAAACCTTTTTTGATTTGAAAGGACCTTTTAAAAGAAAAAAATCATATTCAGAGTTAAAAAATATCCAAAGAAACCTATTAAAAAACTTCCAAAAAACAAACCAAGCCCTATCAAAATTTCTAAAGAAACCCTGTATATGTTGCGCATTTTTGTAAACTCCAAATTAAGCCCATAAACACTCTGAAGGTATCCTAAGCCTCTATGCCTAATTTCAAAAGACTTTTTACCCAATTAATCATTGAAAAAAGCCCAAGAAACCCCTATTTCTTGTTTATAACCAGTGAAGGTCTGTGAATCAAGTTGAACAGCCCAAAATTGAAAGGAAAATCCGAAAGAAAGAATATATATGCCTGTTTTCATCTTATAAATCCCTGTTAGAGTGAAAAATACTTTTGTAAATTATCTAATCCTGCAGAGGTAGTGTAATATCCCCAAAATGGGACTGTCAGCAATGCATGTCTAAAAAATGCATTTTTTAGAAATGGATGCTACAGAAATCCAAATAAACCCTTGGATCCCTTATATATGACAATCTAAGTCCTAAATCCAAGAGGATATCAGAAACAAATCATTCTAGGTGAGGTAAACAGGTCTCCCACAGCTAGTATGGCTTGAAAAATAACCAAGGAAGGGACTGCAGCAACCCAAAATAATACTGCTCAAAAAATAACACAGTTCATCTAAAGCAAGAGTAGGAGGCCAATAAAATGTCCTTCAATAGTATTTACAGCTGTAATATAGATTTTTAATGAGGCCCATAAGATGCATAGCTGGAAATACAAGACATAAACATAAGAAATCCCCTCAAAAGAGGTGTTCCAACCACATGAATGGACCGAAGCTACATTGAAAACATTATTTTGTTAGGCTGTAAACTTTTAATCGCTCCATACAATCCACCATGAATATCTATGAAAATTATAATTTGTGCCATGGACATATCATTGGAGATGAGATAAGATGAATCATGCTCTAGATAAATCATGAGAAGGCTTCTGATATATCAAAACATTATTTCATGCTAACAGTTTGTAAGAAGACTCACGATTCTAACCCATAGAGGAATAATGTTAGTCTTCTCATTCCTATCATCAAAGAGCATAGATCAGGGTTTGAAAACAACATGTGAAGAGAAAATTTTGTAAACCCTTCCCAAAATGTATTTAGAATCCTCTTCGAGTCGTAAAATAAGATGCACACATCCTTTGGATAAATTTTTTATAGTTATAAGGGTTTTTAATAGAGGACACACCTTAAACTCTGCCCAAGTAGTGAGAAAATGGGCATTGAATTTTCTCCCATACAATTTTCCCGCCAAAAAATCCCTCCATAATACCTCAACCTATTGGATATCCATATCCGCACATACGGAAAAAGACATAATAATGTCCTCATAC
Source organism: Pinus albicaulis (assembly GCA_034641835.2). NCBI lineage: Eukaryota > Viridiplantae > Streptophyta > Pinopsida > Pinales > Pinaceae > Pinus > Pinus albicaulis. Next base: position 966,609,635 of record CM076570.1, on the reverse strand, counting down.
TGGTTAATAGCATGATATTTCTTCTTCATTCCTCGAGAAACACTCTTTCCCTTATTGGGATATCCCTCTTCTGGTGCTAAATTGAATCCTTTCCAATAGGATGCACTTCAGGTCCTTCATTCAATGACCTCTTATCCTTTGCTAGAGCCGCCAAATCCCTTAAGAAGCTACACAAAGACTGCATGTATGTGGATATGTGGAGATGGATAAAGTAAGTGGATACCTCGAGAAAAAGGAGGCCTTCGATATCTTGGTTTTTGTCATTAAAAAATGTGGCCCACACCACAGTTCCCAAAGTTCATTATATTGTAATTCAAGTGGAAAATGCATATAGATCCCAAAGATCCATGGGGGAAAGGAGAAACCATGAAAACATAGGCATCAATTATACATTTCACCCCATATTTTTATATATGTTTTTTATAATGTTATTTTTTTTCTTTTTAATAAGTTAGATTGAATTTAGTTTTTAATGTTATTAAAAACCTCAATTTTCTTAATACACAAAATTAATAATAAAAGTAAATTAAATAAAAAGATTGACATAATATAATGAACATTTAAATTAGGTCAAAATACAATAAAAAATAAAAATAATAAAATAAAATAAGGATACACTATAAATACAGCCAATGGTATTGAGCCATGGTATTGACCCATAGTATTCATGTGGAATGCAGTTTCTTTATAGGGGGAACTAAGATGGCCTAAATCAATCTTAACTCTAGATCTAAACTAATTATTTAATAAAATTATTTTTAAATGTTTATAACCATTATTCCTTTAAAATTTTATTTAATAAAATGTATCTAAATTTTCATACATCCAAATATACATAGTTATTAGTGGTTATACCCACCAAAATTTGTATAGTTCCATGTTTTATCCATGTCACAACTCAATTTATTCTGCCATGTTCAAGTTATACAGCTTACACTTTGGCTTTGGTCCTTATCATGTAGGGCTATTAGTAGAAGCTTTACTTGCAAGGGTAGTTTTAAATCATGAAAATCATGCATACAAATATATAAATAAGTGAAAATGTAATTATTGAATGGGATGGAAAACAACAACTTTTAAAAAAATACAAAGCACTCAAATGCCTTTCACTCATTTTAGGGGAGAAATTTACCAGTAAACCTCTAAGATAAAAACTTGGAATTAGTTAAATATTAAATCTATTAGATTTCTACTTATGATCATTGACATAATCAATTTTTTTTACCACAAAGCTAAGTCGTTTATCATATTTATAATTTACCTTCATTATTTTTACTTCACCTATATTAATCCTCAACGAATCTAGAATACTCTTCCTATCCTTCAGCGAGTATTTGTTCATATGATGAAATTAAATATACAAGGAACAAAATCCATTACAAGAAAACATCTTTCTCCTGTTGATGATCTGGTCTACATGGACCAAAGCATCAAGCTATACAAAAACCAAGGAACCCAGATGACAACTATGTAATTCATTCTACAATGTACATAGAATGCATGTAGTTTTGTATACCCTTCATAGACTCACACAAACCAAGCAACCTAGATGACAGCTCAGTAATCCATTCTACAATGTACATAGAATGTATGTAGTTTTTTATACCCTTCATAGACTCACACGTGCTTAAATTTACATAAATATTCACTTTCTTTTTTTAAGCTGGATTACAAGGTTCAAATTTGAAACATCAACAAAACATCTTCCTCTTGATGATGATCTGGTCTACAGGGATCAATCATCAAAACATCAAGCTATACAAAAACCAAACAACCCAGATGATAGATCTGTAATTGATTATACAACCTACATAGAAGGTAGGTAATTTTTCATACCCTTCATAGACACACACACTTACATTTACATAGATATTCACTTTCTAGTTTAAAACATATGATTATATCAACTATTACATTTTTCTCTTTATCATAGACATAACCTAGACATTCATATTATAGACTACAACCTAAAATAATTACTAGCAGTTAATCCATGTAGCAATTCAACCAAACCTACATGGAGATGTTACCAACAGACATGATTATGGGCTACCTCTCCATCATCAAAGATGACATGATAAAAATCTTTTTTTATTGTACCTCAAAGATGACATGATAAAACTATTTTTTTTATTGTGAAGAAATTTCCTATCACAAAATACACAGAACTATAAAACTAATTAAAACAAGAAAAATTGTTAGCCAAACTGGAGAAAGGCAAAGTCGATTTTTACCATATCATCACCAAAGAATTTTGTAGGAAACTCAGCAACTTCAAGCACAAGGCATGCAAGGACCTTGCTATCATCAACTCAATCAATTAGGCATAAATTCATTTCCAAAATATTAGGTGTTTTCATTATTGAAAAAATGTTCTCACGTTTACATTCAAGAATAGAGACATGAATTCTAACTAACTTTCTAGAGAACTGCCATGTATAATGACATATTATGCTAATAACCATGGTGATTTACATAGTTATCTAGTTTCACAATTCATCGTCTTAATATTTCAATTATAAGATACAACTTTTCCAATACTAACTTGCTAGAGAATTGCCATGTATAATGATATATTATGCTAAGAACCACGGTGATTTACACAGTTATCTAGTTTCACAAATTCATCGTCTTAATATTTCAATTACAAAATACAACTTTTCCAATTCAACATTCTAATTCAACAATCATATCTACCTCTTTATTCACCTTTTGGGGCAATTTCTATAATACATATAATTTTTTAAGAAGAAACTTTTACATTTTTTAAGCTATAATTTTTAGTAAAGTGTTGGGCTTGTAATCATGATTTACATATTTTTGAGAACAATGAATAGCTCAGTAGTTAGTTTTATGCATTCAAGTTTACATGCTTTTGACCACATAAGATAGCTCGGTAGTTAGCTTTATGCATTAAAGTTTTTAAATTGTAATTTATAATTATGATATCTGGCCACATAAATACTTTATTGCTTGAAAGGATTAACATGTCATACATGCTCGCTGAAAATTATGATAGCTAGTTTCAATGAATCAATTTTTATTAGCATCATGAGAAGCATGGAATAATATGGGATAGAGGAGAGTTGCACGTGTTAATTAAATTTAATTAAAAAAAAATTAGTTACTTTAAAATTTATTCATATGGACGCATATATTTAAACAATAACCAAATTTTTTTCTATACAACTAAAATAATAATGATGAATTATGTTAATTAGCTAATTATTATTATTACGTTATAAAGCATCCCTCTGTGAAAAGAACTCCCCCAATTTCCACGTGGACCATTGTGCACAATTAATTTTGATATTAGACGATTGAAATAGTGTCTACCTTGAGATTAAATATTGTTACTATTAATCAGTTACACAGAAAACCTGTTTTAGAAATAATTAACTTCACCCTCGCTCGGTTATATGATCATAGTGAAAATCCATGGACGACTTGTCTGGTGGGAACGTTGGGTACATAGCGCTGAAGCTCATACACACAGGGAAAGCCACACTAAGCTCTGATGTGTTCAGCTTCGGGGATACTGTATCTCTGAAATAATTGTGGAGATTTATTATTCATTATGGATTTAGATATGTCGTGATTGTCGATGCCACCGTGGGTATATACCTACTTTTATCGATGCCCTTCTCCATATTTGACATAGTGAGACCCCGTGCGACAATGTTTAGGGTTTTACTCATCTTCTTCGATACAGTGAGTATGCATTAATTGATACTGCTAACATTCTTTTTCATATAAATGTATAATGTGGGGTTTGGTCCCGGAAAAAAACTTGAGTCGAATCAGGATAATATATTTTGTGATTGTAGGTAATGGTGGTTGTGTGTACATCTGGAGTAGTAGCAGCAACAACAATAATGTATGTGGCTCGCAAAGGAAACTCTCGCACCAACTGGTTTTCCATTTTTCAACAGTTCAATTCATTTTGTGGCCAAGCCATAGGTGCTCTTGGTGCCTCTTTCACTGTATTTGTCCTCCTAATTCTTCTAGTCTTGTTATCTACTTCAACTTTCCAAAGGCGTTGACCAGATTTTTAGGGCAACTGTTAGATTATATTTCTCTTGATTATGTTTTTGGCTCTGTGGTCTTTATGTGTCAATCTTTTTCATTTATGTGTGGTTTGATATTTGAGTTCCTTAGTCATCTTTGTGTAGTATAGGGTCGCCATTAGTGCGTCTCATCATCAGTATGAGAAGACATATATGTATTCAGTGTAAACTTCACATTGTCAATATTTTAAGTTGTAAAATCAGAAATGTATGTATTCTGTGTAAACATCACATCATCAATAATGTTAGTTTTTATATCAGGAATGTGATTGGTGATGCATATATTTATTTCCCAAATTCATTAATAATTAATAAATATAAATAATTATTTCATTTTTATATTTTAATTTTTTTTAAATAAAAAAATTCATAATCAAATAAAATTGTTGTTGTTTTTTTCTTATTATTGGTAGATAAATTTAACAATATTTTTTTTTTTTTTTTACACATATTATTTTAACTTAAAACACATCTTATTATCTAGTTGATGAGAATGTTTTATTAAAACTACTCTTCTTTATATTTTTCTCGTAAATAACTATATTTTATATTAAAATTTTGAGCTAGACTGTTTCTTGTTTTTTTGAAATAAATTATGTATAATTTGTGAAATTATGTATTATTTTTTGGGTAAATATATTTTAAATTTATATATTTTTAAATCAGTGAAAGGGGTAATTGTCATTTAGTTGTTGAGAGATTCAACTATAAGCTGGTCAATATATTTTCTTTGATGTTATCATTAAATAGTTATTATATGCATTAGTTATTCTTTTGTTATTATATGCAGTGGTTATTCTTTGTTGAATATTTTTTATATTTTTTTACTGATTGATGTTTCCAAAATGTTATAAATTTTTTTTTAGTTTAGGTTTTTTGAAAAGACTAGGACTCATTAGTGCAGGTTTTCATTCATCGTGGTTATAATTATAGTTAAGTATGATATTATTATTTTTTTTATTGTTCAAATATATATTAATGAAATGAAAATATGACCAGCCTAGATCCATCTTAACTCCAGATCTATCAAGCACTGAGAGGGATCAAATCTCTCGAGGTGCAGACCTATTTTTTGAGTGCAAAACTTGAGGAAAGGTTTGCACCTCTAGAGATTTGATCCCTCTCGACGCTTGATAGATCCGGAGTTAAGATGGATCTAAGTTGGTTTGAGTCGTGTGCTGCCAAGGAAAATCTATCGAATATATGATTAATTTTATCAATAATATGTAAATATATCAAATATTAATATAATCATTTTAAATATGCTAAATATTTTTGAGATTAACTTGGTCATATTAATTTTAAATTTTCTTAGTTACCTCGGTTCGTTGAGATGATAAATATTGTTAATAACTATAATGATGAAAAATAATGAAATATTTTTTTTGAATGCAAAGTGACAATAATAGTGTTGGAAGATAGAAAATGTGAATAATAAGAATCTACTCATGGGTGAAAATGTGAAGTTGGGAAACACTTTTTGCCCTTTTTTGACGTTGAAAATTGTAATTTTCTATGATTTTCAACTTCAAATCCACTAAACTCATATTTTTATTGCAAATTATGCTTTGACATAAAAACAAGAATTGTAGAGAATTGTCTTACCTCCATACCCATAGTTTTTTTTAAAAAAAATGTTGACATATAGAGGGGTAAATTTCTTGTTTACTAAATGCATATACTTGAAATTTTCAAGCAAACATAAATAGTCACTTTATTATCCTTTACTTTTTTTAGGGAAGGTTATTCATTTTTTGGAAAAAAACCATAGCATCATAATCTGCATATATTGCACTAGTGCACAAACTATTTTTCGGTAATTTTCGGATTAAATCGCTATTTTTTATTATTTTTTGAAATGGACGAAGACAAAAAAACAGTGATGTTTCAGTACATTTTATCATCCTTTGATTTTCTTTTCAATGTGATCGTCAATAAGAAAAATAAGAGTAACCTTTTGAAGTAGACAGGGAGAGGAAGTGCAGTATGATTTTTTTGAATTTTTTGGTGTCCTCATTTGAAAGTTATTGAATTTTCATTCAGTGAAATTTTTCGAACAATGAAATTCCACAGTGACACAGTTTAGTAAAAAATTAATAAAAAATTGAATTTTTTAATGAAACTCCACAAATCTCATATCATCAGAAACTAGATTTAGAGATGAATCTAATGGTACTTTGTCCGACATATAACATTTTGTTTTTGTAGGTGTTCTGCCCCTCCAAAGTTGTAGGTTCCTGAAAACTGCAGAATTTTCTGTGTTTTTCGTTGACCAGAAACTCTCGGCCGAGATAATGTCTCGGACGAGAAATTTATAAAACTCTCAACCGAGAGTTTAACCCGCCTAAAGTTACATTTAAACTCACGGCCAAACTCTCGGCCGAAAGTTTAAAAAACTCTCGGATGAGAGTTTGCGCCCGAGAGTTTACCCGATGAAACTCTCGGCCGAGAGTTTAGAAAAATCTCGTATGAGAGTTTAGAAACTCTCGTATGAGAGTTTTAAAAACTCTCGTAGGAGAGTTTTAAAAACTCTCGTATGAGAGTTTTAAAAACTCTCATCCGAGAGTTTTATTCCTATAATAAAACACAAAAAAATTTAAGTTTTTAGAATTGGTACGTTATATAATTTAAATAGTACTTTATTAAATTTAAAAAATGATATAAAATAATAAAATTATAATTTTATTTTAAATTATTTTATTATTATTAATGATAAAAAATACATGAAGATTTAATTAAATAAAATTTGTTACAATATTTTGTAATGTCAATGTTATATAAAAAACTAAAAATATTTTTATATAAAACTAATTGATATATTAATATAAATAAAATAAAAATCGAAAACATAAATTTAAAATTAATGAATAAATTTAAATTTAAAAAGCAATTGACTAAATGCAATGAGGTGATAAAGGAGACAATGCATAGCACCTTAATATCGTTATAAATTCTTGGAAATCTCGAGAAATTTTTGAAGTGAGATGAGCTTCTTGGAATGGTCACTTTATCTTCCACTTTAGTTTCACACAATTAACTTGAAAGGAAGTCTATTTTCCTAGGTATGGATGTAAGGGAATGAACAATATTATTTGAACATTGAGTGAGATGCCCTTCTTGGAATGGTTCCTCCTATATTCCACTTTAGTTTCACAAGATTAAATTGAAATGAAGTTTATTTTCCTAGGTATGGATGTAAGGGGATAAAGAATATTATCCGAAAAGGAAATGAATGTTAAGTGTGACATTCCAAGCAGAAGTGTATGGGATTGGAGAATTATGTTATTGCAGAAAACTAACCCTTGACCCCTTAACCCTTGACCCCTTAAACCCTAATTCCTAACCCCTAAACCTTAAACCTCTAAACCCTTAACCCCTAACCCATTTACCCCCACTAAACCTCTAAATCCCTAACCCATTTAACCCCTAAACCCTTAACCCCTACCCCTAACACATTAACCCCTAACCCATTTAAGCACCTAAACCCCAAAACCCCTAACTCCTAACCCCTAAAATCCTTAACTGCTAAATCCCCTAACCCCCTAAACCTCTAAACCAATCCTAACCCATTTAACCCCCTAAACCTCTAAACCCCTAACCCCTTAAACCCTAATTCCCAACCCCTAACCAATTCAACACCCTAAACCCCTAAAAACCTAATCCATTTATGTGTGGATTCCATTTAACCCCCAAAACCCTAACCCCTAACCCCTAAAATCCTTCACTGCTAAATCCCCTAACCCCCTAAACCTCTAAACCTATAACCCATTTAACCCCCTAAACCCTAAACCTCTAAACCCTTAACCCCTAACCCCTTAAACCCTAATTCTCAACCCCTAACCAATTCAACACCCTAAACCCCTAAAAAGCTAACCCATTTAACCCCATTAACCCCTAACTTCTAACCCCTAAAATCCTTAACTGCTCAATCCCCTAACCCCCTAAACCTCTAAACCAACCCTAACCCATTTAACCCCCTAAACCCTAAACCTATAACCCCTTAAACCCTAATTCCCAACCCATAACCCATTCAACCCCTTAAACACCTAAACCTCTAACCCATTAACCCTTGACCCTTTAAACACTAATTCCTAACCCTTAACCCATTTAACCCCCTAAACCCTAAACCTCTAAACCCTTAACCCCTAACCCATTTACCCCCACTAAACCTCTAAACCTCTAACCCATTTAACCCCTAAACGCTAAACCTCTAAACCCTTAACCCTACCCCTAACTCGTTAACCCCTAACCGATTTAAGCCCTTAAACCTCTTAAACCCTAATTCCCAACCCATAACCCTTGACCCCTTAAACCCTAATTCCTAACCCCTAAACCCTTAAGCCCTAATTCCCAACCCCTAACCAATTCAACACCGTAAACCCCGAAAAACCTAACCCATTTAAGTGTGGATTCCATTTAACCCCCAAAACCCTAACCCCTAACCCCTAAAATCCTTCACTGTTAAATCCCCTAACCCCCTAAACCTCTAAACCTGTAACCCATTTAACCCCCTAAACCCTAAACCTCTAAACCCTTAACCCCTAACCCCTAAAACCCTAATTACCAACCCCTAACCAATTAGACACCCTAAACCCCTAAAAACCTAACCCATTTAACCCCATTAACCACTAACTTCTTACCCCTACAATCCTGAACTGCTAAATCCCCTAACCCCCTAAACCTCTAAACCAACCCTAACCCATTTAACCCCCTAAACCTAAAACCTATAACCCCTTAAACCCTAATTCCCAACCCATAACCCATTCAACCCCTTAAACACCTAAAACTCTAACCCCTTAACCCTTGACCCCTTAAACCCTAATTCCTAACCAGGCTAACCCATTTAACCCCCTAAACAAAACCCATTTAAGTCTGGATTCCATTTAACCCCCAAAACCCTAACCGCTAACCCCTAAAATCCTTCACTACTAAATCTTGTAACCCCCTAAACCTCTAAACCTATACCCCATTCAACCCCCTAAACCCTAAACTTCTAAAACCTTAACCCCTAACCCCTTAAACCATAATTCCCAACCCATAACCCTTGACCCCTTAAACCCTAATTTCTAACCCCCAAACCCTAAACATTTAAACCCTTAACCCCCAAACCATTTACCCCTACTAAACCTCTAAACCCCTAACCCATTTAACCCCTAAACCCTAAACCTCTAAAACCTTAACCCCTACCCCTAACCCGTTAACCCTTAACCCATTTAAGCCCCTAAACCCCAAAACCCCTAACCCCTTAAACCCTAATTTCCAACCCATAACCCTTGACCCCTTAAACCCTAATTCCTAACCCCTCAACCCTTAACCCCTAATCCCTTAACCCTAATTCCCAACCCCTAACCAATTCAACACCCTAAACCCCTAAAAACCTAACCCATTTAAGTGTGGATTCAATTTAACCCCCAAAACCCTAACCCCTAACCCTAAAATCCTTCACTGCTAAATCCCCTAAACCCCTAAACCTCTAAACCTGTAACCCATTTAACCCCCTAAACCCTAAACCTCTAAACCCTTAACCCCTAACCCCTAAAACCCTAATTCTGAACCCCTAACTAATTCAACACCCTAAACCCCTAAAAACCTAACCCATTTAACTCCATTAACCCCTAACTTCTAACCTCTAAAATCCTTAACTGCTAAATCCCCTAACCCCCTAAACCTATAACCCCTTAAACCCTAATTCCCAACCCATAACCCATTCAACCCCTTAAACACCTAAACCTCTAACCCCTTAACCCTTGACCCCTTAAACCCTAATTCCTAACCCCTAACCCATTTAACGCCCTAAATGTTAAACCTCTAAACCCTTAACCCCTACCCCTAACCCATTAACCCCTAACTTCTAACCCCTAAAATCCTTAACTACTAAATCCCCTAACCCCTAAACCTATAAACCAACCCTAACCAATTTAACCCCCTAAACCCTAAACCTATAACCCCTTAAACCCTAATTCCCAACCCATAGCCCATTCAACCCCTTAAACACCTAAACCTCTAACCCCTTAACCCTTGACCCCTTAAATCCTAATTCCTAACCCCTAACCCATTTAACTTCCTAAACCCTAAACCTCTAAACCCTTAACCCCTAACCCATTTACCCCCACTAAACCTCTAAACCCCTAACCCATTTAACCCCTAAACCCTAAACCTCTGAACCCTTAACCCCTACCCCTAACCCGTTAACCCCTAACCCATTTAAGCCCCTAAACCCCAAAACCCCTAACCAATTCAACACCCTAAATCCCTAAAAACCTATCCCATTTAAGTGTGGATTCCATTTAACCCCAAAAACCCTAACACCCAACCCCTAAAATCCTTCACTGCTAAATCCCCTAACCCCCTAAACCTCTAAAATTGTAACCCATATAACCCCTAAACCCTAAACCTATAAACCCTTAACCCCTAACCCCTTAAACCCTAATTCCAAACCCATAACCCTTGACACCTTAAACCATAATTCCTAACCCCTAAACCCTTAACCCCATAAACCCTAAACCTCTAAACCCTTAACCCCTAACCCATTTACCCCCACTAAACCTCTAAACCCCTAACCCATTTAACCCTTAAACCCTAAACCTCTAAACCCTTAACCCCTACCCCTAACACATTTAAGCCCCTAATTCCCAACCCCTAACCAATTCAACACCGTAAACCCCTAAAAACCTAACCCATTTAAGTGTGGATTCCATTTAACCCCCAAAACCCTAACCCCTAACCCCTAAAATCCTTAACTGCTAAATCCCCTAACCCCCTAAACCTTTAAACCAACCCTAACCCATTTAACCCCCTAAACCCAAAACCTATATTCCCTTAAACCCTAATTCCCAACCCATAACCCATTCAACCCCTTAAACACCTAAACCTCTAACCCCTTAACCCTTGACCCCTTAAACCCTAATTCCTAACCGGGCTAACCCATTTAACCCCCTAAACAAAACCCATTTAAGTGTGGATTCCATTTAACCCCAAAAACCCTAACCGCTAACCCCTAAAATCCTTTGCTGCTAAATCTTGTAACCCCCTAAACCTCTAAACCTATACCCCATTCAACCCCCTAAACCCTAAACTTCTAAACCCTTAACCCCTAACCCCTTAAACCATAATTCCCAACCCATAACCCTTGACCCCTTAAACCCTAATTCCTAACCCCTAAACCCTTAACCCCCTAAACCCTAAACATCTAAACCCTTAACCCCCAAACAATTTACCCCTACTAAACCTCTAAACCCCTAACCCAATTAACCCCTAAACCCTAAACCTCTAAAACCTTAACCCTCTAAAACTTTAACCCTACCCCTAACCTGCTAACCTAACCCATTTAACCCCCTAAACCCTAAACCCCTAACCCCTTAAACCCTAATTTCCAACCCATAACCCTTGACCCCTTAAACCATATTTCCTAACCCCTAACCCATTAAACCCTAATTCCCAACCCCTAACCAATTAAACTCCCTAAACCCCTAAAACCTAACCCATTTAAGTGTGGATTCCATTTAACCCCCAAAACCCTAACCCCTAAAATCCTTCACTGCTAAATCCCCTAACCCCCTAAACCTTTAAACCTGTAACCCATTTAACCCCCTAAACCCTAAACCTCTAAACCCTTAACCCCTAACCCCTTAAACCCTAATTCCCAACCCCTAACCAATTCAACACCCTAAACCCCTAAAAACTAAACCATTTAAACTACTAACCCCTTAAATCCTTAACCTCCTCAAATCCTTAACTACTAAATCCCCAACCCCCTTACACCTATAACTCCCGAACTCAATTCCCAACTCCATAACTCATTCAACTTTAAACATCTCCAAACCTCTAACCCTAACCCCGACCCTTAAACCCTAATTCCTAACCCCTAACCCATTTAACGCCCTAAACCTTAAACCTATAAACCCTTAACCCCTACCCCTAACCTGTTAACCCCTAAAATCCTTAACTGCTAAATCCCCTAACCCCCTAAACCTATACACCAACCCTAACCAATTTAACCCCCTAAACCCTAAACCTATAACCCCTTAAACCCTAATTCCCAACCCATAGCCCATTCAACCCCTTAAACACCTAAACCTCTAACCCCTTAACCCTTGACCCCTTAAACCCTAATTCCTAACCCCTAACCCATTTAACCTCCTAAACCCTAAACTTCTAAACCCTTAACCCCTAACCCATCTACCCCCACTAAACCTCTAAACCCCTAACCCATTTAACCCCTAAACCTTCAGCCTAATAATACTTAAACCCCCAAAACCTATCCCATTTAAGGTGGATCTTAATTTTACTCCTGTTTTAATACTAATTTAAAATTATCAGCAAATTTAGCCCCCAAACCTCTAAAACTGCACCATATAACCCTAAACCCTAACCCTAAACCTATCCCTAACCCTTAAATTCTATTCCTTCCAACTCCTCTTCTATCACACCCAGTCCCATAGTCTCCTTCTCTCTTGCAACCTTTAACCCCTAAACTCTAAACCTCTTAAACCTTAACCCCACCCATTTACTCACTGTGTCCTCTGAAATCTTTTTTAACCATTTTAACCCCAACCCTACAAACCCCCACCCACACCTACTCCCCTAACACATTTAAGTTTCTTAATTCTGACCCCTAACCACCTACTAACACAGAACCCCTAAAAACCTAACCCATTTAAGTGTGGATTCAAATTAACCCCCAAAACCCTAACCCCTAACCCCTAAAATCCTTCACTGCTAAATCCCCTAAACCCCTAAACCTCTAAACTTGTAACCCAATTAACACCCAAAACCCAAAACCTCTAAACCCTTAACCCCTAACCCCAAAAACCCTAATTCTGAACCCCTAACCATTTAGACACTCTAAACCCTAAAAAACCTAACCCATTTAACACCCACTAACTCTAACCCAAAATCTCTTGGTGAAGAACTCTAACCCCTAAATCTTCTAAACCAAATCTTTAACCCATTTAATTTCCAAATTCAAAACCTAACCCTCTTTAAACTTATCTCCTAACCTATAACCTGACTTAACTCCTAAAAATCTTGAACACCCATTAACCTCCCACCTCATCCTAACCTCCTAACCCATTTTACCCCCAAACTCCTAAACCTCTAACCCCTAATTCTTTAACCCATTTACCCCATTTAGTGGGGGTAAATGGGTTAGGGGTTAAGGGTTTAGAGGTTTAGGGTTTAGGGGGTTAAATGGGTTAAGGGTTAGGAATTAGTGTTTAAAGGATCAAGGGTTAATGGGTTAGAGCTTTAGGTGTTTAAGGGGTTGAATGGGTTATGGGTTGGGAATTAGGGTTTAAGGGGTTATAGGTTTTGGGTTTAGGGGGTTAAATGGGTTAGGGTTGGTTTAGAGGTTTAGGGGGTTAGGGGATTTAGCAGTTAAGGATTTTAGGGGTTAGAAGTTAGTGGTTAATGGGGTTAAATGGGTTAGGTTTTTATGGGTTTAGGGTGTCTAATTGGTTAGGGGTTGGGAATTAGGGTTTTGGGGGTTAGGGGTTAAGGGTTTAGAGGTTTAGGGTTTAGGGGGTTAAATGGGTTACAGGTTTAGAGGTTTAGGGGGTTAGTGGATTTAGCAGTTAAGGATTTTAGGTGTTAGGGGTTAGGGTTAGATGGAATCCACACTTAAATGGGTTAGGTATTTAGGGGTTTACGGTGTTGAATTGGTTAGGGGTTGGGAATTAGGGCTTAAGGGTTTAGGGGTTAGGAATTAGGGTTTAAGGGGTCAAGGTTTATGGGTTGGGAATTAGGGTTTAAGGGGTTAGGGGTTTTGGGGTTTAAGGGCTTAAATGGGTTAGGGGTTAACGAGTTAGGGGTAGGGGTTAAGGGTTTAGAGTTTTATCGTTTAGGGGTTAAATGGGTTAGGGGTTTAGAGGTTTAGTGGGGGTAAATGGGTTCGGGGTTAAGGGTTTAGAGGTTTAGGGTTTAGGTGGTTAAATGGGTTAAGGGTTAGGAATTAGTGTTTAAGGGGTCAAGGGTTAATGGGTTAGAGGTTTAGGTGTTTAAGGGGTTGAATGGGTTATGGGTTGGGAATTAGGGTTTAAGGGGTTATATGTTTAGGGTTTAGGGGGTTCAATGGCTTAGGGTTGGTTTAGAGGTTTAGGGGGTTAGGGGATTTAGCAGCTAAGGATTTTAGGGGTTAGAAGTTAGGGGTTAATGGGGTTAAATGGGTTAGGTTTTTCAGGGTTTAGGGTGTTGAATTGGTTAGGGGTTGGGAATTAGGGTTTAAGGGGTTAGGGGTTAAGGGTTTAGAGGTTTAGGGTTTAGGGGGTTAAATGGGTTATAGGTTTAGAGGTCCAGGGGATTTAGCAGTGAAGGATTTTAGGGGTTAGGGGTTAGGGTTTTGGGGGTTAAATGGAATAAACACTTAAATGGGTTAGGTTTTTAGAGGTTTACGGTGTTGAATTGGTTAGGGGTTGGGAATTAGGGTTTAAGGGGTTAGGGGTTAAGGGTTTAGGGGTTAGGAAATAGGGTTTAAGGGGTCAAGGGTTATGGGTTGGGAATTAGGGTTTAAGGGGTTAGGATTGGTTGAGTGTTTAGGCGTTAGGGGATTTATGTGCTAAGTATTTTAGGGGTTAGGAGTTAGGGTTTTTAGGGTTTAGGTGCTTAAATGGGTTAGGGGTTAACGTGTTAGGGTAGGGGCTAAGGGTTTAGTGGGGGTAAATGGGTTAGGGATTTAGAGGTTTAGTGGGGGTAAATGGGTTAGGGGTTAAGGGTTTAGAGGTTTAAGGTTTAGGGGGTTAAGGGTTTAGGGGTTAGGGGTTAGGAATTAGGGTTTAAGGGGTCAAGGGTTATGGGTCAAGGGTTAAGGGGTCAAGGGTTAGTTTTCTGCAATAACATAATTCTCCAATCCCATACACTTCTGCTTGGAATGTCACACTTAACATTCATTTCCTTTTCAGATAATATTCTTTGTCCCCTTACATCCATACCTAGGAAAATAAACTTCATTTCAATTTAATCTTGTGAAACTAAAGTGGAATATAGGAGGACCCATTCCAAGAAGGGCATCTCACTCAATGCTCAAATAATATTGTTCATTCCCTTACATCCATACCTAGGAAAATAGACTTCCTTTCAAGTTAATTGTGTGAAACTGAAGTGGAAGATAAAGTGACCCATTCCAAGAAGCTCATCTCACTTCAAAAATTTCTCGAGATTTCCAAGAATTTATAACGATATTAAGGTGCTATGCATTGTCTCCTTTATCACCTCATTGCATTTAGTCCATTGTTTTTTAAATTTAAATTTATTCATTAATTTCAAAACAAATATTATATAAATTATATATAGTTGTTTTTATTTTGATTTATGTTTTAGAATTTTATTTTATTTATATTAATATATCAATTAGTTTTATATAAAAATATTTTTAGTTTTTTATATAACATTGATATTACAAAATATTGTAACAAATTTTATTTAATTAAATCTTCATGTATTTTTTATCATTAATAATAATAAAATAATTTAAAATAAAATTATAATCTTATAATTTTATATCATTTTTTAATTTTAATAAAGTACTATTTAAATTATATAACGTACCAATTCTAAAAACTTAAATTTTTTTGTGTTTTATTATAGGAATAAAAGTCTGGGATGAGATTTTTTAAAACTCTCATACTAGAGTTTTTAAAACAAGAGTTTTTAAAACTCTCGTCCGAAAGTCTTTCCGAGAGTTTCTGTCAATAAAACTCTTGGATGAGAAAATGCATAAGTCTCGTCCGAGAGATTTTTAACTCCGGTTAAACCCAATAAAACTCTCGGATGAGAGTTTTTAAAACTCTCAGTCAAGAAATAGAGTTGACTATTTTCTCGGACGAGAAATTAAAAATTTCTCTCATATTCTAGCCGTCCGCCAAAAAGTGTTTCCCAACTTCGCGATTTCACCCTCATGTTACAAATAGTCTTCATAGTGATCAATCTCAAACTATTTTATTCTACTATTCTTATCGCCACCCTTGTTAGTTTTTTTATCTTTTCATACCAATTATATGAAAAAGAAAATTTAAATCATAAACCATTTAAATTTTTAGCTCGAGCTGTTGTAGTAAACATGACACCTTGTCTCTCTTGCTCTCCAATATTAATAGGTTAAATTACTATACACAAAAATCAACGTACATTGTCAATAACGTTTTGTGCTTACACTAAAATCAATGCATATTGTTAATCCAATCACTTTAAAATTAATGTACCGTCATATATCCAATTAAAGCAAATCATAAATCAACATATACATTGAAATCAATGCATTTAATGCAAGCAATCAAATAAGATTAGAAAATAACTTTTACATTGAAATCAATGCATTTACTCAAAGCAATCAAATAGGATTAGAAATCGCCATCTACACTGAAATCATTGTATTTAGTGCAAACAATCAAATAGGATTAGAAATAATCTACATTGAAATCAATGCATCTAGTGCAAGCAATCAAATATAATTATAAATCAATGTCTAAATTGAAATCAACACATCCAGTGCAAGCAATCAAATAGTAATAGAAATCACCACCTACACTGAAATCAATGCATCTAGTGCAAGTAATCAAATATCATTAGAAATAAATATCTACACCAAAATTGAAGCATGTAGTGCAAATAATCAAATAGGATTATAAATCACCATCTCCACTTAAATCAATCCATCTAGTGCAACAAACATTCTTCCCTCTCTCCACCCTCCATCCATATCTATATCCCACTCCATCTCTTATTTTCTGTCTCTCTATCTCACCCCCCTAAACACACACTGTCGCACTCCATATATATCAATATCTTTGTCAATCCCCTCCTCTCTCTTATTCCCTCTCTTCACCTTCCATCTATATCTCTATATTCCCCTTCTCTCCCTCTCCCCTGCTAATATCTATCTTTCCTCCTTTTGTCCTCTCTCCCTCTCCCTCCCCCTCCAAGTCCATATCTCTTTTCCTCCCTCTCTCCACCCTCTCACGTCCTGTCTCTTCCTTCCTCTCTTTCCCTCTCTCCTTATGTCTCCTTCTCCCCCCTTATCTCCATCACTCCTTATTTGTCTCTTTATCTCAGCCCCAAACATATACACTCTCTCTCTGTCTCTCCCTTGTCACTCCTTCTCTCTCTCCACTTCTCACTCTCTATATTTCTTATTTCCTACATCTCTCCCCCTCCAACTCCATCTCTCTATTTATCCCTCTCTCTCTCTCTCTCTCTCTCTCTCTCTCTCTCTCCTAAATCCCTCTCTCTTCTGTGATCTCTCTCTCTCTCTCTCTCTCTCTCTCTTTCTCTCTCTCTCTTCCCTACAATATTCTCTATTCCCCCATCACTCTCCTCCTCTCTCTCCCTTTCTCTCCTACCTCCCTCTCTCTTCTCCCTCCAATCCTCTCTATTCCCCCATCTCTCTCTCCCTTTCTATATAATCCTCTCTCTTCCCCCATCTCCATTTCTTTCTCTCTCTCTCTTTCCTCCCCTCTCTCTCCAACTACATTACTATATCCCTCCCTCTCTCCCTCTCTCTTCTTCTCTCCCCCCTTCTTTCCATACATCTTACTTTGTCTCTTTATCCCACCCCTAAACATACACACTCTCTCTCCATCTCTCCCTTATCACTCTCTCTCTCTCTCTCTCTCCACTTCTCTCTCTCTCTATTTCTTCTTAGTAATGTAAACTAATGAACATAAATATTCATAAATATAAAGCAAATTGTGGAGTAAATATGAAAAGAGGTTTTATTTACTTACCATACCTCTAGTTTATTTATATTTTTATTTATTTATCATACCTCTTTTATTTACTATGGTATTTGGCCCATAGGCTTGTTATATAATTAGATTTTTATTTATAATCCTATTTGATATATTTTTATTTATTTACCTTACCTCTTTATACCTCTTTTATATTTATTTATTTACCATACCTCTTTATACCTATTTTATATTTATTTATTTATCATTCCTCTTTATACCTCTTTTATATTTATTTATTTACCATAATTATTTTATAAATATGGTATTTGGCCCATGGTATCAATATCAATTTGTCCCATAATTCCCATATACTTCATCTAAATAAAACCTCTTTTTATTTTATTTTTTTAAATATAAAAAGTTTTATGGAGTAAATATAAAAATATTTTTTATTTATTTACCATACCTCATGTTTATTTATATTTATATTTATTTAAATTTTAAAATATTTCAACTTTCATAGGGAAATATTTATGTCTTTAAATATTTTAATTTATCCATAGAATATGAGATTTCTTTTTAAATATTCATTTTACAAATATTTAATTAAAAGAAGTATTAAAAGATTTTGAATTTTGATGGTTTGTTTGGAATTAACTATTTTCTTTTGATTTAGGAAATGGTATTGACTTTAGTAAAGAGTAAAGATGTTTAAAATTTTACTTGATTTGGAAATTCAATGTGGTAAATTTTTTGTTAAAGGTAAATTTATAATCCATTCAAATTCACGTATATAACTTACTATCCATTCAAATTATATAAATACTACATAGTTGAATTTTAATAGTTAATCTCAGCCCATTAATAAGTTAAAAAAGTTATATATAGTCTAAATATTCAAGTTATATAAAATTCAAGATTAGGTTAATGATTTGGTCGACATTAGAAAAAGTAAAATTTATTATTTTTTGAGAACGTGACATACCTGACTTCGGGGCCATACTAGGATGTAGATTGTGCCTCTCGGCGCAAAAACTAATTGTTTTTTTGATATTCTTGTATTTTTTATATTCTCATGGTATTTTAAATATTTATATCTATTTGTGGTATATATTTTTCAAGTATATATTGGGTGATAAGTTGTTATTTTTTGTGGTTTTGATCTAATCTCTTTTCTCTTATTGAAAACCTGTTTTTTGGTACTTAGATACTTATGGTTCTTAGAGAATATACTTATGGTTCTTAAAGAAGAAATGGTTATACTAATCAAACACCTCATGTGGTTCTCAGAGAAGAAATGTTTATTCTAATCAAACACCTCATTTTCTAAACTTCTTGAACGATGATATTTTATCTTAGGAACATTGTTGGGGTAGAGAGTACTTCAACCAAGTACCTCACCTTATGGGTCACCTTTACCATAGTGCCTAGGAATACATAAACCAAAGAAACATTGTGCAAAAGAAATGATATTAACATATGTAGTTGTAACCAAATTATCTAATTGAATAGCTCAATGTCGTACCACATATTCATTGATAAATGTGATAATATATTTTTTAAATTGAAAGGGTTATTGAGTGCTTTAAGGTGTTTATATATTCTCATAGTAACCCATTAATGTTAGAGAATAAGGGGTTATACTAATCAAACACCTCATTTTCTAAACTTCTTGAATGATGATATTCCATCTCAGGACCAAATAATTGATGCTTATCTAAAAATGATATTAGAACATGGAGTTGTAACATAATTATGTAACTGAATAGCCCAATCTTGTTGTTCACTCTCTGTAGTTGTAGCTATCCTGCATGATTCATGTGAGAGCACTTCCTCTATACTACTCTTTCCTATGTTACTACTTTAGAACGTTTCCTTTGCAACATATGGTGCAATTGCTAGTAATAATAAATTTGGTTAAATAGAAAGAATGAATGAACATATAATAAAATAATTTAGAACACCACCCAACAATGCTTTTATTTTAAATTAAAATGCATATTAAAATATTAAAACAAACATAAATATAATTTTTATAGTTTTCAATTAGAATGTGGGTAATAGATAGTTTTAATTAAAACTGGGATTTAATGTATAACTTTCCATCTTTAAAGATTGACCTTGCTATTTTCGGAACCGTAAAACATATGACTTACATGCATTTTTGCATTTATTAAGACAATTGCTACTTAATTAAAAAATATTAATAAAAGAATTCAAAATCGTTCCATCAAAAATCTGTAATCTTTAAAATAAAAAAAATCGTTTTCTGTTTAAAAAAAAAAATTAATTTGATGTTATGGTAAGTGTATAGTTTCAAAATGAAAAAAATAACTCAATATGAAATTGAAATTTCACCCAGAACAAAACCTGTATTACAAAGCCATATTTATGTGTAATAAGATTTCTATTATTAATAATACTTTTTAATGCACGCTAATTACCTGCCTAGGCTATCTTTAACCTCGCTGTTTAAATCTAAAAACTAGCTACCTAATATAGCTTTATTTATTATTGAATAGTAGACTTATATGTGATGCAGCAATTTCTTTCCAAAGGTCATCCACGGATTTACCAGTGATATCCTTGAAGTATCCGATGTCCCATGAAGTTTCTATTTTGGCATTGAGCAGGCCAACGAAACCAGGGGTAATGGTGTTCACGTAGTGGAGAAACCCGGCAGTCACATCGCCTCCGTGTTCCCAACTATCGCCGCTACCGGGCTGTGCAAAGTTAGCGGGGTGTTCCCAACTATCGCCGCTACCGGGCTGTGCAAAGTTAGCGGGGGCGTAGCCGGCAATTAGGCGGATATAATTTGAAACGCCTTCGCGCCACCAGTTGGGCGCAGCGCCGTTGGCGTCCCACTGCCAGATGTCCGCCACCGCCTGGTACAGAATGCCCGTGACCTCTTTCTTCAGATCACCCTCATAGCTGTCAATGTAATCAGAGTCCAAGAAGATTACGTTGCCTCTCACAAAGGTAACGGAGCCGATGTTTTCCACATTCAGAACTATGTCGCCCACGTCCTTCGTGTTAGTGGGCCACACTTGGCCGAAGCTAACCCACACGAATGTAGAGGCGACCACCAATATCAGCGCTCCGTCTCCTACCTCGTCGTCCAATTTCTCCTTCACACGTTCATCAATGTTAACCGTGGTGGGCACTGTCTGGCCATGGGTACCCCCCACGCCCATTGCGAGAAGAAGAAGAAGACCAATACATTTTGATTTTGCTGCTGCTGCCATATCACTAACTAACCAGAACAATCAAATCCTGAATGCCAAGGTACTTGATTTCTTCATATTTATGTAGAAAAAAAAGTGACACGTATCTTCCATTTGCTTGGGGTTGCAGTACATATCTTTTACTTACTGCCCGTTACAAGGTTAGTTGTCAATAAAATCATAATCAAGCAGGTTCTAAATTTAAGGTTTTAGTGATTTAATTTATACTAGTAATTGTATAAAAAAAAGTGTAAAGATAAATTTAAAGAGTGAAGGTTTCTAAAGATTATCTCCCAAAAATAAACTCATAATTAAATTTTAGAATTCAGCTACATAATTTCAAAACAAATTTTTAATAACACATATAATCATAATTTTTTTTTTCTAAAATACAAATAATTAGATAAATTTATTTTCATCTTCATTTTTAAATAAAAGCCTAGAAAAATATTTTATATTCATCTCTACTTTTTAAACTAAATGGTTTTTTTTTATGTTCTATTCCTTCTCTCTGGGTTTAATAAGGTCGAGTTTCCCTTTTCAAGGTTTCTACCTATCTCACGAATATTGGGTGGAGAGCCCTTTCCCCTCACGGTTAAACAATTAGGACCTTTCTTTCTCTCTCCTCCGGCAAATGGACCTCTAATGTTTTTATTCCAGTTTTCTCGTTCCTTATTCATTTATTTCATCAATTTTATATTTGATTCAAATTTCGAAGTTGTTGACGCATTCAAAAGGGAGGAATAAGGAATCGAGTCAAACTTAACCAATGTTCAGAATTCCTCATAATTTATCCATGCCATGTTCATATTAAAAGGGATGGTAGGTTTCTTAGGGATCCATTTTATATCTGAGAGGATGTAGGAGTAGGTTTCTTAGGGATCCATTTTATATCTGAGAGGATGTAGGAGTCATTTGAAATGCATCCCTCTCCATTCCATTATTTGATGAGGGTAAGAGAGTCTAAAAGACGTTTATTGAGGAAGAATCTATCAATTGTCTTTGCAATACTTTCTTCACCTATCAAACAATTTATCCAGATAAGAGATAATTTAACTAGCTCCATATCCACCAGCATATTGTAGGTTAGCCTATTGCTGAAGAAATATACTAAAACATCCAACCTATCATGAGGGCCTCATGATTCTAAGGGTCCCAAAGAGAAATTCAAATCACCCCAATGATAACATTATATTATCTAAGGAGAGATATGTTGAGAAGATTGCCCCAAAAGTATTTTTGATTTTGGGATTGACCATAAATGTTAATCAGTGTGAGATATTAAGATAGAACCTACGTGTAGACCTCAACCCCCATGACTGACTCCATGCACTACATATTTAAAAGAAGAATTTGATGGGGTCCCCAAACTACAACTAGCCCGCACTAATGACCAAAAAATCCCAACCCTATAGAAGGGTTTCAACACACAGTCTTGTTTGAATACTGCTACCAAGGGTCTCCTATGAAAATATTATATTCAGGACATTTACTTCAATGATTCTTCTCGAATCTTGTCTTTTAGAGGGACAAGGAATGCCCTAAAAATTACAGGACATGATTTTCATTTTGGAGATCCCATAGAAGTTGGGCTAGCTCTAAGATCCCTTCTGCTTGACTGTTGTTTACTAATAAGATGACCTACACAGGCTTTCTCCTTGGATTTGTAAATGAAACATTTTCTTCCCTAAATTCGACCTTTCACATGGGATAGGGAAATAAAACTAAAGCATCATAAAAGGTCTCCCTTTCAAGGAACCACTAACCAAGAATACACATTATATAAGACAAATTTAGACTCCTATATGTCAGATAGACAAAAGTAAAAAGAGGATGACAGAGTGGAAAAATCACCCTAAGAATTTAGGAAAGGACAGGTAGTTGTAACAAGTAAGGAGGAGGAAATATAAGAAGGGATACAAGATGAGACTACGTCGAAGCCCTTAGATTCCATAGAGTAATGACTATGTATTATAACGAAAAAAATTAAATTTCGTCATTTAAAAATGGATTTGATATAGAAAGGAGGTGAACTGAAGAGGTACCTTCACAAACTGAAGCTATTTCTTTTGAAGGCTCAGCATCAGTCCTTGAGACCACTTCCTTCTCTAGAGCTACTTATCTAGTATCTTCTTGACCATGAAAATTCAAAACGGAAGCATTAACCATTAGGTCATGATATTATCCCCCCCCCCATTCACTTCCACTAACTAGAGGTGAAACCTTTGTTCTATTTGCCTTTTTATGCAAGGGACTCACAAAATATTTTGTAACTTTTCAATGTTTATGAAACCTCCTAGATCTATATGAAATCCCTTATAATCCAATTCTAAAGGATTAGCCTCAAGACCCATATCAATCACTCCATACAATCCACCACGAATATATACACAAATTATAATTTATGACATGGACATATCATTGGAGATGAGATAAGATGAATCATGCTCTAAATAAATCCCAAGAAGGCTTCTGATATATCAAAATATTATTTCATGCTAATAGTTTGTAAGAAGACTCACAATTCTAACCCATCGAGGAATAATGTTTGTCTTCTCATTCCTATCATCAAAGAGCGTATATTAGGGTTTGAAAACAACATGTGAAGAGAAAATTTTATAAACCCTTCCCAAATTGTATTTAGAATCCTCTTCGGGTCATAAAATAAGATGCACCCATCCTTTGGGTAAATTTTTTATAGTTATAAGGATTTTTTATAGAGGACACACCTTAGACTCTGCTAGTGAGAAAATGGGCATCGAATTTTCTCCCATAGAATTTTCCCACCAAAAACTCTCTACACAATACCTCAACCTATTGGATATCCACATCCGCACATACGAACAAATACATAATAATGTATTCATACTGCTTAATACCATGATATTTCTTCTTCTTTCCTCGAGAAACACTCTTTCCCTTGTTGGGTTATTCCTCTTTCAGTGCTAAAATTGAATCCTTTCCAATAGGATGCACTTGAGGTCCTTCATTCAATGACCTCTTATCAATTGCTAGAGCCACCAAATCCCTTAAGAAGCTGCACAAAGACTGCATGTCTGAGGATATGTGGGGATGGATAAAGTAAGTGGATACCTTGAGAAAAAGGAGGCCTTCACTAAACTCTAGGTCTTTGATATGTTGGTCTTTGTCATTAAAAAATGTGGCCCAAACCCTGGTTCCCAAAGCTTATTATATTGTAACTCAAGTGAAAAATGCATATACATCCTAAAGATCCATGGGGGCAAAGAGAAACCATGAAAACATAAAGCATCAATTATACATTCCATATCATATTTTTATATATGTTTTTTATAATGTTAGTTTTTTTCTTTTTAATAAGTTAGATTGAATTTAGGTTTTGGTGACTTTTAAGTTAAATTGTTGTTATTAAAAAATTGTTAGATTTTAGCCTCAATTTTCTTAATACACAAAGTTAATAAGAAAAGTAAATTAAATAAAAATATTGACAAAATATAATGAACATTTTAATTAGGTCAAAATACAATAAAAAATAAAAATGATAAAATAAAATAAGGATACACTATAAATACAACCAATGGTATTGAGCCATGGTATTGACCCATAGTATTCATGTGGAATGTAGTTTCTTTATAGGGGGAACTAAGATAGACTAAATCAATCTTAACTCCGGATCTAAACTAATGATTTAATAAAATTATTTTTAAATGTTGATAACCATTATTTTTTTAAAATTTTATTTAAGAAAATGTATCTAAATTTCATACATCCAAATATACATAGTTATTAGTGGCTATACCCACCAAAATTTATACAGTTCCATGTTTTATCCATGTCACAACTCAATTTATTCATCTCTCCCAACGCACCATTATAGGATTTAATTTTCCTAATAACTACTATTAATTATGCCGGAAGGCGTCACTATTTGAAAACAAGTCCCCTAGCTTCCACTGTGTCCATGTTTGAGCCATTGGATCAAATGGTAGACTATTGAAATGTTTTAAGCCATTAGATCAAGTAAGTATTTTTATATATGTTTACACCTTAAGGCATTCTTATTTGAAAACAACTCCCCTAGCTACCAATGTGTCCATGTCTGAGCCATTGGATCAAATGTTAGACGATTGAAACATTTTAGGCCATTAAAAAATAAAAATAATAAAACAAAATAATAATAAACTATAAAAACAACCCATGGTATTGACCTATGGTATTCATGTGGAATGTAGTTTATTTAAATGGGGGAATTAAGATAGCCATTTAGGTTTTGGTGACTTTTAAGTTAAAACGATGTTATTAAAAATTTGTTAGATTTAAATAAAATTTATATCTTAAAATTAAACTCCACACAAGCCAATTAATTTAAATTAAATGGATAAAAAACACTATTAACAAGGAAAATAATTATTTAAAATAAAATAATAATAAACTATAAAAACAACCCATGGTATTGAGCCATGGAATTTATGTGGAATGTAGTTTATTTAAAGGGGAAAATTAAGATAAGTATTTTGGTTTTGGTGGCTTTTAAGTTAAAACTATGTTATTAAAAATTTGTTAGATTTAAATAAAATTTATATCATAAAATTAAACTCCACACAACCCAATTAATTTAAATTAAATGCATAAAAAACACTATTAAAAAGGAAAATAACTATGTATGTATTTAAATATTACATTTTTTGTGTGAGGATGCTCTCCAACAAAGTATGATAGAAATGTTGTTATGTCATGTTTAACATTTTGACTATGTCAAATTACATAAAAATAGAAATAAAAGTAAATTAAATAAAAAGAATGACATAATGTAATGAACACTTTAACTAGGTCAGAATACAATAAAAAAATAAAAATAATAAAATAAAAATAATAAAATAAAATAATAATAAACTATAAAAACAACCTAGTTTATTTAAAGGGGGAAATTAAGATAACTATCTAGGTTTTGGTGACTTTTAAGTTAAAAAAATATTATTAAAAATTTGTTAGATTTAAATAAAATTTACATCATAAAATTAAACTCCACAAAAACCAATTAATTTAAATTGCCTGGATAAAAAACACTATAAAAAAGGAAAAAGGAAATTAAGATGGCCTAGATAAATCTTAACTCTGGATCTACCAAGATCTAAGAGGGATCAAATGTCTTGATATGCAAACCTCTTTTAGAGTGTAAAGAGAATTGATCACTCTCATAAATAATATTGATCTAAAATAATTGTTTAATAAAATTATTTTTAAATGTTTATAACCATTATTATTTTAATTTTTTATTTAATAAAATGTATCTTAGCAATAATGATGAATGTTCATAATTCTCATTTCTTAAATAACATTAAATTTACCTTTAATTAATTAATTGTAATAGTTTGTAACTACATACATACTCTTTCAGATTTTTTTTGTTAATGAATATCAAATTTCTTCCGTTCAAAAAAATATATATACGTATCCTTAATTACCTAATTTTAGCTAAAAAATCTTAAACGTTCTTTACTTTATAATCATAAACAATTTTCATATTATATGATGTCAAACTTACTGAAATTTTTAGTCTGAAATTTTAAATAAAGTTTTTCACTACATAATTTTAGATTTTTTTATTTTTTATTTTTTATTTTTCAATTCCAAACAAACCTTACAAAAGAAAAAACCCATTCAGTCCTTACTGTAGATTATAGTTTTACAAAATTGGCACTATGTGATTAACAATAGAGTAAGTTGAGACAAGCCCAAGGGGTTTTTTGCACAAGTTTTGTCATAAACTTTATTCTACTTTATAACGTGATCGACAATTAAAGAAAATGGCTATGGATTTCACAAGTTATTAGTTTATAATTTGATCCACAATCAAATGAAATGGCTAGCAATGTCAGAAGTTATCATTCGCAAGGGAAGGGGAAGAAATCCCATCCAAAATCTGAGGCTAAAGGAAAAAAGTTGGATTTGTCCAAGGTGAAGTGTTTTCACTATCACGAACATGGGCATCTCACCACTAACTGCCCACAAAAAAAGAAGAAAGAGAAAGCTGCTAGAGCTATGGATGTTGAGGCCCTTGCCTCGCAATTTGAACTTGATTTATCCATGATTGCATGCTTGGTTTCAAGTGCAATGGGATCGGTGTGGTATCTTGATAGTGGTGTTTCCTTCCACATGATGGGAGACAAGGAGTTGTTTAGTGAGTTGGAGGAGAAAGATCTCCAAATGCATATAGAGATGGGTGAAAATGGTTGATACAATGCAACCGGAATTGAAACCATTACCTTTGAGATGGACTCAGGTAAACCATTTCTATTGAAAGATGTTATGCATGTTCCAGGTTTGAAGAATAACTTGGTCTTAGTCGCGATGTTGGAGGACAAAGGTTATGACGTTTTTTTTAGCGAGGAAAACGCTTTCCTGCGACATAAAACAATGGGTCAAACCAAGAGGATATGGATTCAAGTCAAGAATATCTACAAGCTAGAGGTAGATGGCTATGCTGCAATGATGGGAAAAGAAGAATAAGTGGTGAGCCGAGATGAGGGCGAATTATGGCACAGGAGATTGGTCCATCTTCACCATGGTGCTTTGAATATTTTGCAGTAGATTTCTACTAGAATTCCCAGGGGTACTCTTGTGCAGTTAGATCAGTGCAAGGGATGTACTATGGGTAAGTTTGTGAAGACCACCTTTCATGAAAAGGAAAACTGTACCTCTGTGATCCTAGAGAGAATTCACACAGATGTGTGTGGACCATTCTTGGTTGCTTCAATAGAAAAACACATGTATTATGTTATTTTTGTTGATGACTATTCTCATAGATGCTAGATCTTCTAAATGCAGAAGAAGGATCAAACATTCTCAAAGTTCTGTGAGTTTAAAGCATTGGTGGAGAAGGAGTCGAGGAAGCAAGTGAAGGCTCTGCGGAGTGATAATTGTGGTGAATATATCTTGAATGAATTCAAAGACTTCTATATGGGGTCATGGAGAGGAAGAATATAATGATCATGGGTGCTGCATGAGCTATGCTACATGACCAGGGCCTACCAATGCACTTGTGGGTGGAAGCATGCAACACTGTGGTTTATGTGCAAAACCGTTGTTCTCATAGAGTACTTGGCATGAGTACACCTGAAGAAGATTTTACTAGTAAGAAGAAGGATATTCCTCATTTAAATATTTTTGGCTCATTTGTTTACATTCATGTGACCAAGGATGCCAAGAAGAAGCTGGAGCCTACTGCAAAAGTTGGGATATTTGTGGGGTACACAGAAACCCCCCATAATTATCGTGTGTATTTTCCAAACAGTTGGATGATTGTGGTGTGATGGGATATAAAATTCAATGAGGAGAAAGCCATGAAGTTGTCGCTTGCATAGGAGGAACTACTTGTTCCCAAAGATGAGCCTGAAGATGTGGATCAACCACAGGAGGAGGACCATGGAGTGGGGGAGTCCACTCACGCAGAGCCAAACATCAAAATTGGCAGAAGGCATACCATAGAAGCTGAGAGGTTGAAGTTTGACGCGGCACAGAATGTAGGAGTCCCTACTTCATACCAAAGACAGAGACAGTCATCTGACCGATATACTGGATACATGGCTCTAATGAGCAAGTGTATCATGACAGAGCCATCTTCCTTTGAGGAAGCAGCGCAGGAGCCCACATGGGTAGATGCCATGGTGGAGGAGTATGACTCCATTTTCAGAAAGAATACTTGGGAAATCGTTCCAAGTCTGGTTGGTAAGTCAGTGGTAGGTTCAAGATGGATCTACAAGGTAAAGAAAGCTGCTGATGGGAACGTCGAGAATTATAAGGAAATATTTATTTCTTGAGGCTTCTCACAGATTGAGGGGATATATTATGAAGAAACCTTTGCACCTGTCGAACGATATTCTTCCATAAGGACCATCCTTGCTCTCTCAGCATAGATGGGTTGGCACATTCATCAGATGGATGTGAAGACTACGTTCCATAATGGGATCATTTAGGAAGAAGCGTACATTGAACAACCTAGAGGATTTGAGATATTCAACAGCGAGTCGCATGTGTGCAGACTCAAAAGAGCGTTGTATGGGCTAAATCAAGCACCCCGTGCTTGGTAGACATGGATGAACAACTATTTCACTGGACTTGACTTCACCAATAGTGAGGTGGATGCAAACCTATACCAAATTGTGGTGGAGGGTAAGCTTTTAATCATTTTCTTTATTTTGATGATTTAATACTAACGAGTGATGACCATTTGATACACTCATGCAAGGAGGACCTTGCAAAGAAGTTTGAGATGAGGGATTTGGGCCTCCTTCATTATTTCCTTAGATTGGAAATATGGCAGCGAGAAGGTGAACTATTTGTGTCTCAAGGCAAGTATGCTTGGGAGATACTTGGTAAGTTTCACGTGGAGGATTGCAAGCCCATGGATACTCCTCTTCCAGGAAATTGGAGGAAAGAGGATGCTACAATGACAGAGGTAGTGGATGCCACTATTTATCGACATTTGGTGGGTTCGCTCATGTATTTAGTTAATACAAGACCGAGCATATGCTATGCGGTGAACCAGCTTAGTCAAGAAATGGTTAAGCCTACCAAGATCTTTTGGAAGGCAGGCAAGCATGTCCTAAGATATCTCAGGGGCACATATGAGTATGGCTTATGGTACAAATAGATGTATGAGGTGAAGTTGCGTGGCTTCAAAGATGCAGATTGGGAAGGCAGCCCGACGGACATAAAGAGCACATTAGGAGGGGTTTTCAATATTGGATCTACAGTTTTTTCTTAGTATATCAGGAAACAGAGATCTGTGGCACTTAGTTCAGTGGAAGTAGAATACATGGTAGCAAGTCAAGCTGCATGTTAGACTATCTGGATGAGGAATATCCTAGTCGATTTGTTCGATTCTCATTTAGATCCTATAGTGATTCATTGTGATAATCAGAATTTCATTAAACTCTTGATTAATCATGTGTTTCATGATAGATATAAGCATATAGATATCCGGTATCATCATATTAGATATTGTGTGTAGTGGAAGATCAGGATATAGATATTCTGACAAAGGCACTCACTAGGAGAAAATTCGAATACCATAGAGACAAGATCGGGGTGAAGGATAATCCCTATCTTGTTGAGAGGGAGTGTTGAGATTCAACAAGATGATGAGCTTAGTGAAAATTAAGAACCTTCACTAATTGGTGCTCGTAGGCTATTTTTAGGTGTATGTCTATTTTTATAATGGTGAGCATATTCTAAAGTTAGTAGGATGCTAATTCTAGATGGTTGAGAAAATTCTATCTTTGGATGAATTTCTATTTTTAGAAGATTGGGCGAAGTCTATTTATAGATCACTAATCTAAAAATAGATGCATGTCGATTATTATTAGACCTTAATAATAATAAGACAATAAATACTAACTTATTCTCTTGAAGCACTTTATTTCAGTGAACAGATGTGGCACATCAATGGGCAGAAGGAATTACGCAGTTCCTAGGGTTGTTGGTGACTCGTGCATGGAGGACTTCGTTATAACTGACAGTGGCAAGTTGTACTAGAGTTGGAAGAGTAGTTATGTGAGTTGTTATTTAGTTTAACTCAGTTAAGTGAGTTAAACTTAGTTGCACTAGTTGTAACTAGAGATACACTAGTGAAATGTGAGTAAATTAATTGTTTAATTAATTCACAAGTAGTGTCTTACTTGCAACTAAACAAATACAATATTTAACTACTTGCATGTCAAATATAGTGGAGAACTAGTGGAGAGATAGGTGAAAAGGTGAGATGGACTATCAGTTGTGACTATAGTGATGCATTCAATGAATCTACACTGACATTGGAGATGCCAATGAGGATTTCACAGTGCAAGCAAGGAAAGATCGAATTCATTCTAGTGGAGGCAGGCTATTAAGAGGCAAGAAATTGGTGCATAGATATGCAAATTTCCGCAGGACAGCGTGTGACGATTGTATATTGTACTGAGAGCTATATGAGCTGAAATTTTTATGACATTGTTAAATGTTTCATTTATATACATAAAATATGATAGTTGGGGTTTTTAGCTTTAAGCTTTCCCGGTAAAACATATTGTTATGTGCGATTGATTTTGCTTCATATGTGTTTTGCAATTGGCGATTTAACTTATGCAAAGAATTAAGTGGAAGGATTCTTTATTTAACATAAGATTAATTTGCTATATTAGGAGAATCCAAAAATACATTATTGTGTTTATAAATTTCTACAAAATATATCCAAGGTTGCAATGAATCACATACATAGTGATGGATCTCATGGGAATTTTAGTGCACTTAAAACACCACCCTAAAAATTCTATACTCTTGATCAATTTAGAATAACCTAAGATTTCTAGATTGGATGTTGAGGTGGGTGGTTAAGTAATTGAGGATTCTTCTTAAAGGGTAAGGGAATTTAGATACTCTATCCTTCCACCAAATCTATAAAAAATGAAACTTGTAGATTATAGTTTTAATAAATTGACATTATGTGATTAAGAATAAGTTACAAACATACGTAATAAGAGGAATGTAGATGACGGCCATGGTAATTAATGTTATTCTTTGTACTATTTTTTTTTAGAATAGTTTTGTTTAAAATAGTAATTTGTATTTGTCTTTTTTTAAATGCAGATTGTTAGATGTGTAATTGAGTAAAATGTATTAAATTTATATTCTAATTTTTAAGATATTTATTTCAAAAATTCAAAGTATGGTGAATTTTGTTTTACTAAGCTTTACTCTAGATGTGCATAGAATGAATCTATCTCAAGTCCCAAACAAGATTCTTCTTTCTCTTCTTATTCTAGCTTGCACCTTAACACTCCTCCTCTCCTCCTCCTTGCACAAATTTAAACTATGAGGCATGAGGCGGTTGTTGCATATAGGAACATTTAGATATGATAAGAAAAATGTGATAATCTATTGTAATTTTCTCTACAAATGTCATGGAAAGTGTGCCCTAAATGTTGACAGTTTCAGGTAGTATAAGCTACATGAACATTTATACAATATCAAGAAATCTATGCCCAATATCCAACAGCATAGAGCAAGACATGTTCACCAATTCAACAATTGCTTCCAAATCCCTCTCAATGCTAGATTTGTTTTCTCAATAAATTTGTTTGTTCTGCTCTTGATGAAAGCCATCGTTGTTGCATATAGGAGCATTTAGCTCTCATAAGAAAAGTGTGATAATGTGTTATAATTTTCTCTACAAATTTGTTGGAGTTTTCTTCTCAATAAACTTGATTTTACAGCTCTTAAGTGATGAAATCCATAGTTGTTTCATATAGGAGCATTTAGCTCTGATAAGAAAATTTTCTCTACAAATGTGTTAGAGTTTTTTTCGCAATAAAACTTTTTTACTGCTCTTAAGGGATGAAATCCATCGTTGAGTCATATAGGAGAATTTAGCTTTGATAAGAAAAGTGTGATACTGTGTTATAATTTTCTCTACAAATGTGATGGAAATCCTGCCATGAATTTTGGCAATTTCATTGTTTATGTAGTATAAGATAAATACAAATTCATTTCTTCTACACAAGATCAAGAAAGATATGTTGAGTAGCCAACACCAAATAACAAGCCATGTTCACCAATTGCATTAATGCTACCGAATCTCTCTCGGTGTTGGAGTTATTTTTTCAATAGCCTTATTTTTACTTCTCTTGAAGTGAAGAAAGCCACCTCTCCATACCTTTTTTACTACATTCACAAAGAACAAAAGAAACCAAATTCATATCAGTGATACTGAAAAAAAAATACATGGTAGACACCAGGGAGATCACTGGTAAAGAACAATGTGATCTTTTGAATATTTTCAAAGATCATGAAGAAAATAATACATAGGTGACTCAATAGGAAGTGATCAATATTAAATATGGAGCAAATAAATTCAATTTTTACAACATGTGTGTTTAAATATGTGATTTTGGAAGCGATGATCGCTTCTTTAGGCACTTGATTAGTATTGTGAAAGAAATTTGACTATATCATTAAGGACTATGAATAGTTCGTATAGCAGTTACATTACTTATAACAGAATTTAATATTCTTTCTTACTGATACATACCACCTAATCCATGAAAAACTGTAACCATGTCTACAATGATATATGCTAATCATTTTAGTTTTATGTTGATGCCAATAGGCATGAAGATGCTTCTAATTTTCAATGATGTAGTCTTCAAAAGTTCCTAGCTCTATTTTTATTACATAAATGCATTGAAACCCATCTTATAATATTTACTTCAGTTGTTTTATTTGGGCGTGTTGCAAGGTGACATATTGTGCCAAGAAGTTTGATATATTTTATCAGTTTAATATTTTTTCAATCAAGAAGAGGCTTCAGAGTTTAATAACTAAATCTTTCTGGTTGATAACTCTTATCATCAATATCTTTGAAACCTCCACGACGTGCTTCCATGGATGGAAAATTTCCTTTCATTCCTTCACAATGGCTTATTCTTTGTAACATCTTATTTATTTTAGGCTACTCTTTCCTATTCTATTTCCTTAAGGCGTTTCTTTTGCAACATGTGGTGCAATTTCTAGTTTTTATAATCTTAATTTTTTTTCTTTTTAATAAGTTAGATTGAATTGAAGTTTTGGTGACTTTTAATTTAACATATTGTTATTAAAAAATTGTTATATTTTAACCTCAAAATTTTTAATAAACAAAATTAAAAATAAAAGTAAATTAAATAAAAATATTGACATAATGTAATGAACATTTTAACTAAGTCGAAATACAATAAAAAATAAAAATAATAAAATAAAATAAAATAATTATAAACTATAAATACAGCCCATGGTATTGACCCATGGTATTCATGTGGAATGTAGTTTCTTTATAAGGGGGAACTAAGATGGCCTAAATCACATCTAAACTAATTATTTAATAAAATTATTTTTAAATGTTTATAACCATTATTATTTTAAAATTTTACTTAATAAAATGTATTTAAATTTTCATACATCCAAATATACGCACTTTTTCTTGTTCTATATTATTTTGTTACAACTATTTTATTATTCCAAAAATACATTTTTTTTTTATATATTATTTATGTTACAACTGTTTTATAATTCATGAGTATTCATGATTATCATTTCTTAATATATAAAATATTAAATAATGAAATTTTTTAAAATATGTGATCCTTTTTAAATTTCTAAATTATTTGAGAGGACGTGATTTATCTTGAAAAATAATGATGAATGTTCATATTTCACCTTTCTTAAATAACACTAAATTTACGTTTAAAGGGGTCCATAACAATTGTTTGTAACAATTGTTTGTATCAATGTCAAGGATATAGAATACAGGAGACACGGTGAAGAGAAAATTCCAACCTTACAACAAGCCTACACCTACAAAGAAAAAAAATATATTCAAGTGATTAAAGTATCCTCCGATGAACACCACCTTAACTCCAATAAACATGCAAGCAACAATGTATCCTTTAAATGAAAACTAAGAAAATGCAACAACTTTGCATGTAATTCAGGCTAGGCACATTATGTGGTATAGAAATATTTCAGAATCCAAAGGAGAAATTCAGACTATGAGCTGAATATTTGATACATAATTCATTGGATAAATTACAGGGATACAGGCACTAGCTCCATGCTACTTTGTGCAACCAATGACAAATAAATATAAAAGTTGACAAACAATAATAAGGCTTCTTACCTCGGTAAATGCTAGATTCACAAGATATGATACCCCAGTAGTCATGAGTGTATTTGTACTTACTAGTGCTCCCCTTATCTTATAAGGTGAAGCTTCTACAATATAAATAAGAGAAGTAATTGATGCAATATGAGCACCTAGCCCCGCCAAATATGAGAAGTAATTGATGTAATACCAACACCTATCCTTCCAACTATGAGAACATATGGATCTGGAGTAGCATCCATGACAATTGCTTCAAAAATAAAAAATAAATCAGCTATAACTATTTCCATCTTGTGTCCCTAGGAATCACTAATCCCCATCCACTTATTGTTGCTCCAATTATAGTTCCCACAATTTCCATGCTAACAGTAGTTTCCTATTGAAATCCAAGGAAGTGGTTTGTGAATAGCCATATCAGAAAAAAATAAATGCTCATTGATGACAAAGAAAGAGAAATTATTAATTATAAAAGCCCATCGGAAAGTTGAAATTTAGTTTGAAGATACCTGTAAAAAGGTGCTCTTTTGCTCATAAGCAAAGATATCATGAATGTACACCTGATATGGCAGCTACATATATTCCATTACCATTATTAGTCATCTTGTCTACATATATGCTATTCCCATTACAAGCCACCTTGTCTCAGCCTGACAGTGACACCCAAGCACATATACACTTGACAATACCAATACAACATAACTAGAACCTAACTAAATTGTGGAGTAGCAACATCTAGATTATAACATTGTAGAATCTTGAAATGAAGGATTAAGTAAAACTAACTAGCAGACCAGAGAATATAAATTCGATAATCAATAATAATATTATATTAAATTCTAATTGTCAATATAGGTTGCAAATCTTGCTCATGACAAGAAACGACAACTAAGGATGGAGTTACAACAAATCAATAATAAAAATACCCAAAGGAAGCAATTCTAACATTATTTAAAACTTTGAAGAGAATACAATATACAACTGTTGAAACC
Source organism: Pinus albicaulis (assembly GCA_034641835.2). Classification (NCBI taxonomy): domain Eukaryota; kingdom Viridiplantae; phylum Streptophyta; class Pinopsida; order Pinales; family Pinaceae; genus Pinus; species Pinus albicaulis. Next base: position 966,574,040 of record CM076570.1, on the reverse strand, counting down.
AGGATAATAATGAATAAATTATACCATGTCTGTTATAATGAATAAATTATACCATGGCTGTTATAAATGTAAAACAACATAATAATTAATAAATTATGCCATGTCTCTTTTGCAAATAGCTTATGTATTGACTAATTTATTTTACTAGGATTTTTATACTCTATATTGCCTAATTATTTTCTCGGGGTTCTTACACCGAGTTTAATATTACAATGGTAAAGAATAAAAAATATTTTTGTACAAGACAGACATAGAAACATACAACCCTTGGTGAGAAGTAAGCAATAAAAACAAAAATCTAATTACTTTTTTTCAAAATAGAAGTTAGAGCCTTCATTTTGGATAATATTTAATGAAAATATACATAAGATTAAAACCGACACGCAAGAACCAACACCCAAGAAGGTGTTATCCTCATCTCCTATCAATAAAGGCCTACAATGTAGAATTTACAAACAACAATTTTTTAACATACTCAAAAATGGTATTTGATCTCATAAAAGCATTTTGTTTGACAAAAGCTTTCTCTATTCAGCAAGCACGCACCTCCCTTCCCTAATCTGGGAGAATATTAAATGAAGTTAAACCATCTTACTACATTCAACTTGGGATACTTTGGCTAAGACACCCCAAAGGAAATAAACGACCCTCTTGCACAGTAACACCACTCACAAGGGTCGAAGGGTGGTGGAAAATATTACCACCCCCATCTTATCAACCAATCAAGTCCCCACTGACATGTCTTTTTTGGAATTCCTCTGTTGTGTCTCCAATCCAGGATATTTTTGTTTTTCAATATCTATTTCATATTCAATTTTTAAAATAAGGCCCACATAATTATTTAAAATGATATTTCTAATTTAATTGTGTTGGGTTGTCCCAAGTTTTCCATGTTTAAGTTATACAGCTTACACTTTGGCTTTGGTCCTTATCGTGTAAGGCTATTAGTAGAAGCTTTACTTGCAAGGGTAGTTTTAATTCATGACAATCACACATATAAATATATAAATAAGTGAAATTGTAATTATTGAATGGGATGGAAAACAACAACTTTTTCGGAAAATACTGTAAAAAAATAGAGAGAACTCAAAGGCCTTTCACTCATTTTAGGGGAGAAATTTACTAGTAAACCTCTAAGATAAAAACTTGGAATTAGTTAAATCTTAAATCTATTCAATTTCTACTTATTATCGTAGACATAATCAATTTTTTTTACCACAAAGCTAAGCAGTTTATCATATTTATAATTTACCTTCATTATTTTTACTTCACCTATATTAATCCTCAACGTATCTAGAATACTTATCTTATCCTTCAGTGAGTATTTGTTCATATGATGAAATTAAGCATACAAGGAACAAAATCCATTACAACAAAAAATATTTCTCTTGGTGATGATCTAGTCTACATGGACCAAAGCATCAAGCTATACAAAAAACCAAGCAACCTAGATGACAGCTCTGTAATTCATTCTACAATGTACATAGAATGTATGTATTTTTTTATACCCTTCATATACTCACACAGACCAAGAAACCCAGATGACAGCTCGGTAATTCATTCTATAATGCACACAGAATGTATGTAGTTTTTTATACTGTTCATAGACTCACACGTGCTTAAATTTACATAAATATTCACTTTCTTTTTTAAGCTAGATTACAAGGTTCAAATTTCAAACATCAGCAAAACATTTTCTTCCTGATGATGATTTGGTCTAGGGATCAATAATCAAAACATCAATCTATACAAAAATCAAACAACCTAGATAATAGCTCTGTAATTCATTATACAACCTACATATAATGTAGGCAATTTTTCATACCCTTCATAGACACACACACACTTACATTTACATAGATATTAACTTTCTAGTTTTAAGCTGTATTGCAAGACTTAAATTTCAAACATATGATTATATCAACTATTACATTTTTCTCTTTATCATAGACATAACCTAGACATTCATATCATAGCCTACAACCTAAAATAATTACTAGTAGTTAATTCATGTAGCAATTCATCCAAACCTACTTGGAGATGTTACCAGCAGACTTGATTATGGGGCTGCCTCTCCATCACCAAAGATGACATGATAAAACTCTCTTTTTTTATTGTACTTCAAATATGAAATGATAAAACTCTTTTTTTATTGTGAAGAAAAATCCTATCACAAAATACACAGAACTATGAAACTAATTAAAACAAGAAAAATTGTTAGCCAAACTTGAGAAAGGCAAAGTCAATTTTTACCATATCATCACCGAAGAATTTTGTAGACAACTCGGAAAATTCAAGCACAAGGCATGTAAGGACCTTGCTATCATCAACTCAATCAATTAGGCCAGGGTAAATTCATTTCCAAAATATTAGTTGTTTTCATTATTGAAAAAATGTTCTCGCTTTTACATTCAAGAATATAGACACTAATTCTATCTAACTTGCTAGAGAATTTCCATGTATAATGATATATTATGCTAAGAACCATGGTGATTTACATAGTTTTCTAGTTTCACAAATTCATTGCCGTAATATTTCAATTATAAAATACAACTTTTCCAATACTAACTTGCTAGAGAATTGCCATGTATAATGATATATTATGCTAAGAACCACGGTGATTTACGTAGTTATCTAGTTTCACAAATTCATCGTCTTAATATATCAATTACAAAATACAACTTTTCCAATTCAACATTCTGATTTAACAATCATTGGAAATCTTCCAACTTGGAAACCCAAAGTTCATGCAATAAATAGTTCTGTTGTATTGGTGGTGTTAAAAAAATAAACATTATATTTTTCATTATTGATAATAGTTCCTGAAGCTTTCATGAATAGTTTCGGGATCTCCAGAATAGATTTGGCTTCTATTAAAGAAAGTTGACAAAAGAGCATAATATCATCAACGAATTTTTTATGAGAGAGGATATGGTTGCTGCCCCATAAATTCAATCCTTTCAAACGATTATTAGCAGTTTGAGCTTTAATAAGCTGACCAAGACCCTCAACAACAATTAAAAAGAAAAAAGGAGAAATGGGATCACCTTGATGAAGACCCCAAGTTGCATTAAAAGGCTGACTGGGAGCTCCATTAAGAAGGATAGAGTAATTAGGGGTATAAATACAAGAGCACAACCATTGCATCCACCACACATCAAAACCAAAGGATAATAGAGCATCTTTCAAGTAAGACCAGCTTAAACGATCATAAGCTTTAGAAAGATATAACTTTATCAACATAACCTTAATTTTATTCTCTTTCAAACAGTGCATTGCTTCTTGAACCATGACTATCCCATCCAATATCTGCCTTCCTTTAACAAATCAAGTTTGCTCCAAAGAAATAATATTTAAGAGAATTGGTTTCAATCTATTAACCATTATTGTAGAAAGTATTTTATAAATAACGTTGCACAAGGCTATAGGAAGGAGGCCTAAAGGCGTATCAGTATGAGATTGATTTGGTATCAAGGTAATAAGAGTAGAATTCAAAGCTAGCGATATGTTTCTTGTATGCCTGGACTCTTCAACCATTTCCCAAATATCATGTCCCATAAAAGACTAGGTGGCCTGATAGAATTCAGATGTAAAACCTTCTAGACCTGGAGCTTTCTATTTGGGCAGATTTCTAACAACATCCTCAACCTCCTCAAAAGTGATACTCTACATTAAAGCTAAATTTTTTTCCCTAGAAACTATAGAGGGAATATGAGATGTGATTCGCCTAATATCAGCTTCTCTGTTATTAAGGGGTTCAGTCACCATATCCTGAAAATGTCTTACTAGCATCTCTTCCATTTCATTATGCTAATATACTTTATTACCATTCACGTCCTTCAATGAAAATATCCTATTATGTTGTCTCCTTTGAATGAGGGATTTGTGAAAGAAAGTAGTATTTTCCATGCTAACAATAGTTTCCCATATCAATCGCTCCATACAATCCACCACGAATATATACACAACTTGTAATTTGTGCCATGGAGATATCATTAGAGATGAGATAAGATGAATCATGCTCTAGATAAATCCTGAGAAGGCTTCTAATATATCGAAATATTATTTCATGCTAATAGTTTGTAAGAAGACTCACGATTCTAACCCATAGAGGAATAATGTTAGTCTTCTCATTCCTATCATCAAAGAGCATAGATCAGGGTTTGAAAACACCATGTGAAGAGAAAATTTTCCAAACCCTTCCCAAAATTTATTTAGAATTCTCTTTGGGTTATAAAATAAGATGCACCCATCCTTTGGATAAAATTTTTATAGTTATAAGGACTTCTAATAGAGGACACACCTTAGACTCTACCCAAGTAGTGAGAAAATGGGCATTGAATTTTCTCCCATAGAAATTTCCTGCCAAAAACTCCCTGCACAATACCTCAACCTATTGGATATCCACATCCGCACATACGGAAAAAGACATAATAATGTCTTCATACTACTTAATAGCATGATATTTCTTCTTCTTTCCTCGAGAAACACTCTTTCCCTTGTTTGGTTATCCCTCTTTCAGTGCTAAAATTGAATCATTTCCAATAGGATTCACTTCAGGTCCTTGATTCAATGACCTCTTATCCTTTTCTAGAGCAACCAAATCCCTTAAGAAGCTACACAAAGACAACATGTCTGAGGATATGTGGGGATGCAGAAATTAAGTGGATACCTCGAGAAAAAGGATGCCTTCACTAAAATATAGGCCTTCGATATGTTGGTGTTTGTCATTAAAAAATGTGGCCGAAACCCTAGTTCCCAAAGCTCATTATATTGTAAGTCAAGTGAAAAATGCATATAGATCCCAAAGATCTATGAGGGCAAAGAGAAACCATGAAAACATAAAGAATCAATTACACATTCCACACCATATTTTTATATATGTTTTTTATAATGTTAGTTTTTTTCTTTTTAATCAATTAGATTGAATTTAGGTTTTGGTGACTTTTAAGTTAAAATGTTGTTATTAAAAAATTGTTAGATTTTAACCTCAATTTTCTTAATACAAAAAATTAATAATAAAAGTAAATTAAATAAAAATATTGAAATAATATAATGAAAATTTTAATTAGGTCAACATAAAATAAAAAAATAAAAATAATAAAATAAAATAAGGATAAACTATAAATACATCCCATGGTATTGAGCCATGGTATTGACCCATAGTATTCATGTTGAATGTAGCTTCTTTATTGGGGGAACTAAGATGGCCTAAATCAATCTCAACTCTGGATCTAAAATAATTATTTAATAAAATTATTTTTAAATGTTTATAACCATTATTCTTTTAAAATTTTATTTAATAAAATGTATATAAATTTTCATACATTCAAATATACATAGTTATTAGTGGCTATACCCACCAAAATTTATATAGTTCCATGTTTTATCCATGTCACAACTCAATTTATTCATCCCTCCCAACGCACCATTATAGGATTTAATTTTTTTAATAACTACTATTAATTATGCTGGAAGGCATCACTATTTCAAAAGAAGTCCCCTAGCTTCCACTGTGTCCATGTTTGAGCAATTGGATCAAATGTTAGACGATTGAAATGTTTTAAACTATTAGAACAAGTAAATATTTTTATGTATGTTTTTTATAATGTAAGTTTTTTTTCTTTTTAATAAGTTAGATTGAATTTAGGTTTTTTGTGACTTTTAATTTAATATATTGTTATTAAAAATTTGTTAGGTTTTAAATTCAATTTTTTTAATACACAAAATTAAAAATAAAAGTAAATTAAATAAAAATATTGACATAATGTAATGAAAATTTTAACTAGAGGGAAATACAATAAAAAATTAAAAGAATAAAATAAGATAAAATAATGATAAACTATAAATAAAACTAACTAGCAGACCAGAGAATATAAATTCGACAATCAATAAAAATATTATATTAAATTCTAATTGTCAATATAGATTGCAAATATTCCTGATGACAAGACAAGACAACTAAGGATGGAGTTACAACAAATCAATAATACAAATACCTAAAGGAAGTAATTCTAACATTATTTAAAAGTTTAAAGAGAATACAAGATACAACTATTGAAACTAGGATAATAATGAATAAATTATACCATGTCTATTATAAATGTAAAATAGGATAATAATTAATAAATATGCCATGTCTTTTTTGCAAATAGCTTATGTATTGACTAATTTATTTTACTGGGGTTTTTATACTCTGTATTGCCTAATTATTTTCCTTCGGATTTTTACACATAATTTTATGTTACGATGGTAAAGAATAAAAACTATTTCTGTATATGACAAACATAGAAACATACAACCCTTGGTGAGAAGTAAGCAATGAAGAGAAAAAAGTAACTAGTTTTTTTTCAAAATAGAAGTTAGAGCCTTCATTCTAGATAATATTTAATGAAAATATACATAAAATTAAAACAAACACCCAAGAAGAAGTTATCCGCATCTCTTATCAATAAAGGCCTACAACGTAGAATTTACAAATAACAGTTTTTTAACATACTCAAAAATGGTATTTGATCTCATAAAGTATTTTGTTTGACAAACGCTTTCTCCTATCACAATTCAACAAGCATGCACCTCCCCTCTCCAATCTGGGAGAATATTCAATGAAGTTAAACTAGCTTACTACATTCAAATTGGCATACTTTGGCTAAGACACTCCAAAGGAAATAAAAAACCCTATTGCACAGTAACACCACCCACAAGGGTCGAAGGGTGGTGGAAATATTACCACCCCCATTTTATGAACCAACCAAGCCCCCATTGACATGTCTTTTTTGGAATTCCTCGATTGTGTCTCCAATCGGGGACATTTTTGTTTTTCAATATCTATTTCATATTTAATTTTTAAAATGAGGCCCACATAATTATTTAAAATGATATTTTTAATTTAATTGTGTTGGGTTTTCCCAAGTTTCTGCCATGTTCAAGTTATACAACTTACACTTTGGCATTGGTCCTTATCATGTAAGGCTATTAGTAGAAGCTTTACTTGCCAGGGTAGTTTTAATTCATGACAATCATGCATACAAATATATAAATAAGTGAAAATGTAATTATTGAATGGGATGGAAAACAACAACTTTGTTAGAAGTTACTATAAAAAAAATAGAGAGCACTAAAAGGTCTTTTGCTCATTTTAGGGGAGAAATTTACCTGTAAACCTCTAAGATAAAAACTTGGAATTAGTTAAATCTTAAATCTATTCGATTTATACTTATGATCGTTGACATAATCAATTTTTTTTACCACAAAGCTAAGCCATTTATCATATTTATAATTTACCTTCATTATTTTTATTTCACCTATATTAATCCTCAACGTATCTAGAATACTCTTCTTATCCTTCAGTGAGTATTTGTTCATATGATGAAATTAAACATACAAGGAAAAAAATCCATTACAACAAAACATATTTCTCCTGGTGATGATCTGGTCTACAAGGACCAAAGCATCAAGCTATACAAAAACCAAGCAACCTAGATGACAGCTCTGTAATTCATTCTACAATGTACACAGAATGTATGTAGTTTTTTATACCCTTCATAGACTAACACAAACCAAGCAACCCAGAAGACATCTCGATAATTCATTCTACAATGTACAGTAAAACATCTTCCTCCTGATAATGATCTGTCTACAGGGATCAATCATCAAAACATCAAGCTATACAAAAATCAAACAACCCAAATGATAGCTACGTAATTCATTATACAACCTACATAGAATGTAGGTAATTTTTCATACCCTTCATAGACACACACACTTACATTTACATAGATATTCACTTTCTAGTTTTAAGTTGTATTGCAAGCCTTAAATTTCAAACTTATCATTATATTAACTATTACATTTTTCTTTTTATTATAGAATAACCTATACATTCATATCATAACCTAAAATAATTACTAGCAGTTAATCCATGTAGCGATTCAGCCAAACTTACTTGGAGATGTTACTAGCAAACATGATTATGGGGCTACCTCTCGATCATCAAAGATGACATGATAAAACTTTTTTTTTAATTGGACATCAAAGATGACATGATAAAAATCTTTTTGAAAATGTGATGAAATTTCCTGTCACAAAATACACAGAACTATAAAACTAATTAGAACAAGAAAAATGGTTAGCTAAACTTGAGAAAGGCAAAGTCGTTTTTTACCATATCTTCACCAAAGAATTTTGTAGACAACTCGGGAACTTCAAGCACAAGGCATGCAAGGACGTTGCTATCATCAACTCAATCAATTAGGCCAGGGTAAATTCATTTCCAAAATATTAAGTGTTTTCATTATTGAAAAAATGTTCTCACTTTTACATTCAAGTATAGAGACACTAGTTCTAACTAACTTGCTAGAGAATTTCCATGTATAATGATATATTATGCTAAGAACCAGGGTGATTTACACAATTATCTAGTTTCACAAATTTATAGTTTTAATATTTCAATTATAAAATACAACTTTTTCAATACTAATTTACTAGAGAATTGCCATGTATAATGATATATTATGCTAAGAACCATGGTGATTTACACAATTATCTAGTTTCACAAATTCATCATCTTAATATTTCAATTATAAAATACAACTTTTCCAATAGTAACTTTCTAGAGAATTGCCATGTATAATGATATATTATGCTAAGAACCAGGGTGACTTACATAGTTATCTAGTTTCACAAATTCATCGTCTTAATATTTCAATTACAAAATACACCTTTTCCAATTCAACATTCTGATTCAACAATCATATCTACCTCTTTATTTACCTTTTGGGGCAATTTCTATAATACATATAATTTTTTAAGAAGAAACTTTTACATTTTTTAAACTATAATTTTTAGTAAAGTGTTGGGCTTGTAATCATGATTTACATATTTTAATGCATATTATTGGTAGATAAATTTAACAATATTTTTATTTTTTATTTTACACATATAATTTTAACTTATTAAACACATCTTATTATGTAGTCAATGAGAATGTTTTATTAAAACTACTCTTCTTTATATTTTTCTGGTAAATAACTATATTTTATATTAAAATTTGAGCTAAAGTTTTTCTTGTTTTTTTGAAATAAATTATGTATAATTTGAGAAATTATGTAATATTTTTTGGGTAAATATATTTTAAATCTATATATTTTTAAATTAGTGAAAGGGGTAATTGTCATTTAGATGTTGAGAGATTCAACTACAAGTTGGTCAATATATTTTCTTTGATGTTATCATTAAACAGTTATTATATGTAGTAGTTATTCTTTTGTTATTATATGCAGTAGTTATTCTTTGTTGAATATTTTTTTTTATTTTTTTACTGATTGATGTTTTCAAAATGTTATAAACTCTTGTTTAGTTTAGGTTTTATAAAAAGACTATGACTCATTACAAGAGGTTTTCATTCATCATGGTTATAATTATAGCTAAGTATGATGTTATTATTTTTTTGTATTGTTCAAATATATATTAATGAAATGAAAATATGAAAACTAATTGTATTTTTGATATTCTCATGGTATTTTAAATATTTATATGTATTTGTGGTATATAATTTTAAAGTATTTATATTTTTAAAGTATATATTGGATGATAAGTTGTTATTCTTTGTAGTTTTGATCTAATTTTTTTTTTCTTATTGAAAACCTGTTTTTTTGGTAATTAGATACTTATGGTTCTTAGAGAATAAATGGTTATACTAATCAAACACCTCATTTTCTAAAATTCTTATCGTTCTTAGAGAAGAAATGGTTAATACTAATCAAACACCTCATGTGGTTCTTAAAGAAGAAATGTTTATTCTAATCAAACACCTCATCTTCTAAACTTCTTGAATGATGATATTTCATCTTAGGAACATTGTTGGAGTAGAGAGTACTTCAACCAAGTACCTCACCTTATGGGTCACCTTTACCATAGTGCCTCGGAATACATAAACCAAAAAAATATTGTGCAAAAGAAATGATATTAACATATGTAGTTGTAACCAAATTATGTAACTGAATAGCTCAATGTCGTAACACATATTCATTTGATTAATGTGATAATATATTTTTTAAATTGAAAGGGTTATTGAGTTCTTTAAGGTGTTTATATATTCTCATAGTAACCCATTAATGTTAGAGAATAAAGGGTTATACTAATCAAACATCTTATTTTCTAAATTTCTTGAATGATGATATTTCATCTCAGAACCAAATAATTGATGCTTATCTAAAAATGATATTAATATATGTACTTGTATCATAAATATGTAATGGAATAGCCCAATCCCGTTGTTCACTCTCTTTTGTTGTAGCTATCCTGCATGATTCACGTGAGAGCATTTCCTCTATACTACTATTTCCTATCTTACACGTTTCCTTTGCAACATATGGTGCAATTGCTAGTAATAATAAATTTGGTTAAATAGAAAGAAAGAATAAACATATAATAAAATAATTTAGAACACCACCAAACAATGCTTTTATTTTAAATTAAAATGCATATTAAAATATTAAAACAAACATAAATATAATTTTTACAATTTTCAATTAGAGTGTGGGTAATAGATAGTTTTAATTAAAACTAAGATTTAATGTATAACTTTCCATCTTTAAAGATTGACCTTGCTATTTTCGAGGCTGTAAAATATATGACGTACAAGCTTTTACTTTTGCATCTTTTAGAACAATTACTAATTAATTAAAAAATATTAATAAAAAAAATCAAAATCATTCAATCAAAAATCTGTAATTTTTAAAATAAAAAATTCATTTTTTATTAAAAAAAAAAATCAGAAATTAATTCGATGTTATGCTAAGTGTAGTTTCAAAATGAAGAAAATCACTAAATATGAAATTGAAATTTAACTATGAACAAAACTTGTATTACAAAGGCAGATTTATGTGTAATAAGATTTATATTATTAATAATACTTTTTAATGCACGCTAATTACCTGCCTAGGCTATCTTTAACCTCGCTGTTTAAATCTAAAAACTCGCTAGATAATATAGCTTTATTTATTATTGAATAGTAGCCTTATATGTGATGCAGCAATTCACCCCCTTACTGAGCCTTATAATCTTTCCAAAGGTCATCCACGGGTTTACCTATGATATCCTTGAAGTATCCGATGTCCCATGAAGTTCTTATTTTTGCATTGAGCAGGCCAACGAATCCAGGGGTAATGGTGTTCATGTAGTGGAGAAACCTGGCAGTCACATCGTCTCCCTGTTCCCAACTATCTTCGCTACCGGGCTGAGCAAAATTAGCGGGGGCGTAGCCGGCAATTAGGCACTAGTTCCATGTTACTTTGTGCAGCCAATGACAAATAAATATACAAGTTGAAAAACAATAACAAGGCTTCTTACCTCGGTAAATGATTGATTCACAAGATATGATACCCCAGTAGTCATGAGTGTATTTGTACTCACTAGTGCTCCCCTATTTTAGAAGGTGAAACTTCTGCAATATAAATAAGAGAAGTAATTGATGCAATACCAGCACCTAGCCCCACCAAATATGAGAAGTAATTGATGCAATACAAACACCTATCCTTCCAACTATGAGAACATATGGATCTGGAGCAGCATCCACAGCAATTGCTCCAAAAATAAAAAATAAATCAGCTATAACTACACTAATGCCCATCCACTTATTGTTGCTCCAATTATAGTTCCCATAATTTCCATGCTAACAATAGTTTCCTATTTAAATCCAAGGCAGTGGTTTGTGAACAGCCATATGAGAAACAAACAAATGTTCATTGGTGAGAAAGAAAAAGGAATTATTAATTATAAAAGCCCATAGGAAAGTTGAAATTGAGTTTGAAGATACCTGTAAAAAGGTGCTCTTTTGCACATAACCAAAGTCATCATGAATGTACACTTGATATGACAGCTATATATATTCCATTCCCATTATTAGCTATCTTGTCTACATATATGCCATTCTCATTATAAGCCACCTTGTCTTGTCTCAACCTAACTGTGACACCTAAGCACATATACACTTAAAAATACCAATACAACATAACTAGAACCTAACTAAAGGGCAGTAGCAACATCTAGAATATAGCATTGTAGAATCTTGAAATGAAAGATTAAGTAAAACTAATTAACAGACGAGAGAATATAAATTCGACAATCAATAATAATATTATATTAAATTCTAATTGTCAATATAAGTTGCAAATCTTCCTCATGACAAGACAAGACAACTAAGGATGGAGTTACAACAAATCAATAATACAAATACGTAAAGGAAGTAATTCTAACATTATTTAAAACCTTTAAGAGAATACAATATACAACTTTTGAAACCAGGATAATAATGAATAAATTATACCATGTCTGTTATAAATGTAAAATAGAATAATAATTAATAAATTATGCCATGTCTCTTTTGCAAATAGCTTTTGTATTGACTAATTTATTTTACTGGGGTTTTTATACTATGTATTGATGTATTGCCTAATTATTTTCCTCAGGATTTTACACAGAATTTTATGTTACAATGGTAAAGAATAAAAACTATTTCTATACAAGAGATACATAGAAACATACAACCCTTGGTGAGAAGTAAGCAATGAAGAGAAAAAACTAACTATTTTTTTTTCAAAATAGAAGTTAGAGCCTTCATTCTGGATAATATTTAATAAAAATATATATATAATTAAAACCAACACCCAAGAACCAACACCCAAGAAGGTGTTATCCTCATCTCTTATCAATAAAGACGTACAATGTAGAATTTACAAATAATTGTCTTTTAACATACTCAAAAATGGTATTTGATCTCATAAAAGCATTTTGTTCGACAAATGCTTTCTCCTATCACAATTCGTCAAGCATGCACCTCCCCTGCCCAATATGGGAGAATATTCAATGAAGTTAAATCAGCTTAGTACATTCAACATGGAATACTTTGGCTAAGACACCCCAAAGGAAATAAATAACCCTCTTGCACAGTAACACCACCCACAAGGGTCGAAAGGTGGTGGAAAATATTACCACACCCATTTTATGAACCAATCAAGCCCCCATTGACATGTATAATGATATATTATGCTAGGAACCATGGTCACAGTTATCTAGTTTCACAATTTCATCGTCTTAATATTTCAATTACAAAATACAACTTTTCCAATTCAACATTCTGATTCAACAATCGTATCTACCTCTTTATTCACCTTTTGGAGAAATTGCTATTATATTTCTCTTGATCCTTTTGGTGTAATATCTATTTTCAACTTTCCAACAATTTTTGTAGGCATTTCATATTTAGTTTCCCAAATATGTTTCCAAAGATCTGAACCTCCTTGTAGCCATCTCCACCAAAGCTTTGCACCCATGACCTGATTTAGAACATAAGGATCCCAAAGTCCGAGGCCCCCTCTTTTTTTGGTTTTATAAGTTTTTCCCATGATAAGAGTGCCCATTTTCTCATATTTTGCGTGCCTTGCCATAAGAATTTTTTAAATAATTTGATCATATTATCGCATATTGTTTTTGGTGCTACTCTGCCCAATAGCTGATAAATAGAAATTTCTTGCAAAAATGATCTGAGCAAAATGATTCTACTTGGTGCATTGAGTGCTCTTAGAGCCCAGTTCTGAAATCATTTATGAAGGCTATTGAGAAGATCTTCCCAACTTGCTAAAGTGAGAGAGGAAAGATTCATTGAAAAACTGAGGTACTTCATTGGAAATCTTCCAAATTGTAAACCCAAAGTTCATGCAATAAATTGTTCTGTTGTATTGGTGGTGTTAAAAAAATAAACATTATATTTTTAATTATTGATCATAGTTCCTGAAGCTTGCATTAATAGTTTGAGGATCTCCATAATAGATTTGGCCTCTATTAAAGAAACTTGACAAAAGAGCATAATATCATCAACGAATTGTTGATGCGAGAGGGTAAGATTGCTGCCCCATAAATTCAACCCTTTCAAACGATTATTAGAAAATTGAGCTTTAATAAGACATCCAAGACCCTCAACACCAATTATAAACAAAAAAGGAGAAATGGGATCACCTTGGTGAAGACCCCGAGTTGCATTAAAAGGCTGACTGGGAGCTCCATTAAGAAGGATAGAGTAATTAGCGGTATAAATACAATAGCACAACCATTGCATCCACCGTGCATCAAAACCAAAGGATAATAGAACCTCTTTCAAGTAAGACCAACTTAAACGATCATAAGCTTTAGAAATATATAACTTTATCAACATACCTTTAATTTTCTTCTTTTTCAAAGAGTGCATTGCTTCTTGAACCATGACTATCCCATCCAATATTTGCCTTCCTTTGAAAAATCTAGTTTGCTCCGAAGAAATAATATTTAAGAGAATTGGTTTCAATCTATTAACCATTATTGTAGAAAATATTTTATAAATAACGTTGCACAAGGCTATAGGACGGAATCCTGAAGGCGTATCAGTCTGAGATTTCTTTGGTATCAAGGTAATAAGAGTAGAATTCAAAGCTAGGCATACGTTTCTTGTATGCCTAGACTCTTCAACCATTTCCCAAATATCATGTCCCATAAAAGACCAGGTGGCCTGATAGAATTCAGATGTGAAACCTTCTGGACCTGGAGCTTTCTGTTTGGGAAAATTTCTAACAACGTCCTCAACCTCCTCAAAAGTTATACTCCGCATTAAAGCTAAATTTTGTTACCTAGAAACTATATAGGGAATATGAGATGTGATTCACCAAATATCAACTTCTCTGTTATTAATGGGTTCAGTCACCATATCCTAAAAATTTCTTTATAGCATCTCTCCCATTTCATTATGCTGATATACTTTAATACCATTCACGTCCTTCAATGAAAATATCCTATTATGTTGTCTCCTTTGAATGAGAGATTTGTGAAAGAAAGTAGTATTTTCCATGCTAACAATAGTTTCCCATATTAATCACTCCATACAGTCCACCACAAATATATACAAAAAATATAATTTGTGCCAGGGACATATCATTGGAGATGAGATAAGATCAACCATGCTCTATATAAATCCTGAGAATGCTTATGATATATCGAAATATTATTTCATGCTAAAAGTTTGTAAGAAGACTCACGATTCTAACCCATAGAGGAATAATGTTAGTCTTCTCATTCCTATCATCAAATAGCATAGATCAGGGTTTGAAAACAACATGTGAGGAGAAAATTTTCTAAACCCTTCGCAAACTATATTTAGAATCCACTTCAGGTCATGAAATAAGATGCACCCATCCTTTGGATAATTTTTTTATAGTTATAAGGATTTTTAATAGAGGACACACCTTAGACTCTGCCTAAGTAGTGAGAAAATGGGCATTGAATTTTCTCCTATAGAAATTTCCTGCCAAAATCTCCCTAAGCAATACCTCAACGTATTGGATATCCACATCCGCACATACAGACAAAGACATAATAATGTCTTCATACTGCTTAATAGCATGATATTTCTTCTTCTTTCCTTGAGAAACACTCTTTCCCTTGTTGGCTTATCCCTCTTTTAGTGCTAAAATTGAATCCTTTCCAATACAATGCACTTCAGGTCCTTGATACAATGACCTCTTATCCTTTTCTAGAGCCACCATATTCCTTAAGAAGTTACACAAAGACTGCATGTCTGAGGATATGTGGGGATGGATAAAGTAAGTGCATACCTCGAGAAAAAGGAGGCCTTCACTAAACTCTAGGCCTTCGATATGTTGGTGTTTGTCATTAAAAAATGTGGCCCAAACCCTAGTTCCCAAAGCTCATTATATTGTAACTGAAGTGAAAAATGCATATAGATCCCAAAGATCCATGGGGGCAAAGAGAAACCATGAAAGCATAAATCATCAATTATACATTCCACACCATAATTTTATATATGTTTTTTATAATGTTAGTTTTTTTCTTTTTAATAAGTTAGGTTGAATTTAGGTTTTGGTGACTGTTAAGTTAAAATGTTGTTATTAAAAAATTGTTATATTTTAACCTCAATTTTCTTAATACAAAAATTTAATAATAAAAGTAAATTAAATAAAAAGATTGACATAATATAATAAACATTTTAATTAGGTCAAAATACAATAAAAAATAAAAATAATAAAATAAAATAAGGATAGACTATAAATATGGCCCATGGTATTGAGCCAGGGTATTGACCCATAGTATTCATGTGGAATGCAGTTTCTTTATAGGGGGAACTAAGATTGCCTAAATCAATCTCAACTCTAGATCTAAACTAATTATTTAATAAAATTATTTTTAAATGTTTATAACTATTATTCTTTTAAAATTTTATTTAATAAAATGTATCTAAATTTTCATACATCCAAATATACATAGTGATTAGTGGCTACACCCACCAAGTTTATACAGTTCCATGTTTTATGCATGTCACAACTCAATTTATTCATCCCTCCCAACGCACCATTATAGGATTTCATTTTCCTAATAACTACTATTAATTATGCCGGAAGGCATCACTATTTGAAAACAACTCCCCTAGCTTCCACTGTGTCCATGTTTGAGCCATTGCATCAAATGTTAGACGATTGAAATGTTTTAAGCCATTAGATCAAGTAAATATTTTTATATGTGTTTTTTATAATGTTAGTTTTTTTTCTTTTTAAAAAGTTAGATTGAATTTAGGTTTTAGTGAATTTTAATTTTACATATTGTTATTAAAAATTTGTTAGGTTTAACTTCAATTTTTTTAATTAAAAAAATTAAAAATTAAAGGAAATTAAATAAAAAGATTGACATAATGTAATGAACATTTTAACTAGGTGGAAATACAATAAAAAATAAAAATAATAAAATAAAATAAAATAATGATAAACTATAAATATAACCCATGGTATTGACTCATGGTATTCATGTGGAATGTAGTTTCTTTATAGGGGGAACTAAGATGGCCTAAATCATATCTAAACTAATTATTTAATAAAATTATTTTTAAATGTTTATAACCATTATTCTTTTAAAATTTTACTTAATAAAATGTATCTAAATTTTCATACATCCAAATATAAATAGTTTTGCTTGTTCTGTATTATTTTGTTACAACTATTTTATTATTCCAAAAATACATGTTTTTTTTTTATATATTATTTATGTTACAACTGTTTTATAATTCATGAGTATTCATGATTATCATTTCTTAATATATAAAAAATTAAATAATGAAATTTTTTAAAATATGTGATCTTTTTTAAATTTCTAAATTATTTGAGAGGACATGATTTATCTTGAGAAATAATGACGAATGTTCATAATTCACATTTCTTAAATAACACTAAATTTACCTTTAAAGGGGTCCATAAAAATTGTTTGTATCAAAGTCAAGGATACATAAAAAAGGAGACATGGTGAAGAGAAGCACCTACAAAGAAAAAAAAAATATTCAAGTGATTAAAGTATCCTCCAATGAACACCAACTTTACTCCAAAAAACATGCAAGAAACAATGTATCCTTTAAATAAAAACTAAGAAAATGCAACAAATTTGCATGTAATTCAGGCTAGGCACATTATGTGGTATAGAAATATTTCAGAATCAAGAGGAGAAATGCAGACTATGAGTTGAATATTTGATATAGAATTAGTTGGATAAATTGCAGGGATACACACTAATTCTCAAGGCACTAGTTCCATGTTACTTTGTGCAGCCAATGACAAATAAATATCCATGTTGACAAACAATAACAAGTCTTCTTACCTCGGTAAATGCTAGATTCACAACATATGATACGCCGGTAGTGATGAGTGTATTTGTACTCACTAGTGCACCCCTTATTTTAGAAGGTGAAGCTTCTGCAATATAAGTAAGAGAAGTAATTGATGTAATACTAGCAACTAGCCCCACCAAATATGATAAGTAATTTATGCAATACCAACATCTATCCTTCTAACTATGAGAACATATGGATCTGAAGCAGCATCCATGGAAATTGCTCCAAAAATAAAAAATAAATCAGTCAGAAGATAACTGTAAAAAAGTGCTCTTTTTCACATAAGCAAAGCCATCACGAATGTACACCTAATATGAAAACTACATATATTCCATTCCCATTATTAGCCATCTTGTCTACATATATGCCATTCCCATTATAAGCCACCTTGTCTCAGCTTGACTGGCTTGACACCCAAGCACATTTACACTTGACAATACCAATACAACATAACTATAACCTAACTAAATTGGGGAGTAGCAACATCTAGAATATAACGTTGTAGAATCTTGAAATGAAGGATTAAGTAAAACTAACTAGCAGACCATAGAATATAAATTCGACAATCAATAAAAATATTATATTAAATTATACCGATGACAAGACAAGACAACTAAGGATGGAGTTACAACAAGTCAATAATAAAAATACCTAAAGGAAGAAATTCTAACATTATTTAAAACTTTGAAGAGAACATAATATACAACTATTGAAACCAAGATAATAATGAATAAAGATGACCTAAGTGCGGATGAGAAAATTTTGAAACGACTCCTATTTGAATGGAGGAATCTGGATGACAGATTCATTCTGGTGGACCAAAAGAAACTATATAAGGAAAATTTTGAACATTATTTGACAGCACAAGCACACAGGGAAGTATAGGAAATTGAACAAGCCACTCGGAAGAAGGATAGTCCTCCACCAAAATAATCTAAAAAGCGGGGATGAAGAACCTTACAGGAACTAATATAGTTGGTTGGTGAAATGCTGATTAATACAGGAAAGATAATACCGTTAACAACGATATTTAAACAACTGCCTAAAGTTACCTAATGAAAGTAATCTCCTGGAATATTAGAGGCCTTAACAGTAAAGGCAAACAAAGATATCTGAAAGAAAGATTAAAAGTTGAGAAACCTCAGGTTATGTTAATACAAGAAACCAAGGTGTTAGGGCAGAAGCTTCAATCCATAATTCAATCCTTTAAGCTACATTATGAGGTGATGAAAATTGACTCAATAGGTACAACAGTGGGAATAGCCATTCTTTGGAATGCAGCTGAAATTGTAGTAGATGGATGGATGGGCCTTCCTAGAATTTTAATAGGAAATTTTCAGCAAATTGGATGAAAGGAAAATATTCTCATATTGGCAGTCTATGGGCCTCCAATTCTAGGAGAACGAGAAGAGTTCCTACAAAATATTAGGGCTTTGAATAACATGCATCAAGAGAAAGTTTGGCTTCTTAGGGGAGACTTTAATATGATTCTCAATTTATCAGAAAAAAGGGAGGAATAAGAAGAGAAGATCTAGACATGGAGCTCTTTAGATATTTATTAACTGATCTGTGATTAGTAGATATCCCCACTATGAATGGAGAATTTACTTGGAATAATTGACGTGGAGAACGCCATCAAGTAGCATCACGGTTGGACCGATTCCTTGGCTCAGAAGCTCTGGTAAGTATAGATATCTATTATGAAGCATCTATTTTACCAATGCAGGATCAAATCATTGGCTGATTAGATTAGAAATAGATGTCGAAGAAGCTCTGAAAAACAGGCTTTCTCAGTTTGAATTATTCTGGTTACGTGACCCACGATTTCTAGAAAATGCTAAAAATTAGTGGAATTCTAATCAGATTACTGGCAGGAATAAGATGCATTCCTTTCAATTAAGATTAAAGAAATTAAAAGCCAAAATCAAATAGTGGAATAGGGTAGAATTTGGTAATATCCAACAAGATTAGATAAGATTGACAAAAAAAATGAAAGATATTCAACAAAGAATAATTCTCCATGGCCGGACTGAAGCGTTAGAAATTGAAAAAGGTAATACCCTTAGCCAGCAAGAAGAATGCCAGAAACAGGAAGAGATTTTATGGAAACATAAATCAAGGATTCAACGGTTAAAAGATGGTGAGAGAAATACAAACTTTTTTCATAAGACAATGATACAGAGAAGGCAGAATAATAGAATCTTTTCTTTGAAAGATGTAAATGGTAATTGATTGCTAAAGCATGAGGATATGGAAAAGGAGTGGGTTGCTCATTTCAAACATTTTCTTACAGCGTCTAATCATAATAGACATGCAACAATTGATAAAATAACTGCCCATATTCCGAGAGTGGTTACAATATCCCTTATCTCTGTTTCTCTTTATTATAGCTACTGAAGGTCTAGGTAGATTAATCAAGGATCATCTTGTTGAAGGAAAGTTGCAAGGCTTAAAATTATGGGGACCAGACCTTCCCTTGACACATCAACAGTTCGTGGATGATATTCTGTTATTTTGTCAGCCTACGGTGAAATAATGCAAAGCTATTCTCCAGATCCTAGAAATCTTTATGGCAACTTCAGATACCCAAATAAATAATGAGAAATCAAATGTTTATTTCTTTAATGCTAATATTTCAACTCAAAATTTTCTAGCCAGAACACTGGGTTTTAAAATTGGTTCTTTTCCACTGAAATATTTGGGAATGATATTAAACACTGGTCTAGTAAGAAATATAGACTAGAGGGACACCATTCTCCGAGTGGAAAAAGGAATTCATAATTGGGCATTCCAAGTTCTAAATGCCCCTGGCAGAATTATTATGTTAAAATCTATGCTTCAATCCCTTCCTCTTTACCAACTGTCAAGAAGAACTTGTCCTAAAGGTATATGTAATCAAATGGTTAGTCTATTCAAAAAAAATTTATGGAAAGGTGCGCAAGTTAATAGAATGTGGGCCCTTGTAACTTGGGAAAAATTAATCAAACCGAAATCTACAGGAGGCTTGGGACTTAGAGATCCTTTCATTCTTAATAATGTTATGGGAGCTAAACTTTGGTGGAGATGGATTCAGGGTGGAGATGACCTATGGAAAAGTATATGGGCAGCTAAATATGATATGCCACATACAGTTTCAGGTAAATTGAAAGTGGATATAGTACCAAAAGGTTCATCAATCTAGAATCTAGCAGCAATGAAGAGGCACCTAATTAGATCACACAGCTTTTGGGAAGTAAGGGAACGCAAAACGACACTCTTTTGGGAAGATTCCTGGCAGCAAAGAGAGAAACTGTTCAACCGACTTGATTTGGGAGAAATTTTTCTTTTCACTAATACACCGAACAACAACCTTATTCATAACTATTGGTATCAACAATAGAAAAATCAGTGGAGGAAATGGAAAGAGAAAATCCATTGGCTAGAAGCTCCGGAAACACAACAATGGGCTAACTTGGAAAAAGAACTCGAATCCAGGAAAATTTGCCATGCAAATGGTTCAAACATTATTTGATGGGGCTATCAGACAAACAGAATGTTCACTATCAAGGAAGGTTACCATATTCACTCACAAAATGCTCATCAAAATGAACGAATGATATGGAAGAAAAATTGGGTATTGAAACATTGGCCAAAGGTAGAATATTTTCTATGGCTGTTAAGCCATCGTAAGATTTTGACATGGGAAAATTTGTAGAAGTGAGGAATGTATGGTCCGTCCAAATGCTACCTATGTCATGCATGAATTGAAACAATCAAACATCCTCTCAATACCTGCTCCACTGTTGAGACTCTATGGAGATGTTTAGAACAACTATTTAGACAAAATGATAAAAATAATCAGAGTATAACAGACACTATTCGAAATTGGCGAAAGGGAGGTTTTAAATGTGAAGTGTTGAACAGAGCCTGGAGACTATCACTTGGGTTTCTCCTTTGGAGCATATGGAAATAAAGGAACCATAGGGTTTTCAGAGATGAAGAACAAACTATGAATCAGATCTGGCAGAGATTAATAGAGAATATCTGTGAAACTATCTTAGTGGAAAGTTGGTCTGAGGAAGATTCGCAAGCTGAAGGTTTTGAAGCTCAAATGTTGGCCTATTTAAATTTAAAACCCAAAATGTTATATAAAAATCTCTGGAAGTACAAACCGCCGCATCAAAATATAGAGGAAAAGTGGATGGCCCCTCAAAATGGATTTATCAAACTCAATTATGATGGAGCATCAAAATGAAATGCATGTCAAGCAAGAACTGGAGGGATTTTCTGAAACTCTAAAGGGGAATTCTGTTGAGTTTACACCTCAGATTTCCGCTTTGCAACAAATAATGAAGCAGAACTAATGGAGGTAAAACAAGGGATACTGATTTCCATTAGAGAAAATTATCAAAGACTTATTGTAGAGGGATATTCTGCAATGGTTATAGGTGTTCTCTACAAATTACAACAAGGGTCGAATTGGAAGAAAATAAGCAACAGTTGGTGAATAGCGACCCTAATTTAGGAAATAAGCATGCTGATTAAAGACATCCAATACCTAATTCCAAATCAAATTCGTAGACAAGGAAATGAGGCGTCAGATTATTTAGCTAATTGGGGCTATAAAAAATCAGATAGATATCTGGAAGCTTGACCAACTGATGGAATTTAGAACATTGAGTTACACTCCCTTCAAATTATTTTACAAAAGGATCTCAATGAAAATGCAGAGCCCCGATCGAGGTGGCGGATCAAGAGGAGGATGATGCCATCTGTAAGGCATGTCAGGGGCTAATTAAGGAATTTTAATGGTGATGCATGTTTCTTGGTCCACACGAAGCACACCCATCATCCCAATACATTCCCGTTATTGAACCGACATGCGTGACAGTTCAGTTCTGTTTCGGCAGCAAGGTAAGAAGGTATTATCATTTTTCAGGTATGTTTGTAAGTCTATTGCTCAATGCATAGGAGAATGGTTATGTTACGCGTCAACGAGGCGAGCGAGGAAGGTCGGGCTGCTTTCACTGATAGGGTATGTTCTGGTTTCTTTTACTATGGCTCTTAATCTAGTTCTGGATAAGCGTTTCAAGCCAGTGTCTTCAGCTCCAATGTCCAGCGTTGTCCCTGATGTTGACTATTCAGGTTCTCCATTCTATTTTTTCAACCTGCATGTCATGATAGACATCATTCATTTTCATATTCAGCCCTGCTTTAGAAGTCCTGATTCAGTTTGTCACGGGTTACAATTCTGGTTTCTTTCTATTGCATGTAGCCTTAGTACAAGCCCTCTTTTGAGCATGCATGCGATATCTACAAATCTTGCTTATTACCTAAATATGGGTATACATGTGGCTAATATTGGTTGTTCGGGCATCTAAGTCTGCTTCTATTCTCTTTGGTGCATCTTAGTCTGCTTATATTCTCTCTGGCGCATCTTTAATATGTTATTGGCTCGGAACCTTGATGATTGGCTTCTGCCTTCTTTCCACTTTGGTCTGTGTTTTATGTCAATTCTCAGGTTTGGTTTCTATTGTTTCAATATGGTCAAATCTAATAATCTGGCTCATACCATCTTTTTTTCTGGTCAGGGTTATTTTTCTATACCCCAGTTTTGGGTTTTTAGCTACAATATTGTTACCCCAACTGTTTCTAGGTTAAGTATTTAGTTGTTATGAATTATGGTGGGATGAATTTCTTATTCTGTAATTTCTTCAATTGTGTGATGTCTGAGTCTGGCTCCCTCCAGGGTTATAAGGATGTTTCCAAGATTCTCATCTTCATAACACTCCCCATGAGGCTTTATGAAATTGAGGTAGGGCTAGTTTATTGGTTCTTGCGTCGAAACTTAAACCCTCTTGTTCTCTGCTTCCTTCCTTATGCTCAATCTCATCATGCTCATTGTGTGTCTTTGTCTGCCAACTCAACTTAGTATCATAATTTACATTGGGATCAAGGAAGGAAAGTCTGGCATTATGATTCTGTGATTTACTTAACTGCTACTGTTCCATATACAGGGTCTCTTTCAGCTCATAGCAGGAATAGAGATACTCAAGCTGTAGTGAAAAAATGAAAGGGAAGAAAAATCCCTACAAGCCAAGTTGCAGAAACTAGAAAACGAGGAAGAAAAACCAACCAGTAGATTCTGTAAAGTTTATCCAACAGTTATGAAACTAGAATTCTAGCATATATTCAAAATACCATAGAATGATGGGAGAAAGAAACTGATGTTGAAGAGGATGACACCCAGGTTGGAATAGACTTCCTCTCTCACCCAGCCAGTACACAAGGGAGAGTCTCTTTGTTCCAACAATCTGTTAAAACATATTGGAAGATTAAATGTGTGCTTGCAAAAGCACTGATGAGTACCTAGGACCAACACCTCAATTATTCTCTAAGGTTTGAACTTCAGCAGATGAAACAAGACATGAGGGAGATGACAAAGGTACAGATTCAAACCAATGCTAGATTGGTGCGGATGGAGTAACAACTGTAATACCTGCAACAAGTTGAGATGCCAGGGTCTACAGTGAAAGACCCTACACCAGTTGATTCATCAGATGGCGAATTTCCCTTGCAAGATATATTTTGTATGTGTTTATATATTAAGCTTACCATATGTTTTATATGCAGTTTTTTTGGACATAGTAATGGATTACTAGCAGTAAGTTGAAGGAAGAAACAATACCAATTTTGGTTGGATTTTAAATCTCTCAGGTGGCCAACAGACCTGGTTTCCTTTGGGCAGGTTGAGGCTACCAAACATTGCATATATTGTATAGCAACTTACTCTTTACAAAATAGAAAATAAACAGGTCCTACGAAATTTACAAAAAAAAATAATGAATAAATTATACCATGTCTGTTATAAATGTAAAACAAGATAATAATTAATAAATTATGCCATGTCTTTTTTACAAATTGCTTATGTATTGACTAATTTATTTTACTTGGGTTTTTATACTCTGTATTGCCTAATTATTTTTTTGGGGTTTTTATACAGAATTTTATGCTACGATGGTAAAGAATAAAAAATATTTCTGTACAAGACATACATAGAATCATACAACCCTTGGTGAGAAGTAAGCAATGAAGAGAAAAAACTAACTACTTTTTTTTTCAAAATAGAAGTTAGAGCTTTCATTCTGGATAATATTTAATGAAAATATACATAAAATTAAAACCAACACACAAGAAGGTGTTATCCTCATCTCTTATCAATAAAGGCCTACAATGTAGAATTTACAAACAACAGTTTTTTAACATACTCAAAAATCGTATTTGATCTCATAAAGAATTTTTTTTGACAAATGCTTTCTCCTATCACAATTAAGCAAGCATGCACCTCCGCTCCCCAATCTGAGAGAATATTCAATGAAGTTAAACAAGCTTACTACATTCAACTTGGCATACTATGGCTAAGACGCCCTAAAGGAAATAAACAACCCTCTTGCATAGTAACACCACCCACAAGGGTTGAAGGGTGGTGGAAAATATTACCACCCCCATTTTATGAACCAATCAAGCCCCCATTGACATGTATTTTTTGAAATTCCTTGATTGTGTCTCCAATCCATGACATTTTTTTTCAATATCTATTTCATATTTACTTTTTAAAATCAGGCCCACATAATTATTTAAAATGATATTTTTAATTTAATTGTGTTGGGTTTTCCCAAGTTTCTGCCATGTTCAAGTTATACAACTTACACTTTGGCTTTGGTCCTTATCATGTAAGGCTATTAGTAGAAACTTTACTTGCCAAGGTAGTTTTAATTCATGACAATCATGCATACAAATATATAAATAAGTAAAAATGTAATTATTGAATGGGATGGAAAACAACAACTTCGTCGGAAGTTACTATAAAAAAATAGAGAGCACTCAAAGGCCTTTCAGGGAGAAATTTACCAGTAAACCTCTAAGATAAAAACTTGGAATTAGTTAAATCTTAAATCTATTTGATTTCTACTTATGCTCATCGACATAATCAATTTTTTTTACCACATAGCTAAGCCGTTTATCATATTTATAATTTACCTTCATTATTTTTACTTCACCTATATTAATCCTCAACGTATGTAGAATACTCTTCGTATCCTTTAGTGAGTATTTGTTCATATGATGAAATTAAACATACAAGGAACAAAATCCATTACAACAAAATATATTTCTCCCGATGATGATCTGGTCTACATCGACCAAAGCATCAAGCTATACAAAAACCAAGCAACCCAGATGACAACTCTGTAATTCATTCTATAATGTACACATAATGTATATAGTTTTTTATACCCTTCATAGACTCACACAAACCAAGCAACCCATATGACATCTCGATAATTCATTCTACAATGTACACAGAATGTATGTAGTTTTTTATACCCTTCATAGATTCACACGTGCTTAAATTTACATAAATATTCATTTTCTTGTTTTAAGCTGGATTACAAGGTTCAAAATTCAAACATCAGCAAAACATTTTCCTCGTGATGATGATCTAGTCTATAGGGACCAATCATAAAAACATCAAGCTATACAAAAACCAAACAACCTAGATGATAGCTCCATAATTCATTATACAACCTACATAGAATGTAGGTAATTTTTCATACCCTTCATAGACACACACACACTTACATTTACATACATATTCACTTTCTAGTTTTAAGCTGTATTGCAAGACTTAAATTTCAAACATATGATTATATTAACTATTAAATTTTTCTCTTTATCATAGACATAACCTAGACATTCATATCATAGCCTACAACCTAAAATAATTACTAGCAGTTAATCCATGTAGCAATTCAGCCATACCTACTTCGAGATGTTTTTAGCAGACATGATTATGGGGTTTCCTCTCCGTCATCAAAGATGATATGATAAAACTCTTTTTTCTTTATTGTACATCAAAGGTGACATGATAAAACTCTTTTTTTTTAATGTGAACAAATTTCTTGTCATAGACAGAACTATAAAACTAATTAAAACAAGAAAAATTGTTAGCCAAACTTGAGAAAGGCAAAGTCGATTTTTACCATATCTTCACCGAAGAATTTTGTAGACAACTTGGTAACTTCAAACAAAAGGAATGCAAGGACCTTGTTTTCATCAACTCAATCAATTAGGCCAGGGTAAATTCAATTCCAAAATATTAGGTGTTTTCATTATTGAAAAAATGTTCTCGCTTTTACATTCAAGTATAGAGGCACTAATTCTAACTAACTTGCTAGAGAATTGCCATGTATAATGATATATTATGCTAGGAACCATGGTGACTTACACAGTTATCTAGTTTCACAAATTCATCGTCTTAATATTTCAATTATAAAATACAACTTTTCCAATACTAACATGCTAGAGAATTGCCATGTATAATGATATATTATGCTAAGAACCATGGCAATTTACACAGTTATCTAGTTTCAAAAATTCATCGTCTTAGTATTTCAATTATAAAATACAACTTTTCCAATACTAACTTGCTAGAGAATTGCCATGTATAATGATATATTATGCTAAGAACCACAGGCGATTTACACAGTTATCTAGTTTCACAAATTCATCGTCTTAATATTTCAATTACAAAATACAACTTTTCCAATTCGACATTCTGATTCAAAATTCGTATCTACCTCTTTATTCACCTTTTGGTGCGATTGATATAATTCATATAGTTTTTTAAGAAGAAACTTTAACATTTTTAAAACTATAATTTTTAGTAAAGTGTTGGGCTTGTAATCATGATTTACATATTTCTGACCACACTAAACAGCTCGGTAGTTAATTCTATGCATTCAAGTTTACATGTTTCTGACCACATAAGATAGTTCTGTAGTTAGCTTTATGCATTCAATTTTTTAAATTGTAATTTATAATTATGATATCTAGCCAGATAAACACTTTATTCCTTGAAAGGATTAACATGTCATACATGCTCGCTGAAAACTATCGTGGCTAGTTTCAACAAATCGATTTTTATTAGCATCATGAGAAGCATGAAATAATATGGGATGGAGGAGAGTTGCACGTGTTAATTAAATTTAATTAAAAAATAAATAAAATAGTTACTTTTCTTTCCAACTATTCATGGACGCATATATTTAAACGATAACCCGATTTTTCTATACAAATTAAATATACATGGAAAATTATGTTAATTAGCTAATTATAATTGAAAAGTTGTAAGGTATCCCTCTTTGAAAACAACTCCCCCCAAGTGCCACCTGGACCATTGTGCACCATTAATTTTGATATTAGATGATTGAAAGAGCGTCTACCTTCAGATTAAATATTATTATTATTAATCAGTTACACAAAAAAACCGTTTTAGAAATTAATTGACTTCATCCTCTCTCAGTTATATGATCATAGTAAAAATTTGTGGACGACTTGTCTTGTGGGAAGGTTAGGTACATAGCGCCAGAGCTCATACAGACAGGGAAGGCCACACTGAGCTCCGATGTGCTCAGCTTCGGAGATAGTTTATCTCTGAAATAATTGTGGAGATTTATTGTTCATTATGGATTTAGATACATCGTGGTTTCCAATGCCACTATGGGTCTATACCTACTTTTATCGATGCCATTCTCCATCTTTGACATAGTGAGACCCCGTGCGGCAACGTTGAGGGTTTTACTCATCTTCTTCGATACAGTGAGTATGCATTAATTAATAATTCTAACAGTTTTTTTCATATAAATGTATAACGTGGGGTTTGGTCCCGGAAAAACACTAGATCAAAATCAAGATAATATATTTTGTGATTGCAAGTAATGGTGGTTGTGTGTACATCTGGAGCAGTAGCAACAACAACAATAATATATGTGTTTCGCAAAGGACACTCTCGCACCAACTGGTTTTCCATCTGTCAATAGTTCAATTCATTTTGTGGCCAAGCCATAGGTGCTCTTGATGCCTCTTTCAGCGCAGTTGTCCTCCTAATTCTTCTGGTCTTGTTATCTTCTTCAACTTTCTAAAGGCGCTGACCAGATTTTTAGGGCAACAGTTAGATTATATTTCTTTTGATTATGCTTGTGGCTGTGTGGTCTTTATGTGTCCATCTTTTTCATTTATGTGTGGTTTTATATTTGAGTTCCTTAGTCATCTTTGTGCAGTATAGGATTGCCATTAGTGCTTCTGATCCTCAGTATGAGAAGATATATGTATTCAGTGTAAACTTCACATTGTCAATATTTTAAGTTGTAAAATTAGAAATGTATGTATTCTGTGTAAACATCACATCGTCAATAATGTTAGTTGTTATATCAGGAAGTCAAAAATGTTAGTTGTATTATCAGGAATGTGATTGGTCATGCATATATTTATTTCCCAAATTCATTAATAATTAATAAATATAAATAGTTACTTCGTTTTTATTATTATTATTTTTTTAAATAAACAAATTCATAATCAAATAAAATTGTTGTTGTTTTTTTTAATTGTTGGTAGATAAATTTAACAATATTTTTATTTTTTGTTTTACACATTATTTTAGCTTATTAAACACATCTTATTATCTAGTTGATGAGAATGCTTTATTGAAATTTTATCTAGTAAATAACTATATTTTATATTAAAATTTTGAGCTAGAGTGTTTGTTGTTTTTTTAAATAAATTCTGTATAATTTGTGAAATTATATATTATTTTTTGGGTAAATATATTTTAAATCTATATATTTTTAAATTAGTGAAAGGGGTAATTGTCATTTAGATGTTGAGAGATTCAACTATAAGCTGGTCAATATATTTTCTTTGATGTTATCATTAAATAGTTATTATGTGCAGTAGTTATTCTTTTGTTATTATATGCAATAACTATTCTTTGTTGAATATTTTTTATATTTTTTTATTTCCAAAATGTTATAACCTCTTGTTTAGTCTAGGTTTATTGAAAAGACTAGGACTCATTAGAGGAGGTTTTCATTCATCGTTGTTATAATTATAGTTAAGTATGATATTATTATTTTTTGTATTGTTCAAATATATATTAATGAAATGAAAATATGAAAAATAATTGTATTTTTTATATTCTCGTGGTATTTTAAATTTTATATGTATTTGTGGTATATATTTTTAAAGTATTTATATTTTCAAGTATAAATTGGGTAATAAGTTGTTATTCTTTGTGGTTTTGATCTAATCTCTTTTTTCTTATTGAAAACTTCTTTTCTGCTACTCAGATACTTATGGTTCTTAGAGAATATACTTATGGTTGTTAGAGAAGAAATGGTTATACTAATCAAACACCTTATTTTCGAAACTTCCTATGGTTGTTAGAGAAAAAATGGTTATACTAATCAAACACCTCACGTGGTTCTTAGAGAAGAAATGTTTATTCTAATCAAACACCTCATTTTCTAAACTTCTTGAATGATGGCATTTCATCTTAGGAACATTGTTGGAGTAGAGAGTACTTCAACCAAGTACCTCACCTTATGGGTCACCTTTACCATAGTGCATAGGAATACATAAACCAAAAAAACTTTGTGCAAAAGAACTAATACTTATCAAAAAATGATATTAACATATGTACTTGTAACCAAATTATGTAACTGAATAGCCCAATCTTATAGCACATATTCCTTTGATAAATGTGATAATATATTTTTTTAATTGAAAGGGTTATTGAGTGTTTTAAGGTGTTTATATATTCTTATAGTAACCCATTAATGTTAGAGAATACAGGTTATACTAATCAAACACCTCATTTTCAAACTTTCAATGATGATATTTACCCGTGACAAAATAATTGATGCTATCTAAAAATGATATTGTGCATATGTAGTTGTAACATAATTATGTAACTGAATAGCCAATTTTGTTGTTCACTCTCTGTAGTTGTAGCTATCCTGCATGATTCATGTGAGAGCATTTCCTCTATACTACTCTTTCCTATGTTACTTCTTTACAACATTTCCTTTGCAACATATGGTGCAATTGCTAGTAATAATAAATTTGGTTAAATAGAAAGAAAGAATGAACATGAGTAATAAAATAATTTAGAACACCACCCAACAATGTTTTTATTTTAAATTAAAATGCATATTAAATACTAAAACAAACATAACATAATTTTTACGCTTTTCAATTAAAGTGTGGGTAATAGATAGTTTTAATTAAAATCTGGATTTATCGTATAACTTTTTCATCTTTGTGTTAATTGACCTTGCTATTTTTTTTGAACCTAGAAACATATGACATACATGTCTTTTTTGAATCTTTTAAAACAATTGCTACTTATTTAAAAAATATTAATAAAAAAAATCAAAATCATTCCATCAAAAATCTGTATTTTTTAAAATAAAAATTCATTGTCTATAAATTAATTTGATACTATACTAAGTGTAGTTTCAAAATGAAAAAACTCACTAAATATGAAATTGAAATTTCACACAGAACAAAACTTGTATTACAAAGTCAGATTTATTTGTAATAAGATTTCTATTATTAATAATACTTTTTAATGCACGCTAATTACCTGCCTAGGCTATCATTAAACTTGCTGTTTAAATCTAAAAACTCGCTAATTAGTATAGCTTTATTTATTATTCAATAGTAGACTTATATGTGATCCAGCAATTCACCCCAGTGTATATTTCCTTACTGAGCCTTGTAATCTTTCCAAAGGTCATCCACGGATTTACCAGTGATATCCTTGAAGTATCCGATGTCCCATGAAGTTTTTATTTTGGCATTGATCAGGCTAACGAAACCAGGGTAATGGTGTTCACGTACTGGATAAACTACATTAGAGGTCGCTTCCCCGTCTTCAACTCTACAAGCTACCCGGCTGAGCAAAGGCGGTAAAGGGGAAGCGGCACCGGCGGATATAATTTGAACGCCTCGCGCCACCACTTGGCGTGGCGCCGCTGGAGGTTCCAACGTTGGTAGATGTCCTTTGTCAATGCCTGGTACAGAATCCCCGTGACCTCTTTCTTCAGATCACCCTCATAGCTGTCAATGTAATCAGAGTCCAAGAAGATTACGTTGCCTCTCACTAAGGTAACGGAGTCGATGTTTTCCACATTCAGAACTATGTCGCGCAGGTCCTTCGTCCCAGTGGGCCACACTTGGGTGAAGCCAACCCACACGAATATAGAGGCGACCTCCAATATCACCGCTGCGTCTCCTACCTCGTCGTCGAATTTCTCCTTCACACGTTCATCAATGTTAACCGTGGTGGGCATTGTCTGGCCATGGGTGCCCCCCACAACCATTGCCAGAAGAAGCAGACCAATACATTTTGATTTTGATGCTGCTGCCATATCTCCAACTAACCAGAACAATCAACTCCTGAATGCGAAGGTTCCTCATTTCTTCATATTTATGTAGAAAAAAAGGTTGACACGTGGCGCGTTACCCAAAATCAGCTGTTTTCTTTGTAAGGGTTTCTCAATCCTACTTACACTTGACAAATAAATGACTTCTATTTGCTTGGGGTTCCAGTACAGTATCTTTTACCACTGCCGGTTACGTTTAGTTGTAAATTTGTAAAAGCAGTTCTAAATTTAAGGTTTTAGTGATTTAATTTATACTTGTAATTGTCTAAAAAAAAGTGTACAGATAAACTAAAAGAATAGAATATTTCGAAAGATTATCTCCCAAAAATAAAGTCATAATTAAAGTTTAGAATGCAGCTAGATAATTTCAAAACAAATTTTTAATAAGAGACAAAATCATAATTTTTTTTTCCAAAATACAAATAATTAAATAAATTTATTTTCATCTCCACTTTTATATAAAGGTCTAGAAAAATATTTTATATTCATCTTTACTTTTTAAACTAAATGGTTCTTCGTTTTATGTTCCATTCCTCCTCTCTGGTTTTAATAAGGTCGAGTTTCCTTTTTTCAAAGTTTCTACCTATCTCACGAATATTGGGTGGAGAGCCCTTCCCCCTCAGGGTTAAACAATTAGGACCTCCCTTTTTCTCTCCTCCAACTAATGGACCTCCAATGTTTTTACTCCATTTTTCTCATTTATTCGATACAAATTTGGAAGTTGTTGACGCATTCAAAAGGAAGGAATAAGGAAACGAGCAATACTTAACCGTGTTGAGAATTCCTCATCATTTATCCATCCCATGTCGATATTAAAAGGGATGGTAGGTTTCTTAGGGATCCATTTTATATCTAAGAGTGATGTAGGAGTGATTTGAAATGCATCCCTCTCCATTCCATTATTTGATGAGGGTAAGAGAGTCTAAAAGACGTTTATCGAGGAATAATCTATCAATTTTCTTTGCAATACTTTCCTCACCTATCCAACAATTTCTCTGGGTAGGAGATAATTAAACTAGCTCCATATCCACTAGCATATTGTAGGTTAGCCTGTTTCTGAAGAAACATGCTAGAACATCCAACCTATCACGAGGGCCTCATGATTCTAAGGGTCCCAAAGAGAAATTCAAATCACCCCAATGATAACATTATATTATCCAAGGAGAGATATATTGAGAAGATTGTCCCAAAAGTATTTTTGCTTTTGGGATTGACCATAAATGTTAATCAATGTGAGAGATTAAGATAGAACCCACGTGTAGACCTTAACCCGCATGACTGACTCCATGCACTATATATTTAAAACAAGAATTTGATGGGGTGTCCAACCTACAACTGACCTACATTGATGACCAAAATATCCCAACCCTTTAGAAAGGTTCCAACACACAGTGTTGTTTGAATACTGCTACCAAGGGGTTCCTGTAGAAATATTATATTCAGGACATTTACTTCAATGATTCTCCTCGGATCTTGTCTTTTAGAGGGATAAGGAATGCCCTAAAAATTACAGGACATGATTTTCATTTTGGAGATCCCATAGAAGTTGGGAAAGCTCTAAGGGCCCCTCTGCTTGACTGTTGTTTACTAATAAGATGACCTACATGGGACAGGTAGTTGTAACAGGTAAGGAGGAGGAAATATAAGAAGCGATACAACATGAGACTACATCGAAGCCCTTAGATTCCATAGAGTAATGACTATGTATTATAACAAAAAAAATTAAATTTTGTCATTTAAAAACGGATTTGATATAGAAAGGAGGTGAATTGAAGAGGTACCTTCACAACCTAAAGCTATTTCTATTGAAGGTTGAGCACGCCCTTGAGAGCTCCACCTTCTCTAGAGCTACTTATCTAGTATCTTCCTGACCATGAAAACTAAAAATGGAAGCATTACCCATTAGGTCATCATATTATCCCCCCTGTTCAGTTCCACTAACTGGAGGTGAGACCTTTGTTCTATTCTCCTTTTTGTGCAAGGGACTCACAACATATTTTGTAAATTTTCAATGTTATGAAACCTCCTAGATCTATATGAAATTCCCTTATAATCCAATTCTAGAGGATTAGCCTCAAGACCCATATCAATCGCTCCATACAATCCACCACGAATATATACACAAATTATAATTTGTGCCATGGAGATATCATTGGAGATGAGATATGATGAATCATGCTCTAGATAAATCCCGAGAAGGCTTCTTATATATCGAAATATTATTTCATGCTAATAGTTTGTAAGAATACTCACGATTCTAACCCATAGAGGAATAATGTTAGTCTTCTCATTCCTATGATCAAAGAGCATAGATCAGGGTTTGAAAAAAACATGTGAAGAGAGAATTTTCTAAACCCTTCCCAGAATGTATTTAGAGTCCTCTTCGGGTCATAAAATAAGATGCACCCATCCTTTGGATAAAATTTTTATTGTTATAAGGATTTTGAATAGAGGACACACCCTAGACTCTACCCAAGTAGTGAGAAAATGGGCATTGAATCTTCGCCCATAGAATTTTCCCACCAGAATCCCCCTACACAATACCTCAAACTATTGGATATCCACATCCACACATATGGACAAAGACATAAGAATTTCTTCATACTTCTTAATAGCATGATATTTCTTCTTCTTTCCTCTAGAAACACTCTTTCCCTTGTTGGGTTATCCCTCTTTCAGTGCTAAAATTGAATCCTTTCCAATAGGATTCACTTCAGGTCCTTGATTCAATGACCTCTTATCCTTTTCTAGAGCCACCAAATCCCTTAAGAAGCTACACATAGACTGCATGTCTAAGGATATGTGGGGATGGATAAAGTAATTGGATACCTCGAGAAAAAGGAGGCCTTCACTAAACTCTAGGCCTTCGATATGTTGGTGTTTGTCATTAAAACATGTGGCCCAAGCCCTAGTTCCCAAAGCTCATTATATTGTAACTCAAGTGAAAAATGCATATAGATCCCAAAGATCCATGGGGGCAAAGAGAAACCATGAAAACATAAAGAATCAATTATACATTCCACACCATTTTTTTATATATGTTTTTTATAATGTTAGTTTTTTTCTTTTTAATAAGTTAGATTGAATTTAGGTTTTGGTGACTTTTAAGTTAAAATTTTGTTATTAAAAAATTGTTAGATTTTAACCTAAATTTTATTAATACACAAAATTAATAATAAAAGTAAATTAAATAAAATGATTGACATAATATAATGAACATTTTAATTAGGTCAAAATACAATAAAAAAAAATAAAATAAAATGAAATAAGGATAAACTATAAATACAGCCCATGGTATTGACCCATAGTATTCATGTGGAATGTAGTTTCTTTATAGGGGGAAATAAGATGGCATAAATCAATCTTAACTCTAGATGCAAACTAATTATTTAATAAAATTACTGTTAAATTTTTATAACCATTATTCTTTTAAAATTTTATTTAATAAAATGTATCTAAATTTTCATACATCCAAATATACATAGTTATTAGTGGCTATACCCACCAAAATTTATACAGTTCCATGTTTTATCCATGTCACAACTCAATTTCTTCATCTCTCCCAATGCACCATTATAGGATTTAATTTTTCTAATAACTATTATTAATTACGTGGGAAAAACAAGTCCCCTAGCTTCCATTGTGTCCATCTTTGTGCCATTGGATCAAATGTTAGACCATTGAAATGTTTTAAGGCATTAGATGAAGTAAGTATTTTTATATATGTTTTTTATAATGTTATTTTTTTTTTCTTTTTAATAAGTTAGATTGAATTTAGGTTTTCGTGACTTTTAATTTAACATATTGTTATTAAAAATTTGTTAGCTTTTAACCTCAATTTTTTTAATACACAAAATTAAAAAATGAAAGTAAATTAAATAAAAAGATTGACATAATGTAATGAACATTTTAACTAGGTCGAAATACAATAAAAAATAAAATAAATTAATGATAAACTATAAATATAGCCCATGGTATTGACCAATGGTATTCATGTCGAATGTAGTTTCTTTATAGGGGGAACTAAGATGGCCTAAATCATATCTAAACTAATTATTTAATAAAATTATTTTTAAATGTTTATAACCATTATTCTTTTAAAATTTTACTTAATAAAATGTATACAATTTTTCATACATCCAAATATACATAGTTTTTCTTGTTCTGTATTATTTTGTTACAACTATTTTATTATTCCAAAAATACATGTTTTCTTTTATATATTACTTACGTTACAACTATTTTATAATTCATCAGCATTCATGATTATCATTTCTTAATATATAAAAAATTAAATAATGAAATTTTTTAAAATATGTGATCTTTTTTAAATTTCTAAATTATTTGAGAGGACATGATTTATCTTGAGCAATAATGATGAATTTTCATCATTCAAATATCTAAAATAACACTAAATTTACCTTTAAAGGGGTCCGTAACAAGTGTTTGTATCAAAGTCAAGGATACAGAATAAAGGAGACATGGTGAAGAGAAGCTTCCAACCTGGAGACATGTTGAAGAGAAGCTTCCAACCTTATAATAGGCCTGCACCTAAAAATAAAAAAAATATATTCAAGTGATTAAAGTATCCTCCGATGAATACCACCTTTACTCCCAAAAACATGCAAAGCAATTTTGTATCCTTTAAAATGAAAACTAAGAAAAATGCAACAACTTTGTATGTAATTCAAAGCTAGGCACATTATGTGATATAGAAATATTTTAATCCAGAGGAGAAATGAAAACTATGAGCTGAATATTTGATACAAAATTCGTTGGATAAATTACAGGCATACACACTAATTCTCAAGGCACTAGTTCCATGTTACTTTGTCCAGCCAATGACAAATAAATATACCAGTTGACAAACAATAACAAGGCTTCTTACCTCTGTAAATGCTAGATTCACAAGATATGATACCCCAGTAGTCATGAGTGTATTTTTACTCACTAGTGCTCCCCTTATTTTAGAAGGTGAAGCTTCTGCAATATAAATAAAAGAAGTAATTGATGCAATACCAACACCTAGCCCCACCAAATATGAGAAGTAATTGATGCAATACCAACACCTATCCTTCGAACTATGAGAACATATGGATCTAGAGCAGCATCCATGGAAATTGCTCCAAAAATAAAAAATAAATCAGCTATAACTATTTCTAGCTTGTGTCCCTAAGAATCACTAATCCCCATCCACTTATTGTTGCTCCAATTATAGTTCCCACAATTTCCATGCTAACAATAGTTTCCTATTGAAATCCAAGGCAGTGGTTTGTGAATAGCCATATGGGAAAAAAATAAATGCTCATTGCTGAGAAAGAAAGAGGAATTATTAATTATAAAAACCCATATGAAAGCTGAATTGAGTCCGAAGATACCTATAAAAAGGTGCTCTTTTGCACATAAGCAAAGTCATCACGAATGTACACCTGATACGACAGCTACATATATTCCATTCCCATTATTAGCCATCTTATCTACTTATATGCCATTCCCATCATAAGCCACCTTGTCTCAGCCTCACAATGACACCCAAGCACATATACACTTGACAATACTAATACAACATAACTAGAACCTAACTAAATTCGGGAGTAGCAACATCTAGAATATAACATTGTAGAATATTGAAATGAAGGATTAAGTAAAACTAACTAGAATTCGATAATCAATAATAATATTATATTAAATTCTAATTGTCAATATAGGTTGCAAATCTTCTTCATGAGAAGACAAGTCAACTAACGATGGAGTTACAACAAATAAATAATACAAATACCTAAAAAAAGCAATTCTAACATTATTTAAAACTTTGAAGAGAATACAATATACAAATGTTGAAACAAGGATAATAATGAATAAATTATACCATGTTTGTTATAAATGTAAAATAGGATAATAATTAATAAATTATGCCATAAGTTTTTTGCAAATAGCTTATCTATTGATAATTTATTTTACTGGGGTTTTTATACTCTGTATTGCCTAATTATTTTCTTGGGGTTTTAACACATAATTTTCTGTTACGATGGTAGAGAATAAAAACTATTTCTGTACAATACAGACATAGAAACATACAACCCTTGGTGAGAAGTAAGAAATGAAGAGAAAAAAGTAACTATTTTTTTGCAAAATAGAAGTTAGAGAATTCATTCTGGATAATATTTAATGAAAATATACATAAAATTAAAACCAACACCCAAGAAGGTGTTATGCTCAGCTCTTATCAATAAAGGCCTACAATATAGAATTTACAACAGTTTTTTAACATACTCAAAAATGGTATTTGATCTCATAAAGCATTTTGTTTGACAAATGCTTTCTCCTATCACAATTCAGCAAGCATGCACTTCCCCTCCCCAATCTAGGAGAATATTCAATGAAGTTAAAGCAGCTTACTACATTCAACTTGGCATACTTAAATAAACAACCCTCTTACACAGTAACACCACCCACAAGGGTTGAAGGCTGGTGGAAAATATTACCACCCCCATTTTATGAACCAATCAAGCCCCCATTGACATGTTTTCTTTCAAATTCCGCTGTTGTGTCTCTAAAATATTACCACCCCCATTTTATGAACCAATCAAGCCCCCATTGACATGTCTTTTTTCGAATTCCTTGTTGTGTCTCCAATCCAAGGCATTTTTGTTTTTCAATATCTATTTCATATTTAATTTTTAAAATGAGGCCCACCTAATTATTTAAAATGATATTTTTAATCTAATTGTGTTGGGTTTTACCAAGTTTCTGCCATGTTCAAGTTATATAGCTTACACTTTGGCTTTGGTCCTTATCATGTAAGGCTATTAGTAGAAGCTTTACTTGCAAGGGTAGTAATAATTCATCACAATCATGCATACAAATATATAACTAAGTGAAAATGTAATTATTGAATGGGATGGAAAACAAGAACATTGTCCCAAGGTACTATAAAAAAATAGAGATCGCTCAAAGGCCTTTCACTCATTTTAGGGGAGAAATTTACCAGTAAACCTCTAAGATAAAAACTTGGAATTAGTTAATTCTACTTATGATGGTCGACATAATCAATTTTTTTTTACCACAATGCTAAGTCGTTTATCATATTTATAATTTACTTTCATTATTTTTACTTCACCTATATTGATCCTCAATGTATCTAGAATATTCTTCCTATCCTTGAGCGAGTATTTGTTTATATGATGAAATTAAAAATAGAAGGAACAAAATCCATTACAGCAACACATCTTTCTCTTGGTGATGATCTGGTCTACATGGACCAAAGCATCAAGCTATACAAAAACCAAGCAACCCAGATGGATCTGAAATTCATTCTACAATGTACACAGAATGCATGTAGTTTTTTATACCCTTCGTAGACTCACACAAACCAAGAAACCCACATGACATCTCAATAATTCATTCTACAATGTACACAGAATGTATGTAGTTTTTAATACCCTTCATAGACTGACACGTGCTTAAATTTACATAAATATTCAATTTCTTGTTTTAAGCTGGATTACAAGGTTCAAATTTCAAACATCAGCAAAACATCTTCCTCCTGATGATGATCTGGTCTACATGGATCAATCATCAAAACATCAATCTATACAAAAACCAAACAACCCATATGATAGCTACGTAATTCATTATACAACCTACATAGAATGTAGGTAATTTTTCATACCCTTCATAGAGACACACACACTTACATTTACATAGATATTCACTTTCTAGTTTTAAGCTGTATTGCAAGACTTAAATTTCAAACATATGATTATATTAACTATTACATTTTTCTCTTTATCATAGACATAACCTAGACATTCATATCATAGTCTACAACCTAAAATAATTACTGGCAGTTAATCCATGTAGCAATTCAGCCAAACCTACTTGGAGATGTTACCATCATACATGGTTATTGGGCTGCCTCTCCGTCATCAAAGATGACATGATAAAACTCTTTTTGCTATTGTGAAGAAAATTGTTAGCGAAAATTAAGAAAGGCAAAGTCGATTTTTACCATATCTTCACCGAAGAATTTTTTAGACAACTCAGCAACTTCAAGCACAAGGAATGCAAGGACCTTGCTATCATCAAATCAATCAATTAGGCCAGGGTAAATTCATTTCCAAAATATTAGGTGTTTTCATTGTTGAAAAAATGTTCTCGCTTTTACATTCAAGAATAGAGACACTAATTCTAACTAACTTGCTAGAGAATTGCCATGTATAATGATATATTATGCTAAGAACCATGGCAATTTACACAGTTGTCTACTTTCAAAAATTCATCGTCTTAGTATTTCAATTATAAAATACAACTTTTCCAATACTAACTTGCTAGAGAATTTCCATGTATAATGATATATTATGCTAAGAACCACAGGTGATTTACACAGTTATCTAGTTTCACAAATTCATCGTCTTAATATTTCAATTACAAAATACAACTTTTCCAATTCGACATTCTGATTCAAAATTCGTATCTACCTCTTTATTCACATTTTGGTGCGATTGATATAATTCATATAGTATTTTAAGAAGAAACTTTAACATTTTTTAAACTATAATTTTTAGTAAAGTGTTGGGCTTGTAATCATGATTTACATATTTCTGACCACACTAAATAGCTCGGTAGTTAATTCTATGCATTCAAGTTTACATGTTTCTGACCACATAAGATAGTTCTGTAGTTAGCTTTATGCATTCAATTTTTTAAATTGTAATTTATAATTATGATATCTAGCCAGATAAACACTTTATTGCTTGAAAGGATTAACATGTCATACATGCTCGCTGAAAACTATCGTGGCTAGTTTCAACAAATCGATTTTTATTAGCATCATGAGAAGCATGAAATAATATGGGATGGAGGAGAGTTGCACGTGTTAATTAAATTTAATTAAAAAATAAATAAAATAGTTACTTTATAGTACAAAATTTATTCATAAGGACGCATATATTTAAACAATAACCAATTTTTTTTCTATACAAATTAAATAATAATGAAGAATTATGTTAATTAGCTAATTATAATTATTAAGTTGTAAAGTGTCCCTCTTTGAAAACAAATTCCCCCAAGTGCCACCTGGACCATTGTGCACCATTAATTTTGATATTAGATGATTGAAAGAGTGTCTACCTTCAGATTAAATATTATTATTATTAATTAGTTACACAAAAAAACTGTTTTAGAAATAATTGACTTCATCCTCTCTCAGTTATATGATCATAGTAAAAATTCGTGGACGACTTGTCTTGTGGGAACCTTAGGTACATAGCGCCAGAGCTCAAACACACAGGGAAGGCCACACTGAGCTCTGATGTGCTCAGCTTCGGAGATACTTTATCTCTGAAATAATTGTGGAGATTTATTGTTCATTATGGATTTAGATACATCGTGATTGCCAATGCCACTATGGGTCTATACCTACTTTTATCGATGCCATTCTCCATCTTTGACATAGTGAGACCTCGTGCGGCAACGTTGAGGGTTTTACTCATCTTCTTCGATACAGTGAGTATGCATTAATTAATAATTCTAACAGTTTTTTTCATATAAATGTATAACGTGGGGTTTGGTCCCGGAAAAACACTAGAT
Source organism: Pinus albicaulis (assembly GCA_034641835.2). NCBI lineage: Eukaryota > Viridiplantae > Streptophyta > Pinopsida > Pinales > Pinaceae > Pinus > Pinus albicaulis. The sequence goes on along the minus strand of CM076570.1, from coordinate 966,532,487 downwards.
CAAAATCAAGATAATATATTTTGTGATTGAAAGTAATGGTGGTTGTGTGTACATCTGGAGCAGTAGCAACAACAACAATAATATATGTGGCTCGCAAAGGACACTCTCGCACCAACTGGTTTTCCATCTGTCAATAGTTCAATTCATTTTGTGGCCAAGCCATAGGTTCTCTTGATGCCTCTTTTAGCGCAGTTTTCCTCCTAATTCTTCTGGTCTTGTTATCTGCTTCAACTTTCTAAAGGCGCTGACCAGATTTTTAGGGCAACAGTTAGATTATATTTCTTTTGATTATGCTTGTGGCTGTGTGGTCTTTATGTGTCCATCTTTTTCATTTATGTGTGGTTTGATATTTGAGTTCCTTAGTCATCTTTGTGCAGTATAGGATTGCCATTAGTGCTTCTGATCCTCAGTATGAGAAGATATATGTATTCAGTGTAAACTTCACATTGTCAATATTTTAAGTTGTAAAATTAGAAATGTATGTATTCTGTGTAAACTTCACATCGTCAATAATGTTAGTTGTTATATCAGGAAGTCAAAAATGTTAGTTGTATTATCAGGAATGTGATTGGTCATGCATATATTTATTTCCCAAATTCATTAATAATTAATAAATATAAATAGTTACTTCGTTTTTATTATTTTTTTTTTTTAAATAAACAAATTCATAATCAAATAAAATTGTTGTTGTTTTTTTTTAATTGTTGGTAGATAAATTTAACAATATTTTTATTTTTTGTTTTACACATATTATTTTAGCTTATTAAACACATCTTATTATCTAGTTGATGAGAATGCTTTATTGAAATTTTATCTAGTAAATAACTATATTTTATATTAAAATTTTGAGCTAGAGTGTTTGTTTTTTTTTTAAATAAATTCTGTATAATTTGTGAAATTATATATTATTTTTTGGGTAAATATATTTTAAATCTATATATTTTTAAATTAGTGAAAGGGGTAATTGTCATTTAGATGTTGAGAGATTCAACTATAAGCTGGTCAATATATTTTCTTTGATGTTATCATTAAATAGTTATTATGTGCAGTAGTTATTCTTTTGTTAATATATGCAATAACTATTCTTTGTTGAATATTTTTTATATTTTTTTATTTCCAAAATGTTATAACCTCTTGTTTAGTTTAGGTTTATTGAAAAGACTAGGACTCATTAGAGGAGGTTTTCATTCATCGTTGTTATAATTATAGTTAAGTATGATATTATTATTTTTTGTATTATTCAAATATATATTAATGAAATGAAAATATGAAAAATAATTGAATTTTTTATATTCTCGTGGTATTTTAAATTTTATATGTATTTGTGGTATATATTTTTAAATTATTTATATTGTTCAAGTATAAATTGGGTAATAAGTTGTTATTCTTTGTGGTTTTGATCTAATCTCTTTTTTCTTATTGAAAACTTCTTTTCTGCTACTCAGATACTTATGGTTCTTAGAGAATATACTTATGGTTGTTAGAGAAGAAATGGTTATACTAATCAAACACCTTATTTTCGAAACTTCCTATGGTTGTTAGAGAAAAAATGGTTATACTAATCAAACACCTCATGTGGTTCTTAGAGAAGAAATGTTTATTCTAATCAAACACCTCATTTTCTAAACTTCTTGAATGATGACATTTCATCTTAGGAACATTGTTGGAGTAGAGAGTACTTCAACCAAGTACCTCACCTTATGGGTCACCTTTACCATAGTGCCTAGGAATACATAAACCAAAAAGACATTGTGCAAAAGAAATGATATTAACATATGTAGTTTTAACCAAATTATGTAACTGAATAGCTCAATGTGGTAAGATATATTCATTTGATAAATGTGATAATATATTTTTTAAATTGAAAGGGTTATTGAGTGCTTTAAGGTGTTTATATATTCTCATAGTAACAAATTAGTGTTAAAGAATAAAGGGTTATACTAATCAAACACCTCATTTTCTAAACTTCTTGAATGATGATATTTCATCTCAGGACAAAATAATTGATGCTTATCTAAAAATGATATTAACATATGTAGTTGTAACATAATTATGTAACTGAATAGCCAATTTTGTTGTTCACTCTCTGTAGTTGTAGCTATCTTGCATGATTCATGTGACAGCATTTCCTCTATACTACTCTTTCCTATATTACTTCTTTACAACGTTTCCTTTGCAACATATGGTGCAATTGCTAGTAATAATAAATTTGGTTAAATAGAAAGAAAGAATGAACATATAATAAAATAATTTAGAACACCACCCAACAATGCTTTTATTTTAAATTAAAATGCATATTAAAATATTAAAACAAACATAAATATAATTTTTACAATTTTCAATTAAAGTGTGGGTAATAAATAGTTTTAATTAAAATTGGGATTTATTGTATAACTTTTCATCTTTAAAGATTGACCTTGCTATTTTTGGAACTGTAAAACATATGACATAAATTAATTTGATACTATACTAAGTGTAGTTTTCAAATGAAAAAATCACTAAATATGAAATTGAAATTTCACACAGAACAAAACTTGTATTACAAAAAGTCAGATTTATTTGTAATAAGATTTCTATTATTAATAATACTTTTTAATGCCACACGCTAATTACCTGCCTAGGCATTACAAAGTCGATTTATTTGTAATAAGATTTCTATTATTAATAATATGTTTTAATACACCTTAATAACCTGCCTAGGCTATCTTTAACCTTGCTGGCTTAAATCTAAAAACTCGCTAATTAATATAGCTTTGTTTATTATTTAATAGTAGACTTACATGTGATGCAGCAATTCACCCCAGTGTATATTTCCTTACTGAGCCTTGTAATCTTTCCAAAGGTCATCCACGGATTTACCAGTGATATCCTTGAAGTATCCGATGTCCCATGAAGTTTTTATTTTGGCATTGAGCAGGCCAATGAAACCAGGGGTAATGGTGTTCACGTAGTGGAGAAACCTGGTAGTCACATCGCCTCCCTGTTCCCAACTATCGCCGCTACCTGGCTGAGCAAAGTTAGCGGGGGCGTAGCCGGCAATTAGGCGGATATAATTTGAAACGCCTTCGCACCACCACTTGGGCGCAGCGCCGTTGGCGTCCCACTGCCAGATGTCCGTCACCGCCTGGTACAGAATTCCCGTGACCTCTTTCTTCAGATCACCCTCATAGCTGTCAATGTAATCAGAGTCCAAGAAGATTACGTTGCCTCTCACTAAGGTAACGGAGTCGATGTTTTCCACATTCAGAACTATGTCGCGCACGTCCTTCGTCCCAGTGGGCCACACTTGGGCGAAGCCAACCCACACGAATATAGAGGCGAGCTCCAATATCACCGCTGCGTCTCCCACCTCGTCGTCGAATTTCTCCTTCACACGTTCATCAATGTTAACCGTGGTGGGCACTGTCTGGCCATGGGTGCCCCCCACAACCATTGCCAGAAGAAGCAGACCAATACATTTTGATTTTGCTGCTGCTGCCATATCTCCAACTAACCAGAACAATCAAATCCTGAATGCGAAGGTTCCTCATTTCTTCATATTTATGTAGAAAAAAAGGGTGACACTTGCGCGTTACCCAAAATCAGCCGTTTTCTTTGTGGGCGGTTTCCCCCTAACTGTAATTTACAATTTTGGACAACAACGACTTCCATTTGCTTGGGGTTCCAGTACATATCTTTCACTTACTGCCGGTTACAAGCTTAGTTGTAAATAAAATCATAATCAAGCAGGTTCTAAATTTAAGGTTTTAGTGATTTAATTTATACTAGTAATTGTCTGAAAAAAAAAAGTGTACATATAAACTAAAAGAATAGAAGATTTCGAAAGATTATCTCCCAAAAATAAACTCATAATTAAATTTTAGAATTCAGCTAAATAATTTCAAAACAAATTTTTAATAACACACAAAATCATAATTTTTTTTTTGTTTTCTAAAATACAAATAATTAAATAAATTTATTTTCATTTCCACTTTTAAATAAAGGCCTAGAAAAATATTTTATATTCATCTATACTTTTTAAACTAAATGATTCTTCTTTTTATGTTCCATTCCTCCTCTATTGTTTTAATAAGGTTCGAGTTTCCCTTTTTCAAGGTTTCTACCTATCTCACGAATATTGGGTGGAGAGCCCTTCCCCCTCAGGGTTAAACAATTAGGACCTCCCTTTTTCTCTCCTCCAACTAATGGACGTCCAATGTTTTTACTCCATTTTTCTCATTTATTCGATACAAATTTGGAAGTTGTTGACGCATTCAAAAGGAAGGAATAAGGAAACGAGTAAAACTTAACCAGTGTTGAGAATTCCTCATCATTTATCCATCCCATGTCGATATTAAAAGGGATGGTAGGTTTCTTAGGGATCCATTTTATATCTAAGAGGATGTAGGAGTGATTTGAAATGCATCCCTCTCCATTCCATTATTTGATGAGGGTAAGAGAGTCTAAAAGACGTTTATCGAGGAATAATCTATCAATTCTCTTTGCAATACTTTCTTCACCTATCCAACAATTTCTCTGGGTAGGAGATAATTAAACTAGCTCCATATCCACTAGCATATTGTAGGTTAGCCTGTTGCTGAAGAAACATGCTAGAACATCCAACCTATCACGAGGGCCTCATGATTCTAAGGGTCCCAAAGAGAAATTCAAATCACCCCAATGATAACAATATATTATCCAAGGAGAGATATATTGAGAAGATTGTCCCAAAAGTATTTTTGGTTTTGGGATTGACCATAAATGTCAATCAATGTGAGAGATTAAGATAGAACCCACGTGTAGACCTTAACCCCCATGAGTGACTCCATGCACTATATATTTAAAACAAGAATTTGATGGGGTCTCCAACCTACAACTAACCTACATTGATGACCAAAATATCCCAACCCTTTAGAAAGGTTCCAACACACAGTGTTGTTTGAATACTACTACCAAGGGGCTGATGTAGAAATATTATATTCAGGACATTTACTTCAATGATTCTCCTCGGATCTTATCTTTTAGAGGGATAAGGAATGCCCTAAAAATTACAGGACATGATTTTCATTTTGAAGATCCCATAGAAGTTGGGCTAGCTCTAAGGGCCCCTCTGCTTGACTGTTGTTTACTAATAAGATGACCTACATGGGATTTCTCCTTAGCTTAGTAAATGAAACATTTTCCTCCCTATATTCTACCTTTCACATGGGATAGGGCAATAAATCTAAAGCATCAGAAAAGGCCTCCCTTTCAAGTTACCACTAACCAAGAATACACATGATATAAGACAAATTTAGACTCCTATATATCAGATAGACAAAAGTAAAAAGAGGATGACAGAGTGGAAAAATCACCCTAAGAATTTAGGAAAGGACAGGTAGTTGTAACAGGTAAGGAGGAGGAAATATAAGAAGGGATACAAAATGAGACTACATCGAAGCCCTTAGATTCCATAGAGTAATGACTATGTATTATAACAAAAAAAATTAAATTTTGTCATTTAAAAATGGATTTGATATAGAAAGGAGGTGAATTGAAGAGGTACCTTCACAACCTGAAGCTATTTCTACTGAAGGCTGAGCATTAGTCCTTGCGACCAATTCCTTCTCTAGAGCTACTTATCTAGTATCTTCCTGACCATGAAAACTCAAAATGGAAGCATTAACCATTAGGTCATGATATTATCCCCCCTATTTAGTTCCGCTAACCAGAGGTGAGACCTTTTTTCTATTCGCCTTTTTATGCAAGGGACTCACAAAATATTTTGTAAGTTTTCAATGTTTATGAAACCTCTAGATCTATATGAAATTCCCTTATAATCCAATTCTAGAGGATTAGCCTCAAGACCCATATCAATCGCTCCATACAATCCACCATGAATATATACACAAATTATAATTTGTGCCATGGACATATCATTGGAGATGAGATATGATGAATCATGCTCTTGATAAATCCCGAGAAGGCTTCTGATATATCGAAATATTATTTCATGCTAATAGTTTGTAAGAAGACTCACGATTCTAACCCATAGAGGAATAATGTTAGTCTTCTCATTCCTATCATCAAAGAACATATATCACGGTTTGAAAACAACATGTGAAGAGAAAATTTTCTAAACCCTTCCCAAAATGTATTTAGAATCCTCTTCGTGTCATAGAATAAGATGCACCCATCCTTTGGATAAATTTTTTATAGTTATAAGGATTTTTAATAGAGGACACACCTTAGACTCTGCAGTAGTGAGAAAATGGGCATTGAATCTTCTCCCATAGAATTTTCACCTTAAAAAACTCCTACAATACCTCAACCTATTGGATATCCACATCCACACGTAGGACAAAGAGACTTGAGAATGTCTTCTTGCTTCTTAATAACATGATAGTTCTTCTTCCTTCCTCACAGAAACACTCTTTCCCTTGTTGGGTTATCCCTCTTCCCGGTGCTCAAGTGAATCCTTTCCAGCGGATGCACTTGAGGTCCATGATTCAAGCAGTATATCCATTTTCTCTAGCCACCAAATCCCTTAGAATCACAAACTACACATAGGCGCATGCAAAACTAAGGATATGTGGGGATGGATAAAGTAATTGGATACCTTGAGAAAAAAGAGGCCTTCACTAAAATCTAGGCCTTCGATATGTTGGTGTTTGTCATTAAAAAATGTGGCCCAAACCCTAGTTCCCAAAGGTCATTATATTGTAACTCAAGTGAAAAATGCATATAGATCCCAAAGATCCATGGGGGCAAAGATAAACCATGAAAACATAAAGAATCAATTATACATTCCACACCATATGTTTATATATGTTTTTTATAATGTTAGGTTTTTTCTTTTTAATAAGTTAGATTGAATTTAGGTTTTGGTGACTTTAAAGTTAAAATGTTGTTATTAAAAAATTGTTAGATTTTAACCTAAATTTTATTAATACACAAAATCAATAATAAAAGTAAATTAAATAAAATGATTGACATAATATAATGAACATTTTAATTAGGTCAAAATACAATAAAAAATAAAAATAATAAAATAAAATAATGATAAACTATAAATACAGCCCATGGTATTGACCCATATTATTCATGTGGAATGTAGTTTCTTTATAGGGGGAACTAAGATGGCGTAAATCAATCTTAACTCTGGATGCAAACTAATTATTTAATAAAATTATTTTTAAATGTTTATAACCATTATTCTTTTAAAATTTTATTTAATAAAATGTATCTAAATTTTCATACATCCAAATATACATAGTTATTAGTGGTTATACCCACCAAAATTTATACAGTTCCATGTTTTATCCATGTCACAACTCAATTTATTCATCCCTCCCAATGCACCATTATAGGATTTAATTTTTCTAGTAACTATTATTAATTATGCAGGAAAAACAAGTCCCCTAGCTTCCACTGTGTCCATCTTTGAGCCATTGGATCAAATGTTAGACCATTGAAATGTTTTAAACCATTAGATCAAATAAATATTTTTATATATGTTTTTTATAATGTTAGTTTTTTTTCTTTTTAATAAGTTGGATTGAATTTAGGTTTTGGTGACTTTGAATTTAACATATTGTTATTAAAAATTTGTTAGATTTTAACCTCAATTTTTTTAATACACAATGTTAAAAATAAAAGTAAATTAAATAAAAAGATTGACATAATGTAATGAACATTTTAACTAGGTCGAAATACAATAAAAAACAAAAATAATAAAATAAAATAAATCAATGATAAACTATAAATACAGCCCATGGTATTGACCCATGGTATTCATGTGGAATGTAGTTTCTTTATACGGGGAACTAAAATGGCCTAAATCATATCAAAAATAAGTATCTAATAAAATTATTTTTAAATTTTTATAACCATTATTCTTTTAAAATTTTACTTAATAAAATGTATATAAATTTTCATACATCCAAATATACATAGTTTTTCTTGTTCTGTATTATTTTGTTACAACTATTTTATTATTCCAAAAATACATGTTTTTTTTTTATATATATTATTTACGTTACAATTGTTTTATAATTCATGAGTATTCATGATTATCATTTCTTAATATATGAAAAATTAAATAATGAATTTTTTTAAAATATGTGATCTTTTTTTAAATTTCTAAATTATTTGAGAGGACATGATTTATCTTGATCAATAATGATGAATGCTCATAATTCATAGTTCTTAAATAGCACTAAATTTACTTTTAAAGGGGTCCGTAACAATTGTTTGTATCAAAGTCAAGGATACAGAATAAAAGAGACATGGTGAAGAGAAGCTTCCAACCTGGAGACATGGTGCAGAGAAGCTTCCAATCTTACAATAGGCCTGCACCTAAAAATAAAAAATATATATTCAAGTGATTAAAGTATCCTCTAATGAACACCACCTTTACTCCAAAAAACACGCAAGCAACAATGTATCCTTTAAATGAAAACTAAGAAAATGCAACAGCTTTGCATGTAATTATAGAAATATTTCAGAATCCAGAGGAGAAATTTAGACTATGAGCGGAATATTTGATACAGAATTCATTGGGTAAATTACAGGGATACACACTAATTCTCAAGGCACTAGTTCCATGTTACTTTGTCCATCCATTGAAAAATAAATATACCAGTTGACAAACAATAACAAGGCTTCTTACCTTGGTAAATGCTAGATTCACAAGATATGATACCCCAGTAGTCATGAGTGTATTTGTACTCACTACTGCTCCCCTTATTTTAGAAGGTGAAGCTTCTGCAATATAAATAAAAGAAGTAATTGATGCAATACCAACACCTAGCCCCACCAAATATGAAAAGTAATTGATGCAATACCAACACCTATCCTTCGAACTATGAGAACATATGGATCTAGAGCAACATCCATGGAAATTGCTCCAAAAATAAAAAAATAAATCAGCTATAACTATTTCTAGCTTGCGTCCCTAGGAATCACTAATCCCCATCTACTTATTGTTGCTCCAATTATAGTTCCGACAATTTCCATGCTAATAATAGTTTCCTATTAAAATCCAAGGCAGTGGTTCATGAACAGCCATATGAGAAAAAAACAAATGTTCATTGATGAGAAAGAAAGAGGAATTATTAATTATAAAAGCCCATAGGAACACTGAAATTGAGTCTGAAGACACCTGTAAAAAGGTGCTCTTTTCCACATAAGCAAATTCATATCGAATGTACACCTGATATGACAACTACATATATTCCGTTCCCATTATCAGCCATCTTGACAATACCAATACAACATAAAATTGGGGAGTAGCAACATCTAGAATATAACATTGTAGAGTATTGAAATGAAGGATTAAGTAAAACTAACTAGCATCTCAGAGAATATAAATTCGATAATCATTAATAATATTATATTAAATTCTAATCGTCAATATAGGTTGCAAATCTTCTTCATGACAAGACACGACAATTAACGATGGAGTTACAACAAATCAATAATACAAATACCTAATGTAAACAATTATAACATTATTTAAAACTTTGAAGAGAATACAATATAAAAATGTTGAAATGAGGATAATAATGAATAAATTATACCATGTTTGTTATAAATGTAAAATAGGATAATAATTAATAAATTATGCCATGTCTCTTTTGCAAATAGCTTATGTATTGACTAATTTATTTTGCTGGGTTTTATACCCTGTATTGCCTAATTATTTTCTTGGGAATTTTAAACATAATTTTATGTTACGATGGTAAAGAATAAAAACTATTTCTATACAATACTGACATAGAAACATACAATCCTTGGTGAGAAGTAAGCAATGAAGAGAAAAAACTAACTATTTTTTTTCCAAAATAGAATTTAGAGCCTTGATTTTAGATAATATTTAATGAAAATATACATAAAATTAAAACCAACACCCAAGAAGCTGTTATGCTCATCTCTTATCAATAAAGGCATACAATATAGAATTTACAAACAACAACTTTTTAACATACTCAAAAATGGTATTTGATCTCATAAAGCATTTTGTTTGACAAATGATTTCTCCTATCACAATTCAGCAAGCATGCACCTCCCCTCACCAATCTAGGAGAATATTCAATGAAGTTAAACCAACTTACTGCATTCAACTTGGCATACTTAAATAAACAACCCTCTTGCACAGTAACACAACCCACAAGGGTTGAAGCCTGGTGGAAAATATTACCACCCCCATTTTATGAACCAATTAGGCCCCCATTGACATGTATTTTTTTGAATTCCTTTGTTGTGTCTCCAAAATATTACCACCCCCATTTTATGAACCAATCAAACCCCATTGACATGTATTTTTTCGAATTCCTTGTTGTGTCTCCAATCCAAGACATTTTTGTTTTTCAATATCTATTTCATATTTAATTTTTAAAATGAGGCTCACCTAATTATTTAAAATGATATTTTTAATTTAATTGTGTTGGGTTTTCACAAGTTTCTGCCATGTTCAAGTTATACAGCTTACACTTTGGCTTTGGTCCTTATCATGTAAGGCTATTAGTAGAAGCTTTACTTGCAAGGGTAGTTTTAATTCATGACAATCATGCATACAAATATATCAGTAACTGAAAATGTAATTATTGAATGGGAAGGAAAACAACAACATTGTCCCAAGGTACTATAAAAAAATGGAGATCGCTCAAAGGCCTTTCACTCATTTTAGGGGAGAAATTTACAAGTAAACCTTTAAGATAAAAACTTGGAATTAGTTAATTCTACTTATGATGGTCGACATAATCAATTTTTTTACCACAAAGCTAAGTCGTTTATCATATTTATAATTTACCTTCATTATTTTTACTTCACCTATATTAATCCTCAATGTATCTAGAATATTCTTCCTATCCCTCAACGAGTATTTTTTTATATGATGAAATTAAACATAGAAGGAACAAAATCCATTACAGCAACACATCTTTCTCTTGGTGATGATCTGGTCTACATGGACCAAAGCATCAAGCTATAAAAAAACCAAGCAACCCAGATGGATCTGAAATTCATTTTACAATGTACACAGAATGCATGTAGTTTTTTATACCCTTCGTAGACTCACACAAACCAAGAAACCCACATGACATCTCAATAATTCATTCTACAATGTACACAGAATGTATGTAGTTTTTAATACCCTTCATAGACTGACACGTGCTTAAATTTACATAAATATTCAATTTCCTGTTTTAAGCTGGATTACAAGGTTCAAATTTCAAACATCAGCAAAACATCTTCCTCCTATGATGATCTGGTCTACATGGATCAATCATCAAAACATCAATCTATACAAAAACCAAACAAACCATATGATAGCTACGTAATTCATTATACAACCTACATAGAATGTAGGTAATTTTTCATACCCTTCATAGAGACACACACACTTACATTTACATAGATATTCACTTTCTAGTTTTAAGCTGTATTGCAAGACTTAAATTTCAAACATATGATTATATTAACTATTACATTTTTCTCTTTATCATAGACATAACCTAGACATTCATATCATAGTCTACAACCTAAAATAATTACTGGCAGTTAATCCATGTAGCAATTCAGCCAAACCTACTTGGAGATGTTACCATCATACATGGTTATTGGGCTGCCTCTCCGTCATCAAAGATGACATGATAAAACTCTTTTTGTTATTGTGAAGAAAATTGTTAGCGAAAATTAAGAAAGGCAAAGTCGATTTTTACCATATCTTCACCGAAGAATTTTGTAGACAACTCAGCAACTTCAAGCACAAGGAATGCAAGGACCTTGCTATCATCAAATCAATCAATTAGGCCAGGGTAAATTCATTTCCAAAATATTAGGTGTTTTCATTGTTGAAAAAATGTTCTCGCTTTTACATTCAAGAATAGAGACACTAATTCTAACTAACTTGCTAGAGAATTGCCATGTATAATGATATATTATGCTAAGAACCATGGCAATTTACACAGTTATCTAGTTTCAAAAATTCATCGTCTTAGTATTTCAATTATAAAATACAACTTTTCCAATACTAACTTGCTAGAGAATTGTAACACCCCCAATTTGTGTGTTGAATTTTTTTAAAGGTTAGACATTTGAACAATAATCCAATGGGGGTGGACCCCAAGGGATGAGTATGGTGTGAATATATTTGCATATCTTATTTGAGGAAATAAATAAAATAATTGTGCATTTTGACCAAGATGAGAATTAGAGATCACTTGCCAAATCCATGAGGATGGATAAGGCAACAAATCCCCAAAAATCTTTCAAAAAAATCCTTGAAAGAAATTTATTTAGATTTGAGGAGGAATCACCAATAAGAGATAGTTGGGAAGAGGTGAGAAAAAGTTTCAGAAAAGCCTAGAAAAGCTTAAAGCAGCTTTGAAAGAGGTCCCAATCCAGCTCAGGTTAAACAGAAAAAGTTAACCTCATGTTCTGACGACTAGAAACATGTTTAGAAATTATGAGCTTAAAATAGTCATTCCACAGACCAGAGGTTGATCTGTTCTAGGAGGTGATCTCTGCTCGGGGGTGAGTCCTGGGAGACAAAGAGGACTCTAAGGTTGGGAGGTTGGTCATTTTGCAGATTTTGTGGTATGTCTGAAATTCTTGTTACTATGTCTTATTACAGTATGAATTGGCTACATATAAAATTTTATTTTATGACAATGAAGAATTTGGTACTACATTTAACAGAATCTATCCTTAGGTATTCACCTTTCAGATTCTTTCTAGTTGTAGACCAGCAAATCCATAGAGTAGAAGCCCCAGAATCTCTAAACCAAGGTCGGTTTAAATCTGAAGTTACTTGGCCTCTACAGATGATTAATTTTTTTGTTATGTTTCCTGTAGACGCAATAATGATATGATATGCTTATGTGTATGCTAGAGAAACATTATAGTATTACTGAAATATATACATGGTATGTAGCAGAAAGGAAGAAAGCAAGATATTAGATTTTAAATTGCAAATATGAGCATTCTAACACTTATAACATTTATAGACTGCATATATGAGCATTCTAACAATTATAATGGTGTTGGAAAAAGAGTAATTATATTCTAGATGAGCATGCTATCATTTATATGGGTGTGGATTTCATATCTAAAATATATTCTTACTCCTTGACAAAACTGTAACATAGAAAAATAATTATCATAGCAAAGGAGTGAATTGATAATTAAGGTTCTCTAGCCAAGCATTATTGAATACATAAAGGTGTACTTCAAAAGAAAAATAGAAATTATGAGTAAGGACTCTAGAATGTATTTTGTATTCTCATTACACCATAAAATAAATCTACATCTATCTTGAGCCTTTGAATCCATTACCATACCCAAGGATTTCATTTAGAGCTAAGCACCTTCATTCAAGCACGATTGAATACTTATATAGGCCTAACACCAACTATATATAAAAGTGAAATAGTATTAAAACATTTGAATGCGCATATGATCTTTATATCTACTTTTAAACTCTGATATATAAGCGAATTAAAAGCGAAGGCATAACCCCAACCTAGGGTCATGATAAAGATATTGGTTCGAAAATAAAATAACAAATAAATAACCTTGATGGCGCCGAGAGCTAGACAATAGCTCGTTCGACCTTATGGTTAATATATGTATATAAATAAGGCCAAGGTCAAACCAGAGTTATAAATGCGAATTTTTTTAAATGCCAATCATATAACTGCGAACTAGATATAAAAAGAAAAAATAAATAAGGGCGACCAACGTAGCTAAGATGCTAACATGAAGTATATAACAATCCCGCTCGCTTATCAAACAAACAGCCAACCCACGTTAGCTGCATAGATTTAACGCAGTAACTTCATACCGAGAGCTAACCCTAGCTCTCGTCAAAACCCTATCGCAATACTGGACAGAGAAATAAAACAGAAAAAACTTTTCAGAAAGAAAAGCCAGGTGATGTTGTCTCGTGAGAGGAGGAAGGATCACATCACACCTTCTAAGACCAACCCCCGCATGAAACATTAATAATACCGCCAAGGGCAGATAGGGGAAGCCACGGTGTAGTTGGATACCGATTTAATAAATGTTTTTACTCGTTATTTAACATAAATATACGCCCTAAATATAGAACGAGGTTGACATATACCTGAGGAACCTGAAGAATAGCAGAAGGAAAAAAATGTAATAAACACTGAGGTGTATTTCCAAAGAACCCAAATACACTGAACCAAACTCAGAAAACAAAACTAGAACGCGGCCAAAAAGGACCGGCTAGAGCTCTGTCACGAGGAGACCGATTGCTACACCAATCTACACTCTCTCTGCGCAATCTATTTAGCAGATTTAGTACTGAGTATCAAAAACAAACAACAACAAAGAACAATAGAAAGCAATGGGACGATTTTACAGGTGAAAGTAATATAAGGCGAGAAGATCAGAGAAAATGTTAGATCTGAATCTTTTCAGCAAGACCGAACCTGAACCCTCTGGTAAATAGTTCGATAACAGAGACTCCAAGTTAAAGCGCTCCCGGAACCCTAATTTCTCTGCCCGAGAACCTCCGCAAAACCCGAGGGTGATTGAACGGAAGCTCTGCGCTTTCAGAACCTATAACCGTCAGAATGTCTAGTCAAAATCCATCTGTCGACTAGAGCCTGGCGTGAGGCGGCTATACGCAAACATAACCAGTACTATCACGATGTACTTACATATGGAAACACGACGCGTGGTACTGGGTTCAAAGACGAGAGCAGTCTGTTGCAATATGCATCGGAGTTATCCGCGTCGAACCATGAAAAGTCTGCGGAAAAATTAAAGAGTGAATAATAATACCAAAATCCTGTTTGGTTTAATCACGTATTAACAAATAAATTCAGTAGTGGAAACCACTGAATCCCATGGCCGTCACATTCCCACGCGTCTGTCGAATGGAGTATTCAGGATGTATCGAATGTTACCATGATGATTTATCATAGCTCCACCTTAATTATCAGCTGGCGCAGTCGGGTAGGAGGAAATCGCGCGGTAAGAGACCTAACGAGGTTGGTAAGGAATATTACCCACGACCGCCAAATGAGTTTCTCCAACGTTGGTATACATGTGCATATATCATTAGGTTACAACCCTGCGAAAGATACCCATACAAAACAATAATGAGGGCATTTTAATAACGTGTAATATAAAATGTCACGTTCACTACATGATACACCAAGACTGGACGAATATATGACATATGTATGAGTATAGATGCGAATTGTAGATATACGTTCTTTGAGTTACATATTGCCAATGATTTGCTATATATGCAAGGTTTGTCATATATATAAAAAGATTTGTTATATATATAAAAAGATTTGTTATATATAACAAGATTTGTTATACATATATATATGCAAGATTGGTTATATAAAAAGCTTTGGACCCATATATATTATATATACCATAAAGTGCATATACATATGCTCTTTAAAAGGATAGTGCCAAAGGATATATATACAAATAGTATATGTGATGAATATATACATATATGTGTATTACGAACATTAACCCCATATATATGTGGATACACCAATATAGGTATGCATTATATAGAGAATTCACAATTATCAAAGTTAAAATGCATGAGGGGCTAGGAGAGGTTATTGCAGTGGAGGTATATCCAGGTGAACCATGGATATATATATATATGAATATAGGTGGGGTGCATTGCTTGTAGACATAGGAGAGAATAATTAGTATATGTACACATGGAAGATATTCTATCACTAATATGCCGAATATCAGTGTATTCTCAATATGTTAGGAGAATAGAAACACTAGAGGAGATTATAAAAAAAAAAAAAAAAGGTTAGAATGCTGAAATCACTCATTCAAGAATCATGTGAACAGAGGGGAAACATCAATGTATTGGAAAAAAATAAAAATAAAAAAATTTCCCTAAACTGGAGGTGTTACAAATGGTATCGGAGCACTAGTTACAACAAATTGGGCTGTCGTTTTGTGCTCACTGCTTATTACATATTTTGTTTTTTTTTTCTGAAGTTATAAACTTTGCTAATCTGTGTTGTAAGTGTGTACAGTTGAAATGGCTGAAGGTGAAGGGATTTATGTGGATCTGCGGGATGAGTTGGCTACTCCAGATCCCAATGCCCCGGTACTGGCTCTGTTGCATAGGATGCAACGAGAGTTGGCTGAATTAAGAAGCCAAAATGACATGTTGTCATCAGCCAGTAAGGAGCAGGAAAAGCTCATCAGAGAGCTAACTTCCCGAAACAGCCAGGAAGGCGAAGGTTCTGGAAAAAGAAAGATGGATGAATCTAAGGATGAGGATGCAGCTAGAAATCAACATAAGCAGAAAAGAGAATTGCAGGGAGAATTTAGAAAGATCAAACCTCCTGCCTATGATGGGGAGAAGGAGGAGGATGCTGAAGCTTGGTTGCTGAACATGATCAAGTATTTCCAAGTTTATGAATATGAGAGCAATCTGAAGGCCAGATTAGCGGTGTATCAGCTGCAAGGAAAAGCCACACTGTAGTGGGAAGAGACAAAAATGGTGCATGCCATTGATGAAAAAATAGTTACTTGGGAAGATTTTCAGACTAAATTTAAAAGTCGTTATTTGAATGAACGTTATTATGATGATAAAGAAAAAGAATTTCATGAACTTAGACTAGGACAGCTCACTATTGATGAGTTTGTCACTAAGTTTACTAATTTACTGAGGTATGTTCCTTACATAAGGGAAGAAAAGGCAATCCCTCATCTTCCCCCAAAAAAATCCTTGAAAGAAATTTATTTAGATTTGAGAAGGAATCTAAATTTCCCCCAATAAAGAGGAGTAGTTGGGAAGAGGTGAGAAAAAGCTGGAAAAGCTAAGGAAAAGCTTAAAGCAGCTTTAAAGAGTCCCAAGATCGGAAGCCTAGGCTAAACAGGAAAGAAAGCATCCTGCTATTCTGGACGCAGAATTAGAAACATGCTTTGGGGAATTATGAGCTTAAATAAGCTGCTCCTAAGCAGATCAGAGGTTGATCTGTTCTAGGAGGTGATCTCTGCTCGGGGGTGAGTCCTGGGAGAAAAAGAGGACTCTAAGTTTGGGAGGTTGGTCATTTTGTAGATTTTTTGGTATGTTCTGAAATTCTTGTTACTATGTCTTATTACAGTATGAATTGGCTACATATAAAATTTTATTTTATGACAATGAAGAATTTGGTACTACATTTAACAGAATCTATCCTTAGGTATTCACCTTTCAGATTCTTTCTAGTTGTAGACCAGCAAATCCATAGAGTAGAAGCCCCAGAATCTCTAAACCAAGGTCGGTTTAAATCTGAAGTTACTTGGCCTCTACAGATGATTAATTTTTGTTATGTTTCCTGTAGACACAATAATGATATGATATGCTTATGTGTATGCTAGAGAAACATTATAGTATCACTGAAATATATACATGGTATGTAGCAGAAAGGAAGAAAGCAAGATATTAGATTTTAAATTGCAAATATGAGCATTCTAACACTTATAACATTTATAGACTGCATATATGAGAATTCTAACAATTATAATGGTGCTGGAAAAAGAGTAATTATATTCTAGATGAGCATGCTATCATTTATATGGGTGTGGATTTCATATCTAAAATATATTCTTACTCCTTGACAAAACTGTAACATAGAAAAATAATTATCATAGCAAAGGAGTGAATTGATAATTAAGGTTCTCTAGCCAAGCATTATTGAATACATAAAGGTGTACATCAAAAGAAAAATAGAAATTATGAGTAAGGACTCTAGAATGTATTTTGTATTCTCATTACACCACAAAATAAATCTACATCTATCTTGAGCCTTTGAATCCATTACCATACCCAAGGATTTCATTTAGAGCTAAGCACCTTCATTCAAGCACGATTGAATACTTATATAGGCCTAACACCAACTATATATAAAAGTGAAATAGTATTAAAAAATTTGAATGCGCATATGATCTTTATATCTACTTTTAAACTCTGATATATAAGCGAATTAAAAGCGAAGGCATAACCCCAACCTAGGGTCATGATAAAGATATTGGTTCGAAAATAAAATAACAAATAAATAACCTTGATGGCGCCGAGAGCTAGACAATAGCTCGTTCGACCTTATGGTTAATATATGTATATAAATAAGGCCAAGGTCAAACCAGAGTTATAAATGCGAATTTTTTTAAATGCCAATCATATAACTGCGAACTAGATATAAAAAGAAAAAAAAACAAATAAGTGGCGACCCAACGCCAAGATGCTAACATGAAGTATATAAATAATCCCGTTCGCTAATTGAAACAAACAGGTAGCCAACCTACGTTAGCGCGGTTAGATTTTAACTTGCAACTTCATACCGAGAGCTAACCCTAGCTCGTTGAAACCCTATTGCAATACGGACAGAGAAATAAAACAGGAAAAATCATAGAAAGAAAAGCGGGGCGATGTTGTTCAGAGAGGAGGACGACCGATATCACACCTTCGGCACCCTACCTCGCATGAAACATTAATAATACTGCCGGTAGGCAGATAGGGAAGCCACTGGTGTAGTTAGATACCGACGAATCAACACAACCAAGCTATTTAACATAAATATACAGTCTTAAATCTAGAACGAGGTTGACATATACCTGAGGAACCTGAAGAATAGCAGAAGGAAAAAAATGTAATAAACACTGAGGTGTATTTCCAAAGAACCCAAATACACTGAACCGAACTCAGAAAACAAAACTAGAACGCGGCCAAAATGGACCGGCTAGAGCTCTGTCACGAGGAGACCGATTTCTACACCAATCTACAGTCTCTCTGCGCAATCTATTTAGCAGATTTAGTACTGAGTATCAAAAACAAACAACAACAAAGAACAATAGAAAGCAATGGGACGATTTTACAGGCGAAAGTAATATAAGGCGAGAAGATCAGAGAAAATGTTAGATCTGAATCTTTTCAGCAAGACCGAACCTGAACCCTCTGGTAAATAGTTCGATAACAGAGACTCCAAGTTAAAGCGCTCCCGGAACCCTAATTTCTCTGCCCGAGAACCTCAGCAAAACCCGAGGGTGATTGAACGGAAGCTCTGCGCTTTCAGAACCTATAACCGTCAGAATGTCTAGTCAAAATCCATCTGTCGACTAGAGCCTGGCGTGAGGCGGCTATACGCAAACATAACCAGTACTATCACGATGTACTTACATATGGAAACACGACGCGTGGTACTGGGTTCAAAGACGAGAGCAGTCTGTTGCAATACGCATCGGAGTTATCCGCGTCGAACCATGAAAAGTCTGCGGAATAAGTAAAGAGTGAATAATAATACCAAAATCCTGTTTGGTTAAATCACGTATTAACAAATAAATTCAGTAGTGGAAACAACAGAATCCCATGGCGGTCAAATTCCCACGCATCTGTCGAATGGAGTATACGGGATATATCGCATGCTACCATGATGATTTATCATAGCTCCTCCTTAATTATCAGCTGGCGCAGTCGGGTAGGAGGAAATCGCGCGGTAAGAGACATAACGAGGGTGGTAATGAATATTACCCACGACCGCCAAATGAGTTTCTCCAACGTTGGTATACATGTGCATATATCATTAGGTTACACCCCTGCGAAAGATACCCATACAAAACAATAATGGGGGGCATTTTAATAACGTGCAGTATAAAATGTCACTTTCACTACATGATACACAAGGGCTGGACGAATATATGACATATGTATAAGTACAGATGCGAAATGTAGATATAAGTTCTTTGAGTTACATATTGCCAATGATTTGTTATATATGCAAGATTTGTTATACATATATATGCAAGATTTGTTATATAAAAAGCTTTGGACCCATATCTATTATATATACTATAAAGTGCTATACATATGCTCTTTAAAGGGATAGTGCCAAAAGTTATATATACAAATAGTATATGTGATGAATATATAGATATAGGTGTATTACGAACATTAACCCCATATATATGTGGATACACCAATATATGTATGCAGTATATAGAGAATTCACAAATATCAAAGTTAAATGCATGAGGGGCTAGGAGAGGTTATTGGAGTGGATGTATATCCATATGAACCATGGATATATATATAGGAACATAGGTGGGGTGCATTGCTTGTAGACATATGAGAGAATATTTAGTATATGTATACATGGAAGCTATTCTATCACTAATATGCCGAATGTCAGTGTATTCTCAATATTTTATGAGAATAGAAACGCTAGAGGAGATTAAAAAAAATAGCAGTTAGATCTTTGAAATCATCATTCAATTTTCATGTGAGCAGAGGAAGCATCGGTGTATTGAAAAAAAAATCTTTCCTAAAACTGGAGGTGTTACACAGGAGGTGTTACAAGAATTTCCATGTATAATGATATATTATGCTAAGAACCACAGGTGATTTACACAGTTATCTAGTTTCACAAATTCATCGTCTTAATATTTCAATTACAAAATACAACTTTTCCAATTCGACATTCTGATTCAAAATTCGTATCTACCTCTTTATTCACCTTTTGGTGCGATTGATATAATTCATATAGTTTTTTAAGAAGAAACTTTAACATTTTTTAAACTATAATTTTTAGTAAAGTGTTGGGCTTGTAATCATGATTTACATATTTCTGACCACACTAAATAGCTCGGTAGTTAATTTTATGCATTCAAGTTTACATGTTTCTGACCACATAAGATAGTTATGTAGTTAGCTTTATGCATTCAATTTTTTAAATTGTAATTTATAATTATGATATCTAGCGAGATAAACACTTTATTGCTTGAAAGGATTAACATGTCATACATGCTCGCTGAAAATTATGGTGGCTAGTTTCAACAAATCGATTTTTATTAGCATCATGAGAAGCATGAAATAATATGGGATGGAGGAGAGTTGCACGTGTTAATTAAATTTAATTAAAAAATAAATAAAATAGTTACTTTATAGTCCAAAATTTATTCATAAGGACGCATATATTTAAACGATAACCAATTTTTTTCTATACAAATTAAATAATAATGACGAATTATGTTAATTAGCTAATTATAATTATTAAGTTGTAAAGTGTCCCTCTTTGAAAACAACTCCCCCCAAGTGCCACCTGGACCATTGTGCACCATTAATTTTGATATTAGATGATTGAAACAGTGTCTACCTTCAGATTAAATATTATTATTATTAATCAGTTACACAAAAAAACTGTTTTAGAAATAATTGACTTCATCCTCTCTCAGTTATATGATCATAGTAAAAATTCGTGGACGACTTGTCTTGTGGGAAGGTTAGGTACATAGCGCCAGAGCTCATACAGACAGGGAAGGCCACACTGAGCTCCGATGTGCTCAGCTTCGGAGATAGTTTATCTCTGAAATAATTGTGGAGATTTATTGTTCATTATGGATTTAGATACATCGTGGTTTCCAATGCCACTATGGGTCTATACCTACTTTTATCGATGCCATTCTCCATCTTTGACATAGTGAGACCCCGTGCGGCAACGTTGAGGGTTTTACTCATCTTCTTCGATACAGTGAGTATGCATTAATTAATAATTCTAACAGTTTTTTTCATATAAATGTATAACGTGGGGTTTGGTCCCGGAAAAACACTAGATCAAAATCAAGATAATATATTTTGTGATTGCAAGTAATGGTGGTTGTGTGTACATCTGGAGCAGTAGCAACAACAACAATAATATATGTGGCTCGCAAAGGACACTCTCGCACCAACTGGTTTTCCATCTGTCAATAGTTCAATTCATTTTGTGGCCAAGCCATAGGTGCTCTTGATGCCTCTTTCAGCGCAGTTGTCCTCCTAATTCTTCTGGTCTTGTTATCTGCTTCAACTTTCTAAAGGCGCTGACCAGATTTTTAGGGCAACAGTTAGATTATATTTCTTTTGATTATGCTTGTGGCTATGTGGTCTTTATGTGTCCATCTTTTTCATTTATGTGTGGTTTTATATTTGAGTTCCTTAGTCATCTTTGTGCAGTATAGGATTGCCATTAGTGCTTCTGATCCTCAGTATGAGAAGATATATGTATTCAGTGTAAACTTCACATTGTCAATATTTTAAGTTGTAAAATTAGAAATGTATGTATTCTGTGTAAACTTCACATCGTCAATAATGTTAGTTGTTATATCAGGAAGTCAAAAATGTTAGTTGTATTATAAGGAATGTGATTGGTCATGCATATATTTATTTCCCAAATTCATTAATAATTAATAAATATAAATAGTTACTTTGTTTTTATTATTTTTTTTTTTTAAATAAACAAATTCATAATCAAATAAAATTGTTGTTTTTTTTTAATTGTTGGTAGATAAATTTAACAATATTTTTATTTTTTGTTTAACACATATTATTTTAGCTTATTAAACACATCTTATTATCTAGTTGATGAGAATGCTTTATTGAAATTTTATCTAGTAAATAACTATATTTTATATTAAAATTTTGAGCTAGAGTGTTTGTTGTTTTTTTAAATAAATTCTGTATAATTTGTGAAATTATATATTATTTTTTGGGTAAATATATTTTAAATCTATATATTTTTAAATTAGTGAAAGGGGTAATTGTCATTTAGATGTTGAGAGATTCAACTATAAGCTGGTCAATATATTTTCTTTGATGTTATCATTAAATAGTTATTATGTGCAGTAGTTATTCTTTTGTTATTATATGCAATAACTATTCTTTGTTGAATATTTTTTATATTTTTTTATTTCCAAAATGTTATAACCTCTTGTTTAGTCTAGGTTTATTGAAAAGACTAGGACTCATTAGAGGAGGTTTTCATTCATCGTTGTTATAATTATAGTTAAGTATGATATTATTATTTTTTGTATTGTTCAAATATATATTAATGAAATGAAAATATGAAAAATAATTGTATTTTTTATATTCTCGTGGTATTTTAAATTTTATATGTATTTGTGGTATATATTTTTAAAGTATTTATATTGTTCAAGTATAAATTGGGTAATAAGTTGTTATTCTTTGTGGTTTTGATCTAATCTCTTTTTTCTTATTGAAAACTTCTTTTCTGCTACTCAGATACTTATGGTTCTTAGAGAATATACTTATGGTTGTTAGAGAAGAAATGGTTATACTAATCAAACACCTTATTTTCGAAACTTCCTATGGTTGTTAGAGAAAAAATGGTTATACTAATCAAACACCTCATGTGGTTCTTAGAGAAGAAATGTTTATTCTAATCAAACACCTCATTTTCTAAACTTCTTGAATGATGGCATTTCATCTTAGGAACATTGTTGGAGTAGAGAGTACTTCAACCAAGTACCTCACCTTATGGGTCACCTTTACCATAGTGCCTAGGAATACATAAACCAAAAATACATTGTGCAAAAGAAATGATATTAACATATGTAGTTTTAACCAAATTATGTAACTGAATAGCTCAATGTGGTAAGATATATTCATTTGATAAATGTGATAATATATTTTTTAAATTGAAAGGGTTATTGAGTGCTTTAAGGTGTTTATATATTCTCATAGTAACAAATTAGTGTTAGAGAATAAAGGGTTATACTAATCAAACACCTCATTTTCTAAACTTCTTGAATGATGATATTTCATCTCAGGACAAAATAATTGATGCTTATCTAAAAATGATATTAACATATGTAGTTGTAACATAATTATGTAACTGAATAGCCAATTTTGTTGTTCACTCTCTGTAGTTGTAGCTATCCTGCATGATTCATGTGAGAGCATTTCCTCTATACTACTCTTTCATATGTTACTTCTTTACAACGTTTCCTTTGCAACATATGGTGCAATTGCTAGTAATAATAAATTTGGTTAAATAGAAAGAAAGAATGAACATATAATAAAATAATTTAGAACACCACCCAACAATGCTTTTATTTTAAATTAAAATGCATATTAAAATATTAAAACAAACATAAATATAATTTTTACAGTTTTCAATTAAAGTGTGGGTAATAGATAGTTTTAATTAAAATCGGGATTTATTGTATAACTTTTCATCTTTAAAGATTGACCTTGCTATTTTTGAAACTGTAAAACATATGACATACATGCCTTTTTTGAATCTTTTAAAACAATTGCTACTTATTTAAAAAATATTAATAAAAAAAATCAAAATCATTCCATCAAAATCTTCATTGTCTATAAATTAATTTGATACTATACTAAGTGTAGTTTCAAAATGAAAAAACTCACTAAATATGAAATTGAAATTTCACACAGACCAAAACTTGTATTACAAAGTCAGATTTATTTGTAATAAGATTTCTATTATTAATAATACTTTTTAATGCACGCTAATTACCTGCCTAGGCTATCTTTAACCTTGCTGCTTAAATCTAAAAACTCGCTAATTAATATAGCTTTATTTATTATTTAATAGTAGACTTATATGTGATGCAGCAATTCACCCCAGTGTATATTTCCTTACTGAGCCTTGTAATCTTTCCAAAGGTCATCCACGGATTTACCAGTGATATCCTTGAAGTATCCGATGTCCCATGAAGTTTTTATTTTGGCATTGACCAGGCCAACGAAACCAGGGGTAATGGTGTTCACGTACTGGATAAACCTGGCAGTCACATCGCCTCCCTGTTCCCAACTCTCGCCGCTACCTGGCTGAGCAAAGTTAGCGGGGGCGTAGCCGGCAATTAGGCGGATATAATTTGAAACGCCTTCGCGCCACCACTTGGGCGCAGCGCCGTTGGCGTCCCACTGCCAGATGTCCGTCACCGCCTGGTACAGAATCCCCGTGACCTCTTTCTTCAGATCACCCTCATAGCTGTCAATGTAATCAGAGTCCAAGAAGATTACGTTGCCTCTCACTAAGGTAACGGAGTCGATGTTTTCCACATTCAGAACTATGTCGCGCACGTCCTTCGTCCCAGTGGGCCACACTTGGGCGAAGCCAACCCACACGAATATAGAGGCGAGCTCCAATATCACCGCTGCGTCTCCCACCTCGTCGTCGAATTTCTCCTTCACACGTTCATCAATGTTAACCGTGGTGGGCACTGTCTGGCCATGGGTGCCCCCCACAACCATTGCCAGAAGAAGCAGACCAATACATTTTGATTTTGCTGCTGCTGCCATATCTCCAACTAACCAGAACAATCAAATCCTGAATGCGAAGGTTCCTCATTTCTTCATATTTATGTAGAAAAATAGGGTGACACGTGGCGCGTTACCCAAAATCAGCCGTTTTCTTTGTGGGCGGTTTCCCCCTAACTGTAATTTACAATTTTGGACAACAACGACTTCCATTTGCTTGGGGTTCCAGTACATATCTTTTACTTACTGCCGGTTACAAGCTTAGTTGTAAATAAAATCATAATCGAGCAGGTTCTAAATTTAAGGTTTTAGTGATTTAATTTATACTAGTAATTGTCTAAAAAAAAAAAAGTGTACATATAAACTAAAAGAATAGAAGATTTCGAAAGATTATCTCCCAAAAATAAACTCATAATTAAATTTTAGAATTCAGCTAAATAATTTCAAAAATAATTTTTAATAACACACAAAATCATAATTTTTTTTTGTTTTCTAAAATACAAATAATTAAATAAATTTATTTTCATTTCCACTTTTAAATAAAGGCCTAGAAAAATATTTTATATTCATCTCTACTTTTTAAACTAAATGGTTCTTCTTTTTATGTTCTATTCCTTCTCTATTGTTTTAATAAGGTCGAGTTTCCCTTTTTCAAGGTTTCTACCTATCTCACGAATATTGGGTGGAGAGCCCTTCCCCCTCAGGGTTAAACAATTAGGACCTCCCTTTTTCTCTCCTCCAACTAATGGACCTCCAATGTTTTTACTCCATTTTTCTCATGTATTCGATACAAATTTGGAAGTTGTTGACGCATTCAAAAGGAAGGAATAAGGAAACGAGTAAAACTTAACCAGTGTTGAGAATTCCTCATCATTTATCCATCCCATGTCGATATTAAAAGGGATGGTAGGTTTCTTAGGGATCCATTTTATATCTAAGAGGATGTAGGAGTGATTTGAAATGCATCCCTCTCCATTCCATTATTTGATGAGGGTAAGAGAGTCTAAAAGACGTTTATCGAGGAATAATCTATCAATTTTCTTTGCAATACTTTCTTCACCTATCCAACAATTTCTCTGGGTAGGAGATAATTAAACTAGCTCCATATCCACTAGCATATTGTAGGTTAGCCTGTTTCTGAAGAAACATGCTAGAACATCCAACCTATCACGAGGGCCTCATGATTCTAAGGGTCCCAAAGAGAAATTCAAATCACCCCAATGATAACATTATATTATCCAAGGAGAGATATATTGAGAAGATTGTCCCAAAAGTATTTTTGGTTTTGGGATTGACCATAAATGTTAATCAATGTGAGAGATTAAGATAGAACCCACGTGTAGACCTTAAACCCCATGACTGACTCCACGCACTATATATTTAAAACAAGAATTTGATGGGGTGTCCAACCTACAACTAACCTACATTGATGACCAAAATATCCCAACCCTTTAGAAAGGTTCCAACACACAGTGTTGTTTGAATACTGCTACCAAGGGGTTCCTGTAGAAATATTATATTCAGGACATTTACTTCAATGATTCTCCTCGGATCTTGTCTTTTAGAGGGATAAGGAATGCCCTAAAAATTACAGGACATGATTTTCATTTTGGAGATCCCATAGAAGTTGGGAAAGCTCTAAGGGCCCCTCTGCTTGACTGTTGTTTACTAATAAGATGACCTACATGGGACAGGTAGTTGTAACAGGTAAGGAGGAGGAAATATAAGAAGCGATACAACATGAGACTACATCGAAGCCCTTAGATTCCATAGAGTAATGACTATGTATTATAACAAAAAAAATTAAATTTTGTCATTTAAAAACGGATTTGATATAGAAAGGAGGTGAATTGAAGAGGTACCTTCACAACCTGAAGCTATTTCTATTGAAGGTTGAGCATCAGTCCTTGAGACGAATTCCTTCTCTAGAGCTACTTATCTAGTATCTTCCTGACCATGAAAACTCAAAATGGAAGCATTAACCATTAGGTCATGATATTATCCCCCCTATTCAGTTCCACTAACCGAAGGTGAGACCTTTGTTCTATTCGCCTTTTTATGCAAGGGACTCACAAAATATTTTGTAAGTTTTCAATGTTTATGAAACCTCCTAGATCTATATGAAATTCCCTTATAATCCAATTCTAGAGGATTAGCCTCAAGACCCATATCAATTGCTCCATACAATCCACCACGAATATATACACAAATTATAATTTGTGCCATGGACATATCATTGGAGATGAGATATGATGAATCATGCTCTAGATAAATCCCGAGAAGGCTTCTGATATATCAAAATTTTATTTCATGCTAATAGTTTGTAAGAAGTCTCACGATTCTAACCCATAGAAGAATAATGTTAGTCTTCCCATTCGTATCATCAAAGAGCATAGATCAGGGTTTGAAAACAACATGTGGAGAGAAAATTTTCTAAACCCTTCCCAAAATTTATTTAGAATCCTCTTCGGGTCATAAAATAAGATGCACCCATCCTTTGGATAAATTTTTTATAGTTATAAGGATTTTTGATAGAGGACACACCTTAGACTCTACCCAAGTAGTGAGAAAATGGGCATTGAATCTTCTCCCATAGAATTTTCCTGCCAAAAACTCCCTGCACAATACCTCAACCTATTGGATATCCACATCCACACGTACGGACAAAGACATAAGAATGTCTTCATACTTCTTAATAGCATGATATTTCTTCTTCCTTCCTCTAGAAACACTCTTTCCCTTGTTGGGTTATCCCTCTTTCAGTGCTAAAATTGAATCCTTTCCAATAGGATGCACTTCAGGTCCTTGATTCAATGACCTCTTATCCTTTTCTAGAGCCACCAAATCCCTTAAGAAGCTACACATAGACTGCATGTCTAAGGATATGTGCGGATGGATAAAGTAATTGGATACCTCGAGAAAAAGGAGGCCTTCACTAAACTCTAGGCCTTCGATATGTTGGTGTTTGTCATTAAAAAATGTGGTCCAAACCTTAGTTCCCAAAGCTCATTATATTGTAACTAAAGTGAAAAATGCATATAGATCCCAAAGATCCATGGGGCAAAGAGAAACCATGAAAACATAAAGAATAAATTATACATTCCACACCATATTTTGATATATGTTTTTTATAATGTTAGTATTTTTCTTTTTAATAAGTTAGATTGAATTTAGGTTTTGGTGACTTTTAAGTTAAAATGTTGTTATTAAAAAATTGTTAGATTTTAACCTCAATTTTATTAATACACAAAATCAATAATAAAAGTAAATTAAATAAAAAGATTGACATAATATAAAGAAAATTTTAATTAGGTCAAAATACAATAAAAATAAAAACAATAAAATAAAATAAGGATAAACTATAAATACAGCCCACCGTATTGACCCATAGTATTCATGTGGAATGTAGTTTCTTTATAGGGGAAACTAAGATGGCCTAAATCAATCTTAACTCTAGATGCAAACTAATTATTTAATAAAATTATTTTTAAATGTTTATAACCATTATTCTTTTAATATTTTATTTAATAAAATGTATCTAAATTTTCATACATCCAAATATACATAGTTGTTAGTGGCTATACCCACCAAAATTTATACAGTTCCATGTTTTATCCATGTCACAACTCAATTTATTCATCCTTCCCAACGCACCATTATATGATTTAATTTTCCTAATAACTACTATTAATTATGTGGGAAGGCGTTACTTTTTTAAAACAAGTCTCCTAGCTTCCACTGTGACCATCTTTGAGCCATTGGATCAAATGTTAGATGATTGTAATGTTTTAAGCCATTAGATCAAGTAAATATTTTTATATATGTTTTTTATAATGTTAGGTTTTTTTTTCTTTTTAATAAGTTAGATTGAACTTAGGTTTTGGTGACTTCTAATTTAACATGTTGTTATTAAAAATTTGTTAGATTTTAACCTCAATTTTTTTAATACACAAAATTAAAAATAAAAGTAAATTAAATTAAAAGATTGACATAATGTAATGAACATTTTAACTAGGTCGAAATACACTAAAAAGTAAAAATAATAAAATAAAATAAATTAATGATAAACTATAAATACAGCCCATGGTATTGACCCATGGTATTCATGTGGAATGCAGTTTCTTTATAGGGGGAACTAAGATGGCATAAATCATATCTAAACTAATTATTTAATAAAATTATTTTTAAATGTTTATAACCATTATTCTTTTAAAATTTTACTTAATAAAATGTATTCAAATTTTCATACATCCAAATATACATAGTTTTTCTTGTTCTGTATTATTTTGTTACAACTATTTTATTATTCCAAAAATACATGTTTTCTTTTATATATTACTTACGTTACAACTATTTTATAATTCATCAGCATTCATGATTATCATTTCTTAATATATAAAAAATTAAATAATGAAATTTTTTAAAATATGTTATCTTTTTTAAATTTCTAAATTATTTGAGAGGACATGATTTATTTTGAGCAATAATGATGAATGTTCATCATTCACATTTCTTAAATAACACTAAATTTACCTTTAAATGGGTACGTAACAATTGTTTGTATCAAAGTCAAGGATACAGAATAAAGGAGACATGGTGAAGAGAAGCTTCCAACCTGGAGACATGTTGAAGAGAAGCTTCCAACCTGGAGACATGTTGAAGAGAAGCTTCCAACCTTACAATAGGCCTGCACCTAAAAATAAAAAAAATATATTCAAGTGATTAAAGTATCCTCCGATGAACACCACCTTTACTCCCAAAAACATGCAAGCAACAATGTATCCTTTAAATGAAAACTAAGAAAATGCAACAACTTTGTATGTAATTCAGGCTAGGCACATTATGTGATATAGAAATATTTCAGAATCCAGAGGAGAAATGCAGACTATGAGCTGAATATTTGATACAGAATTCATTGGATAAATTACAGGGATACACACTAATTCTCAAGTCACTAGTTCCATGTTACTTTTTGTAGCCAATGACAAATAAATATACCAGTTGAAAAATAATAACAAGGCTTCTTACCTCGAGAAATGCTAGATTCACAAGATATGATACCCCAGTAGTCATGAGTGTATTTGTACTCACTAGTGCTCCCCTTATTTTAGAAGGTGAAGCTTCTGCAATATAAATAAAAGAAGTAATTGATGTAATACCAACACCTAGCCCCACCAAATATGAAAATTAATTGATGCAATACCAACACCTATCTTTCGAACTATGAGAACATATGGATCTGGATCAGCATCCATGGAAATTGCTCCAAAAATAAAAAATAAATCAGCTATAACTATTTCTAGGTTGCGTCCCTATGAATCACTAATCCCCATCCACTTATTGTTGCTCCAATTATAGTTCCCACAATTTCCATGCTAACAATAGTTTCCTATTGAAATCCAAGGCAGTGGTTTGTTAACAGCCATATGAGAAAAAAAACAAATGCCCATTGATGAGAAAGAAAGAGGAATTATTAATTATAAAAGCCCATAGGAATGCTGAAATTGAGTCTGAAGATACCCGTAAAAAGGTGCTCTTTTGCACATAAGAAAATTCATCACGAATGTACACCTGATATGACAACTACATATATTCCATTCCCATTATTAGCCATCTTTTATACTTATATGCAATTCCCATTATAAGCCACCTTGTCTCAGCCTGACAGTGATACCCAAGCACATATACACTTGACAATACCAATACAACATAACTAGAACCTAACTAAATTGGAGAGTTGCAACATCTAGAATATAACATTGTAGAATATTGAAATGAAGGATTAAGTAAAACTAACTAGCAGTGCAGAGAATATAAATTCGATAATCAATAATAATATGATATTAAATTATAATTGTCAGTATAGGTTGCAAATCTTCTTCATGACAAGACAAGACAACTAACGATGGAGTTACAACAAATCAATAATACAAATACCTTGAAGGAAGCAATTCTAACATTATTTAAAACTTTGAAGAGAATACAATATACAAATGTTGAAACGAGGATAATAATGAATAAATTATATACCATGTTTATTATAAATGTAAAACAGGATACTAATTAATAAATTATGCCATGTCTTTTTTGCAAATAGCTTATGTATTGACTAATTTATTTTACCGGGGTTTTATACTCTGTATTGCCTAACTATTTTCTTGTGGATTTTAAACATAAATTTATGTTACGATGGTAAAGAATAAAAACTATTTCTGTACAATACAAACTATTTCTGTACAATACAAACATAGAAACATACAACCCTTGGTGAGAAGTAAGCAATGAAGAGAAAAATCTAACTATTTTTTTTCAAAATAGAAGTTAGAGCTTTCATTCTAGATAATATGTAATGAAAATTTACATAAAATTAAAACCAACACCCAAGAAGGTGTTATGCTCAGCTCTTATCAATAAAGGCCTACAATATAGAATTTACAAGCAACAGTTTTTTAACATACTCAAAAATGGTATTTGATCTCATAAAGCATTTTGTTTGACAAATGCTTTCTCCTATCACAATTCAGCAAGCATGCACTTCCCCTCCCCAATCTAGGAGAATATTCAATGAAGTTAAACCAGCTTACTACATTCAACTTGGCATACTTAAATAAACAACCCTCTTACACAGTAACACCACCCACAAGGGTTGAAGGCTGGTGGAAAATATTACCACCCCCATTTTATGAACCAATCAAGCCCCCATTGACATGTTTTCTTTCAAATTCCGCTGTTGTGTCTCTAAAATATTACCACCCCCATTTTATGAACCAATCAAGCCCCCATTGACATGTCTTTTTTCGAATTCCTTGTTGTGTCTCCAATCCAAGACATTTTTGTTTTTCAATATCTATTTCATATTTAATTTTTAAAATGAGGCCCACCTAATTATTTAAAATGATATTTTTAATCTAATTGTATTGGGTTTTACCAAGTTTCTGCCATGTTCAAGTTATACAGCTTACACTTTGGCTTTGGTCCTTATCATGTAAGGCTATTAGTAGAAGCTTTACTTGCAAGGGTAGTAATAATTCATCACAATCATGCATACAAATATATAACTAAGTGAAAATGTAATTATTGAATGGGATGGAAAACAAGAACATTGTCCCAAGGTACTATAAAAAAATAGAGATCGCTCAAAGGCCTTTCACTCATTTTAGGGGAGAAATTTACCAGTAAACCTCTAAGATAAAAACTTGGAATTAGTTAATTCTACTTATGATGGTCGACATAATCAATTTTTTTTACCACAATGCTAAGTCGTTTATCATATTTATAATTTACTTTCATTATTTTTACTTCACCTATATTAATCCTCAATGTATCTAGAATATTCTTCCTATCCTTGAGCGAGTATTTGTTTATATGATGAAATTAAACATAGAAGGAACAAAATCCATTACAGCAACACATCTTTCTCATGGTGATGATCTGGTCTACATGGACCAAAGCATCAAGCTATACAAAAACCAAGCAACCCAGATGGATCTCAAATTCATTCTACAATGTACACAGAATGCATGTAGTTTTTTATACCCTTCGTAGACTCACACAAACCAAGAAACCCACATGACATCTCAATAATTCATTCTACAATGTACACAGAATGTATGTAGTTTTTAATACCCTTCATAGACTGACACGTGCTTAAATTTACATAAATATTCAATTTCTTGTTTTAAGCTGGATTACAAGGTTCAAATTTCAAACATCAGCAAAACATCTTCCTCCTGATGATGATCTGGTCTACATGGATCAATCATCAAAACATCAATCTATACAAAAACCAAACAACCCATATGATAGCTACGTAATTCATTATACAACCTACATAGAATGTAGGTAATTTTTCATACCCTTCATAGAGACACACACACTTACATTTACATAGATATTCACTTTCTAGTTTTAAGCTGTATTGCAAGACTTAAATTTCAAACATATGATTATATTAACCATTACATTTTTCTCTTTATCATAGACATAACCTAGACATTCATATCATAGTCTACAACCTAAAATAATTACTGGCAGTTAATCCATGTAGCAATTCATCCAAACCTACTTGGAGATGTTACCATCATACATGGTTATTGGGCTGCCTCTCCGTCATCAAAGATGACATGATAAAACTCTTTTTGTTATTGTGAAGAAAATTGTTAGCGAAAATTAAGAAAGGCAAAGTCGATTTTTACCATATCTTCACCGAACAATTTTGTAGACAACTCAACAACTTCAAGCACAAGGAATGCAAGGACCTTGCTATCATCAAATCAATCAATTAGGCCAGGGTAAATTCATTTCCAAAATATTAGGTGTTTTCATTGTTGAAAAAATGTTCTCGCTTTTACATTCAAGAATAGAGACACTAATTCTAACTAACTTGCTAGAGAATTGCCATGTATAATGATATATTATGCTAAGAACCATGGCAATTTACACAGTTATCTAGTTTCAAAAATTCATCGTCCTAGTATTTCAATTATAAAATACAACTTTTCCAATACTAACTTGCTAGAGAATTGCCATGTATAATGATATATTATGCTAAGAACCACAGGTGATTTACACAGTTATCTAGTTTCACAAATTCATCGTCTTAATATTTCAATTACAAAATACAACTTTTCCAATTCGACATTCTGATTCAAAATTCGTATCTACCTCTTTATTCACCTTTTGGTGCGATTGATATAATTCATATAGTTTTTTAAGAAGAAACTTTAACATTTTTTAAACTATAATTTTTAGTAAAGTGTTGGGCTTCTAATCATGATTTACATATTTCTGACCACACTAAATAGCTCGGTAGTTAATTTTATGCATTCAAGTTTACATGTTTCTGACCACATAAGATAGTTCTGTAGTTAGCTTTATGCATTCAATTTTTTAAATTGTAATTTATAATTATGATATCTAGCCAGATAAACACTTTATTGCTTGAAAGGATTAACATGTCATACATGCTCGCTGAAAACTATAGTGGCTAGTTTCAACAAATCGATTTTTATTAGCATCATGAGAAGCATGAATATGGGATGGAGGAGAGTTGCACGTGTTAATTAAATTTAATTAAAAAATAAATAAAATAGTTACTTTATAGTCAAAAATTTATTCATAAGGACGCATATATTTAAACGATAACCAATTTTTTTCTATACAAATTAAATAATAATGACGAATTATGTTAATTAGCTAATTATAATTATTAAGTTGTAAAGTGTCCCTCTTTGAAAGCAACTCCCCCAAGTGCCACCTGGACCATTGTGCACCATTAATTTTGATATTAGATGATTGAAAGAGTGTCTACCTTCAGATTAAATATTATTATTATTAATCAGTTACACAAAAAAACCGTTTTAGAAATAATTGACTTCATCCTCTCTCAGTTATATGATCACAGTAAAAATTCGTGAAAGACTTGTCTTGTAGGAAGGTTAGGTACATAGCGCCAGAGCTCATACAGACAGGGAAGGCCACACTGAGCTCCGATGTGCTCAGCTTCGGAGATAGTTTATCTCTGAAATAATTGCGGATATTTATTGTTCATTATGGATTTAGATACATCGTGGTTTCTAATGCCACTATGGGTCTATACCTACTTTTATCGATGCCATTCTCCATCTTTGACATAGTGAGACCCCGTGCGGCGATGTTGAGGGTTTTACTCATCTTCTTCGATACAGTGAGTATGCATTAATTAATAATTCTAACAGTTTTTTTCATATAAATGTATAACGTGGGGTTTGGTCCCGGAAAAACACTAGATCAAAATCAAGATAATATATTTTGTGATTGCAAGTAATGGTGGTTGTGTGTACATCTGGAGCAGTAGCAACAACAACAATAATATATGTGGCTCGCAAAGGACACTCTCGCACCAACTGGTTTTCCATCTGTCAATAGTTCAATTCATTTTGTGGCCAAGCCATAGGTGCTCTTGATGCCTCTTTCAGCGCAGTTGTCCTCCTAATTCTTCTGGTCTTGTTATCTGCTTCAACTTTCTAAAGGCGCTGACCAGATTTTTAGGGCAACAGTTAGATTATATTTCTTTTGATTATGCTTGTGGCTGTGTGGTCTTTATGTGTCCATCTTTTTCATTTATGTGTGGTTTGATATTTGAGTTCCTTAGTCATCTTTGTGCAGTATAGGATTGCCATTAGTGCTTCTGATCCTCAGTATGAGAAGATATATGTATTCAGTGTAAACTTCACATTGTCAATATTTTAAGTTGTAAAATTAGAAATGTATGTATTCTGTGTAAACTTCACATCGTCAATAATGTTAGTTGTTATATCAGGAAGTCAAAAATGTTAGTTGTATTATCAGGAATGTGATTGGTCATGCATATATTTATTTCCCAAATTCATTAATAATTAATAAATATAAATAGTTACTTCGTTTTTATTATTATTTTTTTTTAAATAAACAAATTCATAATCAAATAAAATTGTTGTTGTTTTTTTTTAATTGTTGGTAGATAAATTTAACAATATTTTTATTTTTTGTTTTACACATATTATTTTAGCTTATTAAACACATCTTATTATCTAGTTGATGAGAATGCTTTATTGAAATTTTATCTAGTAAATAACTATATTTTATATTAAAATTTTGAGCTAGAGTGTTTGTTTTTTTTTTAAATAAATTCTGTATAATTTGTGAAATTATATATTATTTTTTGGGTAAATATATTTTAAATCTATATATTTTTAAATTAGTGAAAGGGGTAATTGTCATTTAGATGTTGAGAGATTCAACTATAAGCTGGTCAATATATTTTCTTTGATGTTATCATTAAATAGTTATTATGTGCAGTAGTTATTCTTTTGTTAATATATGCAATAACTATTCTTTGTTGAATATTTTTTATATTTTTTTATTTCCAAAATGTTATAACCTCTTGTTTAGTTTAGGTTTATTGAAAAGACTAGGACTCATTAGAGGAGGTTTTCATTCATCGTTGTTATAATTATAGTTAAGTATGATATTATTATTTTTTGTATTATTCAAATATATATTAATCAAATGAAAATGTGAAAAATAATTGAATTTTTTATATTCTCGTGGTATTTTAAATTTTATATGTATTTGTGGTATATATTTTTAAAGTATTTATATTGTTCAAGTATAAATTGGGTAATAAGTTGCTATTCTTTGTGGTTTTGATCTAATCTCTTTTTTCTTATTGAAAACTTCTTTTCTGCTACTCAGATACTTATGGTTCTTAGAGAATATACTTATGGTTGTTAGAGAAGAAATGGTTATACTAATCAAACACCTTATTTTTGAAACTTCCTATGGTTGTTAGAGACAAAATGGTTATACTAATCAAACACCTCATGTGGTTCTTAGAGAAGAAATGTTTATTCTAATCAAACACCTCATTTTATAAACTTCTTGAATGATGGCATTTCATCTTAGGAACATTGTTGGAGTAGAGAGTACTTCAACCAAGTACCTCACCTTATGGGTCACCTTTACCATAGAAAAAGACATTGTGCAAAAGAAATGATATTAACATATGTAGTTTTAACCAAATTATGTAACTGAATAGCTCAATGTGGTAAGATATATTCACTTGATAAATGTGATAATATATTTTTTAAATTGAAAGAGTTATTGAGTGCTTTAAGGTGTTTATATATTCTCATAGTAACAAATTAATGTTAGATGATAAAGGGTTATACTAATCAAACACCTCATTTTCTAAACTTCTTGAATGATGATATTTCATCTCAGGACAAAATAATTGATGCTTATCTAAAAATGATATTAACATATGTAGTTGTAACATAATTATGTAACTGAATAGCCAATTCTGTTGTTCACTCTCTATAGTTGTAGCTATCGTGCATCATTCATGTGAGAGCATTTCCTCTATACTACTCTTTCCTATGTTACTTCTTTACATCGTTTCCTATGTTACTTCTTTACATGGTGCAATTACTAGTAATAATAAATTTGGTTAAATAGAAAGAAAGAATGAACATATAATAAAATAATTTAGAACACCACCCAACAATGCTTTTATTTTAAATTAAAATGCATATTAAAATATTAAAACAAACATAAATATAATTTTTACAGTTTTCAATTAGAGTGTGGATAATAAATAGTTTTAATTAAAATTAGGATTTATTGTATAACTTTCCATCTTTAAAGATTGACCTTGCTATTTTTGAAACTGTAAAACATATGACATGCATGCCTTTTTTGAATCTTTTAAAACAATTGCCACTTATTTAAAAATTATTAATAAAAAAAATCAAAATCATTCCATCAAAAATCTGTAATTTTTAAAATGAAATTTTTTTTGATGCTATACTAAGTGTAGTTTCAAAATGAAAAAACTCACTAAATATGAAATTGAAATTTCACACAGAACAAAACTTGTATTACAAAGTCAGATTTATTTGTAATAAGATTTCTATTATTAATAATACTTTTTAATGCACGCTAATTACCTGCCTAGGCATTACAAAGTCAGATTTATTTGTAATAAGATTTCTATTATTAATAATACTTTTTAATGCACGCTAATTACCTGCCTAGGCTATCTTTAACCTTGCTGCTTAAATCTAAAAACTCGCTAATTAATATAGCTTTATTTATTATTTAATAGTAGACTTATATGTGATGCAGCAAATCACCCCCGTGTATATTTCCTTACTGAGCCTTGTAATCTTTCCAAAGGTCATCCACGGATTTACCAGTGATATCCTTGAAGTATCCGATGTCCCATGAAGTTTTTATTTTGGCATTGAGAAGGCCAACGAAACCAGGGGTAATGGTGTTCACGTAGTGGAGAAACCTGGCAGTCACACCGCCTCCCTGTTCCCAACTATCGCCGCTACCGGGCTGAGCAAAGTTAGCGGGGGCGTAGCCGGCAATTAGGCG
This sequence comes from Pinus albicaulis, assembly GCA_034641835.2. NCBI lineage: Eukaryota > Viridiplantae > Streptophyta > Pinopsida > Pinales > Pinaceae > Pinus > Pinus albicaulis. The sequence continues at coordinate 966,494,557 of CM076570.1, read as the reverse complement.
GATATAATTTGAAACGCCTTCGCACCACCACTTGGGCGCAGCGCCGTTGGCGTCCCACTGCCAGATGCCCGCCACCGCCTGGTACAGAATGCCCGTGACCTCTTTCTTCAGATCACCCTCATAGCTGTCAATGTAATCAGAGTCCAAGAAGATTACGTTGCCTCTCACAAAGGTAACGGAGCCGATGTTTTCCACATTCAGAACTATGTCGCCCACGTCCTTCGTGTTAGTGGGCCACACTTGGCCGAAGCTAACCCACACGAATGTAGAGGCGACCACCAATATCAGCGCTCCGTCTCCTACCTCGTCGTCCAATTTCTCCTTCACACGTTCATCAATGTTAACCGTGGTGGGCACTGTCTGGCCATGGGTACCCCCCACGCCCATTGCGAGAAGAAGAAGAAGACCAATACATTTTGATTTTGCTGCTGCTGCCATATCACTAACTAACCAGAACAATCAAATCCTGAATGCCAAGGTACTTGATTTCTTCATATTTATGTAGAAAAAAAAGTGACACGTATCTTCCATTTGCTTGGGGTTGCAGTACATATCTTTTACTTACTGCCCGTTACAAGGTTAGTTGTCAATAAAATCATAATCAAGCAGGTTCTAAATTTAAGGTTTTAGTGATTTAATTTATACTAGTAATTGTATAAAAAAAAGTGTAAAGATAAATTTAAAGAGTGAAGGTTTCTAAAGATTATCTCCCAAAAATAAACTCATAATTAAATTTTAGAATTCAGCTACATAATTTCAAAACAAATTTTTAATAACACATATAATCATAATTTTTTTTTTCTAAAATACAAATAATTAGATAAATTTATTTTCATCTTCATTTTTAAATAAAAGCCTAGAAAAATATTTTATATTCATCTCTACTTTTTAAACTAAATGGTTTTTTTTTATGTTCTATTCCTTCTCTCTGGGTTTAATAAGGTCGAGTTTCCCTTTTCAAGGTTTCTACCTATCTCACGAATATTGGGTGGAGAGCCCTTTCCCCTCACGGTTAAACAATTAGGACCTTTCTTTCTCTCTCCTCCGGCAAATGGACCTCTAATGTTTTTATTCCAGTTTTCTCGTTCCTTATTCATTTATTTCATCAATTTTATATTTGATTCAAATTTCGAAGTTGTTGACGCATTCAAAAGGGAGGAATAAGGAATCGAGTCAAACTTAACCAATGTTCAGAATTCCTCATAATTTATCCATGCCATGTTCATATTAAAAGGGATGGTAGGTTTCTTAGGGATCCATTTTATATCTGAGAGGATGTAGGAGTAGGTTTCTTAGGGATCCATTTTATATCTGAGAGGATGTAGGAGTCATTTGAAATGCATCCCTCTCCATTCCATTATTTGATGAGGGTAAGAGAGTCTAAAAGACGTTTATTGAGGAAGAATCTATCAATTGTCTTTGCAATACTTTCTTCACCTATCAAACAATTTATCCAGATAAGAGATAATTTAACTAGCTCCATATCCACCAGCATATTGTAGGTTAGCCTATTGCTGAAGAAATATACTAAAACATCCAACCTATCATGAGGGCCTCATGATTCTAAGGGTCCCAAAGAGAAATTCAAATCACCCCAATGATAACATTATATTATCTAAGGAGAGATATGTTGAGAAGATTGCCCCAAAAGTATTTTTGATTTTGGGATTGACCATAAATGTTAATCAGTGTGAGATATTAAGATAGAACCTACGTGTAGACCTCAACCCCCATGACTGACTCCATGCACTACATATTTAAAAGAAGAATTTGATGGGGTCCCCAAACTACAACTAGCCCGCACTAATGACCAAAAAATCCCAACCCTATAGAAGGGTTTCAACACACAGTCTTGTTTGAATACTGCTACCAAGGGTCTCCTATGAAAATATTATATTCAGGACATTTACTTCAATGATTCTTCTCGAATCTTGTCTTTTAGAGGGACAAGGAATGCCCTAAAAATTACAGGACATGATTTTCATTTTGGAGATCCCATAGAAGTTGGGCTAGCTCTAAGATCCCTTCTGCTTGACTGTTGTTTACTAATAAGATGACCTACACAGGCTTTCTCCTTGGATTTGTAAATGAAACATTTTCTTCCCTAAATTCGACCTTTCACATGGGATAGGGAAATAAAACTAAAGCATCATAAAAGGTCTCCCTTTCAAGGAACCACTAACCAAGAATACACATTACCTTTTATACCCTACTCTCACATTTATACACAAAAGTAAAAAGAGGATGACAAAGAGGAAAAATCACTCAAGAATTAGAAAGGACAGAACAACAAGTAAGGAGGAGGAAATATACAATACAACATGAGACTACATCGAAGCCCTTAGATTCCATAGAGTAATGACTATGTATTATAACAAAAAAAATTGAATTTTGTCATTTAAAAACGGATTTGATATAGAAAGGAGGTGAATTGAAGAGGTACCTTGACAACCTGAAGCTATTTCTATTGAATGTTGGGCATCAGTCCTTGAGACAAATTCCTTCTCTAGAGCTACTTATCTAGTATCTTCCTGACCATGAAAACTCAAAATGGAAGCATTAACCATTAGGTCATGATATTATCCCCCCTATTCAGTTCCGCTAACCAGAGGTGAGACCTTTGTTCTATTCGCCTTTTTATGCAAGGGACTCACAAAATATTTTGTAAGTTTTCAATGTTTATGAAACCTCCTAGATCTATATGAAATTCCCTTATAATCCAGTTCTAGAGGATTAGCCTCAAGACCCATATCAATTGCTCCATACAATCCACCACGAATATATACACAAATTATAATTTGTGCCATGGACATATCATTGGAGATGAGATATGATGAATCATGCTCTAGATAAATCCCGAGAAGGCTTCTGATATATCAAAATTTTATTTCATGCTAATAGTTTGTAAGAAGTCTCACGATTCTAACCCATAGAAGAATAATGTTAGTCTTCCCATTCGTATCATCAAAGAGCATAGATCAGGGTTTGAAAACAACATGTGGAGAGAAAATTTTCTAAACCCTTCCCAAAATGTATTTAGAATCCTCTTCGGGTCATAAAATAAGATGCACCCATCCTTTGGATAAATTTTTTATAGTTATAAGGATTTTTAATAGAGGACACACCTTAGACTCTACCCAAGTAGTGAGAAAATGGGCATTGAATCTTCTCCCATAGAATTTTCCTAACAAAAACTCCCTGCACAATACCTCAACCTATTGGATATCCACATACACACGTACGGACAAAGACATAAGAATGTCTTCATACTTCTTAATAGCATGATATTTCTTCTTCCTTCCTCTAGAAACACTCTTTCCCTTGTTGGGTTATCCCTCTTTCAGTGCTAAAATTGAATCCTTTCCAATAGGATGCACTTCAGGTCCTTGATTCAATGACCTCTTATCCTTTTCTAGAGCCACCAAATCCCTTAAGGAGCTACACATAGACTGCATGTCTAAGGATATGTGGGGAAAGTAATTGGATACCTCGAGAAAAAGGAGGCCTTACTAAACTCTAGGCCTTCGATATGTTGGTGTTTGTCATTAAAAAATGTGGCCCAAACCTTAGTTCCCAAAGCTCATTATATTGTAACTCAAGTGAAAAATGCATATAGATCCCAAAGATCCAAGGGGACAAAGAGAAACCATGAAAACATAAAGAATAAATTATACATTCCACACCATATTTTTATATATGTTTTTTATAATGTTAGTTTTTTTCCTTTTAATAAGTTAGATTGAATTTAGGTTTTGGTGACTTTTAAGTTAAAATGTTGTTATTAAAAAATTGTTAGATTTTAACCTCAATTTTATTAATACACAAAATCAATAATAAAAGTAAATTAAATAAAAAGATTGACATAATATAATGAACATTTTAATTAGGTCAAAATACAATAAAAAATAAAAATAATAAAATAAAATAAGGATAAACTATAAATATAGCCCATGGTATTGAGCCATGGTATTGACCCATAGTATTCATGTGGAATGTAGTTTCTTTATAGGGGAAACTAAGATGGCCTAAATCAATCTTAACTCTGGATGCAAACTAATTATTTAATAAAATTATTTTTAAATGTTTATAACCATTATTCTTTTAATATTTTATTTAATAAAATGTATCTAAATTTTCATACATCCAAATATACATAGTTATTAGTGGCTATACCCACCAAAATTTATATAGTTCCATGTTTTATCCATGTCACAACTCAATTTATTCATCCTTCCCAACGCACCATTATAGGATTTAATTTTCCTAATAACTACTATTAACTATGTGGGAAGGCGTTAATTTTTTAAAACAAGTCTCCTAGCTTCCACTCTGACCATCTTTGAGCCATTGGATCAAATGTTAGACGATTTAAATGTTTTAAGCCATTAGATCAAGTAAATATTTTTATATATATTTTTATATATGTTTTTTTATAATGTTAGTTTTTTTCTTTTTAATAAGTTAGATTGAATTTAGGTTTTGGTTATTTTTAAGTTAAAATGTTGTTATTAAAAATTTGTTAGATTTTAACCTCAATTTTTTAATAAAATTTAAATTAATAACTTAATAAAACTAGCTTTAACATAAATTAGTTTAATGAATATATATATTTTTTTTAAATACATAAAATGATAAACTATAAATACAAATTTCATGGTATTGACCCATGGTATTCATGGGAATGCAAGCTTTTATAAATGGGAACTAAGATGGCCTAAATCATATCTAAACTAATTATTTAATAAAATTATTTTTAAATGTTTATAACCATTATTCTTTTAAAATTTTACTTAATAAAATGTATACAATTTTTCATACATCCAAATATACATAGTTTTTCTTGTTCTGTATTATTTTGTTACAACTATTTTATTATTCCAAAAATACATGTTTTCTTTTATATATTACTTACGTTACAACTATTTTATAATTCATCAGCATTCATGATTATCATTTCTTAATATATAAAAAATTAAATAATGAAATTTTTTAAAATATGTGATCTTTTTTAAATTTCTAAATTATTTGAGAGGACATGATTTATCTTGAGCAATAATGATGAATTTTCATCATTCAAATATCTAAAATAACACTAAATTTACCTTTAAAGGGGTCCGTAACAAGTGTTTGTATCAAAGTCAAGGATACAGAATAAAGGAGACATGGTGAAGAGAAGCTTCCAACCTGGAGACATGTTGAAGAGAAGCTTCCAACCTTATAATAGGCCTGCACCTAAAAATAAAAAAAATATATTCAAGTGATTAAAGTATCCTCCGATGAACACCACCTTTACTCCCAAAAACATGCAAAGCAATTTTGTATCCTTTAAAATGAAAACTAAGAAAAATGCAACAACTTTGTATGTAATTCAAAGCTAGGCACATTATGTGATATAGAAATATTTTAATCCAGAGGAGAAATGAAAACTATGAGCTGAATATTTGATACAAAATTCGTTGGATAAATTACAGGCATACACACTAATTCTCAAGGCACTAGTTCCATGTTACTTTGTCCAGCCAATGACAAATAAATATACCAGTTGACAAACAATAACAAGGCTTCTTACCTCTGTAAATGCTAGATTCACAAGATATGATACCCCAGTAGTCATGAGTGTATTTTTACCACTAGTGCTCCCCTTATTTTAGAAGGTGAAGCTTCTGAAATATAAATAAAAGAAGTAATTGATGCAATACCAACACCTAGCCCCACCAAATATGAGAAGTAATTGATGCAATACCAACACCTATCCTTCGAACTATGAGAACATATGGATCTAGAGCAGCATCCATGGAAATTGCTCCAAAAATAAAAAATAAATCAGCTATAACTATTTCTAGCTTGTGTCCCTAAGAATCACTAATCCCCATCCACTTATTGTTGCTCCAATTATAGTTCCCACAATTTCCATGCTAACAATAGTTTCCTATTGAAATCCAAGGCAGTGGTTTGTGAATAGCCATATGGGAAAAAAATAAATGCTCATTGCTGAGAAAGAAAGAGGAATTATTAATTATAAAAACCCATATGAAAGCTGAATTGAGTCCGAAGATACCTATAAAAAGGTGCTCTTTTGCACATAAGCAAAGTCATCACGAATGTACACCTGATACGACAGCTACATATATTCCATTCCCATTATTAGCCATCTTATCTACTTATATGCCATTCCCATCATAAGCCACCTTGTCTCAGCCTCACAATGACACCCAAGCACATATACACTTGACAATACTAATACAACATAACTAGAACCTAACTAAATTCGGGAGTAGCAACATCTAGAATATAACATTGTAGAATATTGAAATGAAGGATTAAGTAAAACTAACTAGAATTCGATAATCAATAATAATATTATATTAAATTCTAATTGTCAATATAGGTTGCAAATCTTCTTCATGAGAAGACAAGTCAACTAACGATGGAGTTACAACAAATAAATAATACAAATACCTAAAAAAAGCAATTCTAACATTATTTAAAACTTTGAAGAGAATACAATATACAAATGTTGAAACAAGGATAATAATGAATAAATTATACCATGTTTGTTATAAATGTAAAATAGGATAATAATTAATAAATTATGCCATAAGTTTTTTGCAAATAGCTTATCTATTGATAATTTATTTTACTGGGGTTTTTATACTCTGTATTGCCTAATTATTTTCTTGGGGTTTTAACACATAATTTTCTGTTACGATGGTAGAGAATAAAAACTATTTCTGTACAATACAGACATAGAAACATACAACCCTTGGTGAGAAGTAAGAAATGAAGAGAAAAAAGTAACTATTTTTTTGCAAAATAGAAGTTAGAGAATTCATTCTGGATAATATTTAATGAAAATATACATAAAATTAAAACCAACACCCAAGAAGGTGTTATGCCCATATCTTATCAATAAAGGCCTACAATATGGAATTTACAAACAACAATTTTTTAACATACTCAAAAATGGTATTTTGATCTCATAAAGCATTTTGTTTGACAAATGCTTTCTCCTATCACAATTCAGCAAGCATGCACCTCCCCTCCCCAATCTAAGAGAATATTCAATGAAGTTAAACAAGCTTACTACATTCAACTTGGCATACTTAAATAAACAACTCTCTTACACAGTAACACCACCCACAAAGGTCGAAGGGTGGTGGAAAAGATTACCAGCCCCATTTTATGAACCAATCAAGCCCCCATTGACATGTATTTTTTCGAATTTCTCTATTGTGTCTCCAAAATATTACCACCCCCATTTTATGAACCAATCAAGCCTCCATGGACATGTCTTTTTTCGAATTCCTTGTTGTGTCTCCAATCCAAGAAATTTTTGTTTTTAAATATCTATTTATTATTTAATTTTTAAAATGAGGCCCACCTAATTATTTAAAATGATATTTTTAATTTAATTGTGTTGGGTTTTCCCAAGTTTCTTCCATGTTCAAGTTATACAAATTATTAATTTCTAATAGTCCTATCATGGGTATTATTAGTAGAAGCTTTACTTGGGCAGAATAATTCATCACAATCATGCATACAAATATATGTACCATGAAAATGTAATTATTGAATGTATTTAAAACAAGAACATTGTCCCAAGGTACTGTAGTGTAAAGGCAGCTAGAGACGTTTCAAAGGCCTTTCACTCATTTTAGGGAGAAATGTACGTAAACCCTAAGATAAATCTGGAATTAGTTAATTCTACTTATGATGGTCGACATAATCAATTTTTTTTTACCACAATGCTAAGTCGTTTATCATATTTATAATTTACTTTCATTATTTTTACTTCACCTATATTAATCCTCAATGTATCTAGAATATTCTTCCTATCCTTGAGCGAGTATTTGTTTATATGATGAAATTAAACATAGAAGGAACAAACGACATAAAGAACACATTTTCGTGATGATCTCGTCTTATGGACCAAAGACCAAGCTATACAAACCTAGCAACCCATGGATTCAAATTCATTCTACAATGTACACGTAATGCATGTAGTTTATATCTTCGTGGAGACTACATACACAAACCAAGAAACCCACATGACATCTCAATAATTCATTCTACAATGTACACAGAATGTATGTAGTTTTTAATTCCCTTCATAGACTGACACGTGCTTAAATTTACATAAATATTCAATTTCCTGTTTTAAGCTGGATTACAAGGTTCAAATTTCAAATGAGACTTCAAAGAAAACATTCTCCTCCGATGATGATCCGTCCACATGGATCCAATCATCAAAACATCAATCTATACAAAAAAACCAAACAACCCATATGATGAATACGTATTCATTATGCTAAACTGCATGTATAATGTAGGTAATTTTTCATAAATTCCCTTCTCATAGAGACACACACTTACATTTACATAGATATTCACTTTCTAGTTTTAATACATTGCAAGACTTAAATTTCAAAAGATATATGACATATTAACCATTACATTTTTCTCTTTATCATAGACATAACCTAGACATTCATATCATAGTCTACAACCTAAAATAATTACTAGCAGTTAATCCATGTAGCAATTCAGCCAAACCTACTTGGAGATGTTACCAGCAGACATGATTATTGGGCTGCCTCTCCCTCATCAAAGATGACATGATAAAACTCTTTTTGTTATTGTGAAGAAAATTGTTAGCAAAACTTAAGAAAGGCAAAGTCGATTTTTACCATATCTTCACCGAAGAATTTTGTAGACAACTCAGCAACTTCAAGCACAAGGCATGCAAGGACCTTGCTATCATCAACTCAATCAATTAGGCCACGGTAAATTCATTTCCAAAATATTAGGTGTTTTCATTATTGAAAAAATGTTCTCGCTTTTACTTTCAAGAATAGAGACACTAATTCTAACTAACTTGCTAGAGAGTTGCCATGTATAATGATGTATTATGCTAAGAACCACGGTGATTTACACAGTTATCTAGTTTCAAAAATTCATCGTCTTAGTATTTCAATTATAAAAGACAAGTTTTCCAATACTAACTTGCTAGAGAACTGCCATGTATAATGGTATATTATGCTAAGAACCACAGGTGATTTACATAGTTATCTAGTTTCACAAATTCATCGTCTTAATATTTCAATTACAAAATACAACTTTTCCAATTCGACATTCTGATTCAACAATTGTATCTACCTCTTTATTCACCTTTTGGGGCGATTGATATAATTCATATAATTTTTTAAGAAGAAACTTTAACATTTTTTAAACTATAATTTTTAGTAAAGTGTTGGGCTTGTAATCATGATTTACATATTTTTGACCACACTGAATAGCTCGGTAGTTAGTTTTATGCATTCAAATTTACAGTTTTTGACCACATAAGATAGCTCGGTAGTTAGCTTTATGCATTCAAGTTTTTAATTTTAATTTATAATTATGATATCTAGCCAGATAAATACTTTATTGCTTGAAAGGATTAACATGTCATACATGCTCGCTGAAAATTATGGTGGCTAGTTTCAACAAATAAATTTTTATTAGCATCATGAGAAGCATGAAATAATATGGGATGGAGGAGAGTTGCACGTGTTAATTGAATTTAATTAAAAATAAAATAAAATAGTTACTTTATAGTCAAATATTTATTCATAAGGACGCATATATTTAAACAATAACCAATTTTTTTTCTATACAAATTAAATAATAATGATGAATTATGTTAATTAGCTAATTATAATTTTTAAGTTGAAAAGTGTCCCTCTTTGAAAACAACTCCCCCCAAGTGCCACCTGGACCATTGTGCACCATTGATTTTGATATTAGATGATTGAAATAGTGTCTACCTTCAGATTAAATATTATTATTATTAATCAGTTACACAAAAAAACCATTTTAGAAATAATTGACTTCATCCTCACTCAGTTATATGATCATAGTAAAAATTCGTGGATGACTTGTCTTGTGGGAACGTTAGGTACATAGTGCCAGAGCTCATACACATAGGGAAGGCCACACTGAGCTCCGATGTGCTCAGCTTCAGAGATACTTTATCTCTGAAATAATTGTGGAGATTTTTTGTTCATTATGGACTTAGATACATCGTGATTGCCAATGTCACTATATGTCTATACCTACTTTTATCGATGCCATTCTCCATCTTCGACATAATGAGACCCCGTGCGGCAACGTTGAGGGTTTTACTCATCTTCTTCGATACAATGAGTATGCATTAATTAATAATTCTAACAATTTTTTTCGTATAAATGTATAACATGGGGTTTGGTCCCAGAAAAACACTAGAGCAAAATCAAGATAATATATTTTGTGATTGCAAGTAATGGTGGTTGTGTGTACATTTGGAGTAGTAGCAACAACAACAATAATATATGTGGCTCGCAAAGGACACTCTCGCACCAACTGGTTTTCCATATGTCAATAATTCAATTCATTTTGTGGCCAAGCCATAGGTGCTCTTGGTGTCTTTCTCAGCATAGTTGTCCTCCTAAGTATTCTGGTCTTGTTATCTGCTTCAACTTTCTAAAGGTGTTGACCAGATTTTTAGGGCAATAGTTAGATTATATTGCTTTTGATTATGCTTGTGGCTGTGTGGTCTTTATGTGTCTATCTTTTTCATTTATGTGTGGTTTGATATTTGAGTTCCTTAGTCATCTTTGTGCAGCATAGGATTTCCATTAGTGCTTCTGATCCTCAGTATGAGAAGACATATATGTATTCAGTGTAAACTTCACATTGTCAATATTTTAAGTTGTAAAATTAGAAATGTATGTATTTTGTGTAAACTTCACATCGTCAATAATGTTAGTTGTTATATCAGGAAGTCAAAAATGTTAGTTGTTATATCAGGAATGTGATTGGTCATGCATATATTTATTTCCAAAATTCATTAATAATTAATAAATATAAATAGTTACTTCGCTTTTATTATTTAATTTTTTTTAAATAAACAAATTCATAATCAAATAAAATTGTTGTTGTTTTTTTTTATTGTTGGTAGATAAATTTAACAATATTTTTATTTTTTATTTTACATATATTATTTTAACTTATTAAACACATCTTATTATGTAGTTGATGAGAATGCTTTATTGAAATTTTATCTAGTAAATAACTATATTTTATATTAAAATTTTGACCTAGAGTGTTTGTTGTTTTTTTAAATAAATTATGTATAATTTGTGAAATTATGTATTATTTTTTGGGTAAATATATTTTAAATCTATATATTTTTAAATTAGTGAAAGGGGTAATTGTCATTTAGATGTTGAGAGATTCAACTATAAGCTGGTCAATATATTTTCTTTGATGTTATCATTAAATAGTTATTATATGCAGTAGTTATTCTTTTGTTATTATATGAAATAGTTATTCTTTGTTGAATATTTTTTATATTTTTTTATTTTCAAAATGTTATAACCTCTTGTTTAGTTTAGGTTTATTGAAAAGACTAGGACTCATTAGAGGAGGTTTTCATTCATCATTGTTATAATTATAGTTAAGTATGATATTATTATTTTTTGTATTGTTCAAATATATATTAATGAAATGAAAATATGAAAATAATTATTTTTATTTCGTGGTATTTTAAATTTTATATGTATTTGTGGTATATATTTTTAAAGTATTTATATTGTTCAAGTATAAATTGGGTAATAAGTTGTTATTCTTTGTATTTTGATCTAATCTCTTTTTCTTATTGAAAACTTCTTTTCTCGCTACTCGTATACTTATGGTTCTTAGAGAATATACTTATGGTTATGGGAGAAGAAATGGTTATACTAATCAACACCTTATTTTCGAAACTTCCCTATGGTTGTTAGAGAAAAAATGGTTAGCATTGAATCAAAACAGAATTCTAATGTGGTTCTTAGAGAAAAAAAAATGGTTATACTAATCAAACACCTCATCTTCTAAACTTCTTGAATGATGATATTTCATCTTAGGACCAATGTTGGAGTAGAGAGTACTTCAACCAAGTACCTCAGCTTATGGGTCACCTTTACCATAGTGCCTAGGAATACATATAAACCAAAAAAACATTATGCAAAAGAACTATACTTATCTAAAAATTATATTAACATATGTAGTTGTAACCAAATTATGTAACTGAATAGCCCAATCGTGTAACACATATTCCTTTAATAAATGTGATAATATATTTTTTAAATTGAAAGCCTTATTGAGTTCTTTAAGATGTTTATATATTCTCATAGTAACCCATTAATGTTAGAGAATAAAGGGTTATACTAATCAAACACCTCATTTTCTAAACTTCTTGAATGATGATATTTCATCTCAGGACAAAATAATTGATGCTTATCTAAAAATGATATTAACATATGTAGTTGTAACATAATTATGTAACTGAATAGCCAATTTTGTTGTCCACTCTCTGTAGTTGTAGCTATCCTGCATGATTCATGTGAGAGCATTTCCTCTATACTACTCTTTCCTATGTTACTTCTTTACAACGTTTCCTTTGCAACATATGGTGCAATTGCTAGTAATAATAAATTTGGTTAAATAGAAAGAAAGAATGAACATATAATAAAATAATTTAGAACACCACCCAACAATGCTTTTATTTTAAATTAAAATGCATATTAAAATATTAAAACAAACATAAATATAATTTTTACAGTTTTCAATTAAAGTGTGGGTAATAGATAGTTTTAATTAAAATTGGGATTTATTGTATAACTTTTCATCTTTAAAGATTGACCTTGCTATTTTTGAAACTGTAAAACATATGACATACATGCCTTTTTTGAATCTTTTAAAACAATTGCTACTTATTTAAAAAATATTAATAAAAAAAATCAAAATCATTCCATCAAAATCTTCATTGTCTATAAATTAATTTGATACTATACTAAGTGTAGTTTCAAAATGAAAAAACTCACTAAATATGAAATTGAAATTTCACACAGACCAAAACTTGTATTACAAAGTCAGATTTATTTGTAATAAGATTTCTATTATTAATAATACTTTTTAATGCACGCTAATTACCTGCCTAGGCTATCTTTAACCTTGCTGCTTAAATCTAAAAACTCGCTAATTAATATAGCTTTATTTATTATTTAATAGTAGACTTATATGTGATGCAGCAATTCACCCCAGTGTATATTTCCTTACTGAGCCTTGTAATCTTTCCAAAGGTCATCCACGGATTTACCAGTGATATCCTTGAAGTATCCGATGTCCCATGAAGTTTTTATTTTGGCATTGACCAGGCCAACGAAACCAGGGGTAATGGTGTTCACGTACTGGATAAACCTGGCAGTCACATCGCCTCCCTGTTCCCAACTATCGCCGCTACCTGGCTGAGCAAAGTTAGCGGGGGCGTAGCCGGCAATTAGGCGGATATAATTTGAAACGCCTTCGCGCCACCACTTGGGCGCAGCGCCGTTGGCGTCCCACTGCCAGATGTCCGTCACCGCCTGGTACAGAATCCCCGTGACCTCTTTCTTCAGATCACCCTCATAGCTGTCAATGTAATCAGAGTCCAAGAAGATTACGTTGCCTCTCACTAAGGTAACGGAGTCGATGTTTTCCACATTCAGAACTATGTCGCGCACGTCCTTCGTTCCAGTGGGCCACACTTGGGCGAAGCCAACCCACACGAATATAGAGGCGAGCTCCAATATCACCGCTGCGTCTCCCACCTCGTCGTCGAATTTCTCCTTCACACGTTCATCAATGTTAACCGTGGTGGGCACTGTCTGGCCATGGGTGCCCCCCACAACCATTGCCAGAAGAAGCAGACCAATACATTTTGATTTTGCTGCTGCTGCCATATCTCCAACTAACCAGAACAATCAAATCCTGAATGCGAAGGTTCCTCATTTCTTCATATTTATGTAGAAAAAAAGGGTGACACTTGCGCGTTACCCAAAATCAGCCGTTTTCTTTGTGGGCGGTTTCCCCCTAACTGTAATTTACAATTTTGGACAACAACGACTTCCATTTGCTTGGGGTTCCAGTACATATCTTTTACTTACTGCCGGTTACAAGCTTAGTTGTAAATAAAATCATAATCGAGCAGGTTCTAAATTTAAGGTTTTAGTGATTTAATTTATACTAGTAATTGTCTAAAAAAAAAAGTGTACATATAAACTAAAAGAATAGAAGATTTCGAAAGATTATCTCCCAAAAATAAACTCATAATTAAATTTTAGAATTCAGCTAAATAATTTCAAAACAAATTTTTAATAACACACAAAATCATAATTTTTTTTTGTTTTCTAAAATACAAATAATTAAATAAATTTATTTTCGTTTCCACTTTTAAATAAAGGCCTAGAAAAATATTTTATATTCATCTCTACTTTTTAAACTAAATGGTTCTTCTTTTTATGTTCTATTCCTCCTCTATTGTTTTAATAAGGTCGAGTTTCCCTTTTTCAAGGTTTCTACCTATCTCACTAATATTGGGTGGAGAGCCCTTCCCCCTCAGGGTTAAACAATTAGGACCTCCCTTTTTCTCTCCTCCAACTAATGGACGTCCAATGTTTTTACTCGATTTTTCTCATTTATTCGATACAAATTTGGAAGTTGTTGACGCATTCAAAAGGAAGGAATAAGGAAACGAGTAAAACTTAACCAGTGTTGAGAATTCCTCATCATTTATCCATCCCATGTCGATATTAAAAGGGATGGTAGGTTTCTTTGGGATCCATTTTATATCTAAGAGGATGTAGGAGTGATTTGAAATGCATCCCTCTCCATTCCATTATTTGATGAGGGTAAGAGAGTCTAAAAGACGTTTATCGAGGAATAATCTATCAATTCTCTTTGCAATACTTTCTTCACCTATCCAACAATTTCTCTGGGTAGGAGATAATTAAACTAGCTCCATATCCACTAGCATATTGTAGGTTAGCCTGTTGCTGAAGAAACATGCTAGAACATCCAACCTATCACGAGGGCCTCATGATTCTAAGGGTCCCAAAGAGAAATTCAAATCACCCCAATGATAACATTATATTATCCAAGGAGAGATATATTGAGAAGATTGTCCCAAAAGTATTTTTGGTTTTGGGATTGACCATAAATGTTAATCAATGTGAGAGATTAAGATAGAACCCACGTGTAGACCTTAACCCCCATGACTCACTCCACGCACTATATATTTAAAACAAGAATTTGATGGGGTGTCCAACCTACAACTAACCTACATTGATGACCAAAATATCCCAACCCTTTAGAAAGGTTCCAACAAACAAAGGGTGTTTTGGGAGAGTTTACCAAGGGGTTCCTCATGTCACGAGTATATTCCGTGGATATTTGGGTTTCCTTGATTCTCCTCGGATCTTACCTTAGAGGATAAGGAATGCCCTAAAATTCAGACATGATTTTCATTTCTGAGATCCCATAGTTGGGCTAGCTCTAAGGGCCTCTGGCTGATCATATTACTACTAAAGATGACCCACAGGGCTCTACCAGTAAATGAAACACATTTCTTCTCATATTTACCTTTCAGGATACAATAAATCTAAAGCATCAGAAAAGGCCTCCCTTTCAAGGAACCACTAACCAAGAATACACATTATATAAGACAAATTTATACTCCTATATATCAGATACACAAAAGTAAAAAGAGGATGACAGAGTGGAAAAATCACCCTAATAATTTAGGAAAGGACAGGTAGTTGTAACAGGTAAGGAGGAAGAAATATAAGAAGCGATACAACATGAGACTACATCGAAGCCCTTAGATTCCATAGAGTAATGACTATGTATTATAACCAAAAAAATTAAATTTTGTCATTTAAAAACGGATTTGATATAGAAAGGAGGTGAATTGAAGAGGTACCTTCACAACCTGAAGCTATTTCTATTGAAGGTTGGGCATCAGTCCTTGAGACGAATTCCTTCTCTAGAGCTACTTATCTAGTATCTTCCTGACCATGAAAACTCAAAATGGAAGCATTAACCATTAGGTCATGATATTATCCCCCCTATTCAGTTCCTCTAACCAGAGGTGAGACCTTTGTTCTATTCGCCTTTTTATGCAAGGGACTCACAAAATATTTTGTAAGTTTTCAATGTTTATGAAACCTCCTAGATCTATATGAAATTCCCTTATAATCCAATTCTAGAGGATTAGCCTCAAGACCCATATCAATCGCTCCATACAATCCACCACGAATATATACACAAATTATAATTTGTGCCATGGACATATCATTGGAGATGAGATATGATGAATCATGTCAGATAAACTTAGTTTCCCGATATATCAAAATTTTATTTCATGCTATTAGTTTGTAAGAAGCCCTATCATTCTAAACTCCATAGAAGAATAATGTTTGCCTTCCCATTCAGACATCAAACTGCATAGATCGTGGTTTGAAAACAACGTGGAGAGAAAATTTTCTAAACCCTTCCCAAAATGTATTTAGAATCCTCTTCGGGTCATAAAATAAGATGCACCCATCCTTTGGATAAATTTTTTATAGTTATAAGGATTTTTGATAGAGGACACACCTTAGACTCTACCCAAGTAGTGAGAAAATGGGCATTGAATCTTCTCCCATAGAATTTTCCTGCCAAAAACTCCCTGCACAATACCTCAACCTATTGGATATCCACATCCACACGTACGGACAAAGACATAAGAATGTCTTCATACTTCTTAATAGCATGATATTTCTTCTTCCTTCCTCTATAAACACTCTTTCCCTTGTTGGGTTATCCCTCTTTCAGTGCTAAAATTGAATCCTTTCCAATAGGATGCACTTCAGGTCCTTGATTCAATGACCTCTTATCCTTTTCTAGAGCCACCAAATCCCTTAAGAAGCTACACATAGACTGCATGTCTAAGGATATGTGGGGATGGATAAAGTAATTGGATACCTCGAGAAAAAGGAGGCCTTCACTAAACTCTAGGCCTTCGATATGTTGGTGTTTGTCATTAAAAAATGTGGTCCAAACCTTAGTTCCCAAAGCTCATTATATTGTAACTAAAGTGAAAAATGCATATAGATCCCAAAGATCCATGGGGCAAAGAGAAACCATGAAAACATAAAGAATAAATTATACATTCCACACCATATTTTGATATATGTTTTTTATAATGTTAGTATTTTTCTTTTTAATAAGTTAGATTGAATTTAGGTTTTGGTGACTTTTAAGTTAAAATGTTGTTATTAAAAAATTGTTAGATTTTAACCTCAATTTTATTAATACACAAAATCAATAATAAAAGTAAATTAAATAAAAAGATTGACATAATATAAAGAAAATTTTAATTAGGTCAAAATACAATAAAAATAAAAACAATAAAATAAAATAAGGATAAACTATAAATACAGCCCACCGTATTGACCCATAGTATTCATGTGGAATGTAGTTTCTTTATAGGGGAAACTAAGATGGCCTAAATCAATCTTAACTCTAGATGCAAACTAATTATTTAATAAAATTATTTTTAAATGTTTATAACCATTATTCTTTTAATATTTTATTTAATAAAATGTATCTAAATTTTCATACATCCAAATATACATAGTTATTAGTGGCTATACCCACCAAAATTTATACAGTTCCATGTTTTATCCATGTCACAACTCAATTTATTCATCCTTCCCAACACACCATTATATGATTTAATTTTCCTAATAACTACTATTAATTATGTGGGAAGGCGTTACTTTTTTAAAACAAGTCTCCTAGCTTCCACTGTGACCATCTTTGAGCCATTGGATCAAATGTTAGACGATTGAAATGTTTTAAGCCATTAGATCAAGTAAATATTTTTATATATGTTTTTTATAATGTTAGGTTTTTTTTTCTTTTTAATAAGTTAGATTGAACTTAGGTTTTGGTGACTTCTAATTTAACATGTTGTTATTAAAAATTTGTTAGATTTTAACCTCAATTTTTTTAATACACAAAATTAAAAATAAAAGTAAATTAAATTAAAAGATTGACATAATGTAATGAACATTTTAACTAGGTCGAAATACACTAAAAAGTAAAAATAATAAAATAAAATAAATTAATGATAAACTATAAATACAGCCCATGGTATTGACCCATGGTATTCATGTGGAATGCAGTTTCTTTATAGGGGGAACTAAGATGGCCTAAATCATATCTAAACTAATTATTTAATAAAATTATTTTTAAATGTTTATAACCATTATTCTTTTAAAAATTTACTTAATAAAATGTATTCAAATTTTCATACATCCAAATATACATAGTTTTTCTTGTTCTGTATTATTTTGTTACAACTATTTTATTATTCCAAAAATACATGTTTTCTTTTATATATTACTTACCTTACAACTATTTTATAATTCATCAGCATTCATGATTATCATTTCTTAATATATAAAAAATTAAATAATGAAATTTTTTAAAATATGTTATCTTTTTTAAATTTCTAAATTATTTGAGAGGACATGATTTATCTTGAGCAATAATGATGAATGTTCATCATTCACATTTCTTAAATAACACTAAATTTACCTTTAAAGGGGTCCATAGCAATTAATTGTATCAAAGTCAAGGATACAGAATAAAGGAGACATGGTGAAGAGAAGCTTCCAACCTGGAGACATGTTGAAGAGAAGCTTCCAACCTTACAATAGGCCTGCACCTAAAAATAAAAAAAAAATATTCAAGTGATTAAAGTATCCTCCGATGAACACCACCTTTACTCCCAAAAACATGCAAGCAACAATGTATCCTTTAAATGAAAACTAAGAAAATGCAACAACTTTGTATGTAATTCAGGCTAGGCACATTATGTGATATAGAAATATTTCAGAATCCAGAGGAGAAATGCAGACTATGAGCTGAATATTTGATACAGAATTCATTGGATAAATTACAGGGATACACACTAATTCTCAAGTCACTAGTTCCATGTTACTTTTTGTAGCCAATGACAAATAAATATACCAGTTGAAAAATAATAACAAGGCTTCTTACCTCGAGAAATGCTAGATTCACAAGATATGATACCCCAGTAGTCATGAGTGTATTTGTACTCACTAGTGCTCCCCTTATTTTAGAAGGTGAAGCTTCTGCAATATAAATAAAAGAAGTAATTGATGTAATACCAACACCTAGCCCCACCAAATATGAAAAGTAATTGATGCAATACCAACACCTGTCTTTCGAACTATGAGAACATATGGATCTGGATCAGCATCCGTGGAAATTTCTCCAAAAATAAAAAATAAATCAGCTATAACTATTTCTAGGTTGTGTCCCTATGAATCACTAATCCCCATCCACTTATTGTTGCTCCAATTATAGTTCCCACAATTTCCATGCTAACAATAGTTTCGTATTGAAATCCAAGGCAGTGGTTTGTTAACAGCCATATGAGAAAAAAACAAATGCCCATTGATGAGAAAGAAAGAGGAATTATTAATTATAAAAGCCCATAGGAATGCTGAAATTGAGTCTGAAGATACCCGTAAAAAGGTGCTCTTTTGCACATAAGAAAATTCATCACGAATGTACACCTGATATCACAACTACATATATTCCATTCTGATTATTAGCCATCTTTTCTACTTATATGCCATTCCCATTATATGCCACCTTGTCTTAGCCTGACAGTGACACCCAAGCACATATACACTTGACAATACCAATACAACATAACTAGAACCTAACTAAATTGGTGAGTAGCAATATCTAGAATATAACATTGTAGAATATTGAAATGAAGGATAAAGTAAAACTAGCTAGCAGTGTAGAGAATATAAATTTGATAATCAATAATAATATTATATTAAATTATAATTGTCAATATAGGTTGCAAATCTTCTTCATGACAAGACAAGACAACTAATGATGGAGTTACAACAAATCAATAATACAAATACCTAAAGGAAGCAATTCTAACATTATTTAAAACTTTGAAGAGAATACAATATACAAATGTTGAAACTAGGATAATAATGAATAAATTATACCACGTTTGTTATAAATGTAAATCAGGATACTAATTAATAAATTATGCCATGTCTTTTTTTCAAATAGCTTATGTATTGACTAATTTATTTTACCGGGGTTTTATACTCTATATTGCCTAATTATTTTCTTAGGGATTTTAAACATAATTTTATGTTACGATGGTAAAGAATAAAAACTATTTCTGTACAATACAAACTATTTCTATACAATACAAACATAGAAACATAAAACCCTTGGTGAGAAGTAAGCAATGAAGAGAAAAAAATAACTATTTTTTTTCAAAATAGAAGTTAGAGCCTTCATTCTAGATAATATTTAATGAAAATTTACATAAAATTAAAACCAACACCCAAGAAGGTGTTATGCTCATCTCTTATCAATAAAGGCCTACAATATAGAAGTTACAAGCAACGGTTTTTTAACATACTCAAAAATGGTATTTGATCTCATAAAGCATTTTGTTTGACAAATGCTTTCTCCTATCACAATTCACCAAGCATGCACCTCCCCTCCCCAATCTAGGAGAATAGTCAATGAAGTTAAACCAGCTTACTACATTCAACTTGGAATACTTAAATAAGCAACCCTATTACACAGTAACACCACCCACAAGGGTTGAAGGGTGGTGCAAAATATTACCACCCCCATTTTATGAACCAATCAAGCCCCCATTGACATTTATTTTTTCAAATTCCTCTTTTGTGTCTCCAAAATATTACCACTCCCATTTTATGAACCAATCAAGCCCCCATTGACATGTCTTTTTTCGAATTCCTTGTTGTGTCTCCAATCCAAGACATTTCTGTTTTTCAATATCTATTTCATATTTAAATTTTAAAATGAGGCCCACCTAATTATTTAAAATGATATTTTTAATCTAATTGTGTTGGGTTTTACCAAGTTTATGCCATGTTCAAGTTATACAACTTACACTTTGGCTTTGGTCCTTATCATGTAAGGCTATTAGTAGAAGCTTTACTTGCAAGGGTAGTTTTAATTCATGACAATCATGCATACAAATATATAAGTAAGTGAAAATGTAATTATTGAATGGGATGGAAAACAACAACATTGTCCCAAGGTACTATAAAAAAATAGAGATCGCTCAAAGGCCTTTCACTCATTTTAGGGGAGAAATTTACCAGTAAACCTCTAAGATAAAAACTTGGAATTAGTTAACTCTACTTACAATGGTCGAAATAATCAAATTTTTTTACCACAAAGCTAAGTCGTTTATCATATTTATAATTTACCTTCATTATTTTTACTTCACCTATATTAATCCTCAATGTGTCTATAATATTCTTCCTATCCTTCAGCGAGTATTTGTTTATATGATGAAATTAAACATAGAAGGAACAAAATCCAATACGACAACACATCTTTCTCTTGGTGATGATCTGGTCTACATGGACCAAAGCATTAAGCTATACAAAAACCAAGCAACCCAGATGGATTTGAAATTCATTCTACAATGTACACAAAATGCATGTAGTTTTTTATACTCTTCATAGAATCACACAAACCAAGCAACCCAGATGACATCTCAATAACTCATTCTACAATGTACACGGAATGTATGTAGTTTTTAATACCCTTCATAGACTGACACGTGCTTAAATTTACATAAATATTCAATTTCCTGTTTTAAGCTAGATTACAAGGTTCAAATTTCAAACATCAGCAAATCATCTTCCCCCTGATGATGATCTGGTCTACATGGATCAATCATCAAAACATCAATCTATACAAAAACCAAACAACCCAGATGATAGCTACGTAATTCATTATACAACGTACATAGAATGTAGGTAACTTTTCATACCCTTCATAGAGACACACACACTTACATTTACATAGATATTCACTTTCTAGTTTTAAGCTGTATTGCAAGACTTAAATTTCAAACATATGATTATATTAACTATTACATTTTTCTCTTTATCAAAGACATAACCTAGATTTTCATATCATAGTCTACAACCTAAAATAATTACTAGCAGTTAATCCATGTAGCAATTTAGCCAAACCTACTTGGAGATGTTACCAGCAGACATGATTATTGGGCTGCCTCTCCATCATCAAAGATGACATGATAAAACTCTTTTTGTTATTGTGAAGAAAATTGTTAGCGAAACTTAAGAAAGGAAAAGTTGATTTTTACCATATCTTCACCGAAGAATTTTGTAGACAACTCAGCAACTTCAAGCAGAAGGCATGCAAGGACCTTGCTATCATCAACTCAATCGATTAAGCCAGGGTAAATTCATTTCCAAAATATTAGGTGTTTTCATTGTTGAAAAAATGTTCTCACTTTTACATTCCAGAATAGACACTAATTGTAACTAACTTGCTAGAGAATTTCCATGTATAATGACATATTATGCTAAGAACCATGGCGATTTACACAGTTATCTAGTTTCAAAAATTCATCATCTTAGTATTTCAATTATAAAATACAAGTTTTCCAATACTAACTTGCTAGAGAATTGCCATGTATAATGATATATTATGCTAAGAACCACGGGTGATTTACACAGTTATCTAGTTTCACAAATTCATCGTCTTAATATTTCAATCACAAAATACAACTTTTCCAATTCGACATTCTGATTCAAAAATCGTATCTACCTCTTTGTTCACCTTTTGGGGCGATTGATATAATTCATATAGTTTTTTAAGAAGAAACTTTAACATTTTTTAAACTATAATTTTTAGTAAAGTGTTGGGCTTGTAATCATGACTTACATATTTTTGACCACACTAAATAGCTCGGTAGTTAATTTTATGCATTCAAGTTTACATTTTTGACCACATAAGATAGTTTAGTAGTTAGCTTTATGCATTCAAGCTTTTAAATTGTAATTTATAATTATGATATCTAGCCAGATAAATACTTTATTGCTTGAAAGGATTAACATGTCATACATGCTCGCTGAAAATTATGGTGGCTAGTTTCAACAAATCAATTTTTATTAGCATCATGAGAAGCATGAAATAATATGGGATGGAGGAGAGTTGTACGTGTTAATTAAATTTAATTTAAAAAAATAAAAAAATAGTTACTTTATAGTCCAAAATTTATTCATAAGGACGCATATATTTAAACAATATGCAAATATTTTTCTATACAAATTAAATAATAATGATGAATTATATTAATTAGCTAATTATAATTATTAAGTTGTAAAGTGTCCCTCTTTGAAAACAACTCCTCCCAAGTGCCACCTGGACCATTGTGCACCATTGATTTTGATATTAGATGATTGAAATAGTGTCTACCTTCAGATTAAATATTATTATTATTAATCAGTTACACAAAAAAAACGTTTTAGAAATAATTGACTTCATCCTCTCTCAGTTATATGATCATAGTAAAAATTTGTGGACGACTTGTCTTGTGGGAACGTTAGGTACATAGCGCCAGAGCTCGTACACATAGGGAAGGCCACACTGAGCTCCGATGTGCTTAGCTTTGGAGATACTTTATCTCTGAAATAATTGTGGAGATCTATTGTTCATTATGGATTTAGATACATCGTGACTGCCAATGCCACTATGGGTCTATACCTACTTTTATCGATGTCATTCTCCATCTTCGACATAGTGAGACCGCGTGCGGCAATGTTGACGGTTTTAGTCATCTTCTTCGATACAGAGAGTATGCATTAATTAATAATTCTAACAGTTTTTTTCATATAAATGTATAACGTGGAGTTTGGTCCTGGAAAAACACTAGAGCAAAATCAAGATAATATATTTTGTGATTGCAAGTAATGGTGGTTGTGTGTACATATGGAGCAGTAGCAACAACAACAATAATATATGTGGCTTGCAAAGTACACTCTAGAACCAATTGGTTTTCCATCTGTCAATAGTTCAATTCATTTTCTGGCCAAGCCATAGGTGCTCTTCGTGCCTCTTTCAGCGCAGTTGTCCTCCTAATTCTTCTGGTCTTGTTATCTGCTTCAACTTTCTAAAGGCGCTGACCAGATTTTTAGGGCAACAGTTAGATTATATTGCTTTTGATTATGCTTGTGGTTGTGATTATGATTATGTGTGGTTTGATATTTGAGTTCCTTAGTCATCTTTGTTCAGTATAGGATTGCCATTAGTGCTTCTGATACTCAGTATAAGAAGACATATATGTATTCAGTGTAAACTTCACATTGTCAATATTTTAAGTTGTAAAATTAGAAATGTATGTATTCTGTGTAAACTTCAAATCGTCAATAATGTTATTTGTTATATCAGGAAGTCAAAAACAAATTCATTAAAATTTAATAAATATAAATAGTTACTTCGTTTTTATTATTATTATTTTTTTAAATAAACAAATTCATAATAAAATAATTTTTTTTTTTTTTTTTATTGTTGGTAGATAAATTTAACAATATTTTTATTTTTTATTTTACACATATTATTTCAACTTATCAAACACATCTTATTATCTAGTTGATGAGAATGCTTTATTGAAATTTTATCTAGTAAATAACTATATTTTGTATTAAAATTTTGAGCTAGAATGTTTGTTGTTTTTTTAAATAAATTCTATATAATTTGTGAAATTATGTATTATTTTTTGGGTAAATATATTTTAAATCTATATATTTTTAAATTAGTGAAAGGGGTAATTGTCATTTAGATGTTGAGAGATTCAACTATAAGCTGGACAATATATTTTCTTTGATGTTATCATTAAATAGTTATTATATGCAGTAGTTATTCTTTTGTTATTATATGCAATAGCTATTCTTTGTTGAATATTTTTTATATTTTTTTATTTCCAAAATGTTATAATCTCTTGTTAAGTTTAGGTTTATTGAAAAGACTAGGACTCATTAGAGGAGGTTTTCATTAATCGTTGTTATAATTATAGTTAAGTATGATATTATTATTTTTTGCATTGTTCAAATATATATTAATGAAATGAAAATATGAAAAATAATTGTATTTTTTATATTCTCATGGTATTTTAAATTTTATATGTATTTGTGGTATATATTTTTAAAGTATTTATATTTTTAAAGTATAAATTCGGTAATAAGTTGTTATTCTTTGTGGTTTTGATCTAATCTCTTTTTTCTTATTGAAAACTTGTTTTCTGGTACTTAGATACTTATGGTTCTTAGAGAATATACTTATGGTTCTTAGAGAAGAAATGGTTATACTAATCAAACACCTTATTTTCTAAACTTCCTATGGTTGTTAGAGAAAAAATGGTTATACTAATCAAACACCTCATGTGGTTCTTAGAGAAGAAATGTTTATTCTAATCAAACACCTCATTTTCTAAACTTCTTGAATGATGGCATTTCATCTTAGGAACATTGTTGGAGTAGAGAGTACTTCAACCAAGTACCTCACCTTATGGGTCACCTTTACCATAGTGCCTAGGAATACATAAACCAAAAATACATTGTGCAAAAGAAATGATATTAACATATGTAGTTTTAACCAAATTATGTAACTGAATAGCTCAATGTGGTAAGATATATTCATTTGATAAATGTGATAATATATTTTTTAAATTGAAAGGGTTATTGAGTGCTTTAAGGTGTTTATATATTCTCATAGTAACAAATTAGTGTTAGAGAATAAAGGGTTATACTAATCAAACACCTCATTTTCTAAACTTCTTGAATGATGATATTTCATCTCAGGACAAAATAATTGATGCTTATCTAAAAATGATATTAACATATGTAGTTGTAACATAATTATGTAACTGAATAGCCAATTTTGTTGTTCACTCTCTGTAGTTGTAGCTATCCTACATGATTCATGTGAGAGCATTTCCTCTATACTACTCTTTCCTATGTTACTTCTTTACAATGTTTCCTTTGCAACATATGGTGCAATTGCTAGTAATAATAAATTTGGTTAAATAGAAAGAAAGAATGAACATATAATAAAATAATTTAGAACACCACCCAACAATGCTTTTATTTTAAATTAAAATGCATATTAAAATATTAAAACAAACATAAATATAATTTTTACAGTTTTCAATTAAAGTGTGGGTAATAGATAGTTTTAATTAAAATTGGGATTTATTGTATAACTTTTCATCTTTAAAGATTGACCTTGCTATTTTTGAAACTGTAAAACATATGACATACATGCCTTTTTTGAATCTTTTAAAACAATTGCTACTTATTTAAAAAATATTAATAAAAAAAATCAAAATCATTCCATCAAAATCTTCATCGTCTATAAATTAATTTGATACTATATTAAGTGTAGTTTCAAAATGAAAAAACTCACTAAATATGAAATTGAAATTTCACACAGACCAAAACTTGTATTACAAAGTCAGATTTATTTGTAATAAGATCTCTATTATTAATAATACTTTTTAATGCACGCTAATTACCTGCCTAGGCTATCTTTAACCTTGCTGCTTAAATCTAAAAACTCGCTAATTAAGCTTTATTTATTATTTAATAGTAGACTTATATGTGATGCAGCAATTCACCCCAGTGTATATTTCCTTACTGAGCCTTGTAATCTTTCCAAAGGTCATCCACGGATTTACCAGTGATATCCTTGAAGTATCCGATGTCCCATGAAGTTTTTATTTTGGCATTGACCAGGCCAACGAAACCAGGGGTAATGGTGTTCACGTACTGGATAAACCTGGCAGTCACATCGCCTCCCTGTTCCCAACTCTCGCCGCTACCTGGCTGAGCAAAGTTAGCGGGGGCGTAGCCGGCAATTAGGCGGATATAATTTGAAACGCCTTCGCGCCACCACTTGGGCGCAGCGCCGTTGGCGTCCCACTGCCAGATGTCCGTCACCGCCTGGTACAGAATCCCCGTGACCTCTTTCTTCAGATCACCCTCATAGCTGTCAATGTAATCAGAGTCCAAGAAGATTACGTTGCCTCTCACTAAGGTAACGGAGTCGATGTTTTCCACATTCAGAACTATGTCGCGCACGTCCTTCGTTCCAGTGGGCCACACTTGGGCGAAGCCAACCCACACGAATATAGAGGCGAGCTCCAATATCACCGCTGCGTCTCCCACCTCGTCGTCGAATTTCTCCTTCACACGTTCATCAATGTTAACCGTGGTGGGCACTGTCTGGCGATCGGTGCCCCCCACAACCATTGCCAGAAGAAGCAGACCAATACATTTTGATTTTGCTGCTGCTGCCATATCTCCAACTAACCAGAACAATCAAATCCTGAATGCGAAGGTTCCTCATTTCTTCATATTTATGTAGAAAAAAAGGGTGACACGTGGCGCGTTACCCAAAATCAGCCGTTTTCTTTGTGGGCGGTTTCCCCCTAACTGTAATTTACAATTTTGGACAACAACGACTTCCATTTGCTTGGGGTTCCAGTACATATCTTTTACTTACTGTTACGGTAAAGCTTAGTTGTAAATAAAATCATAATCGGATAAGGTTCTAAATTACAAGGTTTGGATTAATTTATATTCAGTAATGTCTTTAAAAAAGCGCACATATAAACGTTGGAATAGAAGATTGAAAGATTATCTCCCAAAAATAAACTCATAATTAAATTTTAGAATTCAGCTACATAATTTCAAAACAAATTTTTAATAACACATATAATCATAATTTTTTTTTTCTAAAATACAAATAATTAGATAAATTTATTTTCATCTTCATTTTTAAATAAAAGCCTAGAAAAATATTTTATATTCATCTCTACTTTTTAAACTAAATGGTTTTTTTTTATGTTCTATTCCTTCTCTCTGGGTTTAATAAGGTCGAGTTTCCCTTTTCAAGGTTTCTACCTATCTCACGAATATTGGGTGGAGAGCCCTTTCCCCTCACGGTTAAACAATTAGGACCTTTCTTTCTCTCTCCTCCGGCAAATGGACCTCTAATGTTTTTATTCCAGTTTTCTCATTGGTTCGATACAAATTTGGAAGTTGTTTGACGCATTCAAAGGAAGGAAAAAAACAGTTGGAACTTAAATGTTGTTGAGAATTCTCATCATTTATCCATCCCATGTCGATATTAAAAGGGATGGTAGGTTTCTTAGGGATCCATTTTATATCTGAGAGGATGTAGGAGTCATTTGAAATGCATCCCTCTCCATTCCATTATTTGATGAGGGTAAGAGAGTCTAAAAGACGTTTATTGAGGAAGAATCTATCAATTGTCTTTGCAATACTTTCTTCACCTATCAAACAATTTATCCAGATAAGAGATAATTTAACTAGCTCCATATCCACCAGCATATTGTAGTTTAGCCTGTTGCTGAAGAAATATGCTAAAACATCCAAGCTATCACGAGGGCCTCATGATTCTAGGGGTCCCAAAGAGAAATTCAAATCACCCCAATGATAGCATTATATTATCTAAGGAGAGATATCTTGAGAATATTGTCCCAAAATTATTTTTGGTTTTGGGATTGACCATAAATGTTAATCAGTGTGAGATATTAAGATAGAACCTACGTGTAGACCTCAACCCCCATGACTGACTCCATGCACTACATATTTAAAAGAAGAATTTGATGGGGTCCCCAAACTACAACTAGCCCGCACTAATGACCAAAAAATCCCAACCCTATAGAAGGGTTTCAACACACAGTCTTGTTTGAATACTGCTACCAAGGGTCTCCTATGAAAATATTATATTCAGGACATTTACTTCAATGATTCTTCTCGAATCTTGTCTTTTAGAGGGACAAGGAATGCCCTAAAAATTACAGGACATGATTTTCATTTTGGAGATCCCATAGAAGTTGGGCTAGCTCTAAGATCCCTTCTGCTTGACTGTTGTTTACTAATAAGATGACCTACACAGGCTTTCTCCTTGGATTTGTAAATGAAACATTTTCTTCCCTAAATTCGACCTTTCACATGGGATAGGGAAATAAAACTAAAGCATCATAAAAGGTCTCCCTTTCAAGGAACCACTAACCAAGAATACACATTATATAAGACAAATTTAGACTCCTATATGTCAGATAGACAAAAGTAAAAAGAGGATGACAGAGTGGAAAAATCACCCTAAGAATTTAGGAAAGGACAGGTAGTTGTAACAAGTAAGGAGGAGGAAATATAAGAAGGGATACAAGATGAGACTACGTCGAAGCCCTTAGATTCCATAGAGTAATGACTATGTATTATAACGAAAAAAATTAAATTTCGTCATTTAAAAATGGATTTGATATAGAAAGGAGGTGAACTGAAGAGGTACCTTCACAAACTGAAGCTATTTCTTTTGAAGGCTCAGCATCAGTCCTTGAGACCACTTCCTTCTCTAGAGCTACTTATCTAGTATCTTCTTGACCATGAAAATTCAAAACGGAAGCATTAACCATTAGGTCATGATATTATCCCCCCCCCCATTCACTTCCACTAACTAGAGGTGAAACCTTTGTTCTATTTGCCTTTTTATGCAAGGGACTCACAAAATATTTTGTAACTTTTCAATGTTTATGAAACCTCCTAGATCTATATGAAATCCCTTATAATCCAATTCTAAAGGATTAGCCTCAAGACCCATATCAATCACTCCATACAATCCACCACGAATATATACACAAATTATAATTTATGACATGGACATATCATTGGAGATGAGATAAGATGAATCATGCTCTAAATAAATCCCAAGAAGGCTTCTGATATATCAAAATATTATTTCATGCTAATAGTTTGTAAGAAGACTCACAATTCTAACCCATCGAGGAATAATGTTTGTCTTCTCATTCCTATCATCAAAGAGCGTATATTAGGGTTTGAAAACAACATGTGAAGAGAAAATTTTATAAACCCTTCCCAAATTGTATTTAGAATCCTCTTCGGGTCATAAAATAAGATGCACCCATCCTTTGGGTAAATTTTTTATAGTTATAAGGATTTTTTATAGAGGACACACCTTAGACTCTGCTAGTGAGAAAATGGGCATCGAATTTTCTCCCATAGAATTTTCCCACCAAAAACTCTCTACACAATACCTCAACCTATTGGATATCCACATCCGCACATACGAACAAATACATAATAATGTATTCATACTGCTTAATACCATGATATTTCTTCTTCTTTCCTCGAGAAACACTCTTTCCCTTGTTGGGTTATTCCTCTTTCAGTGCTAAAATTGAATCCTTTCCAATAGGATGCACTTGAGGTCCTTCATTCAATGACCTCTTATCAATTGCTAGAGCCACCAAATCCCTTAAGAAGCTGCACAAAGACTGCATGTCTGAGGATATGTGGGGATGGATAAAGTAAGTGGATACCTTGAGAAAAAGGAGGCCTTCACTAAACTCTAGGTCTTTGATATGTTGGTCTTTGTCATTAAAAAATGTGGCCCAAACCCTGGTTCCCAAAGCTTATTATATTGTAACTCAAGTGAAAAATGCATATACATCCTAAAGATCCATGGGGGCAAAGAGAAACCATGAAAACATAAAGCATCAATTATACATTCCATATCATATTTTTATATATGTTTTTTATAATGTTAGTTTTTTTCTTTTTAATAAGTTAGATTGAATTTAGGTTTTGGTGACTTTTAAGTTAAATTGTTGTTATTAAAAAATTGTTAGATTTTAGCCTCAATTTTCTTAATACACAAAGTTAATAAGAAAAGTAAATTAAATAAAAATATTGACAAAATATAATGAACATTTTAATTAGGTCAAAATACAATAAAAAATAAAAATGATAAAATAAAATAAGGATACACTATAAATACAACCAATGGTATTGAGCCATGGTATTGACCCATAGTATTCATGTGGAATGTAGTTTCTTTATAGGGGGAACTAAGATAGACTAAATCAATCTTAACTCCGGATCTAAACTAATGATTTAATAAAATTATTTTTAAATGTTGATAACCATTATTTTTTTAAAATTTTATTTAAGAAAATGTATCTAAATTTTCATACATCCAAATATACATAGTTGTTAGTGGCTATACCCACCAAAATTTATACAGTTCCATGTTTTATCCATGTCACAACTCAATTTATTCATCCTTCCCAACGCACCATTATATGATTTAATTTTCCTAATAACTACTATTAATTATGTGGGAAGGCATTACTTTTTTAAAACAAGTCTCCTAGCTTCCACTGTGACCATATTTGAGCCATTGGATCAAATGTTAGACGATTGAAATGTTTTAAGCCATTAGATCAAGTAAATATTTTTATATATGTTTTTTATAATGTTAGGTTTTTTTTTCTTTTTAATAAGTTAGATTGAACTTCGGTTTTGGTGACTTCTAATTTAACATGTTGTTATTAAAAATTTGTTAGATTTTAACCTCAATTTTTTTAATACACAAAATTAAAAATAAAAGTAAATTAAATAAAAAGGTTGACATAATGTAATGAAAATTTTAACTAGGTCGAAATACACTAAAAAATAAAAATAATAAAATAAAATAAATTAATGATAAACTATAAATACAGCCCATGGTATTGACCCATGGCATTCATGTGGAATGCAGTTTCTTTATAGGGGGAACTAAGATGGCCTAAATCATATCTAAACTAATTATTTTCATACATCCAAATATACATAGTTTTTCTTGTTTTGTATTATTTTGTTACAACTATTTTATTATTCCAAAAATACATGTTTTCTTTTATATATTACTTACGTTACAACTATTTTATAATTCATCAGCATTCATGATTATCATTTCTTAATATATAAAAAATTAAATAATGAAATTTTTTAAAATATGTGATCTTTTCTAAATTTCTAAATTATTTGAGAGGACATGATTTATCTTGAGCGATAATGATGAATGTTCATCATTCACATTTCTTAAATAACACTAAATTTACCTTTAAAGGGGTCCGTAACAATTGTTTGTATCAAAGTCAAGGATACAGAATAAAGGAGACATGGTGAAGAGAAGCTTCCAACCTGGAGACATGTTGAAGAGAAGCTTCCAACCTTACAATAGGCCTTCACCTAAAAATAAAAAAAATATATTCAAGTGATTAAAGTATCCTCCGATGAACACCACCTTTACTCCCAAAAACATGCAAGCAACAATGTATCCTTTAAATGAAAACTAAGAAAATGCAACAAATTTGCATGTAATTCAGGCTAGGCACATTATGTGATATAGAAATATTTCAGAATCCAGAGGAGAAATGCAGACTATGAGCTGAATATTTGATACAGAATTCATTGGATAAATTACAGGGATACACACTAATTCTCAAGTCACTAGTTCCATGTTACTTTTTGTAGCCAATGACAAATAAATATACCAGTTGAAAAATAATAACAAGGCTTCTTACCTCGAGAAATGCTAGATTCACAAGATATGATACCCCAGTAGTCATGAGTGTATTTGTACTCACTAGTGCTCCCCTTATTTTAGAAGGTGAAGCTTCTGCAATATAAATAAAAGAAGTAATTGATGTAATACCAACACCTAGCCCCACCAAATATGAAAATTAATTGATGCAATACCAACACCTATCTTTCGAACTATGAGAACATATGGATCTGGATCAACATCCATGGAAATTGCTCCAAAAATAAAAAATAAATCAGCTATAACTATTTCTAGGTTGCGTCCCTATGAATCACTAATCCCCATCCACTTATTGTTGCTCCAATTATAGTTCCCACAATTTCCATGCTAACAATAGTTTCCTATTGAAATCCAAGGCAGTGGTTTGTTAACAGCCATATGAGAAAAAAAACAAATGCCCATTGATGAGAAAGAAAGAGGAATTATTAATTATAAAAGCCCATAGGAATGCTGAAATTGAGTCTGAAGATACCCGTAAAAAGGTGCTCTTTTGCACATAAGAAAATTCATCACGAATGTACACCTGATATGACAACTACATATATTCCATTCCCATTATTAGCCATCTTTTATACTTATATGCAATTCCCATTATAAGCCACCTTGTCTCAGCCTGACAGTGATACCCAAGCACATATACACTTGACAATACCAATACAACATAACTAGAACCTAACTAAATTGGAGAGTTGCAACATCTAGAATATAACATTGTAGAATATTGAAATGAAGGATTAAGTAAAACTAACTAGCAGTGCAGAGAATATAAATTCGATAATCAATAATAATATGATATTAAATTATAATTGTCAGTATAGGTTGCAAATCTTCTTCATGACAAGACAAGACAACTAACGATGGAGTTACAACAAACTCACAATACAACAACTTGAAGGTTAATCTAAATATTATTTAAAACTTCTGAAGAGAATGCATATATAGCAAATGTTGGAACGAGGATAAATAAATGAATACATTATATACCATGTTTATTATAAATGTAAAACAGGATACTAATTAATAAATTATGCCATTTCTTTTTTGCAAATAGCTTATGTATTGACTAATTTATTTTACCAGGGTTTTATACTCTGTATTGCCTAATTATTTTCTTGGGGATTTTAAACATAAATTTATGTTACGATGGTAAAGAATAAAAACTATTTTTGTACAATACAAACATAGAAACATACAACCCTTGGTGAGAAGTAAGCAATGAAGAGAAAAATCTAACTATTTTTTTTCAAAATAGAAGTGAGAGAGCTTTCATTCTAGATAATATGTAAATGAAAAATTTACAAATAAAACCAATACCCAAGAAGGTGTTATGCTCGCCTCTTATCAACAGTACTTACAATATATACCTCATAAGCAAATGCTTTTTTACATACTCAAAAATGGTATTGGATCTCATAAAGCATTATTTGACAAATGCTTTCTCCTATCAATAAATTCAAATAAGCACTTCCTCCCCAACTAGGAGAAGATCAATGAAGTTAAACCAGCCTTACTACATTCAACTGTATACTTAAATAAACAACCCTCTTACACGCAGGAATACCACCCACACGGGGTTGGAAGGTCAGGAAAAGTATTACACCCCCATGAACCAATCAAGCCCCCATTGACATGTTTTCTTTCAAATTCACGTTGTGTCTCTAAAATATTACCACCCCCATTTTATGAACCAATCAAGCCCCCATTCACATGTCTTTTTGGAAATCCTCTGTTGTGTCTCCAAGACATTTTTGTTTTTCAATATCTATTTAATATTTAATTTTTAAAATGAGTTCCACCAATGAGTTAGAAATATATTTCAAATCTAATTGTATTGCCTACATGCTTCGCCATGTTCAAGTTATACAGCTTACACTTTGGCTTTGGTCCTTATCATGTAAGGCTATTAGTAGAAGCTTTACTTGCAAGGGTAGTAATAATTCATCACAATCATGCATACAAATATATCAGTAACTGAAAATGTAATTATTGAATGGGATGGAAAACAACAACATTCTCCCAAGGTACTATAAAAAAATGGAGATCGCTCAAAGGCCTTTCACTCATTTTAGGGGAGAAATTTACCAGTAAACCTCTAAGATAAAAACTTGGAATTAGTTAATTCTACTTATGATGGTCGCCATAATAAATTTTTTTACCACAAAGCTAAGTCGTTTATCATATTTATAATTTACCTTCAATATTTTTACTTCACCTATATTAATCCTCAATGTATCTAGAATATTCTTCCTATCCTTCAGCGAGTATTTGTTTATATGATGAAATTAAACATAGAAGGAACAAAATCCATTACAGCAACACATCTTTCTCTTGGTGATGATCTGGTCTACATGGACCAAAGCATCAAGCTATACAAAAACCAAGCAACCCAGATGGCTCTGTAATTCATTCTACAATATACACAGAATGCATGTAGTTTTTTATACCCTTCATAGACTCACACAAACCAAGAAACCCAGATGACATATCAATAATTCATTCTAAAATGTACACAAAATGTATGTAGTTTTTAATGCCCTTCATAGACTGACACGTGCTTAAATTTACATAAATATTCAATTTCGTGTTTTAAGCTGGATTACAAGATTCAAATTTCAAACATCAGCAAAACATCTTCCTCCTGATGATGATCTGGTCTACATGGATCAATCATCAAAACATCAATCTATACAAAAACCAAATAACACAGATGATAGCTACATAATTCATTATAAAACCTACATAGAATGTAGGTAACTTTTCATACCCTTCATAGCGACACACACACTTACATTTACATAGATATTCACTTTCTAGTTTTAAGCTGTATTGCAAGACTTAAATTTCAAACATATGATTATATTAACTATTACATTTTTCTCTTTATCATATACATAACCTAGACATTCATATCATAGTCTACAACCTAAAATAATTACTAGCAGTTAATCCATGTAGCAATTCAGCCAAACCTACTTGGAGATGTTACCAGCAGACATGATTATTGGGCTGCCTCTCCATCATCAAAGATGACATGATAAAACTCTTTTTGTTATTGTGAAGAAAATTGTTAGCGAAACCTAAGATAGGCAAAGTCGATTTTTACCATATCTTCACTGAAGAATTTTGTAGACAACTCAGCAACTTCAAGCACAAGGCATGCAAGGACCTTGCTATCATCAACTCAATCAATTAGGCCATGGTAAATTCATTTCCAAAATATTAGGTGTTTTCATTATTGAAAAAATGTTCTCGCTTTTACTTTCAAGAATAGAGACACTAATTCTAACTAACTTGCTAGAGAATTGCCATGTATAATGATATATTATGCTAAGAACCACGGTTATTTACACAGTTATCTAGTTTCAAAAATTCATCGTCTTACTATTTCAATTATAAAAGACAACTTTTCCAATACTAACTTTCTAGAGAACTGCCATGTATAATGGTATATTATGCTAAGAACCACGGGTGATTTACATAGTTATCTAGTTTCACAAATTCATCGTCTTAATATTTCAATTACAAAATACAACTTTTCCAATTCGACATTCTGATTAACAACCGTATCTACCTCTTTATTCACCTTTTGGGGCGATTGATATAATCCATATAATTTTTTAAGAAGAAAATTTAACATTTTTTAAACTATAATTTTTAGTAAAGTGTTGGGCTTGTAATCATGATTTACATATTTTTTACCACACTAAATAGCTCGGTAGTTAATTTTATGCATTCGAGTTTACATGTTTTTGACTACATAAGATATTTCAATAGTTAGCTTTATGCATTCAATTTTTTAAATTGTAATTTATAATTATGATATCTAGCCAGATAAATACTTTATTGCTTGAAAGGATTAACATGTCATACATGCTCGCTGAAAATTATGGTGGCTAGTTTCAAAAAATAAATTTTTATTAGCATCATGAGAAGCATGAAATAATATGGGATGGAGGAGAGTTGCACGTGTGAATTAAATTTAATTAAAAAAAAAAAGAAAATAGTTACTTTATAGTCCAATATTTATTCATAAGGATACATATATTTAAACAATAACCAATTTTTTTTCTATACAAATTAAATAATAATGATGAATTATGTTAATTAGCTAATTATAATTTTTAAGTTGAAAAGTGTCCCTCTTTGAAAACAACTCCCCCCAAGTGCCACCTGGACCATTGTGCACCATTGATTTTGATATTATATGATTGAAATAGTGTCTAGCTTCAGATTAAATATTATTATTATTAATGAGTTACACAAAAAAACCGTTTTAGAAATAATTGACTTCATCCTCTCTCAGTTATATGATCATAGTAAAAATTCGTGGACGACTTGTCTTGTGGGAACGTTAGGTACATAGCGCCAGAGCTCGTACACACAGGGAAGGCCACACTGAGCTCCGATGTGCTCAGCTTCGGAGATACTTTATCTCTGAAATAATTGTGGAGATTTATTGTTCATTATGGATTTAGATACATCATGATTGCTAATGCCACTATGGGTCTATACCTACTTTTATCGATGCCATTCTCCATCTTCTACATAGTAAGACCCCGTGCGGCAACGTTGAGGGTTTTACTCATCTTCTTGGATACAATGAGTATGCATTAATTAATAATTATAACAGTTTTTTTCGTATAAATGTATAACATGGGGTTTGGTCCCAAGAAAACACTAGAGCAAAATCAAGATAATATATTTTGTGATTGCAAGTAATGGTGGTTGTGTGTACATCTGGAGTAGTAGCAACAACAAAAATAATATATGTGGCTCACAAAGGACACTCTCGCACCAACTGGTTTTCCATCTGTCAATAATTCAATTCATTCTGTGGCCAAGCCATAGGTGCTCTTGGTGCCGGTTTTCCATCTGTCAATAATTCAATTCATTTTGTGGCAAATCCATAGGTGCTCTTGGTGCCTCTCTCAGCGCAGTTGTCCTCCTAAGTATTTTGGTCTTGTTATCTGCTTCAACTTTCTAAAGGCGCTGACCAGACTTTTAGGGCAAGAGTTAGATTATATTGCTTTTGATTATGCTTGTGGCTGTGTGGTCTTTATGTGTCCATATTTTTCATTTATGTGTGGTTTTATATTTGAGTTCCTTAGTCATCTTTGTGCAGTATAGGATTTCCATTAGTGCTTCTGATCCTCAGTATGAGAAGACATATATGTATTCAGTGTAAACTTCACATTGTCAATATTTTAAGTTGTAAAATTAGAAATGTATGTATTTTGTGTAAACTTCACATCGTTAATAATGTTAGTTGTTATATCAGGAAGTCAAAAATGTTAGCTTTTATATCAGGAATGTGATTGGTCATGCATATATTTATTTCCCAAATTCATTAATAATTAATAAATATAAATAGTTACTTCATTTTTATTATTTAATTTTTTTTAAATAAACAAATTCATAATCAAATAAAATTGTTGTTGTTGTTTTTTTTATTGTTGGTAGATAAATTTAACAATATTTTTATTTTTTATTTTACACATATTATTTTAACTTATTAAACACATCTTATTATCTAGTTGATGAGAATTCTTTATTGAAATTTTATCTAGTAAATAACTATATTTATATTAAAATTTTGACCTAGAGTGTTTGTTGTTTTTTTAAATAAATTATGTATAATTTATGAAATTATGTATTATTTTTTGGGTAAATATATTTTAAATCTATATATTTTTA
This sequence comes from Pinus albicaulis, assembly GCA_034641835.2. Lineage (NCBI taxonomy): Eukaryota > Viridiplantae > Streptophyta > Pinopsida > Pinales > Pinaceae > Pinus > Pinus albicaulis. The sequence continues at coordinate 966,456,658 of CM076570.1, read as the reverse complement.
AATTAGTGAAAAGGGTAATTGTCATTTAGATGTTGAGAGATTCAACTATAAGCTGGTCAATATATTTTCTTTGATGTTATCATTAAATAGTTATTATATGCAGTAGTTATTCTTTTGTTATTATATGCAATAGCTATTCTTTGTTGAATATTTTTTATATTTTTTTATTTCCAAAATGTTATAACCTCTTGTTTAGTTTAGGTTTATTGAAAAGACTAGGACTCATTAGAGGAAGTTTTCATTCATCATTGTTATAATTATAGTTAAGTATGATATTATTATTTTTTGTATTGTTCAAATATATATTAATGAAACGAAAATATGAAAAATAATTGTATTTTTTATATTCTCATGGTATTTTAAATTTTATATGTATTTGTGGTATATATTTTTAAAGTATTTATATTTTTCAAGTATAAATTGGGTAATAGTTGTTATTCTTTGTGGTTTTGATCTAATCTCTTTTTTCTTATTGAAAACTTGTTTTCTGGTACTTAGATACTTATGGTTCTTAGAGAATATACTTATGGTTCTTAGAGAAGAAATGGTTATACTAATCAAACTCCTTATTTTCTAAACTTCCTATGGTTGTTAGAGAAAAAATGGTTATACTAATCAAACACCTCATGTGGTTCTTAGAGAAGAAATGTTTATTCTAATCAAACACCTCATTTTCTAAACTTCTTGAATCATGGCATTTCATCTTAGGAACATTGTTGGAGTAGAGAGTACTTCAACCAATTACCTCACCTTATGGGTCACCTTTACCATAGTGCCTAGGAATACATAAACCAAAAAGACATTGTGCAAAAGAAATGATATTAACATAGGTAGTTTTAACCAAATTATGTAACTGAATAGATCAATGTGGTAAGATATATTCATTTCATACATGTGATAATATATTTTTTAAATTGAAAGGGTTATTGAGTGCTTTAAGGTGTTTATATATTCTCATAGTAACAAATTAATGTTAGAGAATAAAGGGTTATACTAATCAAACACCTCATTTTCTAAACTTCTTGAATGATGATATTTCATTTCAGGACAAAATAATTGATGCTTCTCTAAAAATGATATTAACATATGTAGTTGTAACACAATTATGTAACTGAATAGCCAATTCTGTTGTTCACTCTCTGTAGTTGTAGCTATCATGCATGATTCATGTGAGAGCATTTCCTCTATACTACTCTTTCCTATGTTACTTCTTTACATCGTTTCCTATGTTACTTCGTTTCCTATGTAATGAAAATTTACATAAAATTAAAACCAACACCCAAGAAGGTGTTATGCTCATCTCTTATCAATAAAGGCCTACAATATAGAATTTACAAGCAACATTTTTTTAACATACTCAAAAATGGTATTTGATCTCATAAAGCATTTTGTTTGAAAAATTCTTTCTCCTATTACAATTCAGCAAGCATGCACCTCCCCTCCCCAATCTAGGAGAATATTCAATGAAGTTAAACCAGCTTACTAAATTCAACTTGGCATACTTAAATAAACAACCCTCTTACACAGTAACACCACCCACAAGGGTTGAAGGGTGGTGGAAAATATTACCACCCGCATTTTATGAACCAATCAAGCCGCCATTGACATGTATTTTTTCAAATTCCTCTGTTGTGTCTCCAAAATATTACCACCCCCATTTTATGAACCAATCAAGCCCCCATTGACATGTCTTTTTTCGAATTCCTTGTTGTGTCTCCAATCCAAGACATTTTTGTTTTTCAATATCTATTTCATATTTAATTTTTAAAATGAGGCCCACCTAATTATTTAAAATGATATTTTTAATCTAATTGTGTTGGGTTTTACCAAGTTTCTGCCATGTTCAAGCTATACAGCTTACACTTTGACTTTGGTCCTTATCATGTAAGGCTATTAGTAGAATCTTTACTTGCAAGGGTAGTTTTAATTCATGACAATCATGCATACAAATATATCAGTAAGTGAAAATGTAATTATTGAATGGGATGGAAAACAACAACATTATCCCAAGGTACTATAAAAAAATGGAGATCGCTCAAAGGCCTTTCACTCATTTTAGGGGAGAAATTTACAAGTAAACCTCTAAGAAAAAAAACTTGGAATTAGTTAATTCTACTTATGATGGTCGACATAATCAAATTTTTTACCACAAAGCTAAGTCGTTTATCATATTTATAATTTACCTTCATTATTTTTACTTCACCTATATTAATCCTCAATGTATCTAGAATATTCTTCCTATCCTTCAGCGAGTATTTGTTTATATGATGAAATTAAACATAGAAGGAACAAAATCCATTACAGCAACACATATTTCTCTTGGTGATGATCTGGTCTACATGGACCAAAGCATCAAGCTATACAAAAACCAAGCAACCCAGATGGCTCTGTAATTCATTCTACAATGTACACAGAATGCATGTAGTTTTTTATACCCTTCATAGACTCACACAAACCAAGAAACCCAGATGACATCTCAATAATTCATTCTAAAATGTACACAAAATGTATGTATTTTTTAATACCCTTCATAGACTGACACGTGCTTAAATTTACATAAATATTCAATTTCATGTTTTAAGTTGGATTACAACGTTCAAATTTCAAACATCAGCAAAACATCTTCCTCCTGATGATGATCTGGTCTACATGGATCAATCATAAAAACATCAATCTATACAAAAACCAAACAACACAGATGATAGCTACGTAATTCATTATAAAACCTACATAGAATGTAGGTAACTTTTCATACCCTTCATAGAGACACACACACTTACATTTAAATAGATATTCACTTTCTAGTTTTAAGCTGTATTGCAAGACTTAAATTTCAAACATATGATTATATTAAATATTACATTTTTCTCTTTATCATAGACATAACCTAGACATTCATATCATAGTCTACAACCTAAAATAATTACTAGCAGTTAATCCATGTAGCAATTCAGCCAAACCTACTTGGAGATGTTACCAGCAGACATGATTATTGGGCTGCCTCTCCATCATCAAAGATGACATGATAAAACTCTTTTTTTTATTGTGAAGAAAATTGTTAGAGAAACTTAAGAAAGGCAAATTCGATTTTTACCATATCTTCACCAAAGAATTTTGTAGACAACTCAGCAACTTCAAGCACAATTCATGCAAGGACCTTGCTATCATCAACTCAATCAATTAGGCCAGGGTAAATTCATTTCCAAAATATTAGGTGTTTTCATTATTGAAAAAATGTTCTCGCTTTTACTTTCAAGAATAGAGACACTAATTCTAACTACCTTGCTAGAGAATTGCCATGTATAATGATATATTATGCTAAGAACCATGGTGATTTACACAGTTATCTAGTTTCAAAAATTCATCGTCTTACTATTTCAATTAAAAAAGACAACTTTTCCAATACTAACTTGCTAGAGAACTACCATGTATAATGGTATATTATGCTAAGAACCACGGGTGATTTACATAGTTATCTAGTTTCACAAATTCATCGTCTTAATATTTCAATTACAAAATACAACTTTTCCAATTCGACATTCTGATTCAACAATCGTATCTACCTCTTTATTCACCTTTTGGGGCGATTGATATAATTCATATAATTTTTTAAGAAGAAACTTTAACATTTTTTAAACTATAATTTTTAGTAAAGTGTTGGGCTTGTAATCATGATTTACATATTTTTGACCACACTAAATAGCTCGGTAGTTAATTTTATGCATTCAAGTTTACATGTTTTTGACCACATAAGATAGTTCAGTAGTTAGCTTTATGCATTCAAGTTTTTAAATTGTAATTTATAATTATGATATCTAGCCAGATAAATACTTTATTGCTTGAAAGGATTAACATGTCATACATGCTCGCTGAAAATTATGGTGGCTAGTTTCAACAAATAAATTTTTATTAGCATCATGAGAAGCATGAAATAGTATGGGATGGAGGAGAGTTGCACGTGTTAATTAAATTTAATTAAAAAAAAAAAGAAAATAGTTACTTTATAGTTCAATATTTATTCATAAGGACGCATATATTTAAACAATAACCAAAATTTTTTCTATACAAATTAAATAATAATGATGAATTATGTTAATTAGCCAATTATAATTTTTAAGTTGAAAAGTGTCCCTCTTTGAAAACAACTCCCCCCAAGTGCCACCTGGACCATTGTGCACCATTGATTTTGATATTACACGATTGAAATAGTGTCTACCTTCAGATTAAATATTATTATTATTAATCAGTTACACAAAAAAACCGTTTTAGAAATAATTGACTTCATCCCTGCTTATATGATCATAGTAAAAATTCGTGGACGACTTGTCTTGTGGGAACGTTAGGTACATAGCGCCAGAGCTCGTACACACAGGGAAGGCCACACTGAGCTCCGATGTGCTCATCTTTGGAGATACTTTATCTCTAAAATAATTGGGGAGATTTATTGTTCATTATGGATTTAGATACATTGTGATTGCCAATGCCACTATGGGTCTATACCTACTTTTATCGATGCCATTCTCCATCTTCGACATAGTGAGACCCCGTGCAGAAATGTTGAGGGTTTGACTCATCTTCTTCGATACAATGATTATGCATTAATTAATAATTCTAACAGTTTTTTTCATATAAATGTATAACATGGGGTTTGGTCCCAGAAAAACACTAGAGCAAAATCAAGATAATATATTTTTTGATTGCAAGTAATGGTGGTTGTGTGTACATCTGGAGCAGTAGCAACAACAAAAATAATATATGTGGCTCGCAAAGGACACTCTCGCACCAACTGGTTTTCCATCTGTCAATAATTCAATTCATTTTGTGGCCAAGCCATAGGTGCTCTTGGTGCCGGTTTTCCATCCGTCAATAATTCAATTCATTTTGTGGCCAAGCCATAGGTGCTCTTGGTGCCTCTCTCAGCGCAGTTGTCCTCCTAAGTATTTTGGTCTTGTTATCTTCTTCAACTTTCTAAAGGCGCTGACCAGATTTTTAGGGCAATAGTTAGATTATATTGCTTTTGATTATGCTTGTGGCTGTGTGGTCTTTATGTGTCCATCTTTTTCATTTATGTGTGGTTTGATATTTGAGTTCCTTAGTCATCTTTGTGCAGTATAGGATTTCCATTAGTGCTTCTGATCCTCAGTATGAGAAGACATATATGTATTCAGTGTAAACTTCACATTGTCAATATTTTAAGTTGTAAAATTAGAAATGTATGTATTTTGTGTAAACTTCACATCGTCAATAATGTTAGTTGTTATATCAGGAAGTCAAAAATGTTAGTTGTTATATCAGGAATGTGATTGGTCATGCATATATTTATTTCCCAAATTCATTAATAATTAATAAATATAAATAGTTACTTCGTTTTTATTATTTTTTTTTTTTTAAATAAACAAATTCATAATCCAATAAAATTGTTGTTGTTTTTTTTTTATTGTTGGTAGATAAATTTAACAATATTTTTATTTTTTATTTTACACATATTATTTTAACTTATTAAACACATCTTATTATCTAGTTGATGAGAATGCTTTATTGAAATTTTATCTAGGAAATAACTATATTTTATATTAAAATTTTGACCTAGAGTGTTTGTTGTTTTTTTAAATAAATTATGTATAATTTGTGAAATTATGTATTATTTTTTGGGTAAATATATTTTAAATCTATATATTTTTAAATTAGTGAAATGGGTAATTGTCATTTAGATGTTGAGAGATTCAACTATAAGCTAGTCAATATATTTTCTTTGATGTTATCATTAAATAGTTATTATATACAGTAGTTATTCTTTTGTTATTATATGCAATAGCTATTCTTTGTTGAATATTTTTTATATTTTTTTATTTCCAAAATGTTATAACCTCTTGTTTAGTTTAGGTTTATTTAAAAGACTAGGACTCATTAGAGGAGATTTTCATTCATCATTGTTATAACTATAGTTAAGTATGATATTATTATTTTTTGTATTGTTCAAATATATATTAATGAAATGAAAATATGAAAAATAATTGTATTTTTTATATTCTCATGGTATTTTAAATTTTATATGTATTTGTGGTATATATTTCTCAAGTATAAATTGGGTAATAGTTGTTATTCTTTGTGGTTTTGATCTAATCTCTTTTTTCTTATTGAAAACTTGTTTTCTGGTACTTAGATACTTATGGTTCTTAGAGAAGAAATGGTTATACTAATCAAACACCTTATTTTCTAAACTTCCTATGGTTGTTAGAGAAAAAATGGTTATACTAATCAAACACCTCATGTGGTTCTTAGAGAAGAAATGTTTATTCTAATCAAACACCTCATTTTCTAAACTTCTTGAATCATGGAATTTCATCTTAGGAACATTGTTGGAGTAGAGAGTACTTCAACCAAGTACCTCACCTTATGGGTCACCTTTACCATAGTGCCTAGGAATACATAAACCAAAAAGAAATTGTGCAAAAGAAATGATATTAACATAGGTAGTTTTAACCAAATTATGTAACTGAATCGATCAATGTGGTAAGATATTTTCATTTGATAAATGTGATAATATATTGTTTAAATTGAAAGGGTTATTGAGTGCTTTAAGGTGTTTATATATTCTCATAGTAACAAATTAATGTTAGGGAATAAAGGGTTATACTAATCAAACACCTCATTTTCTAAACTTCTTGAATGATGATATTTCATTTCAGGACAAAATAATTGATGCTTATCTAAAAATGATATTAACATATGTAGTTGTAACATAATTATGTAACTGCATAGCCAATTCTGTTGTTCACTCTCTGTAGTTGTAGCTATCCTGCATGATTCATGTGAGAGCATTTCCTCTATACTACTCTTTCCTATGTTACTTCTTTACATCGTTTCCTATGATACCTCGTTTCCTATGTAATGAAAATTTACATAAAATTAAAACCAACACCCAAGAAGGTGTTATGCTCATCTCTTATCAATAAAGGCCTACAATATAGAATTTACAAGCAACAATTTTTTAACATCCTCAAAAATTTTATTTGATCTCATAAAGCATTTTGTTTGAAAAATGCTTTCTCCTATCACAATTCAGCAAGCATGCACCTCCCCTCCCCAATCTAGGAGAATATTCAATGAAGTTAAACCAGCTTACTAAATTCAACTTGGCATACTTAAATAAAAAACCCTCTTACACAGTAACACCACCCACAAGGGTTGAAGGGTGGTGGAAAATATCACCACCCCCATTTTATGAACCAATCAAGCCCTCATTGACATGTATTTTTTCAAATTCCTCTGTTGTGTCTCCAAAATATTACCACCCCCATTTTATGAACCAATCAAGCCCCCATTGACATGTCTTTTTTTGAATTCCATGTTGTGTATCCAATCCAAGACATTTTTGTTTTTCAATATCTATTTCATATTTAATTTTTAAAATAAGGCCCACCTAATTATTTTAAATGATATTTTTAATCTAATTGTGTTGGGTTTTACCAAGTTTCTGCCATGTTCAAGTTATACAGCTTACACTTTGGCTTTGGTCCTTATCATGTAAGGCTATTAGTAGAAGCTTTACTTGCAAGGGTAGTTTTAATTCATGACAATCATGCATACAAATATATCAGTAACTGAAAATGTAATTATTGAATGGGAAGGAAAACAACAACATTGTCCCAAGGTACTATAAAAAAATGGAGATCGCTCAAAGGCCTTTCACTCATTTTAGGGGAGAAATTTACAAGTAAACCTTTAAGATAAAAACTTGGAATTAGTTAATTCTACTTATGATGGTCGACATAATCAATTTTTTTACCACAAAGCTAAGTCGTTTATCATATTTATAATTTACCTTCATTATTTTTACTTCACCTATATTAATCCTCAATGTATCTAGAATATTCTTCCTATCCTTCAGCGAGTATTTGTTTATATGATGAAATTAAACATAGAAGGAACAAAATCCATTACAACAACATAACTTTCTCTTGGTGATGATCTGGTCCACATGGACCAAAGCATCAAGCTATACAAAAACCAAGCAACCCAGATGGCTCTGTAATTCATTATACAATGTACACAGAATGTATGTAGTTTTTAATACCCTTCATAGACTCACACAAACCAAGAAACCCAGATGACATCTCAATAATTCATTCTAAAATGTACACAAAATGTATGTAGCTTTTAATACCCTTCAAAGACTCACACGTGCTTAAATTTACATAAATATTAAATATCCTGTTTTAAGCTGGATTACAAGGTTCAAATTTCAAACATCAGCAAAACATCTTCCTCCTGACGATGATCTGGTCTACATGGATCAATCATCAAAACATCAATCTATACAAAAACCAAACAACCCAGATGATAACTACGTAATTCATTTTAAAACCTACATAGAATGTAGGTAACTTTTCATACCCTTCATAGAGACACACACACTTACATTTACATAGATATTCACTTTCTAGTTTTAAGCTGTATTGCAAGACTTAAATTTCAAAAATATGATTATATTAACTATTACATTTTTCTCTTTATCATAGACATAACCTAGACATTCATATCATAGTCTACAATCTAAAATAATTACTAGCAGTTAATCCATGTGGCAATTCAGCCAAACCTACTTGGAGATGTTACCAGCAGACATGATTATTGGGCTGCCTCTCCATCATCAAAGATGACATGATAAAACTCTTTTTGTTATTCTGAAGAAAATTGTTAGCGAAACTTAAGAAAGGCAAAGTCGATTTTTACCATATCTTCACCGAAGAATTTTGTAGAAAACTCAGCAACTTCAAGCACAAGGCATGCAAGGACCTTGCTATCATCAAATCAATCAACTAGGCGACGGTAAATTCATTTCCAAAATATTAGGTGTTTTCATTATTGAAAAAATGTTCTCGCTTTTACTTTCAAGAATAGAGACACTAATTCTAACTAACTTGCAAGAGAATTGCCATGTATAATGATATATTATGCTAAGAACCATGGTGATTTACACAGCTATCTAGTTTCAAAAATTCATCGTCTTAGTATTTCAATTATAAAAGACAACTTTTCCAATACTAACTTGCTAGAGAACTGCCATGTATAATGGTATATTATGCTAAGAACCACGGGTGATTTACATAGTTATCTAGTTTCACAAATTCATCGTCTTAATATTTCAATTACAAAATACAACTTTTCCAATTCAACATTTTGATTCAACAATCGTATCTACCTCTTTATTCACCTTTTGGGGTGATTGATATAATTCATATAATTTTTTAAGAATAAAATTCAACAATTTTTAAACTATAATTTTTAGTAAAGTGTTGGGCTTGTAATCATGATTTACATATTTTTGACCACACTAAATAGCTTAGTAGTTAATTTTATGCATTCAAGTTTACATGTTTTTTACCACATAAGATAGTTCAATAGTTAGCTTTATGCATTCAAGTTTTTAAATTGTAATTTATAATTATGATATCTAGCCAGATAAATACTTTATTGCTTGAAAGGATTAACACGTCATACATGCTCACCGAAAATTATGGTGGCTAGTTTCAACAAATAAATTTTTATTAGCATCATGAGAAGCATGAAATAATATGGGATGGAGGAGAGTTGCACATGTTAATTAAATTTAATTTAAAAAAAAAAAGAAAATAGTTACTTTATAGTCCAATATTTATTCATAAGGACGCATATATTTAAACAATAACCAAATTTTTTTCTATACAAATTAAATAATAATGATGAATTATGTTAATTAGCCAATTATAATTTTTAAGTTGAAAAGTGTCCCTCTTTGAAAACAACTCCCCCCAAGTGCCACCTTGACAATTGTGCACCATTGATTTTGATATTAGATGATTGAAATAGTGTCTACCTTTTGATTAAATATTATTATTATTAATCAGTTACACAAAAAAACTGTTTTAGAAATAATTCACTTCATCCTCTCTCAGTTATATGATCATAGTAAAAATTCATGGACGACTTGTCTTGTGGGAACATTAGGTACATAGCGCCAGAGCTCATACACACAGGGAAGGCCACACTAAGCTCCGATGTGCTCAGCTTCGGAGATACTTTATCTATGAAATAATTGTGGAGATTTATTGTTCATTATGGATTTAGATACATCGTGATTTCCAATGCCACAATGGGTCTATACATACTTTTATCGATGCCATTCTCCATCTTCGACATAGTGAGACCCCGTGTGGCAACGTTGAGGGTTTTACTCATCTTCTTCGATACAATGAGTATGCATTAATTAATAATTCTAACAGTTTTTTTCGTATAAATGTATAACATGGGGTTTGGTCCCAGAAAAACACTAGAGAAAAATCAGGATAATATATTTTGTGATTGCGAGTAATGGTGGTTGTGTGTACATCTGGAGCAGTAGAAACAACAACAATAATATATGTGGCTCGCAAAGGACACTCTCGCACCAACTGGTTTTCCATCTGTCAATAATTCAATTCATTTTGTGGCCAAGCCATAGGTGCTCTTGGTGCCTCTCTCAGTGCAGTTGTCCTCCTAAGTATTCTGGTCTTGTTATCTTCTTCAACTTTCTAAAGGCGCTGACCAGATTTTTAGGGCAATAGTTAGATTATATTGCTTTTGATTATGCTTGTGGCTGTGTGGTCTTTATGTGTCCATCTTTTTCATTTATGTGTGGCTTGATATTTGAGTTCCTTAGTCAGCTTTGTGCAGTATAGGATTTTTATTAGTGCTTCTGATCCTTAGTATGAGAGGACATATATGTATTCAGTGTAAACTTCACATTGTCAATATTTTAAGTTGTAAAATTAGAAATGTATGTATCTTGTGTAAACTTCACATAGTCAATAATGTTAGTTGTTATATCAGGAATGTGATTGGTCATGCATATATTTATTTCCCAAATTCATTAATAATTAATAAATATAAATAGTTACTTCGTTTTTATTATTTAATTTTTTTAAAATAAACAAATTCATAATCAAATAAAATTGTTGTTGTTTTTTTTATTGTTGGTAGATAAATTTAACAATATTTTTATTTTTTATTTTACACATATTATTTTAACTTATTAAACACATCTTATTATCTAGTTGATGAGAATGCTTTATTGAAATTTTATTTAGTAAATAACTATATTTTATATTAAAATTTTGACCTAGAGTGTTGGTTGTTTTTTTAAATAAATTATGTATAATTTGTGAAATTATGTATTGTTTTTTGGGTAAATATATTTTAAATCTATATATTTTTAAATTAGTGAAAGGGGTAATTGTCATTTAGATGTTGAGAGATTCAACTATAAGCTGGTAAATATATTTTCTTTGATGTTATCATTAAATAGTTATTATATGAAGTAGTTATTCTTTTGTTATTATATGCAATAGCTATTCTTTGTTGAATATTTTTTATATTTTTTTATTTCCAAAATGTTATAACCTCTTTTTTAGTTTAGGTTTATTGAAAAGACTAGGACTCATTAGAGGAGGTTTTCATTCATCATTGTTATAATTATAGTTAAGTATGATATTATTATTTTTAAGCTGTTCAACATATAATAATGAATTGCAAATATGAAAATAATTGTATTTTTTATATTCTCATGGTATTTTAAATTTTATATGTATTTGTGGTATATATTTTTAAAGTATTTATATTTTTCAAGTATAAATTGGGTAATAGTTCTTATTCTTTGTGGTTTTGATCTAATCTCTTTTTTCTTATTGAAAACTTGTTTTGTGGTACTTAGATACTTATGGTTCTTAGAGAATATACTTATGGTTCTTAGAGAAGAAATGGTTATACTAATCAAATACCTTATTTTCTAAACTTCCTATGGTTGTTAGAGAAAAAATGGTTATACTAATCAAACACCTCATGTGCTTCTTAGAGAAGAAATGTTTATTCTAATCAAACACCTCATTTTCTAAACTTCTTGAATGATGGCATTTCATCTTAGGAACATTGTTGGAGTAGAGAGTAATTCAACCAAGTACCTCACCTTATGGGTCACCTTTACCATAGTGCCTAGGAATACATAAACCAAAGAGACATTGTGCAAAAGAAATGATATTAACATAGGTAGTTTTAACCAAATTATGTAACTGAATAGATCAATGTGGTAAGATATATTCATTTGATAAATGTGATAATATATTTTTTAAATTGAAAGGGTTATTGAGTGCTTCAAGGTGTTTATATATTCTCATAGTAACAAATTAATGTTAGATAATAAAGGGTTATACTAATCAAACACCTCATTTTCTAAACTTCTTGAATGATGATATTTCATTTCAGGACAAAATAATTGATGCTTATCTAAAAATGATATTAACATATGTAGTTGTAACATAGTTATGTAACTGAATAGCCAATTCTGTTGTTCACTCTTTGTAGTTGTAGCTATCCTGCATGATTCATGTGAGAGCATTTCCTCTATACTACTCTTTCCTATGTTACTTCTTTACATCGTTTCCTATGTAATGAAAATTTACATAAAATTAAAACCAACACCCAAGAAGGTGTTATGCTCATCTCTTATCAATAAAGGCCTACAATATAGAATTTACAAGCAAGAGTTTTTTAACATACTCAAAAATGGTATTTGATCTCATAAAGCATTTTTTTTTACAAATGCTTTCTCCTATCACAATTCAGCAAGCATGCACCTCCCCTCCCCAATCTAGGAGAATATTCAATGAAGTTAAACCAGCTTACTAAATTCAACTTGGAGTACTTAAATAAACAACCCTCTTACACAGTAACACCACCCACAAGGGTTGAAGGGTGGTGGAAAATATTACCACCCCCATTTTATGAACCAATCAAGCCCCCATTGACATGTATTTTTTCAAATTCCTCTGTTGTGTCTCCAAAATATTACCACCCCCATTTTATGAACCAATCAAGCCCACATTGACATGTCTTTTTTGAAATCCTTGTTGTGTCTCCAATCCAAGACATTTTTGTTTTTCAATATCTATTTCATATTTAATTTTTAAAATGAGGCCCACCTAATTATTTAAAATGATATTTTTAATCTAATTGTGCTGGGTTTTACCAATTTTCTGCCATGTTCAAGTTATACAGCTTACACTTTGGCTTTGGTCCTTATCATGTAAGGCTATTAGTAGAAGCTTTACTTGCAAGGGTAGTTTTAATTCATGACAATCATGCATACAAATATATCAGTAACTGAAAATGTAATTATTGAATGGGATGGAAAACCTCAACATTGTCCCAAGGTACTATAAAAAAATGGAGATCGCTCAAAGGCCTTTCACTCATTTTAGGGGAGAAATTTACCAGTAAACTTCTAAGATAAAAACTTGGAATTAGTTAATTCTACTTATGATGGTCGACATAATCAATTTTTTTACCACAAAGCTAAGTCGTTTATCATATTTATAATTTACCTTCATTATTTTTACTTCACCTATATTAATCCTCAATGTATCTAGAATATTCTCCCTATCCTTCAACGAGTATTTGTTTATATGATGAAATTAAACATAGAAGGAAAAAAATACATTATAGCAACACATCTTTCTCTTGGTGATGATCTGGTCTACATGGACCAAAGCATCAAGCTATACAAAAACCAAGCAACCCAGATGGCTCTGTAATTCATTCTACAATGTACACAGAATGCATGTAGTTTTTTATACCCTTCATAGACTCCAACAAACGAAGAAACCCAGATGACATCTCAATAATTCATTCTAAAATGTACACAAAATGTATGTAGTTTTTAATACCCTTCATAGACTGACACGTTCTTAAATTTACATAAATATTCAATTTCCTGTTTTAAGCTGGATTACAAGGTTCAAATTTCAAACATTAGCAAAACGTCTTCCTCCTGATGATGATCTGGTCTACATAGATCAATCATCAAAACATCAATCTATACAAAAACCAAACAACCCAGATGATAGCTACGTAATTCATTATAAAACCTACATAGAATGTAGGTAACTTTTCATCCCCTTCATAGAGACACACACACTTACATTTACATAGATATTCACTTTCTAGTTTTAAGTTGTATTGCAAGACTTAAATTTCAAACATATGATTATATTAACTATTACATTTTTCTCTTTATCATAGACATAACCTAGACATTCATATCATAGTCTACAACCTAAAATAATTACTAGCAGTTAATCCATGTAGCAATTCAGCCAAACCTACTTGGAGATGTTACCAGCAGACATGATTATTGGGCTGCCTCTCCCTCATCAAAGATGACATGATAAAACTCTTTTTGTTATTGTGAAGAAAATTGTTAGCAAAACTTAAGAAAGGCAAAGTCGATTTTTACCATATCTTCACCGAAGAATTTTGTAGACAACTCAGCAACTTCAAGCACAAGGCATGCAAGGACCTTGCTATCATCAACTCAATCAATTAGGCCACGGTAAATTCATTTCCAAAATATTAGGTGTTTTCATTATTGAAAAAATGTTCTCGCTTTTACTTTCAAGAATAGAGACACTAATTCTAACTAACTTGCTAGAGAGTTGCCATGTATAATGATGTATTATGCTAAGAACCACGGTGATTTACACAGTTATCTAGTTTCAAAAATTCATCGTCTTAGTATTTCAATTATAAAAGACAAGTTTTCCAATACTAACTTGCTAGAGAACTGCCATGTATAATGGTATATTATGCTAAGAACCACAGGTGATTTACATAGTTATCTAGTTTCACAAATTCATCGTCTTAATATTTCAATTACAAAATACAACTTTTCCAATTCGACATTCTGATTCAACAATTGTATCTACCTCTTTATTCACCTTTTGGGGCGATTGATATAATTCATATAATTTTTTAAGAAGAAACTTTAACATTTTTTAAACTATAATTTTTAGTAAAGTGTTGGGCTTGTAATCATGATTTACATATTTTTGACCACACTAAATAGCTCGGTAGTTAATTTTATGCATTCAAGTTTACATGTTTTTGAACACATAAGATAGTTTAGTAGTTAGCTTTATGCATTCAAGTTTTTAAATTGTAATTTATAATTATGATATCTAGCCAGATAAATACTTTATTGCTTGAAAGGATTAACATGTCATACATGCTCGCTGAAAATTATGGTGGCTAGTTTCAACAAATAAATTTTTATTAGCATCATGAGAAGCATGAAATAATATGGGATGGAGGAGAGTTGCACGTGTTAATTGAATTTAATTAAAAATAAAATAAAATAGTTACTTTATAGTCAAATATTTATTCATAAGGACGCATATATTTAAACAATAACCAATTTTTTTTCTATACAAATTAAATAATAATGATGAATTATGTTAATTAGCTAATTATAATTTTTAAGTTGAAAAGTGTCCCTCTTTGAAAACAACTCCCCCCAAGTGCCACCTGGACCATTGTGCACCATTGATTTTGATATTAGATGATTGAAATAGTGTCTACCTTCAGATTAAATATTATTATTATTAATCAGTTACACAAAAAAACCATTTTAGAAATAATTGACTTCATCCTCACTCAGTTATATGATCATAGTAAAAATTCGTGGATGACTTGTCTTGTGGGAACGTTAGGTACATAGTGCCAGAGCTCATACACATAGGGAAGGCCACACTGAGCTCCGATGTGCTCAGCTTCAGAGATACTTTATCTCTGAAATAATTGTGGAGATTTTTTGTTCATTATGGACTTAGATACATCGTGATTGCCAATGTCACTATATGTCTATACCTACTTTTATCGATGCCATTCTCCATCTTCGACATAATGAGACCCCGTGCGGCAACGTTGAGGGTTTTACTCATCTTCTTCGATACAATGAGTATGCATTAATTAATAATTCTAACAATTTTTTTCGTATAAATGTATAACATGGGGTTTGGTCCCAGAAAAACACTAGAGCAAAATCAAGATAATATATTTTGTGATTGCAAGTAATGGTGGTTGTGTGTACATTTGGAGTAGTAGCAACAACAACAATAATATATGTGGCTCGCAAAGGACACTCTCGCACCAACTGGTTTTCCATATGTCAATAATTCAATTCATTTTGTGGCCAAGCCATAGGTGCTCTTGGTGCCGGTTTTCCATTTGTCAATAATTCAATTCATTTTGTGGCCAAGCCATAGGTGCTCTTGGTGTCTTTCTCAGCATAGTTGTCCTCCTAAGTATTCTGGTCTTGTTATCTGCTTCAACTTTCTAAAGGTGTTGACCAGATTTTTAGGGCAATAGTTAGATTATATTGCTTTTGATTATGCTTGTGGCTGTGTGGTCTTTATGTGTCTATCTTTTTCATTTATGTGTGGTTTGATATTTGAGTTCCTTAGTCATCTTTGTGCAGCATAGGATTTCCATTAGTGCTTCTGATCCTCAGTATGAGAAGACATATATGTATTCAGTGTAAACTTCACATTGTCAATATTTTAAGTTGTAAAATTAGAAATGTATGTATTTTGTGTAAACTTCACATCGTCAATAATGTTAGTTGTTATATCAGGAAGTCAAAAATGTTAGTTGTTATATCAGGAATGTGATTGGTCATGCATATATTTATTTCCAAAATTCATTAATAATTAATAAATATAAATAGTTACTTCGCTTTTATTATTTAATTTTTTTTAAATAAACAAATTCATAATCAAATAAAATTGTTGTTGTTTTTTTTTATTGTTGGTAGATAAATTTAACAATATTTTTATTTTTTATTTTACATATATTATTTTAACTTATTAAACACATCTTATTATGTAGTTGATGAGAATGCTTTATTGAAATTTTATCTAGTAAATAACTATATTTTATATTAAAATTTTGACCTAGAGTGTTTGTTGTTTTTTTAAATAAATTATGTATAATTTGTGAAATTATGTATTATTTTTTGGGTAAATATATTTTAAATCTATATATTTTTAAATTAGTGAAAGGGGTAATTGTCATTTAGATGTTGAGAGATTCAACTATAAGCTGGTCAATATATTTTCTTTGATGTTATCATTAAATAGTTATTATATGCAGTAGTTATTCTTTTGTTATTATATGAAATAGTTATTCTTTGTTGAATATTTTTTATATTTTTTTATTTTCAAAATGTTATAACCTCTTGTTTAGTTTAGGTTTATTGAAAAGACTAGGACTCATTAGAGGAGGTTTTCATTCATCATTGTTATAATTATAGTTAAGTATGATATTATTATTTTTTGTATTGTTCAAATATATATTAATGAAACGAAAATATGAAAAATAATTGTATTTTTTATATTCTCATGGTATTTTAAATTTTATATGTATTTGTGGTATATATTTTTAAAGTATTTATATTTTTCAAGTATAAATTGGGTAATAGTTGTTATTCTTTGTGGTTTTGATCTAATCTCTTTTTTCTTATTGAAAACTTGTTTTGTGGTACTTAGATACTTATGGTTCTTAGAGAAGAAATGGTTATACTAATCAAACACCTTATTTTCTAAACTTCCTATGGTTGTTAGAGAAAAAATGGTTATACTAATCAAACACCTCATGTGCTTCTTAGAGAAGAAATGTTTATTCTAATCAAACACCTCATTTTCTAAACTTCTTGAATCATGGCATTTCATCTTAGGAACATTGTTGGAGTAGAGAGTAATTCAACCAAGTACCTCACCTTATGGGTCACCTTTACCATAGTGCCTAGGAATACATAAACCAAAGAGACATTGTGCAAAAGAAATGATATTAACATAGGTAGTTTTAACCAAATTATGTAACTGAATAGATCAATGTGGTAAGATATATTCATTTGATAAATGTGATAATATATTTTTTAAATTGAAAGGGTTATTGAGTGCTTCAAGGTGTTTATATATTCTCATAGTAACAAATTAATGTTAGATAATAAAGGGCTATACTAATCAAACACTACTTCTTTACATCGTTTCCTATGTTACTTCTTTACATGGTGCAATTGCTAGTAATAATAAATTTTGTTAAATAGAAAGAAAGAATGAACATATAATAAAATAATTTAGAACACCACCCAACAATGCTTTTATTTTAAATTAAAATGCATATTAAAATATTAAAACAAACATAAATATAATTTTTACAGTTTTCAATTAGAATGTGGATAATAGATAGTTTAATTAAAATTAGGATTTATTGTATAAATTTTCATCTTTAAAGATTGACCTTGCTATTTTTGGAACTGTAAAATATATGACATACATGCATTTTTTAAATCTTTTAAAACAATTTTTACTTATTTAAAAAATATTAATAAAAAAAATCAAAATCACTCCATCAAAAATCTGTAATTTTTAAAATAAAAATTTCATTTTCTATAAATTAATTTGATGCTATACTAAATATAGTTTCAAAATGAAAACACTCACTAAATATGAAATTGAAATTTCACACTGAACAAAACTTGTATTACAAAGTCAGATTTATTTGTAATAAGATTTCTATTATTAATAATACTTTTTAATGCACGCTAACTACCTGCCTAGGCTATTTTTAACCTCGCTGTCTAAATCTAAAAACTCGCTAATTAATATGCCTTTATTTATTATTTAATAGTAGACTTATATTTGATGCAGCAATCCACCCCAGTGTATATTTCCTTACTGGGCCTTGTAATCTTTCCAAAGGTCATCCACGGATTTACCAGTGATATCCTTGAAGTATCCGATGTCCCATGAAGTTTTTATTTTGGAATTGAGCAGGCCAACGAAACCAGGGGTAATGGTGTTCACGTAGTGGAGAAACCTGGCAGTCACATCGCCTCCCTGTTCCCAACTATCCCCGCTACCTGGCTGAGCAAAGTTAGCGGGGGCGTAGCCGGCAATTAGGCGGATATAATTTGAAACGCCTTCGCGGCACCACTTGGGCGCAGCGCCGTTGGCGTCCCACTGCCAGATGTCCGCCACCGCCTGGTACAGAATCCCCGTGACCTCTTTCTTCAGATCACCCTCTCACTAAGGTAACGGAGTCGATGTTTTCCACATTCAGAACTATGTCGCCCACGTCCTTCGCGTTAGTGGGCCACACTTTGGCGAAGCCAACCCACACGAATGTAGAGGCGACCACCAATATCAGCGCTGCGTCTCCTACCTCGTCGTCGAATTTCTCCTTCACACGTTCATCAATGTTAACCGTGGTGGGCACTGTCTGGCCATGGGTGCCCCCCACAACCATTGCCAGAAGAAGCAGACCAATACATTTTGATTTTGCTGCTGCCGCCATATCTCCAACTAACCAGAACAATCAAATCCTGAATGCGAAGGTTCCTCATTTCTTCATATTTATGTAGAAAAAAAGGTGACACGTGGCGCGTTACCCAAAATCAGCCGTTTTCTTTGTGGGCGGTTTTTCCCTAACTGTAATTTACAATTTTGGACAACAACGACTTCCATTTGCTTGGTGTTCCAGTACATATCTTTTACTTACTGCCGGTTACAAGCTTAGTTGTAAATAAAATCATAATCAAGCAGGTTCTAAATTTAAGGTTTTAGTGATTTAATTTATACTAGTAATTGTCTTAAAAAAAGTGTACAGATAAACTAAAAGAATAGAAGATTTCGAAAGATTATCTCCCAAAAATAAACCCATAATTAAATTTTAGAATTCAGCTAAATAATTTCAAAACAAATTTTAATAACACACAAAATCATAATTTTTTTTTTTCTAAAATATAAATAATTAAATAAATTTATTTTCATTTCCACTTTTAAATAAAAGCCTAGAAAAATATTTTATATTCATCTCTACTTTTTAAACTAAATGGTTCTTCTTTTTATGTTCCATTCCTCCTCTATTGTTTTAATAAGGTCGAGTTTCCCTTTTTCAAGGTTTCTACCTATCTCACCAATATTGGGTGGACAGCCCTTCCCCCTCAGGGTTAAACAATTAGGACCTTCCTTTCTCTCTCCTCCAACAAATGGACCTCCAATGTTTTTACTCCATTTTTCTCATTTATGCGAGTCAAATTTGGAAGTTGTTGACGCATTCAAAAGGTAGTAATAAGGAATCGAGTAAAACTTAACTAGTGTTGAGAATTCCTCATTATTTATCCATGCCATGTCGATATTAAAAGGGATGGTAGGTTTCTTAGGGATCCATTTTACATCTGAGAGGATGTAGGAGTGATTTTAAATGCATCCCTCTCCATTCCATTATTTGATGAGGGTAACAGAGTCTAAAAGACGTTTATCGAGGAATAATCTATCAATTCTCTTTGCAATACTTTCTTCACCTATCCAACAATTTCTCTGGGTAGGAGATAATTTAACTAGCTCCATATCCACTAGCATATTGTAGGTTAGCCTGTTGCTGAAGAAACATGCTAGAACATCCAACCTATCACGAGGGCCTCATGATTCTAAGGGTCCCAAAGAGAAATTCAAATCACCCCAATGATAACATTATATTATCCAAGGAGACATATATTGAGAAGATTGTCCCAAAAGTATTCCTCATCAATACTAATACAATATAACTAGAACCTAACTAAATTGGGGAGTAGCAACATCTAAAATATAACGTTGTAGAATCTTGAAATGAAGGATTAAGTAAAACTAACTAGCAGACCATAGAATATAAATTCGACAATCAATAAAAATATTATATTAAATTCTAATTGTCAATATAGGTTGCAAATCTTCCCGATGACAAGACAAGACAACTAAGGAAGGAGTTACAAGTCAATAATCAAAATACCTAAAGGAAGCAATTCTAACATTATTTAAAACTTTGAAGAGAAAATAATATACAACTATTGAAACCAAGATAATAATGAATAAAGATGACCTAAGTGCGGAGGAGAAAATTTTGAAATGGCTCCTATTTGAATGGAGGAATCTGGATGACAGATTCATTCCGGTGGACCAAAAGAAACTATCTAAGGAAAATTTTGAACATTATTTGACAGCACAAGCACACAGGGAAGTATAGGAAATTGAACAAGCAGTTGGGAAGAAGGTTAGTCCTCCACCAAAATAATCTAAAAAGCGGGGATGAAGAACCTTAGAGGAATCAATACAGTTGGTTGGTGAAATGTTGATTAATACGGGAAAGATAATACCGTTAACAACGATATTCAAACAACTACCTAAAGTTACCTAATGAAAGTAATCTCCTGGAATATTAGAGGCCTTAACAGTAAAGGCAAACCAAGATATCTGAAAGAAAGATTAAAAGTTGAGAAACCTCAGGTTATGTTAATACAAGAAACCAAGGTGTCAGGGCAGAAGCTTCAATCCATAATTCAATCCTTTAAGCTACATTATGAGGTGATGGCAATTGACTCAATAGGTACGACACTGGGAATAACCATTCTTTGGAATGCAGCTGAAATTGTAGTAGATGGATGGATGGGCCTTCCTAGAATTTTAATAGGAAATTTTCAGCAAATTGGATCAGAGGAAAAGATTCTCATATTGGCAGTTTATGGGCCTCCAATTCTAGGAGAACGAGAAGAGTTCCTACAAAATATTAGGGCTTTGAATAACATGCATCAAGAGAAATTTTGGCTTCTTAGGGGAGACTTTAATATGATTCTCAATTTATCAGAAAAAAGGGAGGAATAAGAAGAGAAGATCTAGACATGGAGCTCTTTAGAGATTTATTAACTGATATGTGATTAGTAGATATCCCCACGGTGAATGAAGAATTTACTTGGAATAATCGACATGGAGAACGCCATTAAGTAGCATCACGGTTGGACCGATTCCTTGGCTCAGAAGCTCTGGTAAGTCTAGATATCTATTATGAAGCAGTTATTTTACCAATGCAAGATCAAATCATTGGCCGATTAGATTAGAAATAGATGTCGAAGAAGCTCTGAAAAACGGGCCTTTTCAGTTTGAATTATTCTGGTTACGTGACCCACGATTTCTGGAAAATGCTAAAAATTAGTGGAATTCTAATCAGATTACTGGAAGGAATAAGATGCATTCCTTTCAATTAAGATTAAAGAAATTAAAATCCAAAATAAAATGGTGGAATAGGGTAGAATTTGGTAATATCCAACAAGATCAGATAAGATTGACAAAAAAAATTAAAGATATTCAACAAAGAATAATTCTCCATGGCCGGACTGAAGCGTTAGAAATTGAAGAAGGTAATACCCTTAGCCAGCAAGAAGAACGCCAGAAACAGGAAGAAATTTTATGGAAACATAAATCAAGGATTCAATGTTTAAAAGATGGTGAGAGAAATACAAACTTTTTTCATAAGACAATGATACAGAGAAGGCAGAATAATAGAATCTTTTCTTTGAAAGATGTAAATGATAATTGATTGCTAAAGCATGATGATATGGAAAAGGAGTGGGTTACTCATTTCAAACATTTTCTTACAGAGTCTAATCATAATAGACACACAGAAATTCATAAAATAACTGCCCATATTCCAAGTGTGGTTACAAGGGACCAGAACCTAGTGTTACTATGGGAAAGCAGTCTACAAGAAGTTGAAGAAGTAGTCATGAATATGCCCAGGAATAAAGCCCCTGGTCCGGATGGTTTTACAAGTGAATTCTTCAAAGATTCCTGGAATTTCATGATTCAAGACATCCTAGAGGTAGTTGAAGAGTCCAGAAGAAATAAGACTGTCTATCCAGCCTTAAATGGAACCTTCTTAACTCTTATCCCTAAACAGGAAAATTATGATACTCCTATTGGATTCAAGCCCATTGCTCTATGTAATGTCATTTATAAAATTCTCTCCTCAATAATGGTGAATCGACTTAAACCTTTGCTGCCAAGGCTGATTGCTTCGAAACAAACAAGTTTTGTTAAAGGAAAACAAATCTTAGATGGAGTTGTGACTTCCCAGGAAGCAATTCATTTCTTAAAAATGAAAAAAAGGAAAGGAATGCTAATCAAATTAGACTTGTTTAAAGCATATGACTGAATTAATTGGCATTACTTGATCGAGGTTATGCCAGCATTTGGGTTTGATGATAGATGGCTACAATGGCTGCGTTCTTTTATTTCTTCTCCAAATTTATCAATTTTATTGAATGGTATCCCAGCTCAACTGTTTAATAGCTCCCGGGGCCTCTGCCAGGGAGATCCCTTATCTCTGTTTCTCTTTATTATAGCTACTAAAGGTCTAGGTAGATTAATCAAGGCTCATCTTGTTGAAGGAAAGTTGCAAGTCTTAAAATTGTGGGGACCAAACCTTCCCTTGACACATCAGCAGTTCGTGGATGATATTCTGTTAATTTGTCAGCCTACGGTGAAAGAATGCAAAGCTATTCTCCAGATCCTAGAAATCTTTATGGCAGCTTCAGATACCCAAATAAATAATGAGAAATCCAATGTCTATTTCTTTAATGCTAATATTGCAACTCAAAATTTTCTAGCCAGAACACTGGGTTTTAAAATTGGTTCTTTTCCACTGAAATATTTGGGAACGATATTAAATACTGGTCTAGTAAGAAATGCAGACTAGAGGGACCTCATTCTCCGAGTGGAAAAAACAATTCATAATTGGGCATTCCAAGTTCTAAATGCCCCTGGAAGAATTATTATGTTAAAATCTATGCTTCAATCCCTTCCTCTTTATCAATTGTCAGGAAGAACTTGTCCTAAAGGTATATGTAATCAAATGGTTAGTCTGTTAAAAAAAAAATTATGGAAAGGTGTGCAAGTTAATAGAAAGTGGGCCCTTGTAACTTGGGAAAAATTAATCAAACAGAAATCTACAGGAGGCTTGGGACTTAGAGATCCTTTCATTCTTAATAATGTTATGGGAGCTAAACTTTGGTGGAGATGGATTCATGGTGGACATGACCTATGGAAAAGTATATGGGTAGCTGAATATGATATGCCTCATACGGTTTCAGGTAAATTGAAAGTGGATATAGTACCAAAAGGTTCATCAATCTAGAATCTAGCAGTAATGAAGAGGCACCTAATTAGATCACACAGCTTTTGGGAAGTAAGGGAAGGCAAAACAACACTCTTTTGGGAAGATTCCTAAAATCAAAGAGAGAAACTGTTCAACCGACTTGATTTGGGAGAAATTTTTCTTTTCACTAATACACCGAACAACAGCCTTATTCATAACTATTGGTGTCAACAATAGAACAATTAGTGGAGGAAATGGAAGGAGAAAATCCATTGGCCAGAAGCTCTGGAAATGCAACAATGGGCTAACTTGGAAAAAGAACTCCAATCCAGGAAAATTTGCCATGCAAATGGTTCAGACATTATTTGATGGGGCTATCAGAAAAAAAGACTATTCACTATCAAGGAAGGTTATCATATTCACTCAAAAAATGCTCAGCAAAATGAACGAATGATATGGAAGAAAATTTGGGTATTGAAACATTGGCCAAAGGTAGAATATTTTCTATGGTTGTTAAGCCATCGTAAGATTTTGACATGGGAAAATTTGTACAAGTGAGGAATGTATGGTCTGTCTAGATGCTACCTATGTCATGCAGGAATCGAAACAATCGAACATCCTCTCAATACCTGCTCCACTTTTGAGACTCTATGGAGACGTTTGGAACAACTATTTAGACAAAATAATAAAAATCATCAAAGTATAACAGACACTATTTGAAATTGGCAAAAAGGAGGTTTTAAATGTGAAGTGTTGAACAAAGCCTCGAGACTATCACTTGGGTTTCTCCTCTGGAGGATATGGAAAGAAAGGAACCATAGGGTTTTTAGAGATGAAGAACAAACTATGAATCAGATCTGGCAGAGATTAATAGAGAATATCCGTGAAACTGTCTTAGTGGAAATTTGGTCTGAGGAAGATTGGCAAGCTGAAGGTTTTGAAGCTCAAATGCTAGCCTATTTAAATTTAAAACCCAAAATTTTATATAAAAATCTCTGGAAGTACAAACCGCCGCATCAAAATATAGAGGAAAAGTGGATGGCCCCTCAAAATGGATTTATCAAACTCAATTATGATGGAGCATCAAAATGAAACCCATGTCAAGTAGGAACTGGAGGGATTTTCTGAAACTCTAAAGGGGAATTCTGTCGAGTTTACACCTCAGATTTCGGCTTTGAAACAAATAATGAAGCAGAACTAATGGTGGTAAAACAAGGGATACTGATTGCCATTAGAGAAAATTATCAATGACTTATTGTAGAGGGAGATTCTGCAATGGTTATAGGTGTTCTCTACAAATTACAACAAGGGTTGAATTGGGAGAAAATAAGCAACAGTTGGTGAATAGCGACCCTAATTCAGGAAATAAGCATGCTGATTAAAGACATCCAGTACCTAATTCCAAATCACATTCGTAGACAAGGAAATGAGGCGGAAAATTATTTAGCTAATTGGGGGTGTAAAAACTCAGATAGATATCTGGAAGCTCAACCAACTGATGGAATTTAGAACATTGAGTTACACTCCCTTCAAATTATTTTACAAAAGGATCTCAGTGAAAATGCAGGGCCCTGATCGAAGTGGCGGATCGAGAGGAGGAGGATGCCATCTGTAAGGCATGTCAGGGGCTAATTAAGGCATTTTAATGGTGATGCATGTCGCTTGGTCTGCACAAAGCACACCCATCATCCCAATACATTCCCATTATTTCACCGACATGCGTGACAGTTCGGCTCTGTTTCGGTAGTAAGGTAAGAAGGTATTATCATTTTTCAGGTATGTTTGTAAGTCTATTGCTCGATGCATAGGAGAAAGGTTATATTACGCATCAACGAGGTGAGCGAGGAAGGTCGAGCTGCTTTCACTGATAGGGTATGTTCTGGTTTCTTTTACTATGGCTCTTAATCTAGTTTTGGATAAGCGTTTCAAGCCAGTGTCTTCAGCTCCAATGTCCAACGTTGTCCCTAATGTTGACTATTCAGGTTCTCCATTCTGTTTTTTCAACCTGCATGTCATGATAGACGACATTCATTTTCATGTTCAGCCCTGCTTTAGAAGTCCTGATTCAGTTTGTCATGGGTTACAATTCTGGTTTCTTTCTATTGCATGTAGCCTTAGTACAAGCCCTCTTTTGAGCATGCATGCGATATCTACAAATCTTGCTTATTACCTAGATATGGGTATACATGTGGCTAATACTGGTTGTTGGGGCATCTTAGTCTGCTTATATTCTCTTTGGTGCATCTTAGTCTACTTATATTCTCTCTGGCGCATATTTAATATGTTATTGGCTCGGAACCTTGATGATTGGCTTCTGCCTTCTTTCCACTTTGGTCTGCGTTTTATGTCAATTCTCAGGTTTGGTTTCTATCGTTTCAATATGGTCAAATCTAATAATCTAGCTCCTACCATATTTTGTTTTGGTCAAGGTTATTTGTCTATATCCCAGTTTTGGGTTTTTAGCTACAATATTGTTACCCCAAACTATTTCTAGGTTAAGTATTTAGTTGTTCTGAATTATGGTGGGATGAATTTCTTATTCTGTCATTTCTTCAATTGTGTGATGTCTGAATCTGGCTCCCTCCAGGGTTATAAGGATGTTTCTAGGATTCTCATCTTCATAACACTCCCCATGAGGCTTTCTAAAATTGAGGTAGGGCTATTTTATTGGTTCTTGCATCAAAACTTAAACCCTTTTGTTCTCTGCTTCCTTCGTTATGCTTAATCTCATCACACTCGTTGTGCGTCTCTGTCTGCTGACTCAACTTAGTATCATAATTTACATCGGGATCAATGAAGGAAAGTCTGGCATTATGATTCTGTGATTTACTTAACTGCTACTGTTCCATATACAGGGTCTCTTTCAGCTCATAGCAGGAATAGAGATACTCAGGCTGTAATGAAAAAAGGAAAGGGAAGAAAAATCCCTACAAGCCAAGTTGCAGAAAATAGCAAACGAGGAAGAAAAACCAACCAACAGATTTTGTAAAGTTTATCCAACAGTTATGAAACTAGAATTCTATCATATATTCAAAATACCATAAAAGGATGGGAGAAAGAAATTGATGATGAAGAGGATGACACCCAGGTTGGAATAGACTTCCTATCTCACCCAGCCAGTACACAAAGGAGAGTATCTTTGTTCCAACAATCTGTTAAAACATATCGGAAGATTAAATACGTGCTTGCAAAAGCACTGATGAGTACCTAGGACCAACACCTCAATTATTCTCTAATGTTTGAACTTCAGCAAATGAAACAAGTGATCCAGGAGGATCTCCACCAACAAAGAAGTTTACTTATGCGCCATGAAGACACTTTATGATGGGTGACAAAGTAATGAGTAAATTAATTCATTATTTCATTTAAAAATTGTCAAACCAGGAGGTAACTCCTCAAAACTAGAATGTGTATTAGCTGAAGAATGTACATGCTTATATAGATGGGAGGTGAGGCTATTGGGATTCAGCTCCCAATGACTCTTGGCCTTCCTTATTTTCTAATAATAAATAATATACAAAAATACATATGCACACCCATCCATAGGATTAGGTGTCAACATTCCCCCCTTTAATCCGAAGGGATGTTCGTGAGTCCAAGCATCGATCTGAACTTTTCAAACTTTTCTCTTCCAAGTGCTTTGGTGAAGATGTCAGCAGTTTGCTCATTTGTGGAACAATGATGTAGATGGATGGTTTTGGCCTGAACATGATGTGGAATGAGATGGTACTTTGTATTGATGTGCTTTGTTCGATCATGGAACTTTGGGTTCTTGGCCAACTTTATTGCAGAAGTGTTGTCGATCATGAGTGGAGTGGAGTACATTTGTTTCATCTGCAAATC